>CM035778.1:4087841-4687841 GCA_020466155.1 Pachypeltis micranthus
GTTTCAGGTTCACAGCACCCCCTGGAACTATTTTTGTGGCGATTCTGAACTCCCTATCGAAAGTAATTGAGCTTTAATGACGTGTGTTTATTGTGATGTATCTCAATTTGCTCTATTCTACCCTTTTCAATAGTGGTGAAAGAAAAAAAAAGAGTTGAACATCTACAAAAAAAAAATATACGACACGGAGAAAACAGGAGGTGGTCCTATACAGGGCTTTAGAAACACTTTAGAGTATAGAAAAATAAAAATAATTTAATGCATCCAGAAAATTAACAACAAAAATTGGAGGAAATCACTCAGGCGTACAGAATGTTGTGCCACCCCGCATTTCCCTATAGATTTCATCAATTCGAGGGATGGGGTAGTGAGAGTCACACAGCTGTTGATTCACCGTAACACGATAATCAGCGCATAATCTGATGTCTCCATTTGATTTTGCAACAACAACTACTGGGGCTCCCCATTTTGAGTGATCTGTTTTTGTGATAATTCCCTGTTTTTCTAAGTTGTTTAATTCGCGGTCAACTTTATCCCTGAGAGCATAAGGGATCCTTCCGGGTTGAAGATGAATAGGTTTAGTGGTTTCTTTGAATTTGAGGGAGCAAATGTAGTTCAGAACGCGACCAAGCGTTTTTTCAAACACATCAGAGTACTCTTTTGTGATGGATGTTACAAGATGCTGTAGTGTTTTGGGGTCAGGGACCGTAGATGTTTGTTTAACATCGAAAACAATTCCAAGCTTCCTGATCCAGTCTCTGCCCAGAATAGGCTCACGCTGGAGGTTGTTGACTTTCCCTTGTACTCCATTCTAACCGTGGCCGCACCCACAGGCTTGAAGAGTTGTCCTGTGAATGAACGAAGACGAGCCCCTGTCTCCTCGATGAGAATACCACTTCCGAGTTCCCTGAAATCATTTATATTTATCAGCCTCAGTCGGCTCCCTGAATCACATTAAAAAAATATGGGAGAATTCCCAATAAGCACTTCAGCCATGATTCGGTCGTCATCCGATGATGATGAGATCACTTCAGAGTCGGTATGGTCTGACTCTAGCAGGTGCATAGATTTACCATTGTCTTTTAGTTTCCTTATTCTGTGTTTGATACAAACCATTGACATATGGCCCTTCCGAAAACAATGGCTACACCGCAATTTTGATTTATAAGCTGTACATGTTTTACTCTCATGTTTTTTCCACAAAAAAGACAAACTCCCTTCAATTCAAGTCTCTCGACGTCAAACTTGCCTTCCCGTGGATTGGATTTGTCACTTTTCCTCGATGGCTCGTACTTGATTTTGTTGACAGTATCGCTATGAGGACTATACATTTCACGGTTATCGATTTTGGAAGGTTCGATTGCTAAAGCGTCTATCGCTGCTTCAGCATATGTGAGTTTCTCTTTTATTAATAGTTTCTCACGGATTTCAGGCCCCTAATAAACTGAACCGTAGCACTAATTTGAGGATACTTTTCGAACAGGCAGCTTTTGCAGTGCAATCACACTCAAATTTGGCTGACTTTGTGCGCTGTTTAAGGGCCGAAATGTAATCAGCTATAAATTCGCCCTGGGCCTGAACGCGCGAAAAAAATTTATGTAAGTTTGTTTTTCTCGGGACAGAGGTGAGTGACCCTTCAACAAATTCACGATTTCTGAGTAGCTCTTAGATGAAGGCTCGTCAGGCACACTGAGATTGCTGAGAAGTTCGAAGTATTTTGGACCGAGACAATTGATCAATAATTTAGTCTTTCTAGATTTCATCCCTGCATCATTACCTGTCAAACCTTTTAGCTCCAAAAAATGTTGAAGTCGTTGAATATAGTTTGAAAAAGATTCAACCGTGTCGTGTAAATGGTTCGAACGCGATGTTTTGTAGGCCTGTATCGGCAGTCGGAAGTTGAGCAATTGAACTCACCAGTCTGTCGACGTCGGTAGTCATAGTTGAATATCCGATTTATCCTCGTCGCCAGTGTATTGTGTATTGAATGAAAAAAGTGTTGAACACGTTGTTGGGTTTTCCTGGTGGACTGTATGAATTATTCTTTGTGTTCTAGTTATTCTTTTTTTATTGGTTGTTCGATGGCGGGTTAATCGATAGGCAGCAAGTTAATTCGGAGGAGCGAGGATTCTGCTGGGAAGGAATGGGTGAGTTTGGGCTTACCTCGAAGTTCCAGGCGAGGGAAGATGGAGCCGGCTGGCTGCACGAATACGATGTCCCAATTTTGTAGGTGAGAGTAATTGACGCACTCCGACCGTTAGGTTTCCGTTTTTTCGTATTTGTATTGAGACAATTATTTGTTTCCGAGAGGTGTCCGATTGTTCGTATGCCAGAGCCGCACGCATGATGTTAATGAATCCGAGCAAAAGGAGCGATGGGAGGCTGAGGATGAGGAGAAAAGAGGGGCGCTATCGCCAAGCCCCTGCCACCGAGCGAAACAAGATTATCGGACCAAGGTCCGAACACACGTTCTCTTGAATGTTTTTATTGAAGTAGAAAATACGTCGAAAGTTGATAATCTTCTGATCCGCCGGATTCACATTCGTTCTTATCCTTGATTGGAGCTTCTTTTCCTGTTATCTACCAGTGTAGACTGGGTTAGATGCCATTGTAGAGGTGACGTTTCAGTCGCTTCACGGGTCGTTTTTTTCTCTTGCCTCTTCATTTGCGTACTAGCGCTCCTCTGTGTATGGTGCTTTACTTGTCAACGCGTGAAAGTGCACAAAAACCATGAAAGCTGGTCCGTCATTGAACACCCACACAAATGCCACAGGGCTTACCTCTTTCTCTCGGTTGTCACACTCACCTAAAAACTTGAGTTCCTTTTGGAACGACTGAGTTTCATTAAGTTTCACAGTCAGGCCGTTGTCAGGGAATTTTTTAAAAAGATATTCAATATGAGTTGAATGAGACTCGATGGTTGGCGAGAGTAACAAACACTCGTCAACAAACCTGAGTATATGGGAATTATCGCGATCTGGAAAAATGTGACTAAGAGCTCTGAGTAGTGCACTAGCAGTTTTCAATCCAAATGGAACCACAGTGAAATGAAAGATTGTGTTGTTGAACATAAAGGCGGTATATTTTCGAGAAGTAGGTTCGAGACTAATTTGCCAAAAGGAATTTGTGAGGTCGAAGTTAGAAAAAAATTTCGAATTTTGAAAAATAGCGAAGACTTCATCGATACTCGCTTCTCTCTCTGATATCAAAAATTTATTCAAACTTCGAGCATCCAAACAGAGTCTTAAACTACCATCAGCCTTTCTAACTATACGCAATGGATTGATAAATGGACTAGAGCATTTCTCTATTATTCCCATTGCTTCCATTTTCTCAATTTCTTTGCCTACTTTTCACTTTCCCTGGAAGATTTGAAAAAGCTTCCTCATATTGATCCATTATGCCCTGAAACTTATCCCTGTGCGCATCTAACATGAGATGACGGGAATATGGGGGTATAATCGACGATCTAACATCGATAAGAGAAATAACAAGATGATCACAGGATCCCTGTGAATCAGTGACATTACTGAGGCATGACAAATTAATTACTACACTGATATTGCATTTAGAGTGACTTCCCCTAAGCCAGTGTTTACAATCGCTTTCATTTGTATCAAAGGGTGCATTCCAATTAACGGTCTGTACAAACGCGATTGAGAAAAGCACGGGTTAGGTTAGCATGAGCTACCAAAATAAGTGTATGAGCAAAATCCGCCTGAAACTAACAGTAGTTTACTATAATTATAACGCTTTTGATTGAATTTTTTGTATAGACTGCTTCAAATGTCCTGACAATGTCATGAAATTCTCATCCATGAGAAAATGACGAGAGTAGCACAATAAATCACCGAACATTTTCAGTCTCAGCCCAGTTTCTGCTCCGCTCAAATGTAACTAAAATCTCCATAAACATTGACGTGGTAGTAAGGTATTTAGAAGGTACTCCAGAATTCCGGAATTTCACCCCTGCCGTTGCATTCACAACCATTCCTTACATTTTAACTCAATAATTCTGAAACAGTGATCATTATCGTTCTAAACCAACTCTTATTTTCAGCCTGATTTATTATCTGAGTACTGAGTGCTTAACTTTCCAACTACAACGTGAAGCGCCGAGTAAAGAACTACAACGTCAGGTCTTCTTTACCCAACTCACTATTTTGAGACAAAATATTAATTTAAACAATTTTAGGAATGTCAAGCCATTTCTTCAAAATACATCCTTTTAATGGAATAAAACTTGCAAGAAGATGAGAAAGAAAACGCTCACAATAAACTCACTACATCAAATCACTCCAACTCTCATAAAATT
The DNA here is from genome assembly GCA_020466155.1 of Pachypeltis micranthus. Lineage (NCBI taxonomy): Eukaryota > Metazoa > Arthropoda > Insecta > Hemiptera > Miridae > Pachypeltis > Pachypeltis micranthus. Next base: position 4,092,157 of record CM035778.1, read on the forward strand.
CAAATGAAACAACAAGGTAACTCTAGATAGAACGAAAAAGAGCTCACAAATGAAATAAAAATGTCAATGAACAGCAATAAGCAATTTTTCAATATTAGAGTTCATCAAAATCCGAAAATAGAAATCTCGAAATGAGCAAGCTTCATCAGTATAAAAATAGAACATAAAAATAAAATGTCCTAAACGTCACATAAAATACCATAAAACATAACATGAACATAAACAAAATTATCACGTAGAAGCTTCATCAGTCTTTGATTTCAGGCTCGCAATCTTTGCACAACCGTTGCAATTTTCCGTGTACCCTGCAAATTGGTTTGTTGCAAATCTCGCAGGAATTGTATGTTTTCCTGTCGTTGTCGCAAAAGTGGCATCTCTTCCTGGTTGCTGGTTGGCCCTGCCATAGGGTGCCAAGAGCTGATTCTACAAGTTCCGATATTCCCAAAATAGCTCGAATTTCTGCTCGTAGATTCTTGGGTAGCCTTGGGTTGTCTGCTCTCGCCTTCATGAGGTGCTCTACTAACGAAAACGCCAAGGACTTTGGAAAGTCTGCTCTGCTGGATCGTGTTGCTGTGCTATTATTGAGCCGATGGAGTACGAAGGCATTTATTCCAGCAGCATCCAGCACCCCATAAAAGTAGCGCATTGGCCATCTTCTAGAAGCTCTTTTAGTTGAATATGTGTGACACAACTTGTCAAAAACATCCACTCCACATTTTGTCAAGTTATAGAAATCAACAATATCCTGATTCTGGGTTGACAGTTCCAGTATTGTGCATTGATGATAGTAGAATTACATTCTTGTTTTTCTTCTGGTTATAAGTCACCAAAGTCTTATCAGGCTGATAGAGGAATCGTGATGTTCCCAAAGGTATTCCTGTGGTTGCAACGAGGGATGGTGGGATTTCTCACTTATTTTTGCGCAGGGTGCCAACCGTTGTGAGCTTGCGCTTACCGAGAGAGTTCTATAGAAGAGAACCAGTTGTCGCAAGTAATGTTGCGGTTCGTTCCCTTGATAGATTCAGTCAATGTAAGCACATACTGGGTTGGTTAAAGCAAACCTTTCCCTATGTATGGAATACCTCCGCAGAAGAAGAACGTTCTAGCATCGCCAGATAATCCATAAAACTTTACCTAGACATGAAAAAAAGAAAGAAAAATGTTTATTGAAAATAGATTTCACACTCTACAGCGTCGGGTCATGTTGACCCAAACCAAGTTTTTAGTTCTTCTACCGAAACTATTCAAGGACACTCACCAATGGAAGGTCCCCTCCTTGGCTGGCAGCTGCAGGAATACTGGCACGACAGCTACTCGAAGCCGTCCCCACCTTTCTTTAGCGCCTTCGGGTCATTTTGACCCGCACGTTGTTGTAGAAATGTTAATAATGGTCTATGAACAAGTAGGAGCACCACAATAAATTCTGAAACTGTAATCACTTTCTACCACTGCGGAGTTGTGTTTGACCAAACGCAAATCAGCCCTAAACTGAATGAATTGAATTAGTAGCAAAAGTCGTGAATTCATTTAGTGCCGAGGAAAGTGGTGTTGAGTCGCACCTGTTCTTATTCATATTTCCGGTATTCGCCGGCTTTTGAACAAACCCCTCCCTTGGCTGACGGGGTGGGAGCGTGAACGTTTCATATTTGTTAGTGCGGCATTCTGAATGTACGAATGATGTGATTCTGGTTCTTCAGCGTGAAATACAAATCCAGTCAGAGGATTTCAATGCTGAAGAGAAAATCTCAAGTTTCTGTCTTGTTCTGTGGGACCAAAGGTTAAGTCGATTCTCGTCTTTTTTATTTATTGTTCCCTCGTCGATTATTTTTTATTTAAACTGTTAACCTATTGTTCGCGCTGAGCGTTATAAATTGCGTCTGAGCAAGGTCCGAGTTACGACTAATCTATAAGGACTGATTTTTTAGATGTAAGTCAGGTTGCCAAAATGTGCACGGTAAATACTTCTAAAACACTTTCGTCGTTCGACAATTGAGTTTCTTTCATTCTAATTCCGTCCAAACAATCAATTTGTGTGTATCGGCTGGAAAAACGGCGGCGGCCTGTTAATTTGCTTGGAACAACTTGATTCACAAGTGAAGGCCGGTAGAGAACCTCATTTCTCGGTTTTTATCTGTTTTGATGTTAGCTTTCCATTATTTCTCCGTAAGTGATATACATGGAGTGCTACAACAGATTAATTCGTATTAATGTGAGATTCATCGAAAAAACGTACCACCAACTGCTACCAAATGTACATTTTCAATTAAACACTGGCGTTCCTCAAGGATTACTGCAAGGGCTGTCGTTTTACTTCGTTTTTAGTGTATACATAATTTATATTTATTAGTTTTATTATCTTGCATTATCACCATTTAAACTCCTTTTTTACGCGTTAGTTTAACTTAGATTTCTTGTTGTAGTTTCGACTAGCTCCAGGTATTACGATCGCACGCCAAGAATCTGTAGTGAAGTTTGAAGTTGTGTTACGTGGTATCTTGAGTTACAGAGAGGTGCACTGGGAGTTTTCGTTTCAACTTGCAGCGACCTTGTTTTGCTTTTGTGGTTGCGCCTTATTCGAGCCCTCATATGATTGCGCTGTGATTAGGACCACATAAATTGCCCATGTAGTTTGCGATTATAGTAATAAGCAATCGTAAAGCACATACTTTTTTTTTTTTGAGTCTACTAGACCTCATGGGCCATATGATATGAGGCCTTTCCTACCCTCTAAAAATGACGGCTGCTCCCACTCCTTCCATCCAATGAGCTAACTCCCCTCTCTCTATTTCTCAGAGGGGTCGATCCCTCTCCAAGCAGCCTCTGCAGTCAGCATGCGCCCAACCAACGTGCTGCACAAAACCCTGAAACTCCTCGTAGTAACATATGGACAACAGCTCTCTACTGAGAGACTTGCTTAATGACAACCTGCCATACCTCTGCAATTCTGGGTTCTGTGGATGCTGAGCGACTGCGTGTGCCCTCACATGACTGCGAAACCTCAACCTCCACGACTTTCGATTGGTCTAACTCTCTTATGAGTGTCTAGTAACATTCATTTTGATAATGAAACAGACCTGTCTAATGCCTGAATGTCATCGAGCATTCGATCTTGTTGTGAACTGGTGGCCCGAGCATTCCTGACGATCAGTTGTTCATGAGGATTCGCTGGATTGTCGAGATTTGCGGTTACCGCTGTGTTAATTCTGATTCTAGATCATCTAGAAAAGGAAAAGAGCAACAAATAAAGCGCCTCGTGTTGTAGTTGTCATCTGCGGGGAAGAAATTAGTCCTCATGAGTGAAAGATTTGATCGAGAATGACAGTAGGCTCTTTAGCAATGTTAGTCGCATTTCCATGAAGATTTCTCTTTCATTTTGCACAAAATAGAAAGAAATATCTCCAGAACCAAAGTCTGTGTTGTGGGTATCACAGCTCCTGAAACCCCTCGTACAGGGCATTTAACGTGGGACACTTCGTTTTCCCACTTCATAGCAAAACAGTCTAAATCGAACCATAACATGACAGCAAAACCGCAAAGCAATAAAAAAGAACAGTAGTCAGAGACACGTGGATCCTTCAACAACTTGCTCTCTGGCGTGCTTAGTCACAGTGAGTGGATCAGCCTCAGCATGAACCTCATTCCACTAGAGCCAACTAGTTTGGCCTGCGCAAGCTTCGAATGAGTGCCCATTTGTAACCCCTGTGGCCAGGCAGTGTAAATGGGGCTTTGAGGGTCGTTCCTCCCACAATCTTCTCGACTCACTGTCTGCGGGAGTGTGCAAAGTTTTGAGATGACAATGTTCACCTTCAGAGACAAGGAACTAAGGCAAGAACAAGAAGCACAACCCAGGGCATTAATTTCAAAGCGTGTGATTAGTAAGAGATCCTTCTACTAAGGCTCTTCCCTAGTTGGGGTATGATCTCATTCGTTCTCAACGATTAAATTGACTCGTTTTTCCGTGAAATCAACGTTTTGCAGTTCTCCCCACATCTTGAAAGAGCACTGATTATCTTCTTTTTTGAATCGCACGCTTAGTGATTTTGTTAAAGGCTCTACTTTTATTTTGTACTTTTTTTTCTGTTATTCTCGTTTTGCTGTGGAAGGTGTAATTGAAGTACCAAAACATGTTGTACGAGTTGGAGTCATGAAGTTGGATGGCTCTCCTGTTGAATGGAACTGACAAGGTTCCCCTCCTACCATTCACTTACAGTGGCTCCCTAGCAGTAATCCAGAAGGTTGTTGACGACTGTACAGTTTACGTAAAATGTAGTTCATGAATAGACTGCTCTCTAGTGGGTAGTGTCTGAGTGGACAGCGTTTGCGTGTAGAATAATTGCAAACCGACCTTACAACTTATTCATTTTTACTTTTTATAGTACCATTCTTACAAGCCGTACTGTCCTTCCAATATTTGGCCTTTCATTTAGGAACTCAACCATGAGGATTCTTGATAGTGCCTCGTTAGGTGCTGATTAACATACGAACGAGGGCCTGTGAGCCCTAGTCATAGCTTGACTGACTACCTATGGAATCGTATCCCCCACCCAAAATCAAATATGTTTGATCTCTCTGTATCTTTAGTAGTCATAATTTAGTCAATCATATTAATAAACGTCATGTGCCATGTTCAACCGGTAAATTAACAGGGAATTGTTTTTGGACGGAATGAAACTCAAATTTTCGTTTATTTTACTTTTCGGCAGCTTTTGAGGTTGATTTCGATGAACTTTGCCCTTTGAACACCTGTCCAGTCAATAAATATTTCTTAGGTCGGTTTTCGCACGTTTTACTGTTCATTTGGCAACTAAACCAAAACGTTATTTTGATTTGACGATTTATGTTTCTCGTATTATATTCGGAGTACACCCTGCCGCAGGGAGCCTTGTTATACATTTACGTTCCTAATCTAGATTTTTAAAATTGCAATTCAATAATCAAGGATTATGTTTATAATTTAAGTAGGTTTCGCATTCCGCAATTAGACAAACAAAAAATGAAGCTTATTATTGTTTTGATTGTGCGTGTGGGGCGTTTGAAGTGAATAGCCCCTTATTTTTTTGCTATTGTGGCCTCATGAGCTTCTTTCATATATTGTCAAGTTGTGCGAATGTTGACTTTTCAGACTTTTCTCCTCCTCAAAAATCAATTAACGGCAAATGCGCAGTGGCTGTGGATGTGAAGTCACGTGTTACCGTGTGGCTATATTTGTTAACTCATAGAAGGTTTCACGATTCCCTGTACTTGTAGTACCCATTCAGAACTCATTACCATCCATTAAGAGGTTTACCAAATGATTGATTTAGTCCAAATATTTAGAGCGATTTAAGGTACTATAAATGTTTGGAAAGTTTGGTGGCTAGAGCCGCTATGGTCAGCTAGCAGTGTACTCAGCCTAGACCAGGTACTTTTCATCATCATTGGAGCTTCACCTGGCACAGCACTGACGGGACTATTGATTAGGTTATCATCAGCTCTAGCTTTTTTTTTTTTTTTTTTTGAAACGGTGGATGCTGGCAATACCCTCACCTATTGTAAGGGCGTCCATGATACTCGGATCATGGCCCACCTGCACCACCCCCAGGCCCCACAGCACTGGTCTCACTTGGTGTGACATCACCTATGCACCCCCACCACCCCCGCACAAAGCGGAGGATATCCGCAAGTTCTGCATTTGCCACCTCTTCGGGCTGAAGAAAGGGCCTCCCAAACACAGAACGGCGCGATGCCGCGAGTCCATCGCATACGCACAGCACGTGCTCTGCCGTCTCTAGCCCTACCTCGCAGAACCTGCATACTTGTACCTCGTACTTGCCAATATTTGCAAGGTGGTACCTCATCGGACAGCGACCTGTGAACAGGCCACATATGATCCTCATATCCTTCCTCCCCAGTGCAAGCACCTCCTTGGACCTCTCTCTGGAGAGCCGGATGAAGAGTTTCAGCTCTAGCCATAGACTGAGGACTGGCATTTCTTCCCAAATTCCTCCAAGTGGAAGGTTCAAGAGCGTTGTCTCTTGTGAGTTGATGTTCTCTCTTCTCTTATCCTGTTCGGTGATGGGCTAACAACCCTGGAATATTGGCAGCGTGTGAACAGTCTCTTCTTCTGTCTTCTTCTCATTCGGGGCCACATATTTTTGATTGGTCATCAGCCGTATTTTGTCTTGTTTCTTAATTCAATGTATCTTGTCGACAAACATAGAGGTCTTCCTCTAGCTGTCTGGGATGCAAAGCATTGCTGTCGTTGGTGACTATTGACATAGACAACGTATGTGTGCTCAGCATCATATTCTTCCTCCTGGAAATACTCATACCTCCTGTATCTTGCTGTAGTGGAAATATCCGAAGAAGAGAACGTGGCTTATGAGCATCTTGGTGGAGTAAAACTTTGCTTCACTCTGATATAGTTACATCTCCATGATCTTTCTCTCTCCACCTTATACAATAAGAAGTAAGTCGGCGACTAACATCCAAAGCCCAGTCCTACTTTTTGACTTCAGGCTACCAACAAGCCTTACTCTGAGCCAGCATCATTTGAAAATTAATGCCTAGATTGGTCTGCTTACTCACATCTCTTCCTTATATACCCCTTCTCCTTTTAGGCCAAGAGCCTGGCTGTTTTAGCTGTAACTATTGTTTCACCTGTTAGCTCGGGCCTTAATTCCTGTTTTATCCCTTTAACGTTTGTTTTGTCACCTCGAGTCGAAAATAAGTTGAAACCCTTTTTGACTCTCCCCACAAAATCGACGGGGCTATTGATAATTCGAAGATAGGATTCGCTACATGGAGCAAGAGAAAATATGAACTGAATTCTTAACTTCAAAGTCGACAATGCCAACTCAGAAAGCCAAGTCTTAATTTCCAATTCTTACTGTTCATTAGCACTGTTTTTCACATCACTTCCTTCTGGGTCAGTTTGTGCAACCAAACTGGCTACTGCTGTACACCCAAAATGTGCTTGAATACTCGAGAAGCTTTTGTCATGGAGCGTGGCAGATTAATTTCACTCTTTCCTCGGTTTTACGAAGATAGAACTCGAATGAGGAAGAAGACGCATCAATAGCTGTTTGAAGTTGGATTTATGCTCTCATGACCGCTTAGTTCTTTTGACTTTTTGTTGTTGTCTACACTAGGAGTACTTTATTGGTGTATGGGTTGAGTTGAGGGTGCAGGGAAGAGACACGAAGGCCTGTTGTAACTAAGTCTTGACTGTTACCGTAAAACCGGTCAGGTAAATGTGTCTCTACTTTCATCAAATCAACCTCTGAATTCACAGACTCGGGTGGGAGACGATGGCTTTTGATGCCCACTTTGTTCACAGGTTTCTTTTGATACACGTGGTCTCTACGCCAGAATCACGAGGTTAGGCATGTTCAAGTCGTAAATTGGCTCTAGGGGTGTATCTTGGTGTGAGTGTTGAAAGAAAAATCCTCCATCCGACCCCGATTCGTCGGTCATCATGGCCACCTCTCATTCGTACTTCGCAAGTACAAGTTAAGTTGAGTAGTGTGATTCACAACATGTCCCGCCACGCGCCACATCTGTTAAACTTGTAGCTGTAAAATAATTGCTCAACCTATTCCAATTTCTTTGTCGTAAAATTATCGAGCGATGGAAGCAGCTCACAATGAGTTGTGTTCATACAAATTGTTTGTCACTTTAACATTCCTATTGTTAATTACTCTTTATCTCCAGTTGATACATTTCTTAAACATCACTCACCTCCTCATAACTCACCTGAAAATCACTTTCGCATGTTTTTCGATAAATTTTTCACGCTGCAAAATTTTTTGTCGCGAATGTCGTTCCCCTAAATCGAAATTGCATTGAAGGAGGCTGTGCTTGTGAGTTTTGTTAAGGAGAAGGCGCCACGTTCCTTCTTTCTTGAAGTATTAGTCGTGCCAAAGTTCAGACTGCATGACCGCAGGACATGATTGTGAACGCGTCGAACTAAGAATGAAATTGGGAATCATTAACTTTTTTGTTTTGTGAAAATTGCTGTTGCGATTGTTTCTATTTCTAGTCGTATCGATTGTATTTGTGTATTTCACACGTTTTTCTTTGAGGACTACGATTTTTTTTTGTTATTTGCGCACCACTCAATTTGTGATTGTTTTGCTTTGTTTGGGTACAAAAATTGGCAAATTCGCTGATATTCGCCACCTAGGGGTCTTTATAGTTAAGTCATTCGTTAGCCCACTGGGGTGCTTCAATCTGTAATTGCTGCTTATTGCGCTTGTGTGTGCTCACTTTTGCTATTTCTGCGTGCAACGGATGTCGCATATTTTTTAAAAAAACGTGATTTCAATCGTAACAGCTGACCGTCGAAAGAAAATGTCGAGTCGATCCAATGCCGTGGGTTTGGTCGGCTGTTTTTTAGTTGTGGTTCGGTCCCTAATAGAAATAGATTTTATTGTATAAAGACGTTTTTACAAGATTAATAAGGGTGTGGGGGGAGGGGGGAGCAACTCTTGGATGTGCCTAATTAATACCATAAACTAGTCTTTCCCGCAAACCACTAACAATTACCTGTAGATCAACGAATTCAACAGGACGTTTACGAGGAATGGTCATATTGTAACCCCTTGTTAACTCAGTACAAAACTCCTCGTTTATAATGAAAGCTCCTTGTCTGAGAACAGTTTCGAAGGAATTCCATCAAATTTCAAAGTACATGGAAGGTTGTAGTTAAGCGTTGTATAATTAGAAGGCCGGTGTTCACAAAACTCGGTTTAAAAATAATTATATTAACATTTATGAAGACGACGTCCTATTTTCGTTTTGAGGTCTCTCAGGGAAAAACCAATACGTCAAATGAACGAATCAGAACGTCTCAACAGCCACATCGCTTTCACTATCCTCCTTCCAGTGTCAACATACTGCACAGAAATAAATACGTAACAAAACTGCCATTAAATAAACACCCGTTTTGCCTAAAAGGCCCGTGTAGCTCCGCTCGCCGTATTTTCACTCACATTTATAAAGTTTGGCCTCGATTATTAAAAGACATTTTGAAAATTTAAAACAAAATACTTTTAGCCGTGTATTTTTCGTACAGTTCGTCCTTTAATCTCAAAAACAAACTCAATGTGTTTGGCCGTTCTCCCACAAAGCTGACCGCTGACAGACAGATCACGCGCCAAAATTAGGTTTTTTTCAATTTTGCGTTCCTCGCAACAGGATAATCTGAAGGGAACTCAATTTGCGTAGTTACAGTAGCCCTTTTCTTGCTTGCAAGGCGTGGGAAGTAACATGAAAATCAACAAATTAAAAAACTGACAGATCATAAACGAACAACTATATTTGTGCCTCACAGTGGATTAAAGGAGCGAAACCAACCTACTGACGGATTTATCTATTAACCAACGGGCGAAGGGCCGAGAAGTTATTTCTAACTTCTGGAATTCTCAGCGGATTATTCCAGGTGTCTAATTACCAACCTTTCGCTCTCTTCGGTCCCACCCTATCCTGTGACTCCTTGCTCCTCACATAAAAAGCTCATGAGGGACTCGTTTATGGTGGTCGTATCTTGGCTGCGGTATGCTGTCAGTGGAGGAGGACTCACCCAATACTTTGACACTTAACAATATTTAAACGAGAAAACAACCTTGTCCTCATCAGCAACAATCAGTGCTACCTACGGGTACGTTCACTTTGACCGTACTCCTACTGGTAGACATAATCCAATCACAATTACCGTGAAATTTGGACCCAGTCTCCAGGACCATAGGACCATATAACAATATTCGTTGCCTTCGTGTGCCATTAGAGCTGGGTGTCGATGTAACGCTTGAACCAGCTGAAGACTGCTCCCCTATTCGCGTCAATCCTGAAATGTATCGAACTTACTGTTTTATTAACATGTTGATAAGTCTACAATTATTCCCAGACTTCCAGGCTGTTCCAGGATTTGTGAGAGACTTCATCCTTCCCTTTCACATTGGCCTTTCACACTCAACAGTAGGTTTCTTCTCGTTCTTGTCACCTCCAACACATTCCACGCACATTTTCAAACTACAGTTCTAAACTAATCGATTCACCGCGAGCCCTCAAGTTTGTCGTCACGTTACAATACGTTAGTCTGGATTTTAAATCGAGTTTTTTTTTTAGTTAATAGAAAACGTCAATGGTGTACATAATAGTTTACTTTGATCTGTACATATGACTTAAATTTGTGTACAAAAAAAATGTATGAAAGTTTACTGGTGTAATATTTGTCACGCTAAAGACAGCGGATTTCGCACGTATCAATCGACTTACTTTTTCTTGTACGGGGATATTTCCTCTTTTTTTTCGTGAGAGCGCTGCAGCATTTGTGTATAGCTCACTACACAATTTAAGGAAATTATCTGCTGTTTTTTTTTTTTTTTCTTCTAAATTTGACGACTATTTGTCTTCATTTTGCCTGTTGATTGCTCCGCCGTATTTTGTGCTTCCTTGTAAATTTATTGAGAAAAAGAAGTTGTTTTGTCGCTATCTAGTCATTTGATTTGTTGTTCACTATTAGAGAGGAGCTGCAATGAAAAGATAAAAAGAGATGTGAAGGGAAATAAATTAAGTAAATTAAAATCGGGGTTTTTGTTATCCCAGACCGCACGTTTGTTCAGTTTTCAGGTTGGCGGAGGGCGATATGAGCTACTGTTCGGGCACAAGATGTAGCCGAATCCTATTAGACAGTACACAAATTATCTCTTAAGTGTTCATTCCAAACTGAATTTTTTTTCCCCGAGGGCATGCGGGACATGGTCCCTTTGTCATTGTGGCCACACGTGTGCTTATTGTGACACAGGCCCTTCCTTAGTTGAAGGCGCCGTACATACCCACCCCCTTTATGACGCCAAGTATGTCCTTCACCGCAGATTCCACTATGATATGGGGCTCAATAATCCCCTGGGCAAAATATTCAAAGCGTTTGACTGCTGAGACAGGGCACTCACATAGGATGTGCTCCGCCCTCTCGTCCTCCTCACCACAGAGTCTGCATTCCACCGCCTCTGAGATGCCCATCTTGTTGAGGTGATACCTGAGTGGGCAGTGTCCGGTGAGGAAGGTAATCAAGACCCTCAGATACTATATTTAGGTTTCTTCGCTTGGTAAATGAAACCATGGTGGTCTTGGTTGGGTTTATGTACAGCTCCTTCTTGTCACACCACCTTTGGATGATATCTACAGCTGTTTGCCTCCTTTCTGACGCGGTAGAGGCAAATTTGCCTCTCATCAGAACTGCGAGATCATCCGCATACGCGACCACTTCGTAGCCTTCAAGCTGCAGTGTTTCCAGCAGCTCGTCGGCCACGAGTAGCCACAGGACTGGAGAAAGTACCCCCCCTTGAGGGCAGCCTCTTGTGGGAACCACTGTGACGCTGTCTTCCCCTAATCTGGCCGTGATTTCCCTACACCTTAACATGGACAGTCCATTTCACGACCTGGAGTTCTATACCCCTTTGCGTTGCTCTTGCCTCTATGGAGTTGAAGGAGGTGTTATCAAAAGCACCTCCCCCGTCCATGAAGCAGCACAACGCCACCTCTCTCGTCTGAAGGGCCTCATCAATCAGTGAGACCAAACTGTTTAACTGGTACATCTCTTTTTCAGCTGAAGAAGATGCGCCGCAGAATCTCAATCCGTTAAGTGCCCCATAAATCGGTAAATTTCAGCTCGTGGGAATTGAAAACTTATCAATTAAACCCAATTTTTCCACCAATCCTGCAGATTAGTCTGCATTGTCACTATGTTCAGATATTTGTTGGATTTAAGCCTGCTTGTTCAACACACCCACAATTCGTTTGATACCGTTTTAATGTTCTTGTAGAAATATCAAAGGCATTTGGTTTCGGTACATTTCTCTGGGAATTTGAGAAATTCATATGGAAACTGTGGAACAATCGTTGAAGTTGCGGCCAGTCGGCTGAGATCTCTTTTAGGGGTCCCTCTCGCGCTTTGGACGTTCTCGGCCCCCTGGAAAAGAATTAACTATGTACTTGGCTGGGTATTGGATGCGTTACTGTTTTGGCAAACCCTGGCACTTTGTGTACAGCGGCGTGTGATTGTCGCACCTTACTTGTTGGCGTAGAACCAGATATGCTAATACATTGGTAGCCCCCTTCTTCGGACTACTGGCACTGAGAAAAGAGGAAACGGTAGAGCTTACTTCACTTAGCCTCTACTAGTCCAGACAACCTCACCTCCAGTGCCTGCTATAGATAGGGCAAGAGAATCGTATTTAAGTCTCGCTTTTCATGTCACAGACGAGGTCCTGTCTGCCAGGGAAACTGTGTCCATAGGGGGTTCTTGTTCTGGTGGCTAGAGGGGATTGCAGCTCACGAACCTGGCCCCAGTCAGAATCCATGCGGGAAAGCTTAGGTGTAGGGCAAACGCCTCTAGGCAATTGCTGCACTGGGGAACCAATTCAGGACCTAAGCCTGCTCAAGCCAGAGCTAACTGAAAACCCTGCAAATTATTACACAATGGTTTTTTATTCTCATGAACAGCTTGACCTAGTATTACTGCTCCGAGACCCATCCCATTCAATTCAGCATCGAATACTAGTAAACCATACGAAGCATGACCTGGCTACAATGGAACTACGGAAACTAAATATTCCCCCGGCGCCCATAAACGTCTGTAGGCATTTATGATCCGATGGAGGGGTGTGCGGAGGAAGTGCACCCGTCTGGCGAGTCGAAAGGGCGTTGCGAGTCGAGCGGGCGGGTGATTGAGTTTAATATGACAGGTGGGTGGGAGTACTAACGACGAAATGTTGACTTCCGCTGTAGTTCCCCCCGTTATACTGCGTTTCGTTAATTTTTTTAAACCATTTTTTGCCCATAGCAACCATGGGCTTCATCCGATCGGATTGCCGAGATGGCGGGCACAACTAGATACCAAATCGTATTGTTGGGCGAAAGAACGAATTTTTTAGACCACGTTAAAGGCACAAAACGGCCCGGACAGCGGACAGACATTGCAAATTTGGAATCTCCATGTCTTGAAACGTAAAGTATCAAATTTTGAGGGGGGGTTGTAAAACATTTTTTGTGACCGAAAACATAGGGTTATTATTCAGAATGAATAATAAACCAAAAGCACCACGGACACAGTGTGCTGTCAAGCCGAGTGTCACCAGCCATGAAACCGACTAGTTGGATTTGTGGGGGCTGTGTTTGAGTGGAAAGCTCCCCATGTCTAATCGCATGTTGGCTGCTGGGATGTGTACCCTCTCCAACTGCCAACGGTCTTCAGACCGTGCATCCAATACATGTCAAAGCTTACTGTGCTTGCTACTATTCATATCAGCTTCTTTAGCTCCTACATCGGCAGATCCCACAATAAAAATATCAGGTGCCGCGCTGCACAACTTTCCTTATTTCTACATCCGTTCACTCGTGTTCATGGCTTTTTCTACTAACTCACCTGAGGGAAACTGGCAGAGATGATTACCGTAGTTCTAACGGATTGCATAATCTCTTGGTCACCGCACATCCCGCTGTGCACCCAATGGAAAGTTGTGTCGCACTCGGAAATTTTCGATTCGGACAAGCCCTGGGGACGTAGTTCAGATCGTACAAATTCGAGCGCGGCACGAACTTTCCGTTGGGCGCCTTGCGGCGAATGTGAAAACTACTTTTCAACAAAAGATGAGCGTGTAAAAATTAATTTCTGAGCTGTTACTGCCAGCTTTTTGTGGATCGACGGAGCGACTGGTTTTTCGATTTCTACAAAATTGTATTGATAACTTTGTACATGAATGAGAGGCAATCACACGCTCTCTTCCCTCGTTTGGTAACGATCTTCCACGTCAGTCGTGCTGTAGATAATCGTCGAACACCTTCTATCTCCGACTTTATGTATGATGAGGGATTGTGGTATGGCAGGATATCATGCGATCCGTCTGAAGTACGCTAATCACCCTACAGGATGTAATGAGTCACACATCTTAGTAGTTTTTTTAATGTAGGCCCGGCAACTCAGTGACGAGTCAATTTTGTTGTTGAACTCCCTCGCGCCCAATTTTAGATGTGTGCACTTTCTGTTTCAGATAACTACACGTCACACAGCGCCTCAAGCTATTTCACTCTTCACTTCTTGACAATTACATGGATTTTATATACATCCAACTTTCCTCAGTTCCACTTACACCCAGCGGTTTGTGCAGCTCCACTCAATTTATTCAAATTTGGTAGAATTTAATTTCGGTCACACCTGCGCGATACTTTAGCTTTTCCCCCACGGGGGAAGCAGCCACATCACACAACTTACCTTAGCTCTACGCTCATCCACTTGTGTTCTCGGCTTTTACCCCTAATTCAATTTTATTATTCCCTCAGTTCACAGTTCCGGAATTCATTGAGTTGCTCGTACTCACGCCTTGAGCAAATGGTACACGGAGAAGTAATGAGGCTCACAATATTTTTAAAGGGATAGTAATCACTTTTGCAGAGGTATTCGGTGAAAAATTTAAGAAATGGAAGTAACTGCAACGCCCGTGGTTTCGAGTAGCTCTTGTATATCTGGGAGGAGAATCCAAACCCGAATAAATAATAAGTAAGGAAATTGGGAGGGCGCCTAGACTACACTGGCTCTAGGGATAGGAGGATTGTTTGGACGGGGAAGGAAAGAAGGATAGGAGAATGTTCCACCATAGAACGACCGCCAGTTAAGATACGATCCAAGCAACACAAGGTCCAAGAGAGGTGGGAATGCCTTCATGCGCTCAAGCATCTCGGCGCCCATAATAGGCTTTCCCTTCCATTGCCTTGCAAAAAGGGGTACGAAATCCCTACTCAACGGGTCTGAACTCTACGTAGGTATGACGAACTGTCACCCGAATCGTCTGGTGGCTCGATGGGAGATACAGGAAAAGAGTGCCCATTGGCATCGCCAGCCACGATTAAGGCTTGTTATGCCTTCTGGTCCTAGGGCAAAGGCGACGCTGACACTCTCCACGAGGGATCTGAGGGTCTTGATTAGCTTCCTCACCGGACACTGCCCACTCAGGTATCACCTCAACAAGATGAGCATCTCAGAGGCCGTGGAATGCAGAATTTGCGGTGTGGAGGACGAGACAGCAGAGCACATCCTAGGTGAATACCCTGCCTTGGCAGTCAAACGCGTTGAATGGCTCAGGGGTTTATTGAACCCCAAATCATTGCGGAATCTGCGGTGAAGGACATACTCGGCTTCCTAAGGGGGGGTGGGTATATGCGACGCCTTCTACTAAGAAAGACTTTGTCCCGTATGCCCTCGTGGTGAGGAGGGGGGAACACACGGGTGGCGATTCCTGCTGACACACTTAGCCGACGCATCTCCTCTCAGCTGAGAGACCACAGAGACCATTTTCCCAAATCGTGTCTTTTGAACTCAGTAGGGTCTGAAACGTGAAGATCTGAAGAAAACTCAATTTGTACTTTCCGCTACCCGAAGGGAAGGAAAGTATAGTAATCGGCCCAAAAAAAAATTTGGGTTTTCTTCAGATCTTTACGTTTCAGACCCTACTGAGTCTAAAAAACCTAATTTCGGCGCGTGGTCCGTGTGTGTGTGTGTCTGTAGTTCGATTTGTGGGAGAACGGCTGATCCGATTGAGCTGGTTCTTTTTTTGTTTTGTTCGTTATTTTTTGTAGACACCAAAATAAGGTTATGGACGATTTCGGCCGATGGGAAGGGGGGTGGGGGGCGAAAATGTACAAAAAACTAGGGTTTTTCGCATTTTTCTCGAAAACGGCTCTAACGATTTTGATTAAACTTTCAAATTATCTTTTACTAATTAATACCTAAATTTTCTTCTCCATGAAAATACGGTGAACGGAGATATAGGCCTATGAAGTAAAAATAGGTTTTTTACGCTTTTTGGCAAAACGACTTAAGCGATTTTCACCAAACTCACAGGATGTTTTCAAATAGTTAATACCTACATATTGTTCTCAATAAGTGTTCCTCTGACAGTCCATTGAACAGAGATAAAAATCAAAATGTTTCGAAAATAACGTTTTTTCGAACATTTCCGTAAATTCCAGGATAACTTCTTCACCAGATGTGATAAATCTTAATGGAGTGTCTTTTAGTCACCCATACCAACATTTCGTACTGTATAATTATTTCTGTATATATATGTTGAACGGAGATATAAGCCAAGTTAACTCAGAAAAGGAGATTTGTCGAATATTATTTTATCGGTATTCCAATTTTCTCAAAAACGGCTCTAACGATTTCGATCAAACTTACGGAGTACTCTCAGCTAACTAGTCCCTACATTTTGTTCCCCATAAATGTTCCTGTAAAAATGCGTTGAACGAAGATATAGCGCCCGCCTATGTAGGTGGTGTTCGAACTTAAAGGGGTGGCGGTAAGTAGTGTGTTGCTACGCACCAGATTTTTTTTTTTCAGTCGATTACATAACTTTTCTTTCTACTTTGTAGAGCCAAGGGAAGTAAAACGCACATTCTTCTCATACTTCGTTGCTTATAGTCTGAAAGATTGTGATGCTACGACAACTAGTACCTATAGGTTCAATACTGTTTCCCCCTCCTCACTCCTTTTCTATCCTCCTTTGTAGCAGCGAAATATTTTATTTCATGTTTTAGGAGAAACCCAACCGCGATTTGATAATTAGAGGAATAAATGATTCAGCGTAATTGGCAGTACAATAAATTAGTATGCAGAAGAGCTACTGGAGCTGTGTGAACTCCGAGGTAACACTATGCACATACTGTTAAATTTGCCACCAACCAAGTAAAGATACGAATGCTATCCAGAAGGACACCTTTATGACTTCATTATTGCTTCAGGTTATCGCCTTTTCCAATTGCTAGAACAACATAAGTGGATTTGGATTAACGTACAAAATTGCGAGTAATAAACAAAGTTTATTTTAGCCTTTGAGTTCATTTAAAAAAATTGTCAACACTTATCTACAACATAACAAATTTCACTCCACGCATTTCCAATAATTTAGTTTTGTACACTTTAGTTTATTTTCTTAATATAACGTTTTGAAAAGGACGAGGCTATTAATCACCGACCGTGACCAAATTTGATACGTACAAGTGTTTGCACTGTAACATTATTTTTTTGTTTTTTAAACTTAGCGCAAATAATATAAAATTTCCCACTTCGTTTTGGGCTTAGAAGAGAAATAGGAGAACTAGAGTCAATAATACTATTATAATCAGTAACTATCGATAGTGACATTATGATTCTGTCAGTTCAACTCTCAAAGGAGGGAAGTTGAAAAAAAGTTATCAATCGAATTATTTTATTACCAGCCGACCATAATAAAACAAAATTGGTCAGTTGGGTGTTTGGTAGGTCCCAGAAATACTCCTCCCATCTCCTCATCGCCTCCTTGTTAGGCTTCCAACTGACTTCCTTTGACGAATACTTCTTCACGACACTTGAGCCTCCTGCAAACCTACAAAATCTTCGGGGCCCATAATTTTAATGTAATTGTTTTATTTTAATTCAACTGTACGGAAAAATGAAAAGATCGTGAGCGTGATATAAGAGGACTGGTGTATTGAAGAGGAGATGAGTCAGCTGTAAGCAGAGTATTGTTTGGACTCTACATCCAAGAATTAACTAACAATACGACGATTTGTTTACATTTTTAGGAAAATCATTGCAACCTCCCTCCTCGGCCTTACGAAATGTTATTTAGGGTGATGCTTCTTATGTGGCGAACAGAAAAGTATTGAATTCCAGTCAAATAGATGGAGATATTACTTCAATTTGTCCTCGCGAAAGGATTTGTACATTTTGTTTTAGAAATATGTTACGGTCTAACCCCATCAGGATCATAATCACAAACTGCAAGTGCGCTTACAATGTATCGAAGGAAGACATTTTTCATTGTCATCAACTGTATCCTCTAAAAATTAAGTTAACGCCTTTCTATTCAGAGGTAGAATGATAATGTTCAAGTATCTTATGCAATAATTACGTGTATATGTAATAATTAATTATATACGCCTTCTACAAACTGTTTACGTAGCACACCTTAACAATAGAGGATCTGTGGTCACAGGAAAAATTGTTGAAGGGCCCAAGACGAACGTATTCGAGATTTAAAGTTTCTGATGGTGTGGGAATCGGCGGAAGTTTGCTTCCACTTCGTAAATGAAGCCCAATTAGGAGATTAAAACTTCAAAATAATGCGATATCAGAATTTTGCCTACTAAACCAGTTGAGGCTGAAGTTTTAAAAGGCAAACATTTATAGAGAAGATTAAACATTAACTACAGCACATTACGAAAATTGTTTGGGGGTTGCAGTACGAGCCTACTGACTCGGGTAGTGTTTTGTGCTCCAAATTTAACATTCACGCTTAAATTTTGCGCGTTAGAGCTTTCAACAGCTTAGTTTCTTCAAGGAGAGTGTTGTGTTAATCACGTGAAACCACAATCTCTTAATACGTCTAAGAAAACAAATTGCTATGCCGTTGTATCTGAATCTTCTTTGTTCATAAGGACAACCTTACCACCTCTAAACTTCCAGTTGAAAGTCCCAGCACTCTTACTTGACGGTTCTTGGTGTCATTAACAGCACTCAGACGTCAAAATGGCACCAATGAGAGCCCTATATTTCTTCTGCTGTCCCTAGTCAGACAAAATGGTAGCGGCTGTTCTCAGTGAGGCTAACAGCTCAACTGTTGTAGGGACATTGATGAGACTTAACAGCCCTATTAGGAGAAATGTGGCATCATATGGTAACTCTTCACGTAAAAGTGTTAACGTTTAACTTTTTCAGGATAATTTGATGCACTAAGCTTGTCAAACCAAGAAGACACTTCTGGTCGTTAATTCTTGTTTGAAAGAGAGTGAATTTTCCTTAGACCCTTCACTAATAATAATTTAACTCGAAATATATTTTAATGTGTCTACCCATCTGGAATATATTCCTTAACTAGCAGTTCCAAGCACCTTCGATTGGTGTTTCTGGAATACAGTCAAGATCTTACAAGTTTCTCAGCGTTCATTTTCACGATTCCTAACTGAGTGTCATGTTTCCAATCACAATGGCTCAACGATTCGCCGGAAAACCACACAATTTACAACGGACAGTTTCACGCCGACGAGCTCGATTAATAAACTCATTGTCTTCCCAGCGGAGGTTCCGCGTCAAAAGTCGCGTTTCGACGATTGTGGTTGAAGAATTAAGGCCGAGTTGGTCGGCAGAGTCACTATGGCTTAACATCCTGAGGGCTGACGGGTGTTGGGGGATGTTCGATCTGGGGAGCAGGCGTTCCCTCGCTAAGAGCTGATTTCACAAACGCTCTCGTTTCGATTTGAAGGGCTGTCAACCTTTTTTGAAGTTGTTGGTTCCTCCTCAAAAGGGCGATAGTCCTCATGCTCATCTCCACCAGTTCTGCCAACAAGAAAATGCCAATACGTTTTCAAAAAATCATTGTAAATAATAACTGTTAAAACTTATCATCTTAAGTTTGAATTGTTTGCTTGTAAGATGGCATTTTTACTATATACGTATCGTTATAGCCAGCAACTTCTATTTTCTCTAATTAGGATTTTGATGAGTTTACTACGCACAATATTTTCCTGGTGGGCGCATGTGTTGCAAAAAGAGTTGGACACAATAAAAGGGAACAGAAAACCACGATCCTATGGCCCACCCAATCCTGAGATGTTGAGAGCATTGGCCTAGGTCTAGGTATACCTCAGTGCAGGTCAATAACTACATTCTTGCGTTGAAGGGTTTGTTTGTTAAACGTCAGTTGTGTTCTTGTAACCATTCATTCGGCTCACCCACTTTCAGCAAGCCTCAGAGTCCCGTTCTTCAGTGAGGAGAAGGCTACTTCATACCCCCAGCAGTCTCAAATAGCTTATCACGGTATTTGTCACCTGCTCCCGACAGCAATGCAGAAAAACACAACCCCCCTTCGTTAATAAACTAACGTAAGGCATCTGCTGATACGTTAACCCACCAATGCCACTCAATAATACAACGAAGATGCAAAATCATTCATCCAACCGCCATTTCACTTATCTTACCGTGTTTTCTGCTGACCAGGTGAGAGGAATCGTACGGAAGGCCTGGAAGGAGAGTGGTGGATGGCGGAAGACCCGGGGAATCACCTTCCCGCCGCACGTCATCAGCCACGAGGCCCATTGCCGTCCTTGCCTGGAATAATGCAACCACATCGATATTACCTAGCGCAAACCATTGGAAACAACGATCAATAAAAATCAATGGCGCGATACGTCATTTCCGTCATCCAACTTTCTTAGCGCTATTGTAGCTAATTATTGTCTATGCGCTATAGGTTCATTCTGCTCATTTCTACAAAACTGATGGCCGAAAGTTACGTAAATGGCTAAAATAGTGTTCAGCTCAAATTTGATATTTATCCTTCAGATCAACATGGAACGACAAAAAACCATCTTTGCCATTTTTTTCGAAAATGAGATATTTATATCATTGGATTCAGAAAGAGCAGATCTTTGTAATGGTAGATCGAAACAGGCGAAAAACCACCTTCGTCAGAGAGTAAAGCCGCCTGTAAGTTTCAGTGTGCAGGGAAAAAACCATCTATGTCAACCGGTACTGGGAAAGAACCATTTTTGTCATCGGTTTCTGCGACATTGCTTCATCGAAACCTTGACTATTCAACCCACCAGTTAATCTGTGATCATATTAAAAGTTTCAGGGGCCGCCAAAGCCACTATAGCTTAAAAGATTCTAGAAAAATCTATTTGCCAGAGGCGTTGTGCATTAAAAAAATGTTCCAACTTGTGAAGTTTCCTATGAAACATATCGATGTATTTTTAACTCGAAATTCAACATATCTTTTGGCTACCTACGAACAGACACTTGTGCTGCATGCGACGAGTTCACAGCAAAAATTAAAAACCTATCCCCTGAGACCAACCGTAAAGAAATTGATACTCTGAAAAGAAAACATGAGCTCCGTGTGAAAAGTGCACAAAATTTCTATGATCGCAAAAAACTGGCCATGAAAGAGAAGAAAATAGAGGCCATTTGTATGGATTTTGCAAAGAACGTCGCTCTTCCAAATATTAGTACCAATGACGTGTACTACAAGAGACAATTGTCTATGTATTCCTTCAACGTCCATGTTCTCTCAACTGGCCAGTCAGTCTTTTATACGTACCATGAAGCGATAGCAAAAAAAGGCACGAATGAAGTCGCTTCATTTCTTTTTCACTTTATAAACAATTACCTAAACGGTGAAGTTAAACAACTCCATATTTTTTGTGACTCAGCTGGCGGCCAAAATAAATATCTGGTGCGTTGCAACACACAACTTTCCTTAGCTCTACAACAATTCACTTTGTACATGGTTAATTCTATTTAATCAATTCATTTATCCCTCAGTTAATTTGAACTTGGTCAAACAACGCTTTACGGCAGCAGGAAGCGGTAGCGCTTACAGTTCCAGATTTTATTGTGCTGTTCGTACTCATTGCAACACCATTATTGAGCAATTAGTACACAGATAATCAATGATGATGTAAACACAAATTTTTTGAAGAAGGATAGTAATTACTTTTGCAGAGTTATAGGGTAAAAACTTTTAGAACTGGTATTAACCGAAACGGCGGTAGTTGAAATTCAGGAATTTCTGGAGGAAGCCCCATGTATCTCATGAGCGTTTTTAAACACTCAATCGTTAGGTATTGGATTGGACTACAATACCAATTTATTTTAACATTCTACAAAAATTCCAGCGGAGTTTATAAGGAAAAAACTGCGCTAAAAACGCTTTTGGTCGAAAATTTTGATAATTTATTGTGCTGCTCTCGTCATTTTACCACGAATGGGAATTTTATGGTATAATTGTCTTATTGAGAGCTCTCTATATAAAAAACTTAATCAAAATCGTTAGAGCCGTTTTTGAGAAAAAAAATTTGGTGTTTTGATCATTATGATAACTATAGTTAAATTTCGGTGGATTTTGTTCATACCTTTATTTTGGCGTCCCATGGTAACATGTAGGCTAGACATCAAGTTTCAGTTGATTTGGCACGGTTGTTTTCTCTAAAAACCGAGCTAAACCCGATTTCGTTTAAGGTTTTGGTAATTTATTGTGAAGCTCTCGTCATTTTCCCATAAATGGGAATTTTATGGTGTAGTTGCCATATTTGGAGCTACCAATATAAAAAATTTAATCAAAATCGTTAGAGCCGTTTTTGAGAAAAAAATATTTGGTGTTTTGATCACTATGATAACTATAGTTAAATTTCGGTGGATTTTGTTCATACCCTTATTTTGGCGTCCCATAGTAACTTCCGGGCTAGATATCTGAAACCGGGTCTGAAACGTAAAGATCTGAAGAGAACTCAATTTTTTTTTTTCAGCCGATTACATAACTTTCCTTTCTACTTCGTAGAGCAAGGAAAGTAAAAATTATATACTCTTCCGCTTCATTAATTACCTCACTAAATTTAGAATTCATGGGCTGAAATTTATAAAAATAACGTCTCCTGTTTGCGGCCACTCCTACGTGGAATCTGATAAGGATGTAGGACTGTGGAACCAACAAACTCGAATGGAGACACCTAAAGAATTTCGAGAAATGGTGGCTAACTCTAGGACAAAGCCATCCCCTTTCGATGTTGTGAATGTTAAAAAGGAACTGGTTTTTGATTGGAAAACCTTCCTGGATGAAAATTACTACGTAAAGAAGTGCCATTTCAAGATCCAAGAACTGAAGGAAGTGCAAGTTAAATCTATCGAAAGCAGGCTTATTTACCATCGATCTACATACAATGGCCAAGTTGTCAGCAGCGTTATTGGAAAACCATTGGGAACCGATCCGAATTTGAGACCAGAGGAATTCCATCTACCCTGCCTTTCTTACGAAGGTAATTCGAAATAATTATTATTTCGAACTTGCTTAAATTCCTCAAATTGCCTTACCTACCTTCTTATTGTAGTATGCTATAGTCAAAAATGGTTACTTGAATGCTTTAACAGGTTTACTTCCAATCTCTAAGGCCAAATACAAAGACATAATGAGCCTTCTCAAGTTCTGCGGACCAAAGGCAGTGATGTTTTTGAGAAAACTACCACACGAATAATAAATTCTTTTGTAAGTAAATAAACATGGTTAAAGGAATCTAAACAAAAATGCATGCGACTTAGCGAGTAGTACCAACCACTAATAAAGATGGTTTTTGTATGTTTCAGATGACAGATGGTTTTTTCGCTGTCCCGATCGAGTTTTCCTCATGTAAACTCAATTTTGTACCAATAAAAATATAATTACAAATTTGAAATTTCGTTAACTTACTCCTTACATCTCAACCGTCATTGTATCATAACATAGTGGGTGATTTGGCATAGTTTAAAATGTTTTATTTAGTTTTGAACTTTAAAACCCGTTTTTCTTGAAATAAAAAAATTGTGACAAAGATGGTTTTTTCCCTGTCCCCTACAAGTATACTTTTTTTCTTAAAAAAAGCGACCTTAAGGGATTTTGTTCAATTTGTGTGTGACTAGCTCTGGATAACAGAACGGTAATATAAAATTTAATTCGTGGTAAAACGACAAGAACTGCACAATAAATGATAAATTTCGACGACAAAAACCGATTTTAGAGCAGTTTTCCCTCGCTTGTATGATACTATCGTTCTCACACACTTGAGTTGGTGTTGTAATAAGCTAAGTAGCTTACTTATACGACGGAAGTTGAACATCGGTTAGTTAGTAATAAAAGAGCAACCCGAATAATTCCCGAATTTCAATCCACTGCCGTTTCATTGACTCTTCACATCGTTTTCCGTATAATTGAAAAACATTGTAATACAAACTCAACAGATTAGCTTCAGAAGGTAAATACGTATTAATTCAACTCGGCCAAACTGTCACTACCTCTTTTGCAGTATTGTAAGAGTAGTTTTGGGATGATATACATCTTAATCTGTCGCAGCAACTGATTCGGTGATGAATAATAGTTACCTTTGACGGTGTGAGGTTGTTTTTGGAAGCGTTTGGTGCCAGCCTGGATGTTCCTCTCACTACATCCTCTGCAAAACGAAGAAAATATCGGAATTATTCAAACGCATAATTGCAAGCTAGTTTATATTACTAATTGAAAAATTGTAGGCAGGTTGCAAAACGAAATCTTACAAATGCACAAAACACACTGATTCGCTTCTTTTCTCCATTTTGGGGCCCAAAAACACTTCCGGTTACTCTCTGAAAGCTTGGGTGTTCCAAGTATTTAGGAAACGGGCTACGTCCTTTCAAAGGAAGGACTTCACTTTATTACTAGCAGTTGGCCTTCCACATACTTCTTGGCTGTACTTCAAATAGATATGAGAAAAATGTACTTTAAATACATCCAGTCAGTATCCACACGCGTTGCTCAGTATCCGGCTGCACCAAGGCGCCAATGATTAAATCCCGTGGCTGATTCGCCGTTCTATCCTATTTTTCGGTGTCAATTTTTTGTATGATTCGGAGTGAAGAAAGCACTAAGTGGATGCAGTTAAATGGTACCTGCTCGGGCTAAGCTCCACGGGTCGACTCGAATCCTTAGGAGCAAATCCTGAACAACTCGGCAACTTTTGCTAATTTTGACGTGCAATTTCAAATCGTGTGAAAAATCTTGGAGTGCGAATTTGAGAAAATAAAGTAAGCCCAAGGCCGTTTCATTGCATTCTCCAACGAATCCTAGATTTTGACGGTTTGCTTGATAACTTCCGTGCTTGATGGTTCTTCAAATTGCCTAGCAAGTTCGTTGACCAGCGAAACCCCATAATAGGAAGTGTAGCAAATTCGATTTTGAGCCCTTCGGAGAAGGTCAAAAATGTTGTGGAGGGATCATTTCAGCGTAAATTTTGTAAAATAAATTATCGAATGACCGATAGCTTGAACCGTTCCGAAGATATAGCGAGTTTCACGTTTTATCGAATATTCCCCTCAATTTTTAAACGCCTGGTTAGGGTTAATTGAGTATCTCGATGGCTGAGCCCCCAGAGCGTTTTACGATAACTTTTTGTTGTAAGGAAATTTCCATACGACGGGTCAGTGTATACGATAGCGCCTCGTGAGGGAGAAATACGAAAGCTTTTCATACGCAATAGTTTTTACTTTCCTTGGCGCTACAAAGTAGAAAGGAAAGTTATGTAATCAGCTGAAAAAGAAATTTTGAGTTTTCTTCAAATCTTTACGTTTCAGACCCCCCTGAGTCCGAAAAACACTATTTGGGAAAATGGTCTGTGTGTGTGTGTCTGTGAACGGTTTTTAGAGAAAACCACCGTACCAAATCAGCTCAAGCTTGATATCTCGTCAGCAAGTTTCCATGGGACGCCAAAATAAGGGTATGAACCAAATCCACCGAAAGTTAACTATAGTTATCATAGTGATCAAAACACCAAATATTTTTTTTCTCAAAAACGGCTCTAACGATTTTGATTAAATTTTTTATATTGGTAGCTCCCAATTTACCGACTATACCATAAAACTCTCATTTGTGGGAAAATGACGAGAGCAGCACAATAAATTACCAAAACTTTAGACGAATTGGATTTTAACGCGGTTTTTAGAGAAAACGACCGTACCAAATCAGCTAAAACTTGATGTCTAGCCCGTAAGTTACCATGGGACGCAAAAATAAGGGCATGGGCAAAATCCACCGAAAGTTAACTAAAGTTATCATAGTGATCAAAACACCAAATTTTTTTCTCAGAAGCAGCTCTAACGATTTTGATTAAATTTTTTATATTATTGATAGCTCTCAACCACGAAATACCATGAAATTCCCATTCGTGAGAAAATGACGAGAGCAGCACAATAAATTATCAAAATTTTCGACGAAAAGAGTTTTTAACGCGTTTTTTCCCTTATAAACTCCGCTGGAACGTTAGTAGAATGTTTAAAAAAGTTGGTATTGCAGTCCAATACAATACCTAAAAGGTGAGCTTTTAAAAACGCTCGTGTGATGCATGGGGCTCACTCCAGAAATTCCTGAATTTCAACTACCGCCGTTCCGCTTACTACCAGTTCTAAACTTTATACCCAATAACGCTGCAAAAGTAATTACTATCCTTCTCAAAAAAATTGTGTTTACAGCCTCATTAATTATCTGTGTACCAATTGCTCAATTTTGGTCCAGAAATGAGTACGAGCAGCACAATAAATTCTGGAACTGTAAGCGCTACCGCTTCCTGCTGCTGTGAAGTGTTGTTTGACCAAGTTCAAATGAATTGATTAAGTGCACAAAGCCATGTACAAAGTGAATTGACGTAGAGCTAAGGAAAGTTGTGTGTTGCAACACACCAGATATTTTCGGAATGGTGTACCAGTGAGGAAACGTTTTAGTCTAAATAAACCGTTGCTTTGTTGTGAGAGCTTGGCTAGATCTCATTTTATTTTTTACTTTCCCCAGCTACACGAAGTAAAGAAGAAAGCAATGACCTCGATTAAAGGCCTACACCTCACGGCTTTACAAAGCGTCACGCTTTGGGGGAAA
This sequence comes from Pachypeltis micranthus, assembly GCA_020466155.1. Taxonomy (NCBI): domain Eukaryota; kingdom Metazoa; phylum Arthropoda; class Insecta; order Hemiptera; family Miridae; genus Pachypeltis; species Pachypeltis micranthus. The sequence continues at coordinate 4,118,601 of CM035778.1, forward strand.
ATTAAGTGAGCAGCGCAATAACTTAGCACAAGTTTTGACAAGAAGCGATTTTACTGAAGTTTTTTCTTATAAATCTAGCTCATTTGATACTAGCGTTCTCAAAAATTCGGGGTTTTAGTCCAATAAACTACCTGTACGATGAAAGTTCAACAACGCCAGGAAGAACAACAGAAATTCTAACTAAACTAACTAATGTCGCATAATCGACCAACTTTTTCCCCAGTGTTTACCCTATAATTGCAGAACAGTAGACACTATCAACGTGTTGACAGTCCGATCAATTACCTGTACGGCGGACATGCGATAAAGGCCGTGACATAAGTCAAAACAACGCAATGAATTCCGGCCACAAGCCACCTGTTTCTCGCTATACAATTTTGAGTAGAGTTTCAACGTGCTCGCCTAAAGTTGAGAGACAAACAGATCGGTTGCTAGAGCGTAAAAATCGCTTAATGTACGCGCGGCTAAGGAAAGTTGAATGATGCGTACCATAAATTTAGTTTGGCTGTAGTGGAGCCACCTGCGTTCGCCGCTGTTTGCACAGTTCCACTAGTAAATGTAGCCCAGGGCTTTGGGGGTTGTGGAAATTATGTACATACAGAAAGAGATAGCTCAATTGTCGTCTCACGTCGTCATGTGGACACTGTTGATACTCAACTGCATCCATTTTAATTTTATTAATGGCACCCTGTCACGACCTCGGTGGATCTGGGAGTTGAATCACAACCAACCGCCGCAAGCTTTGTGTGATCAAAGGGAAAACTTTCAACATGACAATCTATCGCAGTATGCTGCGCTAACCAAATGTAAATTTGTTTTTTGGACTCACAGGAACTTGTACGTTGAATCATCCACGTATTATGTAAGGGCAAGTGATTTTTTTAGTACGAAGTTGATTATCTCTCAGGATGTACGCTGCATAGCCATACGTCAGAGGAAAGAAAGTAAAATCTGGTAGTTTGCAGTATTCGAAGTCAATCGGTCGTATTTTAGAATTTACTGTGGAACATTTGGTAAAACACGCTTTTTTCGGCACATTTTTTGTTTCATCTTCGTTTAACTGAGTGTCAAAGGACTATACATATGTACTGACTAATTAAAGACACCTATTGATGGATTTGGATCACATGGTTAGAGCCCGTGTCGAGAAAATGATAAAAACTAACTTTCGATGTACAGAATCTCTTGTCTATTTTCGGTACATTAGGTGTAGGTATGTGGTGCACTCTGTCAGGATGGTCAGGATGCGTTCATGAGGATGAACTCAGACGTTTACAGGAGAACATTTTATTACGCACAAAAACGCTCGAAGACGCTAAAATAAGGGTACGAGTAAAATCGGTCTAAAAACTATAGCCATGATAGTGATCAAACCACCACACATTTTACTCTCATATATCTGGCGAGTTTCCTTAGCTCTACGTCAATTCACTTTGTACATGGCTATTTCTACTTACTCAATTCATTTATCACTCAGTTCATTTGAACTTGGTCAAACAACACTTCACGGCAGCATGAAGCGGCAGCGATTACAGTTCTGGAATTTATTGTGCTGCTCATACCATTATTGAGCAATTGGTTCACACATAAAATTAATGAGGCTGTAAACACGAATTTTTTGAAGAAGGATAGTAATCACTTTTACTGAGATATTGGGTAATAACTGTTGGAACTGGTAGTAAGCAGAACGGCAGTAGTTGAAATACAGGAATTTCTGGAGTGAGCCCCATGTATCTCATGAGCTTTTTTAAACACTCACCCTTTGGGTATTAGATTGGACTACAATACAAATTTTTTTTAACATTCTACTAAAATTCCAGCGGAGTTTATAAGGAAAAAACAGCGCTAAAAACGCTTTTCGTCGAAGATTTTGATAATTTATTGTGCTGCTCTCGTTATTTTCCCACGAATGGGAATTTTATGGTATAATTGCCTTATTGACAGCTATCAAAATAAAAAATTTAATCAAAATCGTTAGAGCAGTTTTTGAGAAAAAAAATTTGGTGTTTTGATCACTATGACAACTATAGTTAACTTTCGGTGGAATTTGTCCATACCCTTATTTTTGCGTCCCATGGTAACCTGTAGGCTAGACATCGAGTTTCAACTGATTTGGTACGGTTGTTTTCTCTAGAAACCGCGCTAAAATCAATTTCGTCGAAAATTTTGATAATTTATTGTGCTGCTCTCGTCATTTTCCCACTAATGGGAATTTTATGGTATAATTATCATGTTAAGAGCTACCAATATTAGAAATGTAATCAAAATCGTTAGAGCGGTTTTTGAGAAAAAAAATTTGTTGTTTTGATCACTATGATAAATTTAGTTAACTTTCGGTGGATTTTGCTCATACCCTTATTGTGGCGTCCCATGGTAACCTGTAGGCTAGACATCAAGTTTCAACTGATTTGGTACGGTTGTTTTCTCTAAAAACCGCGCTAAAATCGATTACGTCGAAAGTTTTGGTAATTTATTGTGCTGCTCTCGTCATTTTTCCACAATTGAGAATTTTATGGTATAGTTGCCATATTGGGAGTTATCAATATAAAAAATTTAATCAAAATCGTTAGAGCCGTTTTTGAGAAAAAAAATATTTGGTGTTTTGCTCACTATGATAACTATGGTTAACTTTCAGTGGATATTGTTCATACCCTTATTTTGGCGTCCCATGGTAACCTGTGGGTTAGATATCAAGTTTGAATGGATTTAGTACGGTGGTTCTCTCTAAAAATCGTTCACAGACACACACAGACAATTTTCCCAAATAGTGTTTTTCGGACTCAGGGGGGTCTGAAACGTAAAGATCTGAAGAGAACTCAAAAATGTTTTTCTTCAGCCGATTACATAACTTGCCTTGCTACTTTGTAGAGCCAAGGAAAGTAAAAACGGCTTCAACGATTTTGATTAAATTTTTGTATGAACAGTTCCAAATAACACGACAGAACCGTAAAATTCTCATCAGCGGGAAAATGAAGAGAGTAGCACAATAAATGTGGAAGAAAGCGTGCAGCGATTTTGGCGCAGTTTTTTTAAATAAATTGCGCTCAAATGATTGGAGCACTCTCTGACAAATCGATAATTATCAATACGATAAGCATCTAATAATAACGATAACGTTCATAATTACCAGCAACTGCCGTTTCACTTACTGTCACTGCTTATAGATCGTACCCGATAACTCCAAAAAAGTGAACACGGTCCTTTCCCACAAAAATCATACCGACAGTCTCATGATCCGGTCGTAGGACAAGTAGGAGCAACACAATAAATCCCGGAATCTTAAGCGCCGCCTGTTTTTATAAAGAGCGTCGTTATTAACTGAAAAACATTAGTTATCGATTAGACACATTAGTTGGTAGAGTGGAGAAAACCGCTGTATGCACGTGGGGTCGAGGAAAGTTGTGTGATGCCTAGTACCAGATATTTTGCCATACCTTGGTGTTTAGGGAATGATTCTTATTTGTGGAGGTTATCGGGATATTGACTGGTTGGTTAGAATTTGATCGAAATCGTTGAAGTTTCGATAATTAACAATTACTTAACGGAAAGTGTTTTTGCTTTTTAGAGCTATACCTCCATTAATAACTAAAGTTACGCAGTGAGTGGTAAAGATTACGCAGTGAGTGGTAAAGATTACGTTTTAATTAGGTGCGTTGTAAAGTAACAAAAAATTGTTTTTACCGATTAGAATACTTCACTTTCCCTTAATTGAGGAACGTAACCATTTGAATGAAATAGACTAAAAAGGTGCTTTTTTTACATGACGCAAATGTGACAAGGTAAAAGTATATAATCCGCTAGCACTTCCCCAAGTCGGTAAATAGCAAAATTATGTGAGTGCCCCGTCATCAACTAATCGCACGAACGATTTTCTAAACTTCGATTAGAGTCGCTTAACCAACTACAAAAAAAGCAGGCGACAAATCATTCATTTTGTACCAACAGGTGTCTAAACATCGTTATCTACGAAGCCCGCACCTACCGCTCACCTGAATAGGAAATCCGGAATTCGTCGAATAAGCGAAAAACGTTCCGTTCGATCAACAACGTGCAGCTTCTCAAATTCGTCACTTTCCCTGCTTACCCCAACAGATTTGAGCGAAAGTGGGGTCCGCAGTCGGCCATTTTGAAACAGGCTGAGGTCAGTGACCTCCATTTAGGCCAACGCCGGATGAAATCCCCTCCACTTGGCGCATACTCCGTCAGTTCCCGAAAAATTCGCCAGTAGTCAAAATTCGCACGTTTCGTTTGAGACATTTGGATGAGAAAAATTCTCATTTGGTTCGAAACGAGGGTTTATTATCGCCCTTGTCATCTAAATTCCGCTTTGCCGAGACCAGATGATCAATTTTGATTTTTTAAAATGGAATTTCGAACTTCGCTTCCAACTACCCTTTCCCATCACGACGATCTTACAAAACAAAGTAACATAAAAGCAAAGTAGACAGAAATAATGCAATCTCATGAAAAAAGTGGAGTTTTCTCAACTCTTCTCTAAGTTTCAGTCGTCCGGGTGGGCAAATTACCTTTTGAGAAAATGGTGGGTTTGTGCTTGTGAAAACAATTAAGAGCTGAATAAATTTGGCTCAAACTTCGTATTTCAACGAGCGAATTCGAACCAGCAGTCCAACTAGATTTGGTTGGTTGGTAAAGAGATGATACGTACGTTGAGCTGAAGAAAGGTGTGTGATTAGATCATTGGAAACCATACTGCGCGTACTTAGTAGTTGACCTTATTCAACACAAACATCAAATATCTGCGGTGATCCATCATTCCTTAACAACACAGAAATGCGAACGTTTTTCTAACTCCGTTCAATCATTTAATAGTTAAGGGGTCTCTATCTGTTTACATTTCCTGGCCCCCTTTTTTCCTGCAGGTTGTCAAGGTAATGAAATTACGCGAGCTTCTCACGGAGATAACAGGAAATTGATGCACAGCGTCGTATAACTTCCTCTTACGTAACCCCATAGTCTTGGAAGCAACACCGAGTTAGCTGTCGACCTATTTCACCTATTTACATCGCTAATCCCGTTATTAGAAGATGTTCAAACAACTATTTCTCTAATAGCAAATTAATCAAAATTTGTTTGTGTGTTGTGAGTAAATGTAGAATCGCGAAAAAGCGTCTTAAAAGAGAGCCTCACACAACCTTCTTCAACTAGGTACATTCAGCTACTTTTATTAATTGCTGATAACAAATTCAATTTGCAATCTGACCATCAGTTCTGAACTCGAATTTTACCGACAGTTTCTAGAACTTATCATTTTCCCACGACTGAAAATGTTATATTTCCGTTTCGTATTTTAATTTTGGACTAAATTGAATCTAAAATAATTATAGCAATTGGGGGAACCATTGGGTGTCTTAATCGCTATAATTATAGTTAGTTTAGGTTCATTTTTCGCGTCTGAACATTACATTTGTGCCAATTTGGTCCAGCCGTGTTCGCGCGCGCGAAAATAAAAAAATTTTCTTCTGCAGAATACACAACTTTTATCCAGCTGGGATCGAACAGGGACGACTTTGTAATTTGGAATGTTCGAATGACGGGATTATGTATTTAGAGGCTCGTGCTGATGTACTTCAAGAGCAGGTAGAAATATTGATCGTAAAATGAATGTTTGACGAAGCAACCGTTTTGCCACTCAGGTATTACGCCAATAAAATTGTATTTTAGCTGTATTGTTATGAGTTAATGCCATTAATTATTGATCGAGTCGTCTCTTTTCGCTAAAATAGATAGAAAAACGATAAAAATTCGTAGATGTTTCTACGGACGATATCCTTGACAGTGCGTTAGCAACAGAGAGGTGAATGACCAGGTCTTCATTGCCAATGGAGCGCGAGCGATTATTAAATTGTCGACATACGTTCTTGACACTAAAAGCTCGATGAGTAGCAATCACACGACTTTATCACACATTTAGCCACTCAAAGCGGGGGTTAAGTATTCGGCGTTCATGTTGTAAAAAGGTGAATTTTCTCATCGGAGGGATGACAAGCTCAAAGGAGATCAATTTAGCGAATGAATGAAGATAGTTAAACCTGATTATATATCCTGCGTAACTATGAAGCCATTCCGACTCGCCAGTTAAGGAAGCAACTCATCCAACAGCCGGCGACAGGAATAATCCGATATTGTGCTGAGACGTGACTGAATCAGCGAGCGGTTCGCTGGCGCACTGGAGCGAAATCAGTCTGGCAGCAAGGGCTTACGGCGCTTCCGAAGCTTCGCCCGCAAGTTGACGAAATATTGTGCAGAACAGAAGGGAATAGCGGCGAGGATGGGTGAGGACAGAGGGATGGGGAAGCAGACACGTGTGGTCAAGGTCAAGGTGCTCCACGTGCCGATGCGCGAAAAATACCAATTTCGTTCAAAGTCGCACTCAGTGTCCGTACACAAACGAAGGCGGCGATTTGGTGATCCATCAAAAAATGAAAGATTGTGTACTAAAAAAGTCTAAGTGCGTAGATTTTGGTTGTCTTTACCTACCGTAACGTAACGGCGATGGAGGACGGTTGGTAGGCCTTGGTGGGGGAGCAGAACAGGAGGGAACGACCCAACCGGTCTTCGAGTTGTGCAGGGCAGGGGCCATAGGAAAGCCTGCGCGCGCACCTCTCCCTCTTTCAAGTTCAACGATCTATCACCAACTCTCTTCGTTTCAAATACACCCCATCCTTAACAGTATCGGCACTACAATAAACGTACAACACAGAACTTTCAATACTCTTGACGTGCACTGGAGACCAAAATACTTACTTTCACGGAATGCGCAATCCCAAGCCCACTAAAAATAACTTGGTGCGGTGCACCTCAACCTTTCTCATCGCGCGTACATTCAGGCAGTGCCTGTATGCAATAAGATCCGTCGATAAAATTGGGAGTGTTTGAACAGAGCGAGAGAGACTTCCTCGAGGGGTCATGTGTCCTGATATGGATCGTATGATTTCGATTAGTGCATTGAGGTAGCTATGAGATGAAATAAAACTATTAAGCCAGAGAGCTTGAATGTTTTCAGTATGATCGGAGGCTGTCAGATGCCAGAGCTTTCTGCCACTAGGCTGATGTCATTGACAATGTCCAGGGAGCGTTCTAGCCAAAGGATGGTACTGCACAATTCTGCATACCACACAGACGCTGGCCAAGAAGAAGAAGACTCATGGTTGCTCTGGATGTTGCCTGAGTGGTTGTCACACCCTCATTGCTTTGGCCATCACCTTCACGTTGAAGGGACTTACGACCGAGGTTATGTGAGTTCTCAGTAGGAAAAGTGTGGCGTTTCTAGTGATTGAGCGTAGTTCGTACTGGTTCTCTTCGGACAAGGACTGAGACCTGAAGTCGTTGCCATTGATCCGACCAGTCTGCAGTAGAGTGATGCTGAAAAGTCCCAGTAGTCGGCAATCTGATGTCCTGTGCAGGTTTGGTAAGCCAAGAACCACAAGTTAAGAGGATGAATCTTCCCATCGCGACGTTATATGCTGAGGAGTTAATTTGGAATCACCGCTTGCGACCCGTTTACTTGTATAGTTTAGTTAACGTCTCAACTGGTGGACGTCCTTTCGTATAATTTCCACTTACCTAGTTTTCCTTCCCCCTTCCAATCTTACTATCCCTGAAACTGGCCTACAGCAGTTCGGGAACCCTTTGCATTTTTATTTATTTGACTCCGTACGGCGAGCTTTGCTAAAAGATACAAAATAATAGTAAAACGTTTTAAAAACAGGTGTCCCACATCTCACAACTTTCCTCAGCCCGACTTTCAAACGTTCTTTTTCTGCCAAATAATCAAATTTAAGTTAACATGACCATGCGTCGTTAATCGTTCGTTTCATTTACCAGGTATCAGGTTCGTTAGAAAATTCGAAAGGAGAATTTTGGGTCACCGGGAGACATGCGAAGATCGATGAAAAGTCGACGTACGATGATTAATAGTATTATTGCATAATCATATGTGCTGCAAATAGTTCTAGGACCGAAAGAGTCTGCCCGAAAGACGGTTGTGGCTAGTGTCCCGTTATTTATTGTTGTGCCGTTACTTATCTCACGAACTGTACTGAGCAAACTGCATTCATTGTAACGCCACCGCTACGATTTTTTGCATCACGCCCGTTTAAGCCACTTTTTAGTGGCCTCCCTCTTGTTAATGTGCATGGTAATAATCACGTTTTGATGGTCCCAGTGCTATCTAGTTCCCGGACACTCAACACGCACAGACCAACATATTTCACCAAATGAGTAAATAATTCCGTGTTTAGGAATCATTTGTTTAAGCTCGCAACTAATAAATTTATATTGATATACCACATCAAAAGGCCAAATAAATAAAGGTAACCCGAGCTGAAGGATAGCCGAAAACAAATACTTAACACACTCGCGGTAACGGCGGGAAGGTTATCTTAACGCGGTGTTAAGATTTTAATTGAGCCCCGACGGCGAATTAGTTAACTCGTATCAGCTAACGAACTGATAACACTAACAAACGTTGGTGTAGCAAGAAATTCACTAACAGTCTGTGACGTCACTTTCAACTATGGATTAGATTGTTAGTGCAACCGGCCTTAATTTCGCGACGACCCACGAAAAAAGGCTTCCAATTAATACGTAACGGTCTATTATTCTCGTGCACAGCATGATTCAAACCAACGACGAAACGTATTGCGTATAACGTGGTTCCATCAACAATCCGGGAGACGACAAATCATTCACAATCGACGAATTTTGTGGAGCACCTCCCAATCGACACATCATCGAAAATTCCCAGTAAACAATACATAACATGATGGCTACAACGCAAGGACGAAGATACTTCTGAGACTATTCATTCCTGTTCAACTCAGCGTCGAAGAGTACCTCGGAAACGATACTAAACACGACGTAGTTGCGATACGTCTGGAAAATGTCGCGGACAGACATTGCATATTCAAGCCTTGAAACATGAAGTGTCAAATTTTGAGGGGGGTTGTACACAAAATTATTAGGACGAAAACATAGGTGTGTTATTCATAATGAATAATAAACCAAAGTGTGATGTGAAAGACGCTACTTTTAGGCTTTTGGGTGTGGAAAACTAAAAATATGTTTCACTGAACTCGGTTGAGGGAAAGACTGGACCAAACCTGCTCAAAAGGGACTGTACATGAACCCAACCAAGACCACCATGGTTTCATATACCAAGCGAAGAAACCTAAATATAGCATCACCCACCATGCAAGGAGCAAGGCTCCATATAAACACGGAGATGAAATATCTCGGGGTGATACTGGATAGGCAGCTCACTTGAAATTCGCATGTGAGATATGCGCTGCACAAGGTAACTGCTGCCCTGTGGGCATGCAGGAGGCTGTGCAGCAAATCATGGGGCATAACTCCAAAAATGATGGAGTGGCTCTATAAGGGGAAAATAAGACCCCGCGTCACCTACGCCTCCACGGTGTGGTGGAAGGCAACATGCTGGCTAGCAGCCCAAGGAAAACTTCAGAAACTGCAGCGACAGACATGCCTAGCTATTACAGGGGCAATGAATACGTGCCCTACTGCTGCAATGGAAGTTCTTTTAGACATCTCACCTCTCATATACATATTCCTGGGAGCGCTAAGGCTTTTGCAGACAGGGAACATCTCCATCAGGATTAAGGCAAGCCTCCAAAGAACAACTAGACAGTTCAAACTGGAAGAGGCAGTAGTCCTTGCTCCCGACGTCATGTCAGAGCTAAAGAACTTTCGACTGCCATTCAGGGTAAGTATCCACTCGCGGGAACGATGGGAACAGGAGACGTTCCTGACCGAGGTGGGCGCCCTGTGGTGGTACACCGATGGTTCAGTCATGGGAGGCAGAGCTGGGCTGGGCATTGTTGGGCCAACTACAGTCTGGCAAAGCTGCTGGGAGAGTACGCCACGATATTCCAAGCTGAAATCCTAGCTATAAAGATCTGCGCGGAAGAGATCCTGTCTAAAGGACTCAAGGGTAAGCGGATCTACATATTCTCGGACAGCCAGGCTGCATTGGCTTGCAGCCTATAGCTTCAGGTCCAGGCTGGCATGGGAATGCCTTCATGCGCTCAAGCAGCTCGGCGCCCACAATAGGCTTTTCCTCATTTGGGTGCCAGCTCACAGGGGGCATGAGGGCAATGAAAAGACCGACAACCTCGCGAAGAAGGGCACAGAAGCCCTACCCATTGGGCCTGAACATCACATAGGTATGTCTAAAAGTCACCTGAACCGTTTGGTGGCCCAGTGGGGGACACAGGAAAATAGCGCCCATTGGCATCGCCAGCCACGACTCAGACAATCGAAAAGGCATGTTACGCCTTCTGGTCCGAGGGCAAAGGCGATGCTGACACTCTCCAGGAGGGATCTGAAGGGTCTTGATTAGCTTCCTCACCGGACACTGCCCACTCAGGTATCATCTCAACAAAATAGGCATCTCAGAGGCGGTGGAATGCAGACTCTGTGGTGAGGAGGACGAGACGGCGGAGCACATCCTATGGGAGTACATGGCTTCATACAGGGGGCGGGTATGTATGTACGACGCCTTTTACTAAGGAAGGGTTAGTGTCACAATAGGCCCATACGTGGCCGCAGTGACAAAGGGACTTGTCCCGCACGCCTTCGGAAAAAAAACCTGCTCAAATTCGGCATTTCCCTGCACATCGACAACGGACACCAAAATTCGGCCCAGAAGCAAAATTAACCACAAGTGATATAACACCAATTTTTTCCCAAAAACGGCTCAATCGATATTGATTGAATTTGTGAATAGTCCCCACTGTACAAGTCAGTAAGCCCAGGTTGGTGGGGAAAATGGTGGGGGCAACGTGATAAATGCGCGTTTCGGGAAACCTCGACTATTTGTTTTTCTCTGATAAATTCCTAATCATTCAAATATCGAGTTGGTAGTCCATTGAATCACCAACGCACTGGTTATTTAATAAAGGTTGTAAGATGATTAGTTGCAACTCAATAAATTACGGATCCCCGTCCCCTTTCCCTCTTTTCAAGCCTCAGAAATGCTCGAACCACGAAATGGGATGCGTTGGCGTTCTTCTACACGTCGAGATGTCTTTTGACGTTGAGTTTCATCAATATGCGTATGAAGACAATTGACAGCGAAACTGTACAGCGGATTACGTACATTTCTTGACACTTGGGGCACTCGAACGTCTCTCCATCTTAACAGTAAGGGTATGTCTTATTGACTCAACGATCAAATACAAATTATAAATGCATATTATTTATGACATTCAGGCGTCTTGTGTGATTCACAGTTCCGCTGCGGGGAGGTCGCGGCAGATATCGTTGCCTTGCCTTTGTCTCATAGGTGGGGGCGGCTCTTAGGCCCCACGTGCGGGCAGTTGAAGCATCTAGTTCCCATCAAGAAACCTTGGAGCGGATTAATCGGAGCGAGTCCGTTTATAGCCCCAAGCCATTTTTAGCGATTTATCAAATAAAAAGAGTTTATCGCACGCTAGAATTTAATTAACGATTTTGCACCAAACCTTAAAGACTCCGAAATTTGGGTATCATCGTCCCAATTACAGACGCACACACATAGGGTTACCAGATCGGTCCAGCGAGAAATCAGTACGTCTCCATCAAAAAAGCAAAAAAAAAAAGCAAAAAAAAAGGGGGCAGGGTACAGATAAATCTCAAATTCCAGCATCTCAAATAGGTAGAATTTAATTATCTTCGAGCATCGCACAATTTACATTTTCTTTGTTTCGTATTTTTTGGCACTGCCGATTGCTTTCAATATTTCAACATTTTCAGTTTTCATTAGATACTTATGGAAATCGCTGCATGACATGTTCTTATAGTTAATAACAGTACATCGAAAGTCTCGATAACGATCGATATATTTCGTCTCTTTTCCTTCGATTTAAAAATCATCCGGTGCGTTTATCGAATGTGCGCGTGTGTGTAATTAAATTTAATAAAATTGGATAAATTTGCGAAAAAAAGGCGTTTGCGCTGAAAATCAGTACACTTCATTGAAAAATCAGTATATCAGTACGGGGGTCTAAAAATCAGTACGCGTACTGATAAAATCAGTACATCTGGTAACCCTACACACACACATTTGACCATTTCAAAAATTCATTCGACCGTTTTGACGAATTTGTAGTGCAAATCAAACGAACCGTACTGCAACTGGTGATGTCCTGAGTTCCTTGTTATTAACAGAATTATTTAATACCTATGATGCGAGTTATCAACATATTCTCCAACGTTGGAATTCCGTGAGACTCTTCATCAATTTTTACAACTCAAGGCAACACATTAAGTTACTAACTGATTGTCTCAGTTCATAACATGGTCCAAGAGCTACGGGGTAAATTTTCAGCAGAAATACATAAATACCTACATAAATTTTCTCGTGAGGGTTATTACATGGTTGCCGTAGACATGAAACGTATTTTCGTCCAAATTTCAGAGAGAACGTACTCCTACATTTCTCGACCGACACCTGAGACGTTCTGAGGTTCAGCTGCTCCAACGCTTCGTTAGCTAACTCAGGTTAACTAATTTAGATCAGAACGAACTGCGTTGCCTCAACAACGTCATCAAATCAGTGACGTTCTAGGCCACGAATTCTCATCCCCATCCCGAATTTCTAACTTCAACACACCCAAACATCAAAATCCCATAGAATCCCAATAGGCTATAAATTATTTTTCGTATTTTGAATTATTTCCCTAAACACAATACTCCGTTTTACAGTAATTTCCAGGTATTTTCGAAAGAGTTGACGTTTCTATGTAATGGGTAAAACGACACGATTGTTGCTTTCCGATTATGCTGTTTTGTGTAGTTTTTCATTAATCCAACTGTTTGAGATACGTCTTACTTATATTAAAATTAACTCTTTATAGACGGTAATATCCGTAAAAAGTTCCCGACGATTTCCCCGACAGCGTAACGGTTTGGTCGCTAAAACCAATCAATCTAATTAAATAGTTGTGGCTTTTATATGGAAAACTTGTGTAATTTCACTCATTTTTGTGAACCATTTGTATGAAGTAGCCGACTGTGGTACATTTATAGGCGAATACTGAAGGAACCTCAAAGTGAACCCAATTTCCGTATTCTGGGACACTATCCGCAAAGTAATCCAGGGAGTTCGAGGGACAACGCTTTTTGTTAAACAGTTGATAATAAATTTGAGAAAAATATTGAGTAGATTCACACAAAATAAATGATTTGCATTACGGTTTATCTGAGGATCTTCTGAGCTACCTATAATGCCACAATAATATTTAGAAGAACTTGACAAATGTGCGTTTACTACAAGACACTACTTTATTCAACACCTTTTTCTGAGTTGCTTTTTTATTTGATGATGACAGTTGGCACTGCAACGAGCAGTTCATTGTTTCAACGGCATCTTCGAAAAAAATTGTTTTTAGCTCGTAACTAATAAATTTATATCGACACACCACATGAAAAGGCCGAAAAAATAAAGGTAACCCGCCGAACAAGAATACTTAGTGGTAGTTATTACACAACGGTCTATTATTCTCAAGCACAGCCTGATTCAAACCAACGTCGGAATGTATGAAGAGTATAACTATAAACTATAAACTATATAAACTATTCAAAACGTGATTTACTAATATGCCTCACTATATTTACTTTGATTTCATTGTGTTCTATTTAGACGCAATACTATACTTCTGAGACTCTCGTCCTATTCAACTCACCAACGAAAAGTACCTTGGAAAACGTTCCATCGAATTTTTTTAATCGTTTTTCGCTTATAACAACCATGGGTTTCGTCTGATCCTATTACCGAGTCGGCACACACAACTGATCCCAAATGGACTTTTTGAGCATTAAAACGGCGTTTCTTTGACCGCGTAAAAAACAAAATATGACCCAGACGGCAGATGCACATTAAAAGTTTGGAATCCCATGCCTTGAAACTTCAAATAGGTGGGTTTGTAATAAAAATTTCCTCAGCGAAAACATGGGTGTATTATTCAGAATGACCTCATTTCCGCGCGTGGTCCGCGTGTGTGTTTGAGGGAGAACGGCGGAACCGATTGAGCTGGTTCTTTTGGTTTATTATTCATTCCGAATAGTTCTGTTTCTGTTCGCGATTTTCTGACAACGGAAAACAACGTCACGAGCTGTTTCCATCGATGGGAGAGGGAGGTGGGGGATCACAACGCACGAAAATGTACCATTTTTCTCGAAAACGGCTTTAACGATTTCGATTAAATTTAAGATGTTTGAAAAATGTGAGGCAGAGCCTGCACATGAAGCACTGTCGTCGAATTTACAGGTTGGGGAATATTATTTTATTGAAATGCGGTAATTTTTGGACAGCCTCCAAAGGATTGATTTCAACAGCAAAATAAGAATCGTTGGTGGTCGTATTGATTTTGAATAACGTTTTCGAGTGAAGTTCAATCAAGTTCGCGTCCTCTGCTCTGATTATAATTGGAGTTCCGCCAAGCAATTTTTGATAAACCTGCCAGCCAGTGGAGAGCAAAAAATAGTAAGCGCCCCAGAAACCGATGGCCTTCAAGCACGCGACATTATGAGATAAACGAATTCGCATCCCAAATTTTATGAACGGGCTCAACGACCATTAAGATGCAGAGAGAACGCACGTTAAATACTGATGTATTGAAAGCATGTGATTGGTAAAGCTGAGTATTTATAAAATAGGGCGCGAGTTCAAAGCAGAATTGCATACTAATTCATTTTACTCTAAAATGTACAAAACCGATAAATGCGATAAAACCAAATTAATCATCTCACTACAACTTTTTTGAGCGATTATAGTGTTTCGACGTTTGTATCAACAACGAGTATGTGTATCTAGAACGAGTGCAAATAAATAGTCTAAAAACTACACCAAGGACGACTGCAAGCAACTGAACGGCGTCCTCAGAGCAGAGCACATGTCAGAGTAATGCCAAAGTTGAATGTCAAAGTTTGCATTCAATCTACACCCAAGATACAAATCGTCGCGAAATGGTATACGATTACTATCATTGCTCAGCAATCTGTACAATTTAAAACCTCCGTTGCAGCACTCGCCGGTTCAACACAAATACGTATATCTTTATGTACGAAACCTCCCCAAATATATACGAAAGAACCACGTAAGGAGGAAGAACAATAATAATAACGAGCGGTGCTTAGCAACACACAACTTTCCGCCACCCCTTTAAGTTCGAACACCAGCTACATAGGCGGGCGCTATATCTTCGTTCAACGCATTTCTACAAAAACATTTATGGAAAATAAAATGTAGGGACTAGTTAGCTGAGAGTACTCCGTAAGTTTGATCGAAATCGTCTGAACCGTTGTTGAGAAAATTGGAATACCGATAAATTAATATTCAACAAATCTCCTTTTCTGAGTTAACTTGGCTTATATCTCCGTTCAACATATATATACAGAAATAATTATGGAGAACAAAATGTTGGTATGGGTGACTTAAAGACACTCCATTAGGATTTATCACATCTGGTGAAGAAGTTACCCTGGAATTTACGGAAATGTTCGAAAAAACGTTATTTTCTACACATTTTCATTTTTATCTCTGTTCAATGGACTGTCAGAGGAACATTTATTGAAAAGAATATGTAGGTATTAACTATTTAAAAACATCGTGTGAGTTTGGTGGAAATCGCTGAAGCCGTTTTGCCAAAAAGCGTAAAAAACAGATTTTTGCTTCATAGGCCTATATCTCCGTTCACTGTATTTTCATGGAGATATGTATGGAGAAGAAAAGTTAGGTATTGATCAGTAAAAGATAATTTGAAAGTTTAATCAAAATTGTTAGAGCCGTTTTCGAGAAAAATGCGAAAAACCCTAGTTTTTGGTCCATTTTCGTCCCCCCCCCCCCCATCGGCCGAAATCGTCCATAACCTTATTATGGTGTCTACAAAAAATAACGAACAAAACAAAAAAAGAACCAGCTCAATCGGATCAGCCGTTCTCCCGCAAATCGAACGACAGACGCACACACATGGACCACGCGCCGAAATTAGGTTTTTTAGACTCAGTAGGCCTCAAAACGTAAAGATCTGGAGAAACCCCACCGTCGATCTATCAGTTAGAGCTAAGAGTTCCGGAGTTATAACGGAAACACCGACGTAGGACGCCGTTGATTTCATTTCTGCTTGATGGTTGGCATTGAGTAAATTTGTTGAAAGTCACGGACCATTACTTCGCTGAGCGATTTACGATCATTATCCAGCGTCCGACATAGTAACTGTATGTGTTTCATTGTTCCTTCTTTTGATATGATTCGTCGATTAAGCCGGCAATTTCTGTTCCAAATCGGAATCTGAACGAACCTTTTGCAGTTTCTTTCTACATTCCATTTTTGCCAGGTTCCCACAGTAGCTGTACACCCCCGAAGGAAGGAAGTTTGGCTTAATGCATCGTAGCATTTTCCGACGTATCTTGACTCATAACTATGTTCAACAGTTACCAATAAGTCACCGGGAGAAAAAAAGGTTGATATAGGATGCTAAAAGGCCGCATTTCACATCATAGGAATTGACTACCTGAATACGTTTTATGAAACTCGTAAGAGCTTTTCAAAACTAACTAAAAACTCTTTTCGCTTCCATCTCCGTTCACCAAATTTTCCTGATTGGGGTGAGGGGGGAGCATTACCTGTTCTGCAAATCTAACGACTCTCGCACACTATTTTACGAAAAATATAGAACATGGTGTTTCGCCCGAAACTCAAACTGTAGAGTGAAACAATTAAATTATGTTATTATTATAAATTAATAAATAATTAAAAATTATACATCTCGACAATGTACTACAGCCGTTGTAGCAGTACTTGCTACATTGCGATCAGTACTGGAAGAACGGAAATTCGTGAGCATTTGCGACATCATGACTTTTAACAGAATTTTAGAATTGGTTTCGATTGTAAGGTAGTAGTGGAAAGACAATATTACCCTTTCTTTGTCTTTCAAGTCGTATCTTAACTTCACGTCTACCGTACTTCCTACTTAAATTTCAGGAAAGAATGAAAGAAATGTCAGGCAGAGATGTGGATGGTTCCTATCTAAATTACAACGTTAATTCGTTGAGCCATTTAATGCCCACTTTATTCTCTCGGAACTGAAATGTTGCTACTAGCGTAACAGTAAATACTGAGACACTAATACGACACAACTCAACAAGTTTTCGTATCTGCCGTTGCCCTCAACGGTCCGAAGCGGATCGGGAAAAATGAAAACAAAGAGGGAAGTCCTGAAAACAGCCTACAGCGCTTCGTGGTGGCTCAACGCCTCAACTTTTGCCCTTTCCAGAACTATCTTTGTCGTCACTAGATCGCGCACCAACCTTCTTCACGAATCCTAACGATTGCTATTATAATCCGGATGGTGAAGTAAGGTTTTCAACGAGTTGGGTTTCAACGACCCAAATCCGCAGCACCAACTAACGAAAAAGATACCAAAAATTAAAAAACCTAAATTTAAAAAAAATTTTTTTTAGGTATGTGAGTCTAATGATAATGGTAAGTATGGGAATAATGCATTGTTTTATTACGAAAAACTGGCTGTGTCTAAGGGCAAGAGATGAGGTAAGGGCTAGAAGCACTCGAATACAGAGTTCCAAGGAGTTACACTACTCTGATATACATTTACCATCTCAACAGTTCACTTCAGACGTTGAAAAGACGCAAACAGCCTATCTTCACGACCTCAGCAGTCATTTGTAGTCACTGGAACGCCAATTAGACAACACTTCTCCGCCTCTCTCCCTCTGACTGACACAAAATCGTTCGCTATACATTTCAATCCCATCATCATCACACTGCACAACCCTCTGCCCATTTCGCACTGAGTTCAGGGACACACCGCTGCTGTGATGCGCAAGATATCGCACTTTTTTCCTCATTGTTGATTTCCTTGTGATCACATTACATTAACTCTGCTCTGATACTAACACAGCCCTTGTTCGGCATTTTTCCTTTTCTCCTCCGATTGTCGCTCAACTTCTGAACACATTAATTAACTGTCAACGACTTCAGACAGTATAAAAACTTATTTATCGTTCCTGTTTCAATAAGAAGCGGGAAAAGTCAACCAACGTCGGTTATCATCTCCCATTAACGATTTTTTAGAAGTAAGGCCGGAGCTATTTTGAAAAGATTGATTGAAGCTTTTCAGAGTAAGACTAATGTTAAATTTTAGAAAGCATGGTTCAATAATTGTGCTTGATCCTAGCTGTATTGTGGTACAAAAGACTTACTCTCAGAATCAGACTAAACGAATGCAAAACGTACCTGTAACAAAAGAATAATATCGCATTAGACGCATCAAAGACGTTATTTTCAATCATGCTGAACAACAGTTGTACAATTGTCAGTCGAATATCTTGTAGCGTTGGCACGAAGAGCAGTGAAGTAATAAAAAGGTTTGTGCTGGGGATCAGGGTAGAACATTTACGGGGGTGACACAAAAGCAACTGGTCCAATCCCAAATTAAAGGCGGGATTTCTGCTTTCCCTAATTACTCTTTTTTTCTGTTGAGAAAACTCCCAGCGGGATCCTGAGTTTCACTCCACGAGAAACGAGAGCCAACAAGAAACTACGAGCAAGACCCACTCACAGAGAACTATTCACTTCGAGTTCTCGTTTCTGTTCTTGACTTGATATCTCACGCTTCCACTCTGAGAGTAACAGTATTTTGAAATGTCATCTTTGTCTAAGTTTTAACAAGACAACTTCCCAAAATGTAAACACTTCACTGGAGCGCTGATTCTGTGGACGGCAGTCTTAAGAAATGGGGATTGTACAAAGTGTTCAGTACTCGGCAATTTGATTCATAGAAACAACATCTTAACATTCGTTGGAAACAGAGAACCGTTCTCAAAGCTATAAATGTGAATTTTATAAGTGCTAAGTGAAGACCTTATATGAATGGAACCCAGCTTATCTGAATGAAATACCGTAATCATAATTAAAGAGAAAAACTTTTAATTCGATGAGGCATTTGGATGTCTAGCGTGAATATAATCTACTGTTCACCGTTATGATGAAGGTATTGTACAGGAGACACGCAATCCAACTAGAGGGAGGGTTGTTGAGAAGGGCACGTGCGGCTTATGACGCCACTAGGCCCACGTGCAGTAGACCAGACCCCCACGCAGGCTCAATGCAGTAATGATGGAGTCGGAAGGCATGATACCACGATGGTGATATCGAGAAGAGCCTCATTGGATAATAGCGCACGTCGTAATTACCATTATTTCAATAGCCTTGAAAATACTACTTAATTGTCTAAGACGTGGATCTCGGATAAACTGAGCAACTATGGACGTTAGAGCCTGGTGAAGCACTGGCTGCCCGTCATGCATCGATTACATTGTTTATACTATCCTGGACAGATGAAAATATCTGGTGCGTTGCAACACACAACTTTCCTTAGCTCGACGTCAATTCACTTTCTTTGTACATGGCTATTTCTATCTAATCAATTCATTTATCACTCAGTTCATTTGAACTTGGTCAAACAACGCTTTACGGCAGCAGAAAGCGGTAGCGCTTACAGTTCCGGAATTTATTGTGCTGCTCGTACTCATTGCAGGACCATTATTGAGCAATCGTTACACAGATAATTAATGAGGCTGTAAACACGATTTCTTAAAAAGAGGATAGTAATCACTTTTGCAGAGTTATTGGAAAATAACTGTTAGAACTGGTAGTAAGCGCAACGGCAGTAGTTGAAATTCAGGAATTTCTGGCGTGAGCCCCATGTATCTCATGAGCGTTTTTAAACACTCACCCTTTAGGTATTGGATTGGACTACAATACCAATTTTTTTTAACATTCTACAAAAATTCCAGCGGAGTTTATAAGGAAAAAACTGCGCGAAAAACGCTTTTGGTCGAAAATTTTGATAATTTATTGTGCTGCTCTCGTCATTTTCCCACAAATGGGAATTTTATAGTATCATTGCCTGATTGAGAGCTATCAATATAAAAAATGTAATTAAAATCGTTAGAGCCGTTTTTGGGAAAAAAATTTGGTCTTTTGATCACTATGATGACAATAGTTAACTTTCGGTGGATTTTGACCATACCCTCATTATTGCGTCCCATGGTAACCTGTAGGCTAGACATCAAGTTTCAGCTGATTTGGTACGGTAGTTTTCTCTAAAAACTACGCTTAAATCGATTTCGTCGAAAGTTTTGGTAATTTATTGTGCTGCTCTCGTCATTTTCCCACAAATGAGAATTTTATGGTATAGTTGCCATATTGGGAGGTACCAATGTAAAAAATGTAATCAAAATCGTTAGAGCCGTTTTTGAGAAAAAAAATATTTGGTGTTTTCAGCACTATGATAACTATAGTTAGCTTTCGGTGGATTTGGTTCATACCCCTATTTTGGCGTCCCATGATGACCTGCGGGCGAGATATGAAGTTTGAGATGAAAAATCGATCACAGACACACATACACACACACACACAGACCATTTTCCCAAATAGTGCAGCCGATTACATAACTTTCCTTTCCACTTCGTAGAGCAAGGAAAGTAAAAATATGTGCTGCAGCTGTGTTGCACGGGTTTGGAAATTGATAATGGTCGCAACCGCAGATCCAAGAATGTCGCCATTACTTCTCACTTTTGCTTCACAAATAGTAACAAGCACGCGCATACTTGTATGTGAGGAGGGTAATTTAGTCGTTGCATGTAGACGTACACCCTCAACAGACCCGTGCGTGGCTTCAAGCTTCCAATGTGTTTTCAATTATCACCAAACAGTAAACTCACAAGATTCACGACTGAATAAAATATCTGGCTCAGGGTTGTGTTTCATTTTTGCAGCCCTTTATGCAGCGTAGTATTAATCCAAAGTTGGCGATTTCTGTGGGATGTAAAAATCGATGTTATTAATACCACGCGAACGTATTTATTGACGATTAGCTTAACGTCGTGGAATACAAAACTTGTACTGCCTGAACAACCCTGTTGAGAGTATATAGCAGCATTTTGCGGGCCTCGCTGGCCTTGTATTGTGACTCTCCAATTCAAGTGTCACTGCAGGCATAAGAGTGGTCTTTATGTTTCTAGTAGTATGGTCATTAGAATTCAAATTTGCTCACCATCAGTGCGTGAAACTGAATAACACTATTTTAAGTCCGTCATACACGGACAGGCTCGTTATTAATCAGAATTACTGGTAGTAATTAGAGTTCCTGAATTTAGTGTGTTGCCCCAAGTTGTGTCTCCACCTTTCTTGAGTAATCCACAAATAGATTATTTATACTTTTGACCCGTATTTAATTAATTTTGTTGTTACAAAGACAACGTTTACTGTTCAGGAATTAGAGGGGAAACACCGAGAAAAATATCTGGTGCGATGCAACATACAATTTTCCTTAGCTCTACGTCAATTAATTTTTTACATGGCTTTTTCTGCTTAAGCAATTCATTCATCACTCAGTTCATTTGAACTTGATCAAGCAACACTTCACGGCTGCAAAAAGCGGAAGCGCTTACAGTTCCGGAATTTATTGTGTTGCTCGTACTCATTTCAGGACCATTATTGAGCAATTGGTACACAGATAATTAATGAGGCTGTAAACACAAATTTTTTGAAGAAGGATAGTAATTACTTTTGCAGAGTTATTGGGTAAAAACTTTTAGAACTGGCAGTAAGCGAAACGACAGTAGTTGAAATTCTTGAATTTCTGGAGTGACCCCCATGTATCTCATGAGCGTTTTTAACACACATCCATAACCGCGCTAAAAATAATTTCGTTTCGTTCGTTTTGTTTTGGTTTGCTAATAAGAGTTTGTTAATCACGGTATTTTAGTTAACTGTTGGTGACTACACAATATTACAATTTATATTGATGTGAATGAAATGAATTTTCGGATTCAAGAGAAAATAGCTGGCGACTTGAAGAATTACATATCAGATTCAGATTATCCAACAGAATTTTTAAATTCGCTGGATTTGCCCGGCTTACCACCTCATAATCTACAATTAAAAATCGGATCAGTAATATTATGTTACGGAGCATAAACCAGCCACGTCTGTGTAATGGCACCCGGCTTGCGGTGAAGAAATTATTGAACAACGTCATCGAAGCCACACTTTTGAAAGGGAAGTACGAAGGCGAAGGTGTTTTAATCCCACGTATCCCTATGATACCGAACGATATGCCATTCAGTTTTAAACGTCTACAGTTTCCAGTGCGGCTTGCATTTGCAATGTCTATAAATAAATCGCAATGGCAGTCGCTATGTGTGTGTGGCATCAACCTGGAAAATCCATGTTTTTCACATGGCCAATTATATGTCGCCTGTTCCCGTGTCGGAAAACCATCAACATTATTTATTTACGCGCCAGAGCATAAAATGAAAATATAGTTTATCAAAAAGCATTAGAATAGAGAGAAGCAGTTAAGGGTATAGAGGCTATTAGTTGCTTTCTAGAGCGCGCGTGATATTGAGATCAGTGTTTACTTCAAAATTCCCAGTTGTTCAATAGCGATTTGTAGAAATATAAATGAAATTATTGAACCCTATGGAATAAACAGTATTATGAAAATATATATTTTGTTTTTTATTTAATAAAATAAAATAATGAAGTCCTTCTCAGGTATGACGAGATATACAAGATATACAATGGCTGTGCGATTCTCGCTGTAATCGATATGCTTCCAATTTGAATAGAAGTTCACCGTTCTTGCCTGTTGGTTCGGACATGGTGCTACAAATAAATGAACAACTGCGAACACAATGCCGGTTCAATCAGAAGAGCTTGATTGTGCTAAAAAAAAATGGCGCAGCAGTGAACCCCAGAAGCCCCAACCTCCGCCACAAATTCACCCACGCGATGTCTATAGTAACCCAAAAACGAAATATTTTGGTGTAAAACAAAAGATGCAAGGTTGTTCTATAATTTTAGCTCAGGTTATCGCAAATCACCCGAAAATTAACGTTATACGAGCGTTGAGAGCATGTGCAGCGTTGATGCGAACACGTGCAGTCAGGCCGACTGTTTTGTGGCAATCTACTCAATTGACTTAAACTTTTCTTTGAACAAATTTAATTGAATTTAGGCTCTGGACCGGAGGATCAAATTTACGCTAAGGCGGTACGAAGTTCGCCGGGTCTGCTAGTAACGAATAACCGTGAATTTTAATTATACCCTTCTCCCTACCAATTGGGTTAGTTATAGCAAGGCTCTGAACTGTACGTATTTTAGCAAAAAGAAGTATCATGAACTGATATTTTTCAACTACTTCCGTTTCATTTGAAATAAAACAAAAGTCGTGTTTCGGCTATTGATATTCAAACTCAGCCCTAAACCCTACGAAGAAGCGTGTCTGGTTACGACACTATTCCACATAGGAAAGTTGAGCAACGTTCTACAGTGGGCGGAGTTCTAGGAGAAAAGACCAGATACAGGAGGCAGGCTGTGTGCTCGTTCGTTCGGCTAGAATAGGAGAGGGAAGAGGGTCTTGGCGATTCGACGGACTTTTGGCGGTGGTTGTTTCAACACTGCAGACTGCACGGATGTTTGGTGGGTTTGAAAGGGGAGAGGTGACCTTGAGCGCACGTGTGGTTGAAGGATCCACGTGGAACTTCGCCATCGAAGAATCCTCTTGAGTTGGACGTACGAGCACGGAGCCGTAGCACGATCCTCGCGCTACTGAACCACGCCATCTTCAATTGCTTGATGTAAAATTTCAAGGTTTTGTCATTCTGCTCGCGAAAATATAAAAATAATCATTTTACGAGCCACAAAGTACTTATCAGCTTTCGTGCAGTAATGTTTTTCAAATAATGATACTCTCACTTTGCCTCAACTGTAATAGAGCATTCACAACTTTATTCAAGCTGGTGCTCAACTCTGTATAAATAGCTAGGAAAATATATGGCGCGACGCACCTTCCATTTTTCCTCACTTTTCCCTCGTACAAGTTCAATATATTTTTGCAGTAACGTCTGTAGAGCACAAAGCGTAGACATTTATTGTCAGAAAGCAAATTATCGTTATCGTTGGAAACATTTTTGGAGGAAATTTGAAAAGGAACTCATCCAGAAGAGAATCTCATTTTCTGAGTTACAGAAACATTTACTGGGCAATAAATGTTCTTTAATTCGGCCTCGAATTAACTGCGGAAACTTCGTCAACGTTAAAACCCCCTTCTCGTGGTATGTTTTGGATTAACTACGTTCAAAGGAAAAACTACGGGGGAGAATATATAAGCGTTGACTAGTTGAAGAAACGCTGTTAATTTGACATGGATCACTGAATACGTTTTGTGAAGCAGTTCCACAAATTGCTTTTTGATTCTCAGGCCAATATCTGAGTATTTTTTATTTATTTGAGCAGGATGTTTCGATCTCCTGACAGTAATCAGAAACTAGAACGGAAAAGGGAGCACTGGAAGTGCAGGAGTATTGTTTCACTGGTGCCTGTACATCTCTTTCACTCTGATACGTTCAACTTATTTCATGAGGTTGAAGCGCATGAATCTGTATAGCGCAATAGCTATTTAAATGGTTCTATTCAAAAACATCAAGGCTACTTTAATGACGCGATATTTTGGGTGACATGCGTACGTCTGGTGTCTGATGAGTTTGCAGATTCTTTCCTGACATAATGGCGAATTTTAGACGCAACGTCGCTGATTCCGTGTTCCTCCACTCATCTACTTACAGGCAGGAACGATTTGGCTGTAGCTGTCAGGAATATTTTTTCTTGCAACGAAATACGTCTAGAATCTCGACGATTTAGTGAGAAATGTGATCAATCATGTTCCCTACGACTGAATTCGGGATTATAAAAGATCGGGGGGTTCATTTATCCAATTACACACATATCTAACGGTTTCCTAATGGCGTTATTCGCAAAAGCAACGTGTTACATTCTGCAATTGAAACAAACTTGTCCTAATTTTTTTACGTTTTCTTCCACGAAGCAACTTAGATAGAACGGGCATAATTGCAAATAGTAATCAGTTTAAAACGAAACGTTTGAAGTTTACATAAGCTGTCATCATAATTTGTCTCGCTGCGTTGATCATTAGCGCTACAAGTGAAGGAATGATTTGAGTTTCTCGTTTAGTCGATAACTACAATTTTTTAGATCGCGTCACTCAAACACGGAGTAAACACGGGTGTACTGTCGTGAGACAAAGTTATTAACCAACTTCTCTCGCGGCATTTTTCTGCGCATTTAAAAAAAATATTTCCAATTACTTTACTTTCCCGCTCAAATACGGTGTCAGATCGTTTTTTTTATAGGCCGGTACGGTAGCGTCAGGAGAGTAAGACCTGACTAGGACGTGAGGGGAAGAGTATAGTTGGCCGTGGATCAAACAGAGCAAAGGCTACTAAATATCCACAGCGGCTTTTAAACCAAATGAAAAGGATCATTTGTTACAAATGCCGTATTGTTTGATATTGATTGAATAAACGCTCCCACATATAGACGAGATTTGTGATGAGAAATAGTAATCTTCTAAATTCTAAATCCTTTGATGGAGTTCGTCGTGGGCTTCGAGTGGTTGCACATTTCAATTGGTAAAAATGCTTAGTGACCTATTTTGCAGTCTTTTCTTTGCACGTTAGATTCGATGTCACGGTAGATTCGACCCGATAATTAATATAAATTTTAAAAATATGTGGTCCTCAGCCCAATGTACGTTCAGCAGTTTATCGCTAATCCAACTTGTTTCATAAGAACTCAATGTGTGCACTTGAGAAATGCGCTTAATGTTTGGGAATTTATTGGCCCCTACTTGACTCACCTCCTTTATTGAACAAGCGTACAAGTGACTCACGGGATTGTCAATGTGATTTTTTGGGAGGAACGTACGCGTTTACTTTCCTGGAAAATTGACAATCTCTCTCTCGGTCTGAAGTTTGAATTCTGGAATGAAAGTACAGTAGGTGCCTCGGCTGAGTCGATTGATGCGAACTGACGCAAAGCGAGCTTCCGTGTGGTAAAAGGAATGGAGTTTGACGAGTCGACAGGGTTGGACAGGAGGATCATCACGAGAGCCACAGTACGACGACTGACTCTCCAGTCAAATGCATCTCTTCCTCCACATCATAGCAAAGCACAGCGCTGGATGTGCACCTATTGCATAGAAGAATAATACAAAGCAGATCACACGTGCTTCGTGTGCCCGTAATGGGAAAAATGAGCGGCCGACTCATGGACTGTGTCAGAAGTCCTAACAACGTTATGATTCGCAGCCTGGACAGCTAGAACGTAAATTCCAAGTGTCCGAGCAAATGCTGCCAACTCTGTGACCAGGACTGAAAGCAAACGTGCCAGAACAGCTCAAATTTGATATTCAGCTTATATAACAGCAAAGAACGGCAAAATAAGGGTATCAGTGCAAGACTAACTGTAATTATCATTGATATCAACACGATTTTGCAGTGTTTTCCGAATAATTTCAGAAAAAAAAGAGAAACTTCCAAACAAAAGGATGTTGACATTAGCCGCTATGCAATAGTTCAGTCATGGGCAAAGTACGGCCCGCGGGCCAAGTGCGGCCCTCGGGCTAGTCTGATCCGGCCCGCGACACGATTTTGATTAACCCCTAAAATTAATTGCACATAGGAAGTGATAATTTTTTTTGTGCGGATATAATAGTTAACGGGAGTCTTAGGTATGGTATTATCGCATCTAACATTAACTGAGTTTGCATCGCGTGTTTTCTTTCCGTACAAAATGTATGGATATCGGTAGTATGGCGATTTAGTGCGATGCGTGTTGCTCGGTCAAGTTCGGGATGAATCGGCGCTAGCAATATAGTTTTGTCCGTCGGCTGTTCTCAAGGTTAGTATAGTTCAGACAGTCACGTATGCCACGTCACCTCTGCAACTCTCAGTCTGACTTGTATTTACATAGTTGAGTTTGTCGGTAGTGTGCTTTTTGACCGGTACAATGGCAACTAAAAAACGTAAAGTTGATTCAGAATGTCGTGTTTTTAAAGATGAGTGGACTTGGAAATACTTTTTTACACCTATTAAGGATAAACCTGTGTGCCTAATTTGCAATGAAGCTGTAGCCGTATTCAAGGAATTTAACCTCTCTCGACATTTCATGACAAAACATAACAACCATATGTTCATTAAAGGGAACGACAAAAGGATCAGACATTTTTGAAGAATTTCAAGAAACTATCACATCTTTGAAAGTACCTCTGACCACTATTTGTAACATTACTACTGACGGAGCACCAAATATGACAGGGGCAAAATCTGGTTTTGTAGGCAAATTTAATGAATCATTTCCTGGGTACGAAGTGGTGTTTCTTCATTGTATCATCCATCAAGAAACTCTGTTAGAAACAGTGTTAGAAACCGATTGACTGACCATAATTTAGCTTCACTACTGCGAATCAGCTCATCTCAGTTTCTACCAGATTATGATCAACTTTTAGAATCTCAGTCACAGTTTCATCTGTCTCATACGCCTTCATGCTCTTCTAAAGATTAATCATTTTTTGTGACTTGTTTGGAAGTTTTTACCATTTTAGTATATAAGTTGTGTATGATGTAAAATTAAACAATAAAAAGGTTTAGGCCTATAACTTGTATTTTTTTTTTTTTTTTGTGGCCCGCCTGTAAATTTTTAAATTTCATCTGGCCCTCCTTTTAAAAAGTTTGCCCATCACTGCAATAGTTACTCAATACAGATTATGAATTAAGTAGGGGACACGCAATAAATTTCGGTATAAGGTTAAAGGGTACCAAGTTAACATAAACCGAGCGGAAAAATATTAGATTAGTTGGTAGAGTGATAAAATCCCTTAACATACGTGGGGCTGAGCTAAGCTGTTTGAGATGCCTCACATCAACTTTGTACTCAGAAGACTTCGACAAATCGTACAGAATCGGGAGCTGAAGTCAAAAAGTGAAAGTGATTTGGGGGTTTTGATCGCTGAACGGGAAGAGGAAAAAGGAGGCGAGAAATCGTGAGTCAACGAAGGATTGTCCACGTGTTGCCCTTGATAAATATTTCATGTCATGATAAAACTTGTTTACTCGAACACTCTCGAGGGCAAAAACTCCGTCGGCGTCGGTTTGTCGGCGATTTCGAAACGACTTGATGCAGCGGCTGAAAAGTGTGCGCCTAAACAGGAGGAGGAAACGACTACTAAGGAAAAGTTGTTGACCAACGGCTCAACGATTCAGCAGGTATTCGAAGTTTGCTCCTTTTGTTCTTATCTCTGTCGTTTATGCAAAGAGGGCGAGTCAGCACGCGAAGAAGACGATTCAAGGACAATCGTTGAGCCGACGAGTGAACAAACATTGTAAAACGATGCAAGTACTTCTCGCTAAGGCAATTTAATTTAAGACTACGAAAACACTTCCCCAAGTGCTGCGCTCATCCACGAAAATATTTCCTGAAATGCTTGGGATGTCTGTGCCAAATATCGTACGATCTTCGACTGGGATTGAGTTTACTTGCCTATGCGTGAAGCTCGTGTTGACTAGGGCGTTCATTTATTAACTGAGTCATGCAGTTTCACAGGGGCTTCCTCCACAGAGTTCCCTAAGGCCAAGATGGCCGTGTCAAGGTTGATGTGAGAGCTTTTGTTGTGCAGAAGGCACACAACTAAACCAAGTATTCTTTCCTCATGCATTCCACCTTCTACTCTGTGTAACCCAGAATACTCATTCTCACAGTAAACTCTGAAATGCCTTCCTGGTACGTAAGATTTGACTTGACTTCGGACTACGTATCACTTTGAGTGTTATACTCATACGGAGCACGTGGAAAGAGACGCTGCAAATTATAACACCACGGCTTATTATTCTCTTGTGCAGCTCGACGTAGTCTCACACCTCCTAGACCCATCCCATTCGATTCAGCTTCGAAAAAGACCAGTAAACCATATGAAACATGCTCTTATTACAATGGGCGCCTGTATGTTGATGAGTCGAGCTGTTGAGTGGTTGGGGTGGGACGGGTTGCAGTGTTGGATACGAGAGCAGGCCGGGGAGAAACGATCACTTTCGCTGAATTTGTAGCCGTTGGCTCGTTTCATTTGATCCAGCATCGGAAAACGCCCAGAAAACGGTATGAAATACGACCTAATTGCGATAAAACGATCGAAATGTTTTTTTTTACCACGAACTGATATTTTAGGTTACGTCAAAGACAATAATGTGGCCCAACGGCGACGAACATTGCAGATTTGAAGTTACGATGCCATAAAATCAACCTGAAGTTCTAGAAAATGAACTGGGTACTTCGAGGACACGCGACTCTGAAAGCAGGTGATAAAACTAGTACGAGGCTGCGGCTCCTGTGAGATTTCACCAAAAAGAGTAACGCGAACAGCGTAGAAAATATTTCGAGGACAATTACATAAGGAAAGTAAACATTTACTCGACAGTAGTATGAGTTCCGAAATTTGTCGGGTTGCTCCCAACTGTTTTACAACCGCTGTCAAACTTTCGACGTATAGTTACTCACGGCAACCAGTACGATTTTTGTTGTCAGAACCCTAGCTGTATATTAGGTTAATTTACGAGGTGGAAAACTCATGAGAATTTTATGATACAGTTCGATTTTCACGAGCTGCTCACACACCAAATTTAATCAAAGTCACACCGTTTTGGTGTTTGGATCAATGCTGTAACTGTAGCCACTAAATATTTAGTCGACAGTAGTTTAAATTCTGGAATTTCTCGAATTGCTCTGTTTTATGACAATTATTTGATTTCCAACGTACAGGTATCATCTACAGCCGCTAGCAATATTTTTTTGTGAATGCTTGCTTTATGAGGAAATAACTGCAGTTCTATGCCACGTTTTCTCGACATTTCTCGTGATACTCGTATATTGTGCTTCTCTCGTCACTTACCCCACGAATGAAAATTTTATAATACGTATATCCGCTAAAGCCATTTTTTGAGAAAATATCTGGTGCGTTGCAACACGCAACTTTCCTTAGCTCTACAACAATTCACTTTGTACATGGCTAATTCTATTTAATCAATTCATTTATCACTCAGTTAATTTGAACTTGGTCAAACAACGCTTTACGGCAGCAGGAAGCGGTAGCGCTTACAGTTCCAGATTTTATTGTGCTGCTCGTACTCATTGCAGGACCATTATTGAGCAATTCGTACACAGACAATTAATGAGGCTGTAAACACAAATTTTTTGAGTAATTACTTTTGCAGAGTTATTGGGTAAAAACGTTTAGAACTGGTTGTAAGCGAAACAGCGGTAGTTGAAATTCAGGAATTTCTGGAGTGAGCCCCATGTACCTCATGAGCGTTTTTAAACACTCACCCTTTAGGTATTGGATTGGACTACAATACCAATTTTTTTTTAACATTCTACAAAAATTCCAGCGGAGTTTATAAGAAAAAAAACGCGCTAAAATCGAATTCATCGAAAGTTTTGGTAATTTATTGTGCTGCTCTCGTCATTTTCCCATAAATGGCAATTTTATGGAATAGTTGCCTTATTGTTAGCTATCAATATAAAAAACTTAATCAAAATCGTTAGAGCCGTTTTTGAGGATAAAATATTTGGTGTTTTGATCACTATGATAACTACTACTACTATAGTTAAATTTCGGTGGATTTGGCCCATATTATTGTTACGAACATTGGCCATATTATAGCCCTTATTTTGGCGTCTCATGGTAACCTGTAGGCTAGACATCATTTTACAGGTGATTTGGTACGGTTGTTTTCTCTAAAAACCGCGCAAAAATCAATTTCGTCGAAAATTTTGATAATTTATTGTGCTGCTTTCGTCAACTTTCTACGAAGTAGAAAGAAAGTTATGTAATCGCCTGAAAAAAAATTTCTGAGTTTTCTTCAGATCTCTACGTTTCAGACAACAGTCCGAAAAACACTATTTGGGAAAATGGTCTGTGAACGATTTTTAGAGAAAACCACCGTACCAAATCAGCTCAAACTTTATATCTCGCCCACAAGTTACCATGGGACACCAAAATAAGGGTGTGAACAAAATCCATCGAAAGTTAACTATAGTTATCATAGTGATCAAAACACCAAATTTTTTTTCTCAAAAACGGCTCTAACGATTTTAATTAAATTTTTTATATAGATAGCTCTCAATAAGACAATTATACCATAAAATTCCCATGAGTGGGAAAATGACGAGAGCAGCACAATAAATTATCAAAATCTTCGACGAAAAGCGTTTTTAGCGCAGGTTTTTCCTTATAAACTCCGCTGGAATGTTTGTAGAATGTTAAAAAGAATTGGTATTGTAGTCCAATCCAATACCTAAAGGGTGAGTGTTTAAAAACGCTCATGAGATACATGGGGGGTCACTCCAGAAATTCCTGAATTTCAACTACTGCCGTTTCGCTTGCTGCCAGTTCTAAACGTTTTTACCCAATAACTCCGCAAAAGTAATTACTATCCTCTTAAAAAAATTCGTGTTTACAGTCTCATTAATTATCTGTGTACCAATTGCTGCAATGAGTACGAGCAGCACAATAAAATCTGGAACTGTAAGCGCTACCGCTTCCTGCCTGTGAAGTGTTGTAGAGCTAAGGAAAGTTGTGTGTTGCAACGCACCAGATATTTTCAGTGGATTTCGTAACTTTCCCCTTCGTAGAGCCAATGAATAGCCAAATAATCATGTGCGTCGTTGTTTTGATTCAGCGATGATTTAGGATGTTATTTTTCAGTTTTGTTCGAAAAAAGACCTCTTAGGAACAGCTCAGCTTTCCTTTTGACTTTCTAGGGCTAAGATAACAGAACATGCGTCTTTTTTCGTGCAGTATTTTCAGGCATCAATGTTCACGTTGCAAAAAGGTCGATGGTCGATAATCGCCACGACCCTGTGTCTGGTATGTTGCTCTCATATATTCTTGGAAATCTTCCCCGGTGATTCAAGTGTTGCTACGTAGTGATACGTTTCACACAACTTCACACCCAACCCAGTGTCGGCGTTAAGGGCGGCCAAAGTAGTGAGGCTGGTACGCAATCTCTGTCCTTAGAAAATCCTTGCAACACTCAATCGCGCCTCTGCTTTTATCTCTTTGCGGTCCAATCAACTGGAAACTAATCGACTTGTTTTGGTGACCTGAGGACGAACGGCACGAGTCCTAATTGACCGTTTAATTGGGTCCCACGTGGCGGCTTCAGACGCCTCGAAGAGACTCCGATTGCTTTCTCTCTCTGCCAGAAACAACAACAAATGCATCATCGGAGCCTGTGGGCCGGGGGCCTCCCCACTATTCACAACTCGTTCGACTGATAGGGCAAATCAAGAGACTGCCACTAGGATCTGAAGCTGACGTATTCGAAATTGATTCACGTGCGCTGAAGGCCGTGCGATAGGAAAAATCTCCTTACTCCTTCTACTCCGCTTCATCCCAGGCAACTTCGTGTCAGCTTCGTCCTCGAGCTTACCCAACGAGCTTGGCCTCACTTATCTCTCATTTAGCTATGGACCTATTTTGGGGATGTAGTCAGTTTCTAGAAGAGGAAATAATTTGAAAACTACCCTGGTTCACAACTTCAGTCTACTCCCCTCTTCCCTGCTTCGACTCTGAAAACATTGTGCGTAAAAAAAGGTTAAGCGATTCGAAACAAAGTTGGATAATTGAAAGAATGGAGTCAAATCGAGCGGAAATTGAGCAAGACGTTCGATGTAGTCCAGTCAAAATCGTTGTTGTAGTAAAAGCAGGGTGAAGGTCAAGAGAAACGAGAATGTAACGAAATTCGGATTACGGATGTGGAGGCCTATGAAAAATATCTGGTGCGTAGCAACTCCCAACTTTCCGCCACCCCTATTAGTGCGACCACCAGCTACATATACGGACTCTATATCTTCCACGAAATTCACACGTTGCTCCCAACCTCAAACGAACGTAATCCCTACTCCCTACTAATATTGTAAATGCGAAAGTAACTCTGTATGTCTGTTACGCTTTCCCGCTTAAACCTCTCAACCGATTTTGATGAAATTTGCCAAAAAAATCTTTAGACCTTGAGAAAGGAAGAAAAGAAAGAAGAAAACAGTTTATTGACAAAATAAAACAAAGTAAAAGATTCCTTCTGCATTACAAAAACGAGCGGTGCGTAGCAACACACAACTTTCTGCAATCCCTTTAAGTTCAAACACCAGCTTCGTATGCGGGTGCTATATGTTCGTTCAACGCATTTCTACAGAAATAACTATACAGAACGAAATGTTGGTATGGGTGACTAAAAGACACTCTGAACGATTGATCAAATTTGGTGAAGCAGTTACCCCAGAATTTACGGAAATGTTCGAAAGCACATTATTTTCGACACATTATGATTTTGATCTCTGTTCAATGGACTATCAGAGGAACGTTTATTGAGAACAATATATAGGGATTACTTATTGGAAAACATCCTGTGAATTTGGTGAAAATCGAAGCCGTTTTGCCAAAAAGCGTAAAAAACCTATTTTTGCTTCATAGGGTTATATCTCCGTTCACTGTATTTTCATGGAGATATGTACACAGAAGGAAAGTTAGTAGAAGATAATTTGAAAGTTTAATCAAAATCGTTTGAGCGGTTTTTGAGAAAAATGCTAGTTTTTGGTACATTGTAGTCCCCCCCCCCCATCCCTTTCCCCTAGAAATCGTCCATAACCTTATTTTAGTGACTACAAAAAATAACGAACAACAAAAGAACCAGCTCAATCGGTTCAGCCATTCTCCCGCAAATCGAACTACAGACACATACACGGACCACGCGCCGAAATTAGGTTTTTCAGACTTCTATGAAAAAGTATAGTAATCGTGTCAAAAATTTAAAATCACTAACACAAACGGTGGGTAGAGCTTTCGTACAAGTACGCAACCATGAGGAACATTTTATGTCTTTCTCTTTAAAAATCTGTTAAAAATTACGTTTGATTGTGCTCGTTGATGGTTTCGATATAATGGCCGCGTTGCAATTGACATCATCACTTAGTCACTGAGGTTATTGAAACGTGTGATGTTACCAAGCGTTACATTTTGTAACACACGTTACCATGCACTTAACCCAAAACAAATTTCGTGACGCTTCTCCGTTACATCTCCCGCGTTACATTTTCGAGTTTATGTAGCAAAGTAAAAACATAAAATGTCAAAAAAAAATAATCGTAACCCTGGCGGGACTCGAACCCACAATCTCCAGTTAAGGAGACCGATGCCTTGTCCACTAGGCCACAGGGGATGTAGCTTGCAACATGGGTTAAACAATTTCGTGACGCTTCTCCGTAACATCTCCGGCGTTACGTTTTCGAGTTTATGTAGCAAAGTAAATACATAAAATGTCAAAACGGTAACAACGATTGTCATCAGTCTCAGTATGGCTCCACCACCCAATATCCACGCTTCTTCTAACAATGTTTCTCTGACAGCCCATTGAACAGAGATAACTACCAAAATGTGTCAAAAATCGTTTAGCGTTTGAAATGTCCACTTCGACTGCCCAACTCAATTTGATCAACCTGAATCATTTTCCGGCAACCTACGAAAATATTTTGTTCTGCAACTATTTCTGTTGAACTAGTTCCGCTTGTCTTTCCGTTGAACGGTGTTGCTTTTTCATTCCCTAAATTAATGGTTTCATCCCCATTAAGAATTAATTTTATTATTTTCCCTTTTTTCGTCACAAGTTTAAGCCAAAAATCATGAGAAAAATCTCGCGTCAGCTATAACTTACAACGCTCGCTTATGATGTGTTCGAAAAAAACTTGCTTAAAAATCCTCAACGTCGTTTTTCCACTAGAATTGTGCAATCTGACGACGATGAGAATAAGCATCCGTTAGGTCGATCAACGTGAAGCTTACCATTTAAACACAAACGGTGGGTACAGCTTTCGTACAAGTACGCAACCACGAGGGACATTTTATGTCTTTTTCTTTTAATATAATTTTGTTTCTTTTAAATAAAGAAATATAAAATTACAACACAAAAAATATTTTTTCATTTTTGTAACAGACGTTACCATGCACTTAACCCAACACAAATTTAGTGACGCTTCTCCATTACATATCCCGCGTTACATTTTCGAGTTTATGTAGCAAAGTAAAGACATAAAATGTCAAAACAAAAAAAATAATCGTAACCCTGGTGGGACTCGAACCCACAACCTCCGGTTTAGGAGACCGATGCCTTATGCATTACGCCACAAGGACTGCAACTCGGGTTAAAATGTTGGCTTGTCCAATCGGCCTCATTGGTTAATTTTCGTGACGCTTTTGGCCGTTACACTTTTCGAGTTTATGTAGCAAAGTGAAGACATAAAATGTCAAAACGGCAGTAATTTGTATTCCAAAATCGCTGATGTTGATTGACATATTATACCACTATTATAATTACTTAAGTTAACATACGTGTACGGTGGGTCCGTCTTCTCTGGCTGGTGGGCGAGCGCTTTCGATGTAAAGACATAATCGTCTGGCCGTTAAGTATCTCACCAGCCAGAGAAGCCGGACCCACCACACAGGTAACTTTAGTGATTTACTTACTGATTGAATTAACCCAATCATTTTAATAACTATCACAATTTTTCTGACGACGGTAGAATAAGTGCATGAATGAACATTTATATGAAAATCAAATTTTGTCGAAATGTTAATAATTTATTTGAAAAAAAACACTCGCTGTTTTGATTATTATAATAATTGCTGCTAGTTTTAGGCTGGTTTGAGTTCGTCATGTTGATCGCAGGCTAAAAACACTGCTAAGCTTACGTGTGTAAAATCAAACTTTGGGACTTGCGCATTTGTTACAATTATACGCAAGAATTCACTAGAGTCGAGAGGGATGGAGTTTCCTTATTAGAGAAATCACAATATAGGACGTAATAAGTACAGTATACGCCGTAGTGTTGCCAAATTAATTGGAGCCAGAAAAAGCCCATAATTTACGAGGATGTGCGATGCTCGTTATTCTTTCTTTGTACCTGTTTTCTCAACAATTATTACTCACGTCCCAACCGATAACTTTGTCTAAATTGTTTTGGGGGAAATTATAGGACGAATTCATGTAAACATCTAATCGCCCGTGTGCAGATTGGTTTCGCCTTAAAGGCGTTTCACAACACACTCGTTAAAGAAATTTGATTTCAGCGCTGATTACATAACAAAAAACGCTGCAAATGATTACCCGACGGTTTATTATTCTCTTAAACAGCACAACTGTGACCTATCCTATTTAACCTAACGTCGAAAATGATTAAGAATATAACATAGCTAAATCAATAATCCGGGAAATGACAACTCATACTCAAACGACTATATTTGTAGAGCACTTCGGAGGCCCTTCCCATTCGATTGATACGAAAGATGATTTCAATGCTCTGAATAGGAATTGGTAGTGTGGCCATCGTTTAAGGTAATTTATTGAACCTACAACACTATTTTTGTGGGAAGGTTGTATGCGCTGTTCTGAAATTATTGGACAAACGCGGTTGAAAAAATGCTGCAACTTATTAAACAACGGTTTATTATTCTCTTGCGCAGCGTTACGCAGTCTCAGACCCATCCCATTCGATTAAGCTCTGAAAAACGCAAATAAAACATAAACAAAATGACCTGACAACAACAGAACTACTAAAATATACTTTTTCTAGGCGACGCTAGGCAATTGGGACGTGACATGTCGAACTGACGAGCGGTTGGGGTGACAAAGGTGGACTATGAAAATATCTGGTGCGTTGCAACACACAACTTTCCTTAGCTCTACGTCAATTCACTTTGTACATGGCTAATTCTATTTAATCAATTCATTTATCACTCAGTTCCTTTGAACTTGGTCAAACAACACGTCACAGCAGCAGGAAGCGGTAGCGCTTACAGTTCAGGAATTTATTGTGCTGCTCGTACTCATTCCAGGACCAATATTGAGCAATCGGTACACAGATAATTAATGAGGCTGTAAACACAAATTTTTTGAAGAAGGATAGTAATTACTTTTGCAGAGTTATTGGGTAAAAATGTTTAGAACTGGTTATTAAGCGAAACGACCGTAGTTGAAATTCAGGAATTTCTGGAGTGAGCCCCATGTACCTCATGAGCGTTTTTAAACAATAAACCTTTAGGTATTAGATTGGACTACAATACCATTTTTCTTTAACTTTCTACTAACATTCCAGCGGAGTGTATAAGGAAAAAACCGCGCTAAAAACGCTTTTCGTCGAAACTTTTGATAATTTATTGTGCTGCTGTCGTCATTTTCCCTCAAATGGGAATTTTATGGTATAATTATCTTATTAAGAGCTATATATACAAACAATTTAATCAAAATCGTTAGAGCCGTTTTTGAGAAAAAAATTTGGTGTTTTGATCACTATGATAACTACAGTTAACTTTCATTGGATTTTGCCCGTACCCTTATTTTTGCGTCCCATGGTAACCTGTAGGCTAGACATCAAGTTTCAGCTGATTTGGTACGGTTGTTTTCTCTAAAAACCGCGCTAAAATCAATTTCGTCAAAAATTTTGATAATTTATTGTGCTGCTTTCGTCATTTTCCTATGAATGGGAATTTTATGGTATATTTGCCATATTAGGAGCTATCAATATAAAAAATTTAATCAAAATCGTTGGAGCCATTTTTGAGAAAAAAAATATTTGGTGTTTTGATCACTATGATAACTACAGTTAACTTTCGGTGGATTTTGTTCAAACCCTTATTTTGGCGTCCCATGGTAACCTGCGGGGGAGATATCAAGTTTGAGTGGATTTGGTACAATGGTTCTTTCTAAAAATCGTTCACAGACACACATACACACAGACCATTTTCCCAAATAGTGTTTTTCGGACTCAGGAGGGTCTGAAACGTAAAGATCTGAAGAAAATTTTGTTTCCAGCCGATTACATAACTTTCCTTTCTACTTCATAGAGCCAAGGGAAGTAAAAAAGAAACTATAACGTTGGCTACATTGTCCTGCGAGTTCCTTGAAGTATTAGAACTTGCCTCACTGTATTTACTGTGTTTTCAACGTCTTCCATCTAAAGTTGTTTCATTCGACCCGCCATCGAAAAATACCTAGAAAACTATAACAAACACGACGTAATTGCAATAAAACTGACCAAATTTCGTTTTTGTTACTTTTTTAAATCATTTTTCCCACAACTAGATATCGAATTCAGAAAGAATAATAATCCAAAACGATCGTTCTACAATTTCTTGTTGTTGCAAATTGTATTGTGTACGATGTCATTGCGGGACGAACGCGATAGTCATTTCAATTTTCGCGCTAAAATGTTCGAACGAACCCTTTTGCAGGGTACGTGAAGTGGAAAGCGATGTTGAAGGCGAAAGGGGAAGTTGTTAAGGGAA
Organism: Pachypeltis micranthus; assembly: GCA_020466155.1. Classification (NCBI taxonomy): domain Eukaryota; kingdom Metazoa; phylum Arthropoda; class Insecta; order Hemiptera; family Miridae; genus Pachypeltis; species Pachypeltis micranthus. The sequence continues at coordinate 4,156,898 of CM035778.1, forward strand.
GCGACATTAAGTGGTTGGGGTGGCAGAGGATCGAGGCACGTGCAGAAGCAGTGCAAGGCATCGCAAGGTTGCGTAACTGGTGACTCAGGAAGGCGTTCACTACTTTTTTATCGCTCCCCTACTGAAAGGTCTCCTGTGAAACCCACGTCTCTTTAAAAGGGCACGGCGCTCAGAACGTTTGGACTCGGTATTCAAAAATCAGGCGTTCGACCAGTTCCAAATTCGAGTCAATAGAGACCTCTGGACCGCATTAGTCCACGTAGTGCAACATAGTAGCAACACCACAGGCCAAGGAAGGGCAACTTTGAAAGACGCACTTGGTTTTGTACGTGGGGCTGAGACAAGTATGACCAAATATTTTACGCAACTCCCCAACGACTTTTACACAATTCTCAACTTGTTCGTTCTTTAGCCCAGTCGTGAAAATTATCTCAGTTTAGGTTCTCAGGAGATCTGTAAAAGATTCGAATTTTCGCTGCCCGAAGGTAGAGGAAAGTATTGCTATTGCGTAAAAAAAGAAAGTCGTGATTTCTATAAATAATCTCGCTTTGTGACCATCCGAATCAGAAAAGATACAGAGCCAGTTGCACAGTACTGAAACTTGATTAAACTAACACTTTTTACCTAACTCACGTTAATTAACTTGACGTTAAAACATAAGAGTGAGCTGCGTTACGCCAACACGGTAACTTATTTCAGTTGACATCGATTCGGATTTTCACTTCCATCTTGAATTTCTACCAGGACGTACGCAAATACCAAAATGTGAATAATACACCAGTTTTCGGTCAGGAAAATTTGTTAACAACCTCCCTTCAAAATTGAACACTTAACGTTCAAGACTTGGAGGTTTCAAATATGCAATGTCCGTTCACCCTTCGGTGTTATCGTTTTCTAGGTATGTTTTGATGCTGAGTCGAATAGAATGGACTCTAGTAGTTTTTATTTATTGCCTCCCACCTCACTCCAACCAACCATCAGCTCGACTTGTCGCGCCGCGTCGTGCCTATTGCCTTGAGTCTCCTAGAAATGTCAAGTTTCGTCGTTCCGTTGCAGTCAGGTCATGTTTCGTATCGTTTACTAGATCCTGAATCGATTGAAACGGGTCTCGGAAGTGCTCTAGAAAGATAGTCGTTCGCATATGAGTTGCCGATATACCCATGCTGCATTATAATATTTTTCGATAGTGTTTTGAACAGGATAGGTCGGCATGCCGTGCAAGAGAACCCCAAACTTACAATTGCTTCCAGTTTATGAAAGAACCCCAGTTTTTCTGTAAACGTGACGAACACACGCCTTTTTCGACAAACTCTTTTATCCAATACCTTTTTCTGTGAACTTGACCGTACGAGTATTAGTTTTTCTTCGAACAAGAAATAATTACGCTGATACACATTGCACAGTTCATTCCTCATTTGCAAATGACACTGACAATGACCTATTCTTCGTTTCTATTGCACGTAGGACAAATTACTTCACTTTTGCGGCTTATAACTAATACATTTTTATTGGTGTGGTACACTAAAAGATCGAATGAATAGAAGCCAATCGAACCAACCGAAGAATAGACAACGAATTGGAGTAGATTTTAACAAGCGTTAATGAAATGGCTTTAGCCAGAGCCGAGAGTGCTGAAAGTCGTGTGATGCTACGCACCAGATATTTGTATCAACCATTTACAGACCTTTCCTTTACACGTCTTTGGGCTTAGGAAAGTTAAACAGACAATTTTCCTACCTTTTAACCAACATTTAAGGAACGATTGTTGTACTTTCCCTTCGGTATATTTGTCCGGCGAGAAAGTTCAAACGCGTAACGAGGAGGTCTAGGTACAACAGAAGGAATTAACCGAAGGGAAAGGTGCAAAACGAGGAGGAGGAAAAGGACGAGATGAAAGGAACGGGAAACGGGTGGAACAACGGATCTGTCGAGGTGAAGGCGTCAGCTGATCGCCCTCCGAGGGCCGGGCCTTCGAGGAGGGGGAGATTGGCACACGTGTTAGCCTCCACGCGCGACCCCCAGCTGTGTCGTCAGTGCCCTACTCCCCCGCCCCGCTTACAGTGACGTCATCGCCTCGCGTACTCGCAGTCCAGCTGACTCCACGTGGGGGCGTACACGTGTCAGCTGTTATCGCCTTTCATTCTGCTCTCACCAAACTCCAATAAACCATTAGAAATCGCCCTCTAAAGTCCGACCAAAATCTTTTTTTATTGCCCAAAATCCACAATAAACGTAAATCACTCTTTACAGGTCCCATCCTAAGGATTTACCGTAAAATTGCAGATGTATCACACAATAACATGTAGCTACCATTTCCTATTTCGATTTCAAAATCATTTTTCTTATTTATCTTGATCCTAAAATACGTCTCCATAGTATTATTTTGATGTCAACAAAAATTCGGACGTTTATTCTTGAATACTCCTTTTTTCGTCTCAAATTAAATCAGTTCTTTCTAGTTGTTTAATCTTGAAGTCGTCATTTCTTACTCGCATCGCCAAGCCCCCAACTGGTAACCCCCGAAATGATGACTCAAAACCACTACAACAGAAACTACTGTCATCTCTTCGAGCTTCTTTTTCAGCGTGTAATTCCTGAATATTAAGCACGAGAATAAAAAACTATATCGTGTAATTATTAATTACTCGTGCGCTGGTGACTCACGAATGGTCATGGCATAAACAAAAAAATTCCGGAACGTTAATCCCTACCACTTTTCTGTATGCAACGTTGTTGAGTTCTCCTAAATTTATCGACATTAGTGTAAAACAGATGGGAGCTGTCAGTGTAGTAGGAAACTTGCGAGATGTGCCGTCAAAATTAGTACAAACGGAGAGATAACATTGTAAGTGATTCGGCTCTGTATTCCGCCGCCAATAAATGGTTAAGCGATACGGCAAACGCGTAGGTCTTCGAAGCAGTTAATATCTGCAAGTCTAAGCTACTTTTGCACGACGTCAGCTGCTATTTCACGTATCCCGAAATACTTGGGAAATCTCTCGGATGCTATCGTGGAGTGGTAAAGTAGACTTTGATAGGTTAGTGTGACCCGTTGAAGAAACTTATCGATGCGCTTTCATAATTTGGTATCGTTCTACCGCCAAGCGGCTCACGAAGACAATTTTTTGCTTCATATTACAATCATTTTTGCTTCATGGGGTCATCACATCTAACCCCCCAGTCGTGTTTGTTGCTTGTAACCACACCAACAGTATATTCAATAAACCGAATAAGAAACTGGCCTGGACACGATAAAATTGTCTTTCCCATCTCACAAGACAGTAAATTCCATCTGCCTGCAGTTCGTGAAAACAAACGGTAAACGGTTGAAAAATTGGTTTTGAGTTATCTACAGACGTCTGACTAAAATATCAGATGTTTAGCCTACAAATAAGGTAATTAGCATCAGAAAAAATAAATTATTGAGACAGCAAATTTTTGTCACACGTATCTTAAAGATTTCGAATGATTTTTGTACGTGAACAGTCCCTAAAAGTAGAATGAATGGTCAACCGAGATTTTCATCTATGAGAACATAACGAGAAAGCACGCCAATTTTCGAACAGTCCCATTTTTACTTTCCGCTACCCGAAGGGAAGGAAAGTATAGTAATCGGCCCAAAAAAAAAATTCGGGTTTTCTTCAGATCTTTACGTTTCAGACCCTACTCTAAAAAACCTAATTTCGGCGCGTGGTCCGTGTGTATGTGTGTGTATGTGTCTGTAGTTCGATTTGCGGGAGAACGGCTGATCCGATTGAGCTGGTTCTTTTTTTGTTTTGTTCGTTATTTATTGTAGACACCAAAATAAGGTTATGGACGATTTCAGTCGGTGGGGGGGGGGGGGGGACGAAAATGTACCAAAAACTAGGGGTTTTCGCATTTTTCTCGAAAACGGCTCTAACGATTTTAAATTAAACTTTCAAATTATTTTCTACTAATCAATACCTAACTTTTCTTCTCCATACATATCTCCATGAAAATACGGTGAACGGAGATATGGGCCCCTGAAGCAAAAATAGGTTTTTTACGCTTTTTGGCAAAACGGCATCAGCGATTTTCACCAAACTCACAGGATGTTTTTAAATGGTTAATACCTACATATTCTTTTCAATAAATGTTCCTGTGACGGTTGATTGAACAGAGATAAAAATCAAAATGTGTCAAAAATAACGTTTTTTCTAACATTTCCGTAAATTCCAGGGTAACTTTTTCACCAGATGTGATAAATCTCAATGAAGTGTCTTTTAGTCACCAATAGCCACAATTCGTTCTCTATAATTATTTCTGTATATATATGTTGAATGGAGGTATAAGCCAAGTTAACTCAGAAAAGGAGATTTGTCGAATATTAATTTATCGGTATTCGAATTTTCTCAGAAACGGCTCGAACGATTTTGACCAAACTTACGGAGCACTCTCAGCTAACTAGTACGTACATATTGTTCTCCATAAATGTTCCTGTAAAAATGCGTTGAACGAAGATATAGCCCGCCTATGTAGGTGGTATTCGAAATTACGGGGGTGGCGGAAAGTTGTGTGTTGCTACGCACCAGATATTTTGTGTACGAATTGCTCAATAATTGCCAGGGCATGATCACGAGTAGCGCAATAAATTCCAGAACTGTCTTTCTGCCACCGTGGTGTCATACATTGAATTGGTGGGAAAAGCGAATTTATGTAGAGCTAAGGAAAGATGTGTCATGCGGCGCGCTGGTATTTTTAACGATGATAATTCCCAACCAACCTTCCCCAAAAAGTCGTGTTGTCAATGCAATAAATTGCCTATGCGATGGTTACTGAATAAAGATCAGTGCCTATTCAGAACATTGAAATCTGAGGTGTTTGATAATCCGATGGGATTAGTCGGTGGAATGATGAGTGAAGTTGAGTGATGCGTGGAACTGTATGTTTTGTGTTGAGAACTGACAAGTTAGAAATGTATAGTTCTGAAGAAAAGTCTTTTTCAGCCGATTACGCAACTTTCATGCCTCCTCCGTACCCCAAAGGGCCCAAGGAAATTAAAAACGAATTTTTATTTCCCTTCAGAGTTGGATAAAGTGAAAACAAAAAGCGCTAAGTTGTTTAGAGAAGAAGAGATCCACGTGCCCGCGGTTTCGATAAATACAACCAAAGTATCAACTTCAGTGTTTTTTGTTTTTTTTGGGCACCGCTAATTTGGTGCGGCTCTCTGACCGGGAACCCGACGGATTCCTATAAATTGCCCCGAGGCATCAACCCTCAGCTTCTCGTCATCCGCCGGCCCTTTCGCCACGTGTCCGCCGCCCGTACACGTGTCAACGGGTCGCCGAGGGATATTTCACAACATCCTTTTTTTTATTTTTGAAACTCTGGCCGGGAGTCGGGCGTGCAATCTGAGACGAAAAAAAAAAAAAAAGTGGATAAGTTGCGCGTCCTTTTCGTTTTTCTCGTCGTCGCCAACCGCCTTGGCGGATCGGACGGTTTCTGACAGATACAAATATAGTTCGTCGTGTCACAATCCGCTCGTTTAATCATAACTTGTCAGATGATATCGAGTCGAGGTTGGTTCGTGTCAGGGAACGCTTGATATTATAAGTAGCGAAAGCCTATTGCCACCTGCACCTGCTCAATTGAATGAGTCGCACAAGTCAACAGTTTCATGTCCTTACCAATTACCTAGTAGTAGCCAAGCATCTTTGCAGGATAACCATTTTAGACACCCCTCAAACGCCGAATCATTTTGTACTATATTTCTTTTCTGCTAGAGGGTCTAGATAATTACTTTCCGCGACCCAAATAAAACGTACCAAAAACTAAGATTTTCCACATTTTTATCGAAAACAGCTGTAACGACTTTGATTAAACTTTCAGATAATCTTCTACTAGTGAGCACCTAAATTTTCGTCTTTATAAATATCTCCATGAAAATATGGAGAACCTAAAAAGCAAAAATCAGTTCTTTAAGCTTTTTGGCCAAACCACTCCAACGATTTTCACCACACTCACAAAATAATTATTATTACAGTTAATACCTGTACATTTTTCTGAATAAATGTTCCTCTGACAGCCCATTGAGCTGAGTGAAAAATGAAATAAGTCGAAAATTATGTTTTTGAACATCTTTGTAATTTCCTGAGTAACTGAGTCAATAGATTCCGTCAATCTAGATGCCGTCTAGCAACCTACATCCACATTTTGTTCTCTGTTATTATTTCGGTATGTATCCGTCGAACGAAGATACAATGTGCTAACTAAATATGTTACTAGCGTTCTCAGAAAAATCGTATTAACGGTCTCAGGAAGAATCACCTAAATGTTGATTACGCAATACTTGAGAGGAGCTCCACCAATTTTTCAATTAAATCAATGCAGCGAACAAATTACCGACAAAGTACCTTTTTTTTATCAACGATTTATGTCGAACTCGCGCGGTGTCTTGAATGAGTCAATTCCTACACATCCTGCTCCATAAATGTTCTTCTGTGAGCCCGATGAACGGAGATAGAACCTAAGATGTGAGAACAGTTTTTTTACGTTTTCAAATTTCCACAGTAAGTGCATTATTGAATTTGATTTGCCTTCTCACGGAATTTCTAAGGTGGGAGGGGGGCAACGTATTAGATGTTTGTTTAGAGAAATATACTCATTGGCATTATTTGAAAAAATTGAAGTAATAGGATTTCTGTTTTCCATCGTCAATACAGTAAATCCTTTCAGAGCAATTTCACGAGGAAGTGTTGTCCGACGCTCAACAAATTGATGTTTAACTCGTTATCACCGTAACTAAATACCCCATGCGCTCAAACGTCAGTATGGATGTGGAGTGGTCTTAAAAAATGGTTTTCGGCTATTTTTTAAACAATTTTTTGTTCACATCAACCGCGGATTACGAAGTAGAAATACCAAATTGAATTTTTAGATCTTGAAACGTAATGTCAAAAAATGAGATTTGTCGAATCGGGTATCGGTTTTCCAATTTTCTCTAAACTGGCTGTAACGATTTTGATCAAACTTACGGAGTACTCTCAATTAATTAGTACCTAAATTTCGTTCTCTATAAATTGTTTCCGTAGAAATGCGTTAAAGGAAGATGCAGAGCCCGTATACACGGCAGATCGTCGAATTTACGGGGGTTGTGGTAATTACTATTATATTACCGATAATTTTTATTTACTCGTTGTTCCAAGAATTACTATCGAGCGGGAACGTCGTCGGCTTTATCCTGGGCTCAAGAAACAATTCTACAAGGACGAAAAGAGTCAGCCAATTAATCTTTCTCCGAAGTGTGCCAATCCGTTTTTCTGTCCTTCTGATACTGAACCAACAATAATTGAAATTAGAATAAAAAAAGAAGTTGCTCGATTATCACAAACAAATCCTATCAGAGCCGTTTTTGAAGAACAGATCACTATGATAACTATGCTTACATTTGAATCGATTAGGTTCAAGCCCTTATCGTGCCATTAAATGTTGGTCTACGGGTGAAATTTTATATTTGAGTTGATTTAAATCGCGATCACAATCGTGTTATTCGGGCCAAGGGGTCTGTACAAATTAAGGAGATGAAGAAAAGGCTAAACTTTATTTCTTCAGCCGACCACAAAACTTTCCTTTCTTACTTCGTTGGTTTAAGGGAAGTAGAGGAGTTGAAAAAAGGTGCGTGTGTGTCTGCGAGGAAAATTAGCTTAACGATGTGTATTCTATGAAAGCTTACGTAATTCAATGCAATAAAATACATACCAACACTTGTCTATTCTTAGAGCTACTATAGTACGACATAAAATGCGTACTATTCACAATCGCTTTTAATAAAAAAACAACTGAGACGTTGCTGTACGCGTAATTCTAAAACTGTGGGCACGAACCTTTCCCAGAAAAAAAACCCTGCAAATTATTACACAACGGTTTGTTATTCTCATGAACTGCTTGACCCCTGCTCCAAGACCCATCCCATTCGATTCAGCATTGAAAAATACTAGCAAACCATATGAAACATGCCCTGACTACAATGGAACTATGGAAACTAAATATTCCCCCGGCGCCAGGCGCCCGTAAGCGCCTGTAGGCAATTGGCACGACGTTGCGAGTTGAGCGGGCTGGTGGGTTTGATGAGATGGTAGGGAGGGAGTACTAACGACGAAACGTTGAGTTCCGCTGTAGTTCCTGCGAGTTCTTTCAATTAGTAGACTTTGGCTCGCTATAATTACTGTAATTTCACTATACGCAGTTGTACAGGTCTGACACTCATTCCATTCGACCCCGGATGTAAAAATACGAAAAACGGTGATTATACTGCGTTTTGTTAATTTTTTAAAGCATTTTTTGTCCAAACGGCCCGGACGGCGACATTGCAGATTTGGAATCCCCGTGTCTTGAAACGTAAAGTATCAAATTTTGACGGGGGGGTTGTAAAAAATGTTTCCTGGCCGAAAACATAGGGTTATTATTCAGAATGAACAATAAACCAAAACATCATGATGACAGTTACAATTCTGCATGTGGGGATGTCTGAGGGAGTACCTACCGGGTGGCCCTCACCTCCCTCAGACCCAGTAGTTGAAAAATGAAGTTTGGGATGGGAGGTCCAGCGACTCCACGACCACCACGATGTTCGCAAAACATGCGGATTTCCAGGCCTTCCACTGGGCAGGAGTCGGATTGCTTCGTTCTACTTACCTTGCCCCTAACCGATCTACCTGTTGTGGCCCTAACCGATAACGCATCGGCACAAGGCCACAGGCTGTGCATTTCCATGTTACCATGTTTGTGTCAAACAACCCTGGCCAGCCAGATCGTTCGATGGTACTTACGGCTTCTCCTCCTTTCAGGACAAGACTGTGTGAACTTACTGCCCTCCCCGAGGTTCGAAAGGACCCCAGTAAGCCGCGGCAGAGGTCTCGAAGCTCCCGCCCACTGAGCAGAGGCTCAACTGTCACATTAGCCACTAGATAATTAAGAGCAACGACTCTCCACACAAGCTATCGTCCGAGAATTTAGAAACAAGTCAATTTATTCTCTATCAGGGTTTTATTTGAATGACTTGTAATTCGAGTCTGAATGACTCATTTTGGACCATTCGTGCTCCTACAATGTTGATCACGGTCACGAGGCTCACTAACTCAACTTAATTACGTTATCTATTTGCTCATAGTGAATCATGCTAACAGTCCCATCAATTACCTGAAAGTTGGTTGTACAACTTATATCCTGGCATAAGTAGCAGCAGCCCAAAAAAAATCCGAAACTTTAAACGCTACCAATTTTTCGCTATAGAACCTTTAGTCCTACCAGGCTCACATAAACTTAGTGAAAAACAAGTTCGATTTGTCGCTACGGCGGAAAACCTACCTAGATGCACGAGGGGCTGAGGAAAGTAGTGTGATGCGCCACATCAGTTTTTAACAATATTCCGCACGGCTTTTAGGTGTCAAAGCTGGGGTTATTTGTGTATAGCGTCATTTCGGGAATTTTGAATTTAATTTAATTACGGGAAGGGGAAGTAACGCGAAGTTATGTTACTTTCGCTAAGATCGCTTTCTCGCGGATTTCAGTTGTTCAATTTGAAGTGTAATAAAGTTAATTATATTTTAATTCTGGCAGCGCTTCCACATTTCTGTTACTTGCACAACCGTTTATGGATTCGAGGAAAGTCGAGCGCTCACTTATTGTGAAGAAATTTAGAGTTAGCATGCTCTTTTTAATGATAACGTCGGTGATGTGGAAACAATCGGCCAGATCACAATTCAAGCTTTGTATTAGCCATAGTAGGGACCACGGGGGTAGGATGGCGCTAGAATAGACGTCGCTTCCTCCGACTGGACAATAGGAGGACATGGGTAACTGTAAACTTGCGAGCGATTCAAACTTTCACAATGCCATTTTGTTTTTTCGGTATTCACCAACAATGGGCGAGGAAATCATTTGGCGGCTCGCTCGACTTGCTCAGCCCCGTGGCTCTGGGGGGGAACAATGAAAGTAGAGGCGTGGAAGCCGACGTAGCATTTTCCCTTGGAAATCCAATCTAGCGCATAATGACTTAGCGCGATGTCTGGAGGGCATTAACTGATAGACTCCTTCGCTTAACGGACCTTCTTCAATCCACAAAGGAGAATATAGTCGACAGCATCAAAAAGTCCTGTTTAATACTAAACTGGTGATACTTTCAACGAATTTATAGATACTTAATCGTGGCAGCACCAATACGTACACAGTGACGGGCATCGCTCAACTTTCCTCAGTCCCACGTATACTCTGCGATTTTTATCACTTTAGCAACTAATCAAAGTTGTTTTACACCAAGTGTATATGAACTTAGTACTATTTAGCTCAATGTTCCCTACTTATGCCACGACATTCACTCAGTAACCATTCCATAGGTAATTTACGGCAATAGATGACTTTTTCTGCACAGTAGGGGGAATAGGGCGACTTTGGCACAGGGGCAAGTGGGGATAACCTGAATGAAACCTCCCTTTTAAAGGAGGGAAACCTTCACGAGAAAGGTTACCTTCTTGGTAAGGTTACCACCAGTACGCTGTTTATGTCACTGAGAGTATTTTATTTCACACATTTCAATAATAAATTCAAACATTTAAAGAATCCTTATTTTGAGAAGGTGCCAAGACGACGACAACAACAAACACGACGACGACAACGACAACACACCTGTCGACGACCACAACAAACACGTGGACGATGACGACATCATCGACAGGTGAGTTGTCGTCGTCGTGTGAGCTGTACGATTATACCACAATATTTTTCACCCTGTCAGGTGAAGGAAAGGTGTAGTGGGTAGCATGCTGGATTTGCATGCCAGCGACTTGCGTTCAAGTCCTATTCAAGCAGCAAAATTTTTTGGCAGATCCTCAATACGTGGATTCTTTAAATGTTTGAATTTATATATTAAAATGTATGAAATTTCCGGAGAATGTTTACACCCTCCCTCCCTATAGCGTGCTGGCGGTAACCTTTCCAAGAAGGTAATGTTTCTAGTGAGGGTATCCCTCCTTTAAAAGGGAGGTTTCATTCAGGCTATCCTCTATGTCAGGTTATCCCCACTAGCCCCTGTGTCTAAGTCGCCCTATTCCCCCTGCTCTGCACCTAATCGATTTTCGACGAAATTTTTGATGATTTATTGTGCTACCTGTTATTAACCTATGTTGCTCAAGCCAATATTTTGGTGCCCCATGTCGATCTGCAGGCTGAATATCAAATTTGAGCTGACTGGCTTTCTCAGAACCCTTTAAAAACGAATTTACAATCGAACACTTTACGATTTGTTCGTTCGGTTATGTCAACGTACAGCCGTAAGTACGGAAAATCTAGAACAGTAGGTCCTATACAAAGTGAAAAGTAAATTGCATGCGACTTACTGAGTCTTAAAGAGGTTTGTAAATAATCTTCTAAACTGAAAGGTCGTCGCCTGTCGGCAGAGTCGTTGATTGTCGGTGCCATCCTGAAACAGAAATGCACGTTCGATTAAGTACAACTAACGTGTTGACTCAGTAGCAATTGCTTGGTTTACAATTATTTTAAATTCACATGGATGTAGGTTGCTTGCGGTAAGCACTTATGTAGAAGCGTAACAAGTCCCTTGTTTGTGATGAGCAGTGTGATCAGGAGTAGCATGAGGCTGCAGGGCATGAGGGAGAACAAAGTGGCCAGCTCACACGACAGGCGTACGCCAGCAGCATGTTCAGTTTTGAAGGAGGGACAGAGCCCTGGCAGCGCCAAGCCAGAGGAGAATGGAGTTTGCTGATTCTAAGTTGTATCCTCCAGGGAGGAAGAATGAAGAGACGGAGCAGCTCCTGAATCTCCCAAGTAGTGAAAAAAGGAGCGTTCAGCACATCCGCAACTGACCTGTACAATAGATAAAAGTGGAGATGGGGCATTGCCCCACCCAATTCTACTGCCGTGACGTCAGTACCAACCTCAGAGTCAGCTGTGCCAAAGCTTCCTAGAAAGCAGTTCAAAAAGCTTTTTTCCCCCTTGGTGGCACTGGGAAAACTCCCACGGCGGCGGCCAAAACTAGGCCTATTGTGTGGGCGCCCTTCATTTCCTCCCAGTTCCACCCCCAGTTCCCATGGAGCTGGTGTTCTCTGCAGCGTCCCCACCATTCTTGCACAACACGCAAGACAACCTTGAGATCCCTCCCCGCAACCTCCTCCGGCCGCTGCTGAGTAACCCCAAGGACTCTGAGGCACGCTGCAATCAGCACCTCACACGTGTACAGTACATGCTCCGCTGACTCCACCTCCACCACGCAGAATCTGCAATTCTGTACCTCTGTACCTCTGACTTACCAATCTTGTACAGGTGGTACCTTAGTGGACAGTGCCCTGTAAACAGGCCTGTCTCCAGGCTGAGGATCTCTCTCATTCGTTCCATGGAGAGTCTGGTAAACAGCCTGGACTGACTTTGGCCAGGCACAATCCGCCCTGCACTTCTTCTCCTACCTACCGACCTCCATGATCAAGAGGCTGTTGGTGGTCCCTTGGTGGGATGACAAACAGGAAGTCAAACTTTTTTTTGAAGCATCGGCCCAACTAATATCCAGTGCATGACATCCTTTCTTTTCTCTGTGTTCACCCTTCCTTTTTTCATCATTTTTATTTATTAATTTTCATACACTTTGTATTTCATTTCAATGTTTTAATTTACTTATTCAAATTTTATTGTTCAACGTCAATAACAAACCAGGTCCCCAATTACCCTAATATAATAGAGATTAGGGCGAACCAGCAGTAAAATAATATATGACCGGTCTTTGTCGGACGTAATTTCGCCAAATGGACTGTAGTTTTGCAAGAAAACTCATCTTTAAGATAAACCAAAAAAAAGGAGGATTTTAAATATTAGTACAAACGTAAACACGTAAATAAAACAGTTGACAACTGTTTAATAATCCCTCAAGTCACATTGACGGGGAGGTTTAGGGAATTGCTCCAGTAAAGCTCCGGCGTCTGAATGACAAATGTTTCCAAGGAGCTGAAATTCTTCTTCTTTGATAGTTCGTTGAATAACAGTCGGGGGTAACACGTTGGAGCGGGGTACACACGCGCTGGGCTGAGAGTTCATAGATCCCTGGAGTGGCTCCGTCAAGATCATGTTTCAAATTTCACGAGAACCTGCTATTGGATACGTCTTTGAGGGCGAACGGCTCTGCTCCCGATAAAGAGCTCGATCGTCAGTTCTTGCGGGAGAAAAGTTTCCTGAAGTTGTTGGCCGTGGGATTAATTTGTAATGAGTTGCAGAACCGACGGGTGAAGGGGTAGGGGTGTTACCAAGAGGATATTATGAACAGTTTGCGGTAAAAAAAAGACTAGGGTGGAAAGAGGGTAAGGGTGTGGGGGGGGGCAAAGGTGAGCCACGCGTAAGAGTGAAACGAGGTGTGGAAGGTGCGGTGGTTGGATGGAGTTTGTGTCAACCTGTGGTTTAGTAGGAGCAAAGAGGGAAAGGGCGAGGCGGGGGGAAGGGAGCTTGCAACCTCCCCAAATGCCAATGGGCTTCCTTAACACGAAGCCGTGATAAAGAGACGTCAAAACAATCCGAATATCAGCTGATTTCGATAACAAACGTCAAGCTGACATTGAAATGACAGATGATTGTGAAAGAGGAAAAGCATTCACAATGACAATTGATACCAAATGTCAAAATCGTCTCTTCAACATCTGGTGAAATGCTACATAAAGAAGATGACATCAAGACGGCCTTTCAGCTGATTCAGGGTGTGGCATTGTCGAGAAATATGGTATTTCCGTGAACGTCTTTCAAGAAAATGGGTTGAGCCAGACCACTGGACGAGCCAGTTCCTCACGGGGCATGGAGACTACAATGCGCGGCTCCACTTCTTTTCTCTCAAAGTCTCTCCATCATGAACGTCTCCCACTGCGGAGGAAAAAAGAAATCACGAACTACTCCCCTGTTGTTTTTACAACAGTGAGCGACGGTTGTTGGGAGAGCAAACGAACTTAGCAGCATTGACTGCTACAAAGCAAGCCTATAACCATATTGCAGAGTTCGCGAAGAAGGTGATGGCTAAGATGCGTGGTCATAGTTGATCTGTTCTTTTGAAAATTGCCACCCAAGTAAATAGTTAAATCAGGTGGGAAACCAGATTATGAACTCCTCCCAGACGGTATGGCGTTCCTCAGGTGGTCAGGTCCGTTTCCTTATTTGATGACTGTTCCTAAACCCTCGACGAGGGTTATATCAGTCATGGAAGTTGCGGTTTCGATGATATGCAAGAAGCCGGCCCCTGCAGCATCCACCGAACTCAGACCTGTGGTGGTACGGCAGGTATTTGGACGTTAGCCAGTCTCCTGGTAGAGAGCTGTTGACCGTGTGTTACTGCACGGAGGAATCCCCCGTGCGTTACTGTGCGGAGGAATCCTGTACCGTCGGAGAGGAGTTCTTAATCTGGTTTCCCACCTGATCTAACTGTGTACTTGAGTGGCCAGTTTCAAATGGACAGATCAACTATGACCACGTGTCTTAGCCATCACCTTCTTCGCGAATTCTGCTTCCTCAGGTGGTCACCGCGGCACAGACCTACAGAAACATTCCTAGAAACATTCATCAAATGAGGACACAGACCTGACGAGAAATACCTCTATATATTGGTAAAACTGCTCTTGGGGATGCTACAGAACACCTCTGATGCCATCAGGTCTCCTTTACACCTCTGCCATGAAACGCGAATCACTAGTTTTGTTGGTAACGTTGCTGTGCCATCTAGGAAGCTTCATGGGAGACGTAGGTGCCATCAATTTACTCCTGCCAACCGAGAACCAACCTGGAACTGTTTAACACATTGTATCACATTGGCGCTCACGCCTCTCTGCAATGGCAGCTTTTCTTTCTTGCCCACTTGGAGCGTGCCACCATTCTCATAACATCCTCCTATACTGCCCAGCAGATTGCGAGGTTCTGGGGCAGCCATTCGTCTATGTCTCCATTCTTCATCCCTGCCCATATCTCGGACTCTTCGTCCACTTCTGGCTGAGCACTGCAGCTCCAGTTTTCATAGGACTCAAAATGGTGCAGACAAAAGCCTCTAACGTGTCTTGCATCGTGCGTCGCCAGCCTGCCCATCTTGGTCACGAAAAGATGCCATGGGAAGCATCATCCACCCTTGCTCTGGATTCAGACAGTTTAGGGTTATAGCCTTACCAATTCAGTGCAGGTACGCCCTAAATTCTCCGTGTTCAATGAGGAATTAGGTGGAAATCCACCTCACCGTGGCGCTGCCAGAGACAATCCGCTGCCTGGTCCTTTGCCTCTTCTGGGCAGTGTTCCACTCGTCTTGCCACCTCCTAAGTGTCACAGCCCTCCTTCTTCCCTTTTCGTAGCTACACTCCAGTTGCCCCGTAACACTACTCCCGAGAAACCGAGCGGTATGAGCGATCAATGCGGAGGGCGAACCTCTTATGCACGGCTGCCATGCTCAGAGTGTCAGCCCACTTCCACCCTTTATAAGAGGTGGAGTGAATATCGTTCATAGCCACCCGCCGTGTGCATGCCCGTGGCCTCCTCGTGTTATCAATCGGTTGGGAAAGAGCCATTGTTACTACGGCAGCTTTATCTGTTGGTTCCTGTGCGAGGAAACCAAACGACAACTTACAATCCATCATCGAGCTCCTTCCCTCGTTAGTAGCTCCGCAGTCTCCACATGAATCCAGGAGGAGAGTCTTCATTCTTCCCCTCGAGTTTCGCATAATTGAAGATTTTTTTTCGTTTTTCCGACTTTATCAGGCGAACACGACAATAAATGCCATAGCTTAGAAGCAAATTCAAATCTAGTCACACGGTTGGAAAGCGCGTAAAATTTCATGTCTCCGTGATGGAAAGCACATTCTTATGAATTGGCAAAACTGGTAAAAAATAACCTTGAAATACAAATTTGTCAAATCTTAGAAATCTCCACCGGTTCCTACCATCAAGCACGTGAACTTTCGCCTGTAAGCATTAAAAGTTCCGCCAAAATCTCCAACGCCATAATCAAACAAGTTTCGAAGAAAATAAAATAATTTTATGTACCCGCTTTTTAAGCGCGATGAAGTCAGTCCTTCCCGCTGATCGGGAAACCCTCGAGATTTAGTTTTCGTTGTTCATTTCCACACGATGCTCACAAATTTAACAAAATTAAGCGAAACAGTAGAGTACTGAGAAACAGTTAGTCAAAAGTTGTTCTTGCGCGTTGTTTTGCGCAAGATTGCAATACTCGGTTTTGACATTTTATGTCTTTACTTTGCTTCATAAACTCGAAAATGTAACGCGGGATATGTCACGAAATATCGAATGGTTGAAGTGTAACATCACACGTTTTAATAACCTCAGTGACCAAGTGATGATGTCAATTGCAATTGACGCGGCCATTATATCGAAACCATCAACGAGCACACTCAAACGTAGATATCATTGCATAAAAACAAAAATAAAAGACATAAAATGTTCCTAGTGGTTGCGTACTTGTACGAAAGCTGTACCCACCGTTTGTGTTTCTTATGTCTTATCAATGCATCGTTTCTTTTGACGACACCACACCAAATCACCATCTCATAGAACCACCTTCGCCATTACTTTCGTTGGCGCCACAAAGTAGAAAGGAAAGTTATGTAAAACTGAACCAAATCAGGTCAAACGTGATACCTAGCCCACAGTTTACCATAGGACGCTCTAATAAGGGTATGAACACAATCCGCCCAACACTAACTGTAGTTATCAATGCCATCAAAACACTAAATTATGACTGGGACGACGTATCTGAAGCGACTCATCACACGACTTTCCTCACCTCCATACGGTTGGTTTCCGGAGCGTTTTTATAGTGCGATTTATTTATGGGGTTATTTATTTGGTAGGTAACGGGGTATCTTCCCATCTGAAAATTCCCAGAAACTGAACTGCCCACCTTGACATTACCTCCGCTCAGCAAGACCAATTTTTCAATGTCTTAACAATTTGGACTTATTTTTCAATTCTAGGAGTTCTGAAAAAATCAATAAAGAGCGGACGTTTTGGGGAAATTATCCAACTTTTAAGGTTTTGGAGTTTATAGTGAGGTCCCAGTCAGTTCAGTTCTACTGTTTGAAATGGAATGTTTCATGCGCAGTGTTTTGATTGAGAAATCGAATAGGAGCTTGACAAATGAATGCACTACGCGAAGCAACACCTGGGTTTTCGCAGCCTCGATCCAGACGATCGGTTTATAGAAAGAATGGCTACTCTTTCCAGGATGTGGCCATTGACATTGACGTCCTGTGTTTTTCAGACTGTTTCAAGTTAATCAAACCAAATATAATCACACGGCCACCTAATTTCATTAGGTGCTCCACTTATTTTCGTACATTTTTACTTTCCTTGCTCTACGAAGTAGAAAGGAAAGTTATGTAATCGGCTGAAAAAAAAATTTTGAGTTCTCTTCAGATCTTAACGTTTCAGACCCCCCTGAGTCCGAAAAACACTATTTGGGAAAATGGTCTGTGTGTCTGTGTGTCACTAAAGTTTGTCTGTGAACGAGTTTTAGAGAAAACCACCGTACCAAATCAGCTCAAACTTGATATCTAGCCCGGTAGTCACTATGGGACGCCAAAATAAGGGTATGAACGAAATCCACCGAAAGTTAACTATAGTTATCATAGTGATCAAAACACCAAATATTTTTTTTCTAACGATATTGATAGCTCTCAATAAGGCAATTATACTATAAAATTCTCATTCGTGGGAAAATGACGAGAGCAGCACAATAAATTACCAAAACTTTCGACGAAATCGATTCTAGCGCAGTTTTTAGAGAAAACCACCGTACCAAATCAGCTCAAACTTGATGTCTAGCCTACAGGTTACCATGGGACGCAATAATGAGGGTATGGACAAAATCCACCGAAAGTTAACTATAGTTATCATAGTGATCAAAACACCAAATATTTTTTTTCTCAAAAACGGCTCTAACGATTTTAATTACATTTTTTATATTGATAGCTCTCAATAAGGCAATGATACTATAAAATTCTCATTCGTGGGAAAATGACGAGAGCAGCACAATAAATAATCAAAATTTTCGACCATAAGCGTTTTTCGCGCAGTTTTTTCCTTATAAACTCCGCTGGAATTCTTGTAGAATGTTTAAAAAAATTGGTATTGTAGTCCAATCCAATACCTAAAGGGTGAGTGTTTAAAAACGCTCATGAGATACATGGGGCTCACTCCAGAAATTCCTGAATTTCAACTACTGCCGTTTCGCTCACTACCAGTTCTAACAGTTATTTTCCAATAACTCTGCAAAAGTGATTACTATCCTTTTTTTTAAAAAAATCGTGTTTACAGCCTCATTAATTATCTGTATACCAATTGCTCAATAATGGTCCTGCAATGAGTACGAGCAGCACAATAAATTCCGGAACTGTAAGCGCTACCGCTTTCTGCTGCCGTAAAGCGTTGTTTGACCAAGTTCAAATGAACTGAGTGATAAATGAATTGATTAAATAGAATTAGCCATGTACAAAGTGAATTGACGTAGAGCTAAGGAAAGTTGTGTGTTGCAACGCACCAGATATTTTACAAAAGGCGAGACGAAAACTCACGTTTCGCACTGTGCGACGCACGGGTATCCTTTCTCTCATTTCCTGGTCATGACGAGGATTCGTAATAAAAAATTAAAAAATAGATAATTGGTAAGGGAAGTTTCGGCAACAGGTTATTCTTTTAAGGGGCAGAGGAAGAGAACAGGTGATACACGTGTCCTTCCCACGTGTTATGTAAACTGGCCCAGTTCGAGGGACCCCTTCGATTGTGGAGTTCGCCCCCCCCACCCCTCGCC
The DNA here is from genome assembly GCA_020466155.1 of Pachypeltis micranthus. NCBI lineage: Eukaryota > Metazoa > Arthropoda > Insecta > Hemiptera > Miridae > Pachypeltis > Pachypeltis micranthus. The sequence goes on from CM035778.1 coordinate 4,175,700, forward strand.
CATTCTATCACTACGGCTTTTGACAGAAACGCTCCCCCCCCCCCCCAACAACAGACTGGTAGCTCCACGTGTCTTCCCCCCTCCGCGATTCCCCTTCGTATCTTTCAACCCATCACCGTTTCGCTACGCGCTCACCTCTGCGTTCCGTTTCCGACGGCTCGTGGAGGCTCCTTGTGCCAATAACCTCGCAATCCCCCTCCCCATCATCACCCCACCCCCTGCAATCAACAGCACCCCGGCGACCAACATAGCGATTGCTATTCATTTCCCAACCCGACGGTTGCGACACTACGATCATCTTCCGCGTAAAAAAAATGATCTGATTTGATCCCTCCCCACCTCTTCCCACCGTCCTAACAACCCCCCCCCCACAACACACAATATGGGATTGTTGTTCATTTCCGAACTTGGGACTACGAATATCTTTATTTTTTTCTTTTACAAAATGAAAAAATTGAATTTAATTGTACCAAAACTTAACATTACTGTTACTACTTTAGTAGACTAAGGTCTCGGGGGCGGCGGGGGATGAAGGGATGAAACATTAACATGAAACATGAACTTTGAACATAATTAATTCGTAGAAATTCACGAGGGGGTGATCCCGCGATATTAAGACATTGCAAATAAAGACACACAATTCAGTATGTGTTTCAGACAATTTTAAATTTCTAATTTGAATTCCATACTTCGACAGAATACTGTTATTCCACAGTTCTATTCATAACAACTTTTGCGATTGAGTTCATTTTATAGAGATACAAAAACAATGATTGCAGTCACATAATTCAATATGTGTTTCAGACAATATTAAAATATCTGGTGCGTTGCAACACACAACTTTCCTTAGCTCTACGTAAATTCACTTTGTACATGGCTAATTCTATTTAATCAATTCATTTATCACTCAGTTAATTTGAACTTGGTCAAACAACGCTTTACGGCAGCATGAAGCGGTAGCGCTTACAGTTCCGGAATTTATTGTGCTGCTCGTACTCATTTCAGGACCAAAATTGAGCAATTGGTACACAGATAATTAATGAGGCTGTAAACATAAATTTTTGAAGAAGGACAGTAATTACTTTTGCAGAGTTATTGGGTAAAAATGTTTAGAACTGGTAGTAAGCGAAACGGCAGTAGTTGAAATTCATTTCTGGAGTAAGCCCCATGTATCTCATGAGCGTTTTTAAACACTCACCCTATAGGTATTGGATTGGACTACAAAACCAATTTTTTTAACATTCTACTAATATTACAGCGGAGTTTATAAGGAAAAATCGCGCTAAAAACGCTTTTCGTCGAAAATTTTGATACTTTATTGTGCTGCTGTACTTATTGCACTTTGTAGAGCCAAGGAAAGTAAAAATCGGATGAGCAGTTAAAGCCACGAGCAATGTAAATACACGAGATAAAACAGAGCCTTCAGAAGACGGAAAATAAGGACTGTGGGGATCATCACGGGGCACTGCAAAATGAACAAACGCATCTATGTCATGGGCTTAGGTACACGCCTTGGTTGCAGGTGGTGTGGCACAGATGAGGCTCTCTGCTACCTTCTGGCCCAATATTTTTTAGACACTCCAAAGAAGGCTAATACCTGGCATTCCTTAGGCTGCTATGCATGAAACTGTGAGACAATCTCAATGATCACTATAGTTAACTTTCGGTGGATTTTGCCCATACCCTTATTTTTGGGTCCCATGGTAACCTGTAGGCTAGACATCAAGTTTCAGCTGATTTGGTACGGTGGTTTTCTCTAAAAACTGCGCTAAAATCGATTTCGTCAAAAGTTTTGGTAATTTATTGTGCTGCTCTCGTCATTTTCCCACAAATGGGAATTTATGGTATAATTCCCTTATTGAGAGCTATCAATATAAACAATTTAATCAAAATCGTTAGAGGCGTTTTTGAGAAAAAAAATATTTGGTTTTTGATCACTATGATAACTATAGTTAACTTTCGGTGGATTTTGTTCGAACCCTTATTTTGGCGTCCCATGGTGACCTGCGGGCGAGATATCAAGTTTGAGCTGATTTGGTACGGTCGTTTTCTCTAAAAATCGTTCACACACACACAGACCATTTTCCCAAATAGTGTTTTTCGGACTCAGGGGGGTCTGAAACGTAAAGATCTGAAGAGATAATTTTTTGTCAGCCGATTACATAACTTTCCTTTCTACTTCGTAGAGCAAGGAAAGTAAAAACCCACCACGTGCTCCGCACCGTCACCCAATGGTGCGAGCATGTCAAGATGCAGGTGGCTGAGGAAACGTTACTTTTGTTCTCTTTGAACGTTTCAATCGACAGATATAGAGGCTCGAGGAGTAAAACGAGGTTTTTGCTACAATTGAAACTACGTACTATCAAAATTTTACAATATATTTCGTGACGCTTCTCCGTCAAAACGTCAACGTGTGATGTTACCAAGCGTTACAATTTGTAACACACGTTACCAAGCTTATCCAACATAAATGTTTCGTGACGCAAAGTAAAGACATAAAATGTTAAAATGTCAAAAACACAAAATAATCGTAACCCTGGTAAGACTCGAACCCACAATCCCCGGTTTAGGAGACCGATGCCTTATCCATTAGGCCACAGGGGCTGATGCTTGCAACTCAGGTTAAAAATTTCGTGACGCTTCTCCGTAACATCTCTGGCGTTACATTTTCGAGTTTATGTAGCATAGTGAAGACATAAAATGTCAATAGACATTAAAAACACACAGGAAATGGACGATAATTGGTGCCACGCATCAAACAACTTTCCTTTCCTCACGTACTTTACGCGATTTTCGTGGCTTGATATGTAGTTCTCTGACTGTGGTCGAGCACCGCTGCCTAAAGACCTTTTCTTCCAGTCCAATTGTCTCACAGTTTCATGCCTAGCAGCCTAAGGAATGCCAGGTATTAGCCTTCTTTGGAGTGTCTAAAAAATATTGGGCCAGAAGGTAGCAGAGAGCCTCATCTGTGCCACACCACCTGCAACCAAGGCTTGTACCTAAGCCCATGACATAGATGCGTTTGTTCATTTTGCAGTGCCCCGAGATGATCCCCACAGTCCTTATTTTCCGTCTTCTGAAGGCTCTGTTTTATCTCGTGTATTTACATTGCTCGTGGCTTTAACTGCTCATCCTATTTTTACTTTCCTTGGCTCTACAAAGTGCAATAAGTACAGCAGCACAATAAAGTATCAAAATTTTCGACGAAAAGCGTTTTTAGCGCGATTTTTCCTTATAAACTCCGCTGTAATATTAGTAGAATGTTAAAAAAATTAGTATTGTAGTCCAATCCAATACCTAAAGGGTGAGTGTTTAAAAACGCTCATGAGATAGATCACTCCAGAAATTCCTGAATTTCGACTACTGCCGTTTCGCTTACTACCAGTTCTAAACGGTTTTACCCAATAACTCTGCAAAAGTAATTACTATACTTCTTCGAAAAATTTGCACAAATTAACTGAGTGATAAATGAATCGATTAAATAGAATTCGCCATGTACAAAGTGAATTGACGTAGAGCTAAGGAAAGTTGTGTGTTGCAACGCTCCACATATTTTCACTCCGTTCATTTGAAATTCGTTTTACGTAGAATGTGATTGCGCTTAAAGTTAAGGAATTTGTTAAGTTTCTTACGAGGCAGTGCCAGTGGCGGTGAGTGTTATCCCCTAAGGTATAGGAACAGTCGTCAAATAAGGAAACAGGCCTGTTATCCTAAACCACCTTCTGGCAGCCGAGCGGAAGGAGCTGTATCCATCAACAGGGAAACCAGAGTACGACCGTCAGAAGAGAAGAAGAAGGGCTGTGACGCTAGGGAGGTAGGAAGATGAGTGCGCCTCTGCATATCCCAGTATGGCTTGTGCGACGCTATAGTGAGGTGTCACGCGAACCTAACAGGACGTGGAGCATGAAGGGCTTACGCGCACCAAATAGAAAAGGCTGCAGGGCAATGGCGGACGATGCTTCCCCTGCCATCTTCTCGTGCTGGCGGCACACAACGGAGCTCACATTTGGCCAGCTCACTACAAGGGCATTCGTCCGAGCCATGCTGGATTGAGAGGAAAACTGGAGGTGCATCGCTCAATTTGCCAGGGCAGTGCTCAGCTAGAATTGGATGGGGCGTGCTAACTTGGGGCCAGTATTTAGCAGGGTGAAAAGGGGTTTTTGGTAGATGTGTGGAGCGGCGGTACGTTGTAAGATTCTTGCGAGGAGATGAGCAGCCACCGCAGAGAGGCTTTAGACGCAACGTGCTAAACGGTCCTGGGTTGGTCCTCAACACGCAGGATATTCGTGGGGACGCTAAAAGCAGCCTCAAAAACAAAAATATCGTCCAAGGGGATCCAATAGTCAATAACTCTCTCACAATCCTCAATGCCCATCTTAACTTCCTCTTGCTCATCCCCATCTCGGTACCTAGATCCGTGCTCAGACGTTAACACTGGAGTCCTGAAAACCAACGCCTAGACATTGCTCCTTGAAACCTTCTGCAACTTTACGCCCGATTAAGTCCCCTCCTTCTTTAACCGATACCTCGGGCCTATCAGTGTGCTGCACAATCGTCCAGTCTTTGCTCCTGGAAACCCATCGTTTCACTTTCTTCTTTGTCGAATGCAGAGGGTTTGAATTCGGTCCAGGCGTCCAAAATAACCGCCGTCCGGGCCGTTTTGAGTCTAAAAAATCCGTGCTTTCGTACAAAAATCCCATTTGGTAACTAGTTGTACCCGCCACCTCGACAACCCGATCGGACGAAACCCACGGTTGTTATGGGCAAAACACGGTTAAATAAATTAACGAAAAAGCAAACTTTGGCAGTTTTATCGCAAATACGCCGTTTATGGTATCGTATTCAAGGTATTTTAAAATCTTGGGTCAAATGGAATGAGTATTAAACATGTACAAGTGCTGAACACAAGTGGTGAAATTACAGTAATTATAGCGAGCCAAAGTCTACTAATTGAAAGAACTCGCGGGAACTACAGCGAAAGTGATCGTTTTCATCGTTTGTACTCCCTCGTTTCCGTCTCTTCAAAACCACTCACCAGCTCGACTCGCAATGTCGTGCCAATTGCCTACAAACGCCTGGCATATTTATTTTTTGTCGTTCAGTTGTAGTCAGGTCATGTTTCGTGTGGTTTACTGGTATTTTTCGATGCTGAATCGAATAGGAAGGTTCTCGGAGCTGTAATATGAGGACAAGCTGTTCATGAGAATAATACACCGTTGCGTAATAATTTGCAGAGTTTTTACTTCGTATAAATCAGTCTCGCCATTGGAACGTCCATATTAGGACGATGGTGATGGACTATACACATATTTCACTATTATGTTTATGACCCAGACCTGACGGCTATTTTTAATTGTCAGGTTCCTCGGAAATAGGTGGGCCGAAGGAGGACTGACGACGACGGACGACGGCATCAACGACGGAGCGGGGGAAACGCCTGCCACGTGTAACCTGGTCAATGCCTCGCCCCGATTTCCATGGGACATGTGCACGTGGACGGTCTCGATTTTTTTCGACGAGGTTGTGGAGGAGTAGAAGAAAGCGTCAGGGGGGGAACAGCGCTGCACAACGTTGGCAAGGAACGGGCTGATCGGAAGGGACGAGGGGATTGGCTCAGGCAACATGCCCGCGATTCGACGACGAGAGGGTCGTCTTTCGGTTAACGACGACGACTGGTATCAGGTGCCAAAAGGCGGATCATCTCCAACGACAGAACGAGGGCGTAAAAATACCGCTGGATAAGTAAATCAAGGCTAGCTTCTTTCGTTCCCACCACGCTAGCCGAAATCACTGAGGGATGCGGTTAGTATAACTGTGATTACGCTGCGATTAACCCATATCGAGAAGGCAGTGGACTAAAGAGGTAAAGTATGGAAATTAGGATCTGCTTGACATCCCATCCCGTAAACAAGTCTCATGTAAACGTAAACGACCGCGAAACTGTGTATCCCGTAGATGCCCAATGCTCAACAATCCGATTTGACCAAATTATTGTTTCTAATTATTGTCATACACCAAAGTGGCCTAATTAACCTCTGCCGAAGCTGAAACTGGCGAGGAGCATAAAGTGCCAATACGCGTACTACAACTGTAAGAGCTGCAGGAAAAAGCCAAATTAGTCCGGGAGAATGCTTTGTGCGTGTAGGAAAAATCGGAAGCGGTACAAGAAAGTGAGAACTGAGCAAGAAATAATAAAAACCGAAATTATGAGGTTACAACTTTTACAACCTGGAACTGTAATGAGGAAGGGAGAGTTGTCCTGTTTAATACACTAATGTGTGCGTAAAAGCGTGGTATTATTTAATATTCCCTACTTATCTGCTATTAAATCCGTTTGGGTTTTCTAACACAGCAATATGAAACTGCTCAGTACACATTTTACGCAAACAACAACTTGTTTTGGACGATCGTAATACTTTTGTTCGCTACAGAATTCAAATTAATACTTCTACAAGTCGTCAGACCCCGCTCATATCCATCTGAGGCGCCGGGTGAGATGACGATAACCCAACATATTAGATTATCATCGTAGTGGAATAGCAATTGAAATAACTGCGCACTAGTAAACAGTATCTTTGTTTATTATCATTATTCCAAAATGTACGTAAATAATTGCCAATAATAGAAGCGAACACTCGGCGGAGCATGGTAATGTCGGACAAATATCAGGATATTATAAAGAGAGATAAGAGCAAACCGGACGTGACCGCCCAACGTTTTGGGGTTAACGTTTGATCAGGGCTAGAGCTTAAACCAAGTCTGGTGAAGCACGTTTTTGTGGCAGGAGCGGGTTAGGCGCTGTTAATCGACTCTAAACGGGATCAACGCAATTGGTGAAGACGGCCTACAGTAAAGTAAGGAAATTGGACGTCTGTTCAGTCTGTGCCGTACATCCCGTAGATGCTCAACCCTCAACAATCCAGAATTGACCTAATTATTGCTTCTAATAATTGTCGGACGCCTAAATGGCCGCATTGACATCTGCCGAAGCTGTAACTAGCGAGGAGCATAAAGTGCCAGTACGCGTAGCTGCACGAGCTGCAGGAAATAACCAAATTACGCTTCGAGAACGCTTCGCGCCAAAAGAGAAAATCGGAAGTAGTACAACAAAATGAGAGCTGAACGACAAACAATAAAAACCGAAATTGGGAGGTTACAACTTTTACGAGCAAGGAACTTAAACGAGGAAGGGGGAATTATCGTGTTTAAAATATCCGGTGCGTAGCTACACACAACTTTCCGCCACCCCTTTGAGTTCGAACACCATCTACATACGCGGATGCTATATCTTCATTCAACGCATTTCTACAGAAACATTTATAAAGATTGAAATGTAGGGACTAGTTAGCTGAGAGTACTCCGTAAGTTTGATCGAAATCGTTAGCGCCGTTTTTGATAGAATTGGAATACCGATAAAATAATATTCGACAAATCTCCTTTTCTGAGTGAACTTGGCTTATATCTCCGTTCAACATATATATACAGAAATAATTATACAGTACGAAATGTTGGTATGGGTGACTAAAAGACACTCCATTAAGATTTATCACATCTGGTGAAGAAGTTATCCTGGAATTTACGGAAATGTTCGAAAAAACCGTTATTTTCGAAACATTTTGATTTTTATCTCTGTTCAATGGACTGTCAGAGGAACACTTATTGAGAACAATATGTAGGTATTAACTATTCGAAAACATCTTGAAAGTTTGGTGATAATCGGTTGAAGTCGTTTTGAAAAAAAGCGTAAAAAACCTATTTCTGCTTCATAGGCCTATTTCTCCGTTCACCGTATTTTCATGGAGATATGTATGGAGAAGAAAAGTTAGGTATTGATTAGTAGATGATAATTTGAAAGTTTAATCAAAATCGTTAGAGCCGTTTTCGAGAAAAATGCGAAAAACCCTAGATTTTGGTACATTTTTGTCCCCCACCCCACCCCCTCACCATCGATCGGCCGAATTTGCCCATAACCTTATTTTGGTGTCTACAAAGAATAACGAACAAAAAAAAAAATGACGAGAGCAGCACAAAAAAAGAACCAGCTCAATCGGATCAGCCGTTCTCCCGCAAATCGAACTACAGACACACACACACACACACATACACACACACACACATACACACATACACACACACGGACCACGCGCCGAAATTAGGTGTTTACTTTCCTTGGCTCTACGAAGTAGAAAGGAAAGTTATGTAAGCGGCTGAAATTTTTGTGTGTGTTTTCTTCAGATCTATACGTTTCAGACGTACGTTACCATGGAACGCCAAAATAAGGGTATGAACAAAATCCAACGAAAGTTAAATATAGTTATCATAGTAATCAAAACACCAAATATTTTTTTTCTCAAAAACGGCTCTAACGATTTTGATTAAGTTTTTCAAATTAGTAGCTCTTGATAAGATGATTATATCATGAAATTCCTATTAGTGGGAAAATGACGAGAGCAGCACAATAAATTATCAAAATTTTCGACGAAAAGCGTTTTTAGCGCAGGTTTTTCCTCATAAACTCCGCTGGAATTTTTGTAGAATGTTGAAAAAAATTGGTATTGTAGTCCAATCCAATACCTAAAGGGTGAGAGTTTGAAAACGCTCATGAGATACATGGGGCTCACTCCAGAAATTCCTGAATTTCAACTACCGCCGTTTCGCTTAATACCAGTTCTAACAGTTATTACCCAATAACTCTGTAAAAGTGATTACTATCCCCCTTCAAAAAATTTGTGTTTACAGCCTCATTAATTATTCTTGTACCAATTGCTCAATAATGGTCCTGCAAAGAGTACGAGCAGCACAATAAAATCTGGAACTGTAAGCGCTACCGCTTGCTGCTGCCGTAAAGCGTTGTTTGACCAAGTTCAAATTAACGGAGTGATAAATGAATTGATTAAATAGAATTAGCCATGTACAAAGTGAATTGTTGTAGAGCTAAGTTTGTCTCAAAAACGGTTCTAACGATTTTGACTAAATTTTTTATATTGATAGCTCTCAATAAGCCAATTATACCATGAAATTCCCGGATTTTAGCGCGTTTCTTTTTCCTTTTAAACTCCGCTGGAATGTTAGAAAGTGATTTGACGTAGAGCTAAGGAAAGTTGTGTGTTGCAACGCACCTGATATTTTAGACTCAGTAGGCCTCAAAACGTAAAGATCGGAAGAAAACCCAGATTTTTTTTTGTCACGATTACTATAATTTCCTTCCGTTCGGGTAGCGGAAAGTAAAAAGTGGCTTATACACCAACATGTGCGTAAGAGCGTGCTTTTACCCAGGTAAGCCATTTGCGTTTGGGTTTTCAAAAACTACTCAACGCGCATTATACGCGAACAACAACTTGTTATTGAAAGTAATTAAATCGTAATGCTTTTGTTCGCAACAGAATTTAAATTCATACGCCTTGAAGTGGAGGGGAACGCTCTCATATTCATCTGAGGCGCTGGGGGAGATGACTTTAACCTAACGTATTAGATTATCGTCGCAGTGAAAAAGCAACTGCAATAACTGCTCACTTGTAAACAGCACCTTTGTTTATTATCATTATTATTCCAAAACATACGTAAATTATTCACAATAATAGAAGAAAATACTCTACGGCGGCCAATATCAGGTTTGGCAAAGAAAGATGAGAGCTACCCAGACGCAACCGGCCAATTTTTTGTGTTTTTGGGCGGGAGGCGGTTAGGCGCTGTTAATCGAGTCTAATCGGGATCAATGCAGTTGGTGAAAACGACCCTTAGCTCCGATTACTGATTGCTGGTTGTGGAATGAGTTCGGGGAACTCAATCAATTCCGCAACTTTATGCGATATATTTCACAAGCTAGTAGGAACGGATTAGAAGCTGAAGCCATGAAAACCGGCGAATGCTCGCGTAGGGCTGAGGAAAGTTGTGTGATGCTTCACAGTAAATGCTACTATACGCTAGTATTGCGATTGTTTCAACACACCACTTTCCTCCAATTAGCTAGTAATCCAATCAATTGCTCACTTAGTTCATTTGAACTTGGTAAAACATATAAAGTTCCATATTTTATTGATTTGCTCCTACTCATTCCACGATATTGAGCAATCACTTTACGGAGGAGCTAAATGTCCTGGCTATATTGCCATCCTTCCGCAATAAAATTCCATTTAGGATGCAGTTTGTGCCCGCCTACTGGGCAATCCAACGGGCGAAACCTACGGTGGTTACGAGCTACGAAATGTTGGCAGTATTACTGCATTTACGTCGGCCTGGGGGGCGTAGGAGTGTGTCTAGACGGACAACATTGAAATCACAGTAAATATAGTGAGCTGAATTCTAGTAACAGAAGGAACTCACGAGACAGTGAAGTGTATCTTTTCTCGCTGGCCGGCGCTCATTTCCTCTCACTGCCTCCGGCCTCACTACAACCGCCCATCAGTTCGACTGATTGAGTCGTGCCAATTGCGTAACGTCGCCTAGAAAGGTCAATTTTCGTTGTTTTGGTCACATTTCGTATCGTTTACTAGTATTTTTTTATGCTCGATTGAATGAGATAGGTCTCGGTAGTGCTCTTCAAACATTGTCGTTTGCTGTGAGCGTAAAACAACTCCAAACAATGAAGTTGCCGCAATTGTATAACCACGTAGGGGAGCTGTGGCGTTTTTTTTACACTAACATTATAAAAAGGAATGAGTTAACTCTGGTGGGGATTCTTGAGAGCCTGTCAGGACGAATGAAAAGCCTTCTCTAGGCCTACGTTTCGCTTAATTTATACAGCATCATCAAAGCTATGGGATATCACAGTAGGCAATTAAGTTACAATAAATTGTAAGGAACTTTCAGAGTTTTTGTCACAGAAATTTCAGAGCAACTTGAACTGAAATAAAGTTGAAAAACACACCTCAGGAAATTGCTTATAGTTTCTTAAAAATAATGACATTCGGAGGATAAAAATAAACAGACCTTAATAGTAAACAATAGATTGGACTAGTGTGGAAGGTTATAACGAGGTTATGAGTAAAAAGGAACATAGTGAAGAGATAAGAAAAACTTAAACTATGACAAAACACGGAATTATTCTTATTTTCCAGGAGGTGGGAGAGACAACTTAGGTGCACATGAGAGTTAGGTGTAATGGTTTATTAGGTTCGTACATATTTTGCTATGATTGGCAGTGTCAGTCCTTTTATTGCACGCTGTTGGGGGATTTGCTTATATATATCATTTATTTTACATTTGAAGTGACTTTTCAGGTCAAAATGAAACGTATGTACGTCATTGTGCGTTCGGCCAGCATGCATTGTGTGTGGAATGCGTTGATGTCGGATTTCTGGCCCCTAATTCTGGAAATCACGTATCGCTTCGTTTCTCCTACGTACAGCAATTGCCACATGGTATGGAGTACACGATGCGGCTGCAGTTTTGAGTGAAAATTCTAGATTTTGTATTTGAATGTTGTTGAGGATGTTTTTAATTTTATGTGCTATTTTACAACTGATTTGGTATGTGAAAGATTCAGATATTGTTTTTGGCAGCCCTTTGATACATATCAAACCTTTGTTGTGGTAGTTATATTATTGTGTGAATTTGACTGTGATGAACTAAGATGAATTGGATGAAATAGGTGAACTGTGATGAATTTTTCCCTTTTTTCTTCCGAATGTCATTATTTTAAGAAACGATTGGCAATTTACCAAGGTATGTTTTTCAACATTACTTCAGTTCAATGTGTCTCTATAAGTTCCTTACAACTTATGCCCTGATATCCTATAGCCCTGATGATGCTGTATAAATTAAGCGAAACTTCGGCCTACAGAAACCTGAAAATTGTGAGTTTTCTTCGGATCATTACGTTTTAGACCCTCCTGAGTCCGAAAAACACTATTTGGGAAAATGGTCAATGTGTGAGTCTGTGAACGGTTTTTTAGAAAAACTTGATGTCTCGCTCGCATGTTATCATAGCACGCTATAATAAGGGTATTAGCAAAATCCACCGAAAGTTAACTATAGTTATCATAGTGACCAAAACACCAAATATTTTTCTTCTCAAAAACGGCTTTAACGATTTTGATTAAATTTTTTATATTGATAACTCCCAATAAGGCAACTATCCCATAAAATTCCCATTCGTGGGAAAATGACAAGAGCAGCACAATAAATTACCAAAATTTTCGACGTAATCGAATTTAGGGTGGTTTTTAGAGAAAACGACCGAACCAAATCCCCTCAAACTTGATATCTAGCCCGCAGGTTACCATGGGACGCCAAAATAAGGGTATGAGCAAAATCCACCGAAAGTTGACTATAGTTATCATAGTGATCAAAACAGCTTTTTCTCTCAAAAACGGCTGTTAACGATTTTGATTAACTTTTATATTGATAGCTTTCAATAAGGCAATTATACCATAAAATTCCCATTTGTGGGAAAATGACGAGAGCAGCACAATAAACTATCAACATTTTCTACGAAAATCGGTTTTAGCGCGGTTTTTTTCCTTTTAAACTCCGCTGAAATGTTAATAGCTTGTTTAAAAAAATTGGTATTGTAGTTCAATCCAATACCTAAAGGGTGAGTGTTTAAAAACGCTCATGAGATACATGGGGCTCACTCCAGGAATTCCTGAATTTCAACTACCTCCGTTTCGCTTACTGCCAGTTCTAAACATTTTTACCCAATAACTCTGCAAAAGTTACTACTATCCTTCTCCAAAAAATTTGTGTTTACAGCCTCATTAATTATCTGTGTACCAATTGCTCAATAATGGTCCTGGAATGAGTACGAGCAGCACAATAAAATCAGGAACTGTAAGCGCTACCGCTTCATGCTGCTGTGAAGTGTTGTTTGACCAAGTTCAAATGTACTGAGTGGTAGGTTTATTAAATCTCTGGTGTGACAACAAGGTCCAGACAACAAAACGAATAATACGATGATGACGGTAGCCCAATAAATTATCAAAAATGTCGACGAAAATCGACTTTACTTCATATACCAGTAATAGCCTGACTTTTATAGCATTCTTACAAAGCGCACACAACTTTCCTTAGCTCTACGTCAATTCACTCGTGCGTATGGCTTTTTTCTACTTACTCAGTTAATTTGAACTTGGTCAAACAACACTTTACGCCAGCAAGAAGCGGAAGCGCTTACAGTTCCGGAATTTCAGGGCCGGAATTTTTTCACATTCCTCCAGAATTGTTCTCAAGATTCCACGCCAGAGTTAACTTCTACAGCGAAGAACGACCCCACATCATAAATTAAATACGTAACATTTAGTTAATATCTAATTTACAAATTGAGTCACGTACGTTATTATTAGCATACTAATAAGTTTAATTATCTTGATTTATCCCAAAACGTTGGAAAACTTTTTTACCCGCGCGAAGCCGGATGGGTCTTCTTAATATTTTACGACGTTGGATTCAATAGGATAAGTACCGATCATGCTGCAGAGGAGAATAATAAACCGTTGTGTAATAATTCGCGGCGTTTATTCGTATAAATGAAATAAACAATCATTTCACGGGCTTGTTAACCGCGGAGCACAGGAGCCCGAACACACAGAGTGGTGCACGGGGGCGGGGGTGGTGGGGGGTGTTAATGTACTCGTGTTTTGCACGACCTGTAGCAGGTTCTTTCTCTTCAAAGAGATGCCGTATAATTTCATTATTTCCCTCCGAATTCAATTTTCGGTCAACGTTTATCGTCGTTTTATTGGTTTAGCGAATTTTTCGTACGAAACTTCTGATCGACGGAACGCGGCGTGTAATGACCGGTGGGGAGGGGTACGCGGTGGTCGCGTTTGTCAGTTTTAAGGGGGGGGGGGGATGGGGGAGCATCGTACCCTGAGGCCGTGCGAACCTGGTCCGTTCACGTGGCCGACCTAGACACGTGGGGGTGACGTCATCGATGTCAACAGTAGCGCCCTCTGCCACGTGTGACCTCCCTCCCTTTACTCCCGCTACACCGCCCGTTTCCTTTACAACGTTAACCGAGGTCAAGAATACGATTCCGACCCCACCCCCCACCGACCCACCGCCGCCCTTCCCGCCTACCTGCGCCGCTACCACCGCAGCTCAACTCGCTTCCGCGCCACATAATGAGGGGCGCAAGTTACTTCCACGTGTTTTACAGGAACGTACCCCCCCCCCCCCCCCCGACACCACACCATCATGATTCTAACTATATTCTAACTACACCACAACTTGGCATTAATTCTGCAACCTGGTGACAGCTGTGTGACGACCTATAGTCCAGTCATATAGGGAAGCAGCCTCATACCTCACAACGAGAGACAACTCGTATTTTGGCACTTTAACATATGTCTCTAAACACTTTTGACATCTCATGTCGTTGTCGCAATATAAGCTAACGTTTACGCTCGGATTGTTAATTAGTGAGCAAACTGTCTGTCGTTGAATCACGATTGTACCCAGTTTTGCGTTTCTACCGATAACAGGCGGAGTAATTAGACAACACCTAGCGAAGAATCGAACTTTGTTATTGATTTGTAAGTCTTCTCAAGGTTACTAAAAAAAGTACCACTTGCGAACCCGAGGGATGTATCGTTTAATACGAAAATTCAAAAACAGAGTACTTTACTGCGTGAGATGTTGAGCAAAGTGCTGTCATTACCTAATAATGTCGAATAATCGATACGATTCAGATCGATTTAACTTCCGATAGTTTGCTCAGTAATTACCAAATTAGATAATTCAGACGAACAATGCGATACAACGCAATACCTAACACAGTTTTACAAAAGATGAACTAACATTAAAGTCTAAGGCCACAAAAATACTTCTTTTGCATTGAAGGGGAACGTTTTTTGTTTCTGGCCTACCAGTGCGATTAACAGTTTTTGACAATGTCGGTAGAGCCGTACACTGCATTACGTAAGTATGTTGTACGGGGAAAAGTAGAAGTGTGCTCTAACTCCGGGCGTCTGAATATTTAATAACCAATTTAATCTATTTAACGAGCGGTGCGTAGCAACACACAACTTTCCGCCACCCCTTTGAGTTTGAACACCAGCTACATATGCGGGTGCTATATCTTCGTTCAACGCATTTCCACAGAAATATTTATGGCGAACAAAATGTAGGGACTAGTTCGCTGACAGTACTCCGTAAGTTTGATCGAAATCGTTAGAGCCGTTTTTGAGACAATTGGAATACCGATAAATTAATATTCGACAAATCTCCTTTTCTGAGTTAGCTTGGCTTATATCTGCGTTCAACATATATATACAGAAATAATTATGCAGAACAAAATGTTGGTATGGGTGCTTAAAAGACATTCCATTAGGGTTTATCACATCTGGTGAAGAAGTTACCCTGGAATTTACGTAAATGTTGGAAAAAACGTTATTTTCGACACATTTTGATTTTTATCTCTGTTCAATGGACTGTCCGAGGAACATTTATTGAGAAACAATATGTAGGTGTTAACTATTTAAATACATCTTGAAAGTTTGGTGATAATCGTTGAAGCCGTTTTGCCAAAAAGCGTAAAAAACCTATTTTTGCTTCATAGGCCTATATATTCGTTCACCATATTTTCATGGAGATATGTATAGAAAAGAAAAGTTAGGTATTGATTAGGAGAAGATAATTTGAAAGGTTAAACAATATTGTTAGAGCCGTTTTCGAGAAAATCGCGAAAAACACTAGTTTTTGGTACATTTTCGTCCCAAGGGGGGGGGGGGGGGTCTTCCCTTCAGCCGAAATCGCCCAAAACCTTATTTTGGTGTCCACACAAAATAATGAACAAAACAAAAAAAGAATCAGCTCAATCGGATCAGCCGTTTTCCCGCAAATCGAACTACAGACACACACACACACGGACCACGCGCCGAAATTAAGTTTTTTAGACTCAGTAGGCCTCAAAACGTGGAGATCTGAAGAAAATCCTAATTTTTTTCTTGACTCGATTACTATAATTTCCTTCCCTTCGGGTAGCGGTAAGTAAACATCTGGTGCGTTGCAACACACAACTTTCCTTAGCTCTACAACAATTCACTTTGTACATGGCTAATTCTATTTAATCAATTCATTTATCACTCAGTTAATTTGAACTTGTTCAAACAACGCTTTACGGCAGCAGGAAACGGCAGCGATTACAGTTAAAGAATTTATAGTGCTGCTCGTACTCATTCCAGGACCATTATTGAGCAAATGGTACCCAGAAAATTAATGAGGCTGTAAACACGGATTTTTTCAAGAAGTATAGTAATCACTTTTGCAGAGTTATTGGGTAATAACTGTTAGAACTGGTATTAAGCGAAACGGCAGTAGTTAGAATTATTGGAGTGAGCCCCATGTATCTCAAGAGCGTTTTTAAACACTCACCCTATAGGTATTGGATTGGACTACAATACCAATTTTTTTTAACATTCTAAAAGAATTCCAGTGGAGTTTATAAGGCAAAAACTGCGCGAAAAACGCTTTTGCTCGAAAATTTTGATAATTTATTGTGCTGCTCTCGTCATTTTCCCATGAATGAGAATTTTATAGTATCATTGACTTATTGAGAGCTATGAATATAAAAAATGTAGTTAAAATCGTTAGAGCCGTTTGTGAGAAAAAAAATTTGGTGTTTTGATCACTATGTTGACTATAGTTAACTTTCGGTGGATTTTGCCCATACCCTCACTATTGCGTCCCATGGTAACTCGTAGGCTAGACATCAAGTTTGAGCTGATTTGGTACGGTGGTTTTCTCTAAAAACCGTTCACAGACACACATACACTCAGACCATTTTCCCAAATAGTGTTTTTCGGACTCAGGAGGGTCTGAAACGTAAAGATCTGAAGAAAACTCAAGATTTCTTTTTCAGCCGATTACATAACTTTCCTTTCTACTTCGTAGAGCCAAGGAAAGTAAAAATGTGGACTGCGTGTAAGGAAGGAAAATAATAATAATAAATAACTGGAAAGAAAATAACAATAATAGTTCGCCTAGAGGATGGACGAAAACGAAAGTGTTAGTTGGGCGGTTGAACTTGATGGTTGCGGACAAGTTGTTGTTGAAGTTCGTGCGGAAAAACTGCTTCGGGCTGACCTAGAATCCAGACAGATAAAGTTTGAATGTGAACTGAGGACTCCTCGGTGAGCAAAGAGCTGCGGAGATCAATTTGCACGTCAAACTTTCCTAGTTCGAACTTCAAAACTGAGGTATTGAAACCCCCCGAGAAAAGCAGTGGCCATTAAGCGCAAAACGCGATTTGGGAAAACGTCTCTCACTGTTCTGCAATCCCAAATGGTTTGTTCAGACCCGTCAAGTGCAACGATAAAAACGCGCGATTACGTTAGGGGGGGGGGGGTTGTTGACTAATCCCCTTATTGGCGATCATCAGATCTCTGACATTGACGAATTCGCTTAAACCTTAAAGATATTTGAACAAGTGCACCAAACAAATGGTTGTACTTGAGATATCTTGAATTACTAAGAAAAAACAATCGCTGCACCTTAATCGATACCACGAAACACTCCTTTTCCCAAGAGCACGTGTATTTTACGAATTTCGCGTGGGGAAACGGCGGTGATTGAAATTCTGGAATGTCTGGAGTAGCCCCAGTATGTCTTATGAGCTATTAAACTCTCATCGTGTAGGTATCCAATTCGACTACCGCCTCATTGTACTACCATCGCATTTCTAAAGGTTTTTACCCGATAACTCTGGAAAGGTGGGGTCCTTTTCAAAAATCGTGTTTACTGCCACATTAACCTGTGTACCAATTGCTCAATAATGTTCGTGGCAAGCAGCACAATAAATTCCTTGAACTGTAGTCGCTACTGCGTGAAGTGATAGTCAAACGTCTCAAGTTCAAACGAACAGTGAAAAACAAATTGAGTTGGTAGAAAAAGACATGAGCGCATGTAAATTGACGGAGAGATGAGGAAAGATGTGTGATGCAGTGCCCCTGAATTCCCCCCACCGATCCACACCATGTGTGGTGACGGAACGATTCAGAGTGACCATCTTGACGACGTGAAATTCGTAAAATACACTCAACAAAAGTGCTCGTGGGTGTTGGTATCGATGAAAGGTGCCTTCAGAAATAGTTGCGGAGAACAAACTATTCATTGCCAGAAGAAACTCCTCTGCCAGACTCGCCCGTAACATTATTGTATGAATTTCGAAACATAACAGCAGTGTATGAAGCGTGGAATTGCAAGTTGTATTACGTTTGAGGTTTGATAAAAGTATTAATCGCTTACAGCCCACGATAGTTTTTATATCATCCCCTACACAATAGAGGTATTCACTAGTTGGAGACAACCTGTGAATTTGCTGATAATTGTTAAAGCCAGAAAGAGATGAACAAACTATTTTTGCTTCATAGAGATATTGACAGAGAAGCAAAGATAGTGGGTGCTGGGTACTAGAAGACATTTTGAACATTCAATAAAAATATCTATCTGGTGCGTTGCAACACACAACTTTCCTTAGCTCTACAACAATTCACTTTCTATATGGCTTTGTCTACTTACTCAATTCATTTACCACTCAGTTAATTTGAACGCGCCAAAATTAAGTTTTTTAGACTCAGTAGGCCTCAAAACGTGGAGATCTGAAGAAAATCCTAATTTTTTTCTTGACTCGATTACTATAATTTCCTTCCCTTCGGGTGGCGGTAAGTAAACATCTGGTGCGTTGCAACACACAACTTTCCTTAGCTCTACAACAATTCACTTTTTACATGGCTAATTCTATTTAATCAATTCATTTATCACTCAGTTAATTTGAACTTGGTCAAACAACACTTCACAGCAGCATGAAGCAGTAGCGCGTACAGTTCCGGAATTTATTGTGCTACTCGTACTCATTCCAGGACCATTACTGAGCAATCGGTACACAGATAATTAATGAGGCTGTAAACACAAATTTTTTGAAAAAGGATAATAGTTACTTTTGCAGAGTTATTGGGTAAAAACTTTTAAAACTGATAGTAAGCGAAACGGCGGTAGTTGAAATTCAGGAATTTGTGGAGTGAGCCCCATGTATCTCATAGGTCCTATAGGTATTGGATTGGTCTACAGTACCACTTTTTTTAAACATTCCAGCGGAGTTTATAAGGAAAATATCTGGTGCGTAGCAACACACAACTTTCCGCCACCCCCGTAATTTCGAACACCACCTACATAGGCGGGCGCTATATCTTCGTTCAACTCATTTTTACAGGAACATTTATAGAGAACAAAATGTAGGGACTAGTTAGCTGAGAGTACTCCGAAAGTTTGATCGAAATCGTTAGAGCCGTTTTTGGGAAAATTGGAATACCGATAAATTAATATTCGACAAATCTCCTTTTCTGAGTCAACTTGGCTTATATCTCCGTTCAACATATATATACAGAAATAATTATAGAGAACAAAATGTTGGTATGGGTGACTAAAAGACACTCCATTAAGATTTATCACATCTGGTGAAAAAGTTATCCTGGAATTTACGGAAATGTTAGAAAAAACGTTATTTTCGACACATTTTGATTTTTATCTCTGGTCACAGGAACACTTATTGAGAACAATATGTAGGTATTAACTATTCGAAAACATCTTGAAAGTTTGGTGATAATCGGTTGAAGTCGTTTTGAAAAAAAGCGTAAAAAACCTATTTCTGCTTCATAGGCCTATTTCTCCGTTCACCGTATTTTCATGGAGATATGTATGGAGAAGAAAAGTTAGGTACTGATTATTAGGAGATATTTTGAAAGTTTAATCAAAATCGTTAGAGCCGTTTTCGAGAAAAATGCGAAAAGCCCTAGTTTTTGGTACATTTTCGTCCCCCATCGGTCGAAATCGTCCATAACCTTATTTTGGTGTCTACAAAAAATAACGAACAAAACAAAAAACGCTGCAAATTATTACACAACGGTTTATTATTCGGATAATCAGCTTGACCTAGCATTAATGCTCCGAGGCCCCTCCTGTTCGAGTCACCATCGGAAAATATCATAATGAAAACCCAAAAAAGGCCGAAAAGAACTGAATCGTAATATTAAAATAAACAAAAAAACACGAAAGTATCTAGAAAAAACTGAATTTTAATATGAAAACATGCACGCTAAATACTAATATCAAAATTTAACCAAAAATCTATGAAAAAAACATAATGAGAATGAAACGAAAGAATCTAAAAAAATTGAATCGTATTAAAACGAAAACGTCGGGGGACATGGAAGAGTAAGGCGAATGGGGGGAGACCGGTCGTTGGGAGGGAAGCGAGCGGGAGGCCGCACTCTGCTCGCCTCGAGAGCGGTTGGTTTTTTAATGAGACGGGCGGGGCGGAGGGAATTCAAACGACGAACGCTTGTAGCTCCCACATTGTACTGCTTTTCGTTAATTTTTTAACCGTTTTTGCCCATTACAACCACGGGCTTCGTCCGATCGGATTGCCGAGATGGCGGGCACAACTAGATACCAAATCGGATTTTTGGGCGAAAGAACGAATTTTTTAGACCACGTTAAAGGCACAAAACGGCCCGGACGGCGGACGGGGACGGGGGACGGACATTGCAAATTTGGAATCTCCATGTCTTGAAACGTAAAGTATCAAATTTTGAGGGGGGGTTGTAAAAAATTTTTCGTGACCGAAAACATAGGGTTATTATTCAGAATGAATAATAAACCAATATTATTCAGAATGAATAATAAACCAAAAGAACCAGCTCAATCGGATCAGCCGTTCTCCCGCAAATCGAACTACAGACCCACACACACACGGACCACGCGCCGAAATTAGGTTTTTTAGACTCAGTAGGCCTCAAAACGTAAAGATCTGAAGAAAACCCAAATTTTTTTGACCCGATTACTATACTTTCCTTCCCTTCGGGTAGCGGAAAGTAAAAACCGCGCTAAAATCGATGTCGTTGAAACTTTTGGTAATTTATTGTGCTGCTCTCGCTTCCCACAATTGAGAATTGTATGGTACAGTCGCCATATTGGGAGCTACCAATATACAAAAGTTAATCAAAATCGTTAGAGCCGTTTTTGAGAAAAAAATATTTGGTGTTTTGATCACTATGATAACTATGGTTAACGTTCGGTGGATATTGCTCATACCCTTATTTTGGCGTTCCATGGTAACCTACGGGTTAGATATCAAGTTTGAGCTGATTTGGTACGGTGGTATTCTCTAAAAAATCGTTCACATACACACATTCTGCCACCCCACCCCCCTCTCCATTATTGGCACGTTAGTTCAACTGTTACTGGCACGGTTAGAACATGTGACAAAAGACTGGAACGAGATTGTGGCTCCATTTACTAAAACGATGAAGTCGGAAGATGAAGAAATGGAGGGTGTCAAATGCCGGGCAGCCACGCCATCAGTCAGTCGTTTCTCCCAATCTGGATCAGGCTGCCGAACGAAGCGGACCTTGCTGTCATATAAACCAATTATTCTGGAAGCGGCCTTTTACTGTTACCTATTTGACGGAAAACATTCGTGAAGAACAAGCAATAATTAGCTGAAAGCGATCAGTTAACGTCTGAGAAAGTCTTCTTCGTCTGAAAAAATTAATCGAAGCTTTCTTAGATAATTACGTTTCAATGGCTACTGATGCCGAAGAATACAATTTGGGAAAACGGACTGCGTGAGTCCGAGAATGCGAATGAGAGAAAACCGATGAGCTTAAATTTTGTATCTCGCCTGCACGTCACGATGACGAGTATGCGCAAAATCGACAGAACACTAACAATAACCCTAGCGATCAAAACACAAAATATTTCTTGTAGGTAAATGATGGGAGCAGCACAATAAATTAACAACATCTCTAAGAATATCGATTTTCCTCTTAAATCCCCCTCACGCGGTCCTTGCATTCGCTAAAAAATCAGAGACGTGGTCAAATAAAGTACCTATACGGTAGTCAATAACGCTCGCAATATAATTAACCGCTGAAGTTTCATTTAACCACTTTTTCTCAAAGTTTTTACTTCGTAATCAATGAATACTCTCCTTCTCAAAAAAATCAGGACAGTTTCATCAATAAATTTCGGAAGTTTAAGCTACTTGCTACGTAAAATGTGAAGTTATGTTTTACCAAGTCCAATTGCAAGATAAGAGTGTGAGCAAAGTCGGCCCAAATGCAACTATAGTTATTATGGCGATCCAAACACCACCTTTTTACTTTCCTTGGCTCTACAAAGTAGAAAGGAAAGTCATGTAATCCGCTGAGAAAAAAAAGTTGAGTTTTCTTCAGATCTTTACGTTTCAGACCCTCCTGAGTCTGAAAAACACTATTTGGGAAAATGGTCTGAGTGTATGTGTGTCTGTGAACGGTTTTTAGAGAGAACCACCGTACCAAATCCATTCAAACTTGATATCTCACCCGCAGGTTACCATAGGACGCCAAAATAAGGGCATGAGCAACATCCACTGAAAGTTAACCATAGTTATCATAGTGATCAAAACACCAAATATTTTTTTTCTCGAAAACGGATCCAACTATTTTGATTAAATTTTTTATATTGATAGCTCTCAATAAGGCAATTGTACCATAAAATTCCCATTTGTGGGAAAATAACGAGAGCAGCACAATGAAATACCAAAATTTTTTACGTATTCGATTTTGGAGCGGTTTTTAGAGAAAATCACCGCAAACATGATATCTAGCCCGCAGGTTACGATGGGACGCAACAATAAGGGTATGAACCAAATCCACCGAAAGTTAACTATAGTTATCATAGTGATCAAAACACCAAATATTTTTTCTCAAAAACGGCTCTAACGATTTTGATGACATTTTTTATATTGATAGCTCTTGATAAGGCAATTATACCATAAAATTCCCATTAGTGGGAAAATGACGAGAGCAGCACAATAAATTATCAATATTTTCGACGAAAAGCGTTTTTAGCGCGGTTTTTTCCTTACAAACTCCGCTAGAATGTTAATAGAATGTTTAAAAAAATTGGTTTGTAGTCCAATCCAATACCTAAAGGGTGAGTGTTTAAAAACGCTCATGAGATACATGGGGCTCACTCCAGAAATTCCTGAGTTTCAACTACTGCCGTTTTTACCCAATAACTCTGCAAAAGTAATTACTATCCTTCTGCAAAAATTTTTTGTTTACAGCCTCATTAATTATCTGTGTACCGATTGCTCAATAATGGTCCTGGAATGAGTACGAGCAGCACAATAAAATGATCAAAAAATGACTTCAACGCAGTTTTTCCTTGAAATTCCGTTCAATTGATTCTAGCATTCTCAGGAAAATTGGAATCATGGTACTATAAAATGTCAATACGATGAAGGTCGAATAACGCTCGGGAGATAATTAGGAGCGAACCACGAAATTTGGGAATTTTTCATGTCTTACAAGTTTATGCCCGATTATTGCAACGCGATACTTTTTTAAAATAATCGTTTTAGTCTCGCGGCTCATCTGTGCACGGGTTGCACAATGGTGGTTTCGTAAGTTGTAGCAGCTCAATAAATTAAGCGCAACTTCATTTTACGTCAAATGCGAAATGCGATGTTTTACAAATGAACTGAGAGAAAAATTGATTGAATTAGTAGGTAAAGTCGTTGAAACCGGCGAATGTACGTAGGGCTGAGGAAAGTTGTGTGATGCGTCACACCAGTTATTTGATGTTTCAATTGTCGTTTATAACGAATAAATTATATTCGCGATGACGTTTTTCTCTATTGGGGAAACATTGTGTCGGTTTAGGTTTTCTTCTAAGTTTCGGTAGTAGTTACATTTACGTAAAAATTAACTTACAGTCGAAGACGAAAGTTGAGTCGCGAGCGCGCGAACTGGAGAGGCCGAGAATGAACGTCCGGTAGCGCGAGGTTCAGCGGCGTCCCGTCGAATGGGTCCGAGTCAATTGTGAAGGAGGTGAGAGCTGCGAACACTCGAGGGAGGTGGGAGGTGATGGATTGGCGGGGGGTGGGTAGGGGAGCGCGAGCGACGCATTTAGGGTGGCGGTGCGGGGGGGAGACTCGTGCCGCGCTCGCTGAGGGTTGGGACGTGTTTACTTTCCATCAGCTGAGCGCCCCCCCCCCCCCAACCAAACCGTCACCCTTCCGACTACAGAACCCATCAAAACAACTCGTCATCGAGAAGACTTCACTGAGCGTCGATACAGGCAATGAGAAGAGAACAGCTGACGGTTGAGACGAGCTCCTGCGGCAGGTCAACGCTGCAGTCAGAGCTCCAGGTAAAACCGCAGTGTTCGGGCCGTCACGTACGTGTAACAGCTCGCGATAACAATTGAGGCCGTTTGTAGCCGTGTAGCAGAATATAAACAAGGACGACTCGCGAAATCAATTAAATAATCTCTGTCGTCAAAAGTAGACGGATATGTTAAATCACACGTCATGTGCGACGCATCACGCAACTTTCCTTAGCTCTACGCAAGCTCACTGATTTGCAACGCTTTTGCTACTAATTCATTGAATTGGTAAGAATGGTTGGGTACTGACGAAATAAGGAAGGAGTAAGCATATTTGCAATTGACTCGACACTATTGATGTTGCAGGTTCTCGAATAGTTTAGTATACTACGGCTTGGCTCTGAGTACAGGGTCGCTTGAGGGCAACCCTTATTTCATATTAGCCAGCCATACACACATAATTAAAATCGTTAGAGCCGTTTTTGAGAAAAAATATCTGGTGCGTAGCAACACGCAACTTTCCGCCACCCCCGTAATTTCGAACACCACCTACATAGACGGGCGCTATATCTTCGTTCAACGCATTTTAACAGGAACATTTATGGAGAACAAAATGTAGGGACTAGTCGGATGAGAGTACTCCGAAAGTTTGATCGAAATCGTTAGAGCCGTTTTTGAGAAAATCGGAATACCGATAAATTAATATTTGACAAATCTCCTTTTCCTAGTTAACTTGGCTTATATCTCCGTTCAA
Source organism: Pachypeltis micranthus (assembly GCA_020466155.1). Classification (NCBI taxonomy): domain Eukaryota; kingdom Metazoa; phylum Arthropoda; class Insecta; order Hemiptera; family Miridae; genus Pachypeltis; species Pachypeltis micranthus. The sequence goes on from CM035778.1 coordinate 4,200,544, forward strand.
TATATATATACAGAAATAATTATGGAGAACGAAATGTTGGTGTGGGTGACTAAAAGAAACTCCATTAGGATTTATCACATCTGGTGAAAAAGTTACCCTGGAATTTACGGAAATGTTAGAAAAACGTTATTTTCGACACATTTTGATTTTTATCTCTGTTTAATGAACCGTCACAGGAACATTTATTGAGAAGAATATGTAGGTATTAACTATTTGAAAACATCGCTGAAGCCGTTTTGCCAAAAAGCGTAAAAAACCTATTTTTGCTTCAGGGGCCCATATCTCCGTTCACCGTATTTTCATGGAGATATGTATAGAGAAGAAAAGTTAGGTATTGATTAGGAGAAGATAATTTGAAAGTTTAATCAAAATCGTTAGAGCCGTTTTCGAGAAAAATGCGAAAACCCCTAGTTTGTGGTACATTTTTGTCCCCCGCCCCCTTCCCATCGGTCGAAATCGTCCATAACCTTATTTTGGCGTCTACAAAAAATAACGAACAAAACAAAAAAAGAACCAGCTCAATCGGATCAGCCGTTCTCCCGCAAATCGAACTACAGACACACACACATACATACACACAGGTCTGTTTCTTTATTTGATAACTGTACCTAAACCCTCGACGAGGGTTATATCAGTCATAGAAGTTGCGGTTTCGCTAATATGCAAGAGGCCGGCCCCTGCAGCATCCACCGAACTCAGACCTGTGGAGGTACGGCAGGTATTTGGTCGTTAGCCAGTCTCACCGTACAGAGCTGTTGCCCGTGTGTTACCGCGCGGAGGTGACCACCTGAGGAATCCCGTACCATCTGGGAGTAGTTCTTAATCTGGTTCCCTACCTGATCTTACTGTTTACTTGGGTGGCAAGTTTCAAAAGGACTGATCAACTATAACCACGTTTCTTAGCCATTACCTTCTTTGCGAACTTTGCAAAATGGTTATAGGCTTCCTTTGTAGCAGTCAAAGCTGCTAAGTTCGTTTGCCCTCCCAACAACCGTCGCTCACTGTTGTAGGAACTACAGTGGAGCAGCACGTGGTTTCTTGTTTCCTCCGCACTGGAGGCACAAGACGTGCATAATGGACATGCATACACACACACACACACACACACACACACACGGACCACACGCCCAAATTAGGTTTTTTAGACTCAGTAGGGTCTGAAACGTAAAGATCTGAAGAAAACCCAAATTTGTTTTTAGGCCGATTACTATAGTTTCCTTCCCTTCGGGTAGCGGAAAGTAAAAAGGAGATTTGTCTAATTCTAATTTATCGGTATTCCAATTTTCTCAAAAACGGCCATAACGGTTTCGATGCAACTTACGGAGTACTCTCAGCTAACTAGTCCCTACATTTTATTCTCCATAAATGTTCCTGTAGAAATACGTTGAACGAAGACATATCACCAGCATACGTCGCTGATGTTTGAACTTACGGGGGTGGCGGAAAGTTGTGTGTTGCTACACACTGCTTGTTTCGTTCAAGTATAATTCGTGTCAGAGGTAATAGGTTTATTTTATTATTTTTTCATATCTCGTAAAACGACAAGTATATTGAAATTGGACTGACTTCATTGTCGGCTACTCATTATGTTATTCAACTAGAGCCACGTAAATCGCCACGGGAATATTTGCACCAGTTATTTTCACGATGTGGATGGTTTAATTTCAAAACAGTAATCACGTCGAGGGTACCTGTACACTGGTTATTATTAAAGGTCGTGACATGAGTAAGAGCAACGCAATAAATTCCGAATTATTAAGCATTAACAGTGTTCGTTTAGAGTTAAAGCACAACCAAGATTAACTGTGTGACAACTAGACTGGGTTAGTTGGTAGGAATCACCTAATGGTGTTGAGGAATGTTGAGTGATGTGTCGCACCATTTACTTTCATGCATCGAATAAATAATACCAGCTACGAAATACTAAGAAAATTACTGCGTAATAATACTTCCCATCGGGAGTATTCCTTAATTAATGCTGCGACGTTAGAAAAAACAATTTATTTTTCTTCCATTTTCAGTGCATACACCCAGCAACTTCTTATTTTTGAGGCTATTCGCTGCTTGCAACGGATTACAAATACAATCTACAACTTTCTCTCAATATCTGGTGTGAATTGTAGACAAGACATAATCTCTTCTGAAACCCAGTCAGATCCGCAGCCTCTTTGTGACATCGACGGACAATTAATTCGTGCAAAGTAAGTAACGGGGGGGGGGGGTCATTTCTCGAAAGGTAGCAATGACATAAGATATAAGAAGTCACCGATGATAGTTGTTATTGCTGTTCTTTATCTTCAACTTGTGTTCAAATCTTGAACCTTCCAACCTATACTCTTCAGAATACGCTTTGAGCTATTGAACAAGTCCCGTCAAGTCGCCAGTCTTGCGATCAGGAGCTGGCTGGCAGTAATTCTATTTTGGGAACTTTTTTGAAAATATTCTCTCCCTCGTCGTTGTCCAGATCGTTCTTCTGCCCTTTTCTTCGCCGTAGAGAAAAGCAAGTATCCCCTCGGCCAAACGTTTCACCGTCTTCCAGAGATTGAGGCATCGGTTGCCCCAGCGTTTCTGGCAGAAACATCGTCAGCACCCCTGATGTCAACGCTACCGCAGCGAAAACAGCCGTTGGAATTCGTTTATCGAATGAATCCTGGAATAAGAAGGCATTTCTATTAATTAATAGCACCACGTCTTTGGTACAACCTTATGAAATACTTTCTTGCTAAAATGTGAGATGTGGAGTACAACACAGCTTTCTTCAACGTCTTCGCCAGGCATTTTGTGTGGTCACCATCAGTTGTTTTGCGTATTTCTTCAACAACAACAGTTTATAATAGAAGTTTTGATGGAACTTTAAAATCCATTATGTTGGGCTGCAATACTCCGTAATACTAGACGATTAATTTTCCTACTGAGCCCTCGAAAGCTTTTAAAAAGGTACGTTAATAGTATAATAGAACATTCCTCTTAATGAATTAATTTTATTTAAGCGTCTGCGAATAATAAATATATCAATGGTATTCTTACCAAAAGTGATATCAGAGGAGCCAATGTTCCTGCAAACCTCGCACACATGCTCCCTAAGCCCATTCCTGTATTACGAATTACTGTTGGGAACAGCTCAGCGCTGTAGTTGTACATTATAGCGAACGAGCCCGAAATGCAGAACTTGCCGAGGGTCACGACGATGTTAACTAGCGAGGAATTCTCTGGAAACGAAACGTACATTTTAAGAGATATGATACACTGTGCACATTTGTTGCGACAACGAGTGGTTATGATAATAAGGATTGCTACTTTTGTAGCCTCAATATTCTACGTCTCTCCCATACTTATCTTAAATGTGTGAGTTGTAACATGTAGTAAGTGTCTTTTGTGATGTTATTGTTATTAATGCGACACATTTCAGAGAAACCAGGGCCCAAAATCGCTTTTGTCTCGCTCACTTGAGAGTGCTGCAATATTTTTTCAAGTCTCATTGATATTCTTATTCTATTTATTACAAAATTTATTTATTTAAATCTTAGCTTTCCTACATCTTTATGTAGTGATGGAAAAACTGGATCTTTAATGAATGACAAGTCTGTTTCCTTATTTGATGACCTAAACCCTCGACGAGGGTTATATCAGTCATGGAAGTTGGGGTTTCGCTAATATGCAAGAGGCCGGCCTCTGCAGCATGCACCAAACTCAGACCTGTGGAGGTACGGCAGGTATTTGGTCGTTAGCCAGTCTCCCGGTAGAGAGTTGTTGCCTGTGTGGGGTGAAACAAAGAATATGGACCGACCGCTTGATAACGCTACGACTGCATGTATCGATATGCGTCCCTTAGTTATCACATATTTATTTCGTATACCCATTCTTAATTTCGTTGAATTAACTCCTTTTCATAGTCTTTCTACATTTAAAATAATTATATAACGGGGTATTACATAATGAACATTAAATAATTTGCATAATCGTACAGCTGTCGTTATTTCTAATTTCATACATGGCGCCAGAGCCTACGATGTCGGGCATAACAATAACCTGACCTCGGTCGTGATATATCGATATATTGCCTTATCAGAGGTAGCGGCCCCTATTCTTTGCTTTTACTGTATCCCGTACCATCGGGGAGGAGTTCTTAATCTGGTTTCCCACCTGATCTAACTGTGTACTTGAGTGGCAAGTTTCAAAAGGACAGATCAACTATGACCACGTTCTTCGCGAACTCTGCAAAATGGTTATAGGCTTGCTTTGTAGCAGTCAATGCTGCTAAGTTCGTTTGCCCTCCCAACAACCGTCGCTCACTGTTGTGGAAACTACAGTCGAGCAGCACACGGTTTCTTGTTTCCTGCGCACTGGAGGCACAAGAAGTGCATAATGGAGAGTCTTTCAGAGAAAAGAAGTGGAGCCGCGCATTGAAGTCACCATGTCCCGTGAGGAACTGGCTCGTCCAGTGGTCTGGCTCAACCCATTTTCTTGAAAGACGTTCACGGATGTTGGGGAAGAACTCATACGTATCACGTCCCTTTGACGAGGATTCCCATCTCGCTTGTCATTTCTCTAGCGCCCATTCGTCAATGGCAGCAAGTTTCTGTTCTGTGGTGAGATTCGCACGGAGTTCAGCCCAAAGCGGGTGAAGCTCCCGTTTCGCTCTCCACTTGTCAACCGTGCACTCAACGGCCAAATCAACTGACCAGTGATCACCTGGAGTGCTTCTGTTGATACAGTCTTATAGGCCTTGGTGATCCTAGAGGAGCACAGCTCTCTGGGGTTGGGCCGATACTCTCTTTTGATTGACCATTAGTTTGCTACCCCAGACAACGGGGCACTAGCCAATCACGCCTAGATAGATGGTGTTATACATGAGGATAGCGTCATGGTAACACACACCCCAAGTGGCCTTTGTAATTGCTCGCAGTGAGGCAAACCTTGCAATGGTAGTGCCTTTAAGGGACTGGAGGTGTTGGTTGAATCCCCACCTCTCACCTACATTCACTCCTAAATACTTGACGTGCTTTTCAAGAAGGAGCCTGTGGCCGCCAAAGCGTATTGTGGGTGGATTATTCACTTTCCCCTTCAAGAGGATTAGCTGGGTTTTTTCCTCAGCCACCTGCATCTTGACATGCTCGCACCATTGGTTGACAGTGCGGAGCACGTGGTGGGTCTTTTCTTCGATTTGGCGGACTGACTCTTCAAAGATCAGCGCTGTCAAGTCATCCACATAGGAGTACGCTCGCAGTCAGTCTCCATGAGTCTCCTGAGGAGACCTTCGAAGAAGGCATTCCAGAGTGCTGGTCCAAGGACCGAGCCTGTGGGCACCCCTTCTCAATCTTTCTCTGGACGGAGACATGTGTGCATTCGATCGTAGCAGTTCTGTCTGTCAGGTAACTTCTGACGAGCGAGTACAGGTTGCGGGGGATTCCCCTACCTTTGAGCTCATTAAGGAGCGCTGGCCACCAAAGGTCTTGACGACCATACAAAAGCTTCTTTTTTTTATACAGTCCAAACGTTTCCTGGGGTACCCACAACCTTGCCAGCGATAGTCGTATGAGACAGCCCTTAGTTCTGGGTCCTATTATAGATATTGAAGTCTGACCGCCTCCTCCATGGAGCGCTACGAACAATCAGTCGGGATGAACTCTGAGTGTACAGGGTTTGAAATACCGTTCGTTTGGTGCCATAAAATGTTTGGCCTAGAGAGAGAGAGTGAGAGAGAGAGAGAGAGAGAGAGAGAGAGAGAGAGAGAGAGAGAGAGAGAGAGAGAGAGAGAGAGAGAGAGAGAGAGAGAGAGAGAGAGAGAATGAATGAATGAATGGTTTATTTAACAACCAGGGAGAATTAGGGCCTTTAGGTCCTCTCATCCATTCTCCCTGGAAAACAACTATAACTGCATTTCCTCAGCTTTTTGCTCATATGAACATTATTTCCTTATAAACATATGTTGTGTGCTCGCAGACTCGCTTACAATGTGCGAAACAACCGCTAATTCATTAACACATTCATACCAGATAGGTTGCATTCGTGCAAAATAAAATACTTTCACTCCCAATAAATAACTAACACTCACAGTCACACACCATTCACACCAGCTGGTTGAGGTGGGTGAAAAACCCCAGCCAGCCTCGAGCCCACCCTCCTACGGACCTCCTCTGAACTCGACATGCAGAGCGTTGGACAGTGGAGGTCCTGAGACGGTCCCTAAAAATTAATAGAAAGGCAAAACAACTCATAGTAACATATAAATCAATAAAAAAATAAAATAAAATCACTGAGCCCCAGCCTAATCCTATCACCGCCTCCCCGAACTGGCCACCCACTCTCCGTCATTCATCCATCCATCCTTTCATACAGTACACTGAACCTTAGACAAGTAATCTTAGATGGTATGAAGGGTAAGTACTCAATATTCCTCCCCTTCCTAGTCTAAGGCCTTTACACACTATACATACATACATAGCAGTAATAGCCATATTGCAGTAATAATAGGGTGAAGGTGTGAACGATTCAAAACTTGATTAGAATGTCATACTTCGCAAACTGTGGGTCGGAAAAATTTGAGAGCGTGCACTTGGTTGTTGACGTGGCTTTGAATTGTACAAGTCTAAGTGCTTGTTTTTGTACTACGGTACTCACCAGCGTCATTGGGACGTGGCAGCAGCGCACTATAAAGTATTCTGGAATAATGAATCCATGTAAAATGATTACCTTTAGGGATGGCAGTCAAGGAGAAGCAAGCAAGTGAGCCTATGACCATAAGTGTGCAGGCAAGAGGTCGCCTTCCAGTTCGATCCATGAGTAGAATTATAAGTAAGTAGCAGGGAACTTCTACCGCTGACAAGAGGAACAAAATGAAATAAGGGTTGCCCTCAAGCGACCCTGTACTCAGAGCCAAGCCGTAGTATACTAAACTATTCGAGAACCTGCAACATCAATAGTGTCGAGTCAATTGCAAATATGCTTACTCCTTCCTTATTTCGTCAGTACCCAACCATTCTCACCAATTCAATGAGATGTTCAACGTTTTCATCCTCATGTAGGGTGTTTTGAACATGTCGAGAATACCCGGGGAAGATTCTTTGTTCTCTGAAGTTTTGTAAGACTTGGATTTTCCTCTGGATATGAAGTACGCTTCGTCGACCGGTGGCAATTTGTTCACTTTGGCAGCAGCGCTGACAATTTTAACGCATTCTTTCGTCTTTCCAACTGACCAAAGCCACCTTGGAGATTCATCAATTAGCCTGCAAATGATACCGATTCAAATAATAAACTGTGTTGAAATGTTCAAAAGCGATGCCTGCCAGATTCAAGTGGTTAAATGTGATTTTACAGCACGAGAGGTTGTATTCATCACAAAACCTACACGAAAACTAGTTGTCAGAAGTCTTTTGTATTGTTCTTAAAAGGTGCAAAAAAGGGGGATATGCTCTGTTCCTTGCAGCAATCATTTGCCAATGGCATTGAACTCGACTGATACGTCGATCCCTTCGCTTTATCACAGCGAGTACTGTCTGAGTGAGAACCTATCCAAACCAGACCTAAATTCCGCCAGCGGTGTTAGACTGACATTAAAAAAAAAAATATCCTTTTAAGAGTGAGATGCTGTCTGGCTATCTGAATCTTTAATTTCTATTTACTGGTTTCCTGTTATTGAATTTTTAATATCCTGGGTCAGAGCTTTTGGAGCTTTCTTCCTGTTCTCACTAATCATTTACAGAGTCGTTCAAAGAGTCATTCAACCCTTTCTTTTCATTTAATATAACAGCAGCATAGGTTTTTTGATCACGATCACCTAATATTTTCACAAATATGCGCTGGGTTGCATGAATTGCAGCAAAGATGGGTTTAATTTCAGTTATTCATTTATTTCAAAATGTTTAAAATGACAATTCTCGCAAGCGCATGGGCTCTGCATCAACAACTCTACATCTTCCATTAATGGAAGAAAGTGTTGAGCTGTTGTTTCACATTGTCCTGATATCTATGAGAAAGGCAAATTTTAAATTTGGAATGTACTAGTTATGCGAATGCACCGTCGAGTGGGAGAGTTGGTTCACGGTTTAATCTTCCAATTGAGCTCTCATACATTTATTTGGGACGCCTCGTCCATAAATCATTCGGCTTTGTGTATATTATTAGCTGCATGTAAAGGTCTAACGAAACCTCAATATTTGTGTAGGAAGTCTCTAGCACGAGACCCGGGATTATATCGTCCTTTCCGAGCAATGAAGTTATCACTTAGCTCGATTAATCAACTCGAGTTTTATCAATTGATCTAAATATTGACTCAATAAACGGCTCAGTGAACGCATATAAATCATTACTCTGGTTCGAATAGAACAAATCAGTCTGAAATATACTTGAATTATTATTACCACCAGTGGCCGATCAAAAGAAGGCTGTGGAGTCCATAAATAAGTTGGAGAGTTACGTATCCTTTGATGAAATATCCCCAAACAGCAACTGCCATCACGCCGACAGCAAATACCAGTGAAAACATCATTCCACACACCGTTCTTTTTGAAGGGCCAATGATTTCCATAGCTGTGAAACAAATTATTCGAATTAGAATCAATTTTAATCAAATTGCCGAAGCTCAGTAACAATTTTAAGAGGTATCATTTTTATAATACTTAACCTAACGAATTACTACAGCTCTACCCTGAAGATATGCCCCAAAAATTAGGTTAGCTATAGAGGAGTATGAACAACTAAATAGCAGATTAACAGGCAATACCAAAATTAGGTAGTCCAACGGTTTTGATCGAACTCACGAGTGCCTAGTAACTACATTTTTACTTTCCTTGGCTCTACGAAGTAGGAAGGAAAGTTATGTAATCGGCTGAAAAAAAAATTTTGAGTTTTCTTCAGATCTTTACGTTTCAGACCCTCCTGAGTCCGAAAAACACTATTTGGGAAAATGGTCTGTGTATATGTGTGTCCACCGTACCAAATCAGCTCAAACTTGATATCTCGCTCGCAGGTTACCATGGGACGCCAAAATAAGGGTTTGAACAAAATCCACTGAAAGTTAACTATAGTTATCATAGTGATCAAAACACCAAATATTTTTTTTCTCAAAAACGGCTCTAACGATTTTGATTACATTGTTTATATTGATAGCTCTCAATAAGGCAATTATACCATAAAATTCCCATTTGTGGGATAATGACGAGAGCAGCACAATAAATGACCAAAACTTTCGACGAAATCGATTTTAGCGCGGTTTTTAGAGAAAACAACCGTACCAAATCAGCTGAAACTAAATGTCTAGCCTACAGGTTACCACGAGACGCCAAAATAAGGGTATGGGCAAAATCCACCGAAATTTAACTATAGTTATCATAGTGATCAAAACACCAAATTTTTTTTCTCAAAAACGGCTCCAACGATTTTGATTAAATTTTTTATATTGGTAGGTCTTAATAAGATAATATTACTATAAAATTCCCATTTGTGGGAAAATGACGAGAGCAGCACAATAAATGATCAAAATTTTCGACGTGAAGCGTTTTTGTCGCGATCTTCTGAATAATAAACCTATGTTTTCGGTCACGAAAAATTTCTTACAACCCCCCCTCAAAATTTGATACTTTATGTTTCAAGACATGGAGATTCCAAATTCGCAATGTAATGTCCGTCCGCCGTCCGGGCCGTTTTGTGCCTTTAAGGTGGTCTAAAAAATTCGTTCTTTCGCCCAAAAATCCGATTTAGTATCTAGTTGTGCCCGCCATCTCGGCAATCCGATCGGACGAAGCCCGTGGTTGTAATGGGCAAAAAACGGTTAAAAAAATTAACAAAACGCAGTACAACGAATCGTCGTTTGAACTCCCTCCCTCCCGCCCATCTCATTAAAAAAGCAACCGCGCTCCAGGCTCGCTTCCTCCCAACGACGCCACTCATTTCCCCTTTCGCCTTTCAAATCGAGTGCCCCCGTTCCAATTTCCCCGACGTTTTGGTTTTAATACGATTCAATTTTTTTAGATTCTTTCGTTTCATTCTCATTTTGGTTTTATTCATAGATTTTTGGTTAAATTTTGATATTAGTATTTAGCGTGCATGATTTCATATTAAAATTCAGTTTTTCTAGATACTTTCGTTTTTGTTGTTGTTTATTTTAATATTACGATTCAGTTCTTTCGACCTTTTTTTGGGTTTCATCATGATATTTTTCGATGCTGAATCGAACAGGATGGGTCTCGGAGCATTAATGCTAGGTCAAGCTGATTATCCGAATAATAAACCGTTGTGTAATAATTTGCAGGGTTTTTTCCTTATAAACTCCGCTGGAATGTTAGTAGAATGTTTTAAAAAAATTGGAATTGTAGTCCAATTCAATATCTATAGGGTTAGTGTTTGAAAACGCTCATGAGATACATGGGGCTCACTCCAGAAATTCCTGAGTTTCAACTACCGCCGTTTCGCTTAATACCAGTTCTAAAAATTTTTACCCTATAACTCTGCAAAAGTAATTACTATCCTTCTTCAAAAAATCCGTGTTTACAGCCTCATTAATTTTCTGGGTACCATTTGCTCAATAATGGCCCTGGAATGAGTACGAGCAGCACAATAAATTGTTTAACTGTAATCGCTGCCGCTTCCTGCTGCTGTAAAGCGTTGTTTGACCAAGTTCAAATTAACTGAGTGATAAATGAATTAGCCATGTACAAAGTAAATTGTTGTAGAGCTAAGGAAAGTTGTGTGTTGCAACGCACCAGATATTTACTTTCGTTGGCTCTAAGAAGTAGGAAGGAAAGTTATGCCCCCGGCTAATACGATTTAATTGAACCGTTGAACAGAGATAAAAATCAAAATGTGTCGCAAAAAACGTTTTTTCGAACATTTCCGTAAATTCCAGGGTAACTGATTTACCAGATGTGATCAATCTTACAGAATGTCTTTTAGCTACCAACACCTACATTCCGTTCTGCATAATTATTTCTGTATATATAAGTTGAACGGAGATATAAACCAAGTTAACTCAGAAAAGGAGTTTGGTCGAATATTATTTTATCCGTATTCCAATTTTCTCAAAAATGGCGCTAACGATTTCCATCAAACTTACGGAGTACTCTCAGTTAACTAGTCCCTACATTTTGTTCTCCATAAATGTTTCTGTAGAGTTGCGTTGAATGAAGATATAGCACCCGAATATGTAGCTGGTGTTCGAACTTAAAGGGGTGGCGGAAAGTTGTGTGTTGCTACGCACCGCTCGTTTTTTACCAATAAACTCCGTTCAAATGTTACTAGAATCTATGGAAAAATTGAGGTGGTAGTATAATCAAGTGCCTATACAATAAGCATAAGATTCATAGAGTCTACTCCAGAAATGCCTCAATTCCACCCACCTCTGAGTCACTTAGTACCATTTATCGCAGTTTCTATCCCATAATTCTGGTACGGTGATTATTATCCTTCTTAAAAAAAGTGTTTACAGTCTCATTAAATTTCTGTTCACTAATTGTTTAATCTGTGTCTTTTCTTGTAGTAGCATTTAGGAACTGTAAGCACTATTACTTTCTGCCTGATTAGCCAAGTTCAAATGAACTGAGTGATTAATAAATTGAATTGGTAGCAAAAGCCAGAAAAGGAGTGAATTGCGTGATTTTCTGTATAAATGTTCCCGTAGAACGATGAGACAGGGCCCGAACTGTTTTAAATCAAACGTCGCCGCGACTCTTTCTGTAACCATTCATTCATCGGGTATACAAGCCAAAACGCGTCAGAAAAAAGAGCTCGATTTTCTAATTTTCTCAAAAATGGCCCCAATGAAAAACCAACGAAATTAACTTATAACATGATTGTTACGTATTTCAATTACATAGTACGAAGCCCGTGATGTACGCTCCAGCTGATCCAAACGCTCCATAGAAGAACGACATCACTAGGAACAAATGCAAATTTGTAACGTATGCAATAGTTGTGCCAAATGCTAGTTGCAGAACAGCGGAGATGTAAAAAATTGTCTTCCTCCCGTACCTGCGAACAAATTTACGCAATTACTAAACAAAATCTAAATGAAAGGATAACGGTTTCCCATCTTCGCTATCAAAGACAATTAGACCCGGGAGAGTTGTGAATATTATGGAATTATCGCTTTTTGTCAAATTTCCCCAGTCAGTCTGTAGTTCACACTCTTCAAAACTTTCCTGTTAAAGTGGTGATTCCAAAAGCATAGCGCAACTTCTTTAAAACGGTTGGATGATTTTTTTTTCAGAATTTTCTAGCACATATTTTTTGTTATAAACACTTCCCACTCCCTCACAAGTGCATTAAAAACGAAATGAGCCTGATAAAAGCTATGATGAAGCTGATTCTTCAAAGTAGAATTCTTAAGAGTTTGATAAAACGTTGATTAACAAATTGATCTAATGAGACTGGACAACTTGCTAGAATGGCTTGCCAAGAGGTTTGAATGCACAGTTAAGTACGTCGTTGTCGGTTATTATGTTACTCTCCAGAACCCCACAAGATCAGTATGCCTCATGCTATAAGTTTAAGTGTGCAACAATGCTGATAATGAAGAAGTAACTGCATGTATCATAATCAAAAATATTCAGAAATGTGACTGCAATCTGATACAGCTCCCAAAGAGACATTTTGAAATCCTCGAAAGTTACTGAAGAAGACAACAATTTATTGAGAGTTTCAATCATAGCTTAAATTATGGTTCAAAGTGAACTATTTCTTACGCGATAGCGGTGAGAGTTGGGTGTAGAGATTCCATCTTTTTCACGAACAATTATACCTGTGCTTCATGCGCAAGGAGCTCACTTTCTTCCACAACCTTGTTTCCACACTTTTAAGACCCACAGGGAGCTAAGTAAGGGCTGAAGGTGGTGAAGGCCCAGCATGAGATCAAGTACCTGGGAGTTTTCCTTGACGAGAAGCTCACTTACGTCACACACGTGAAAAAAGCCTTGCAGTGTGCGTCAGTGGTGACGTGGGCAGCTCAGAGAGTGGTGGGGAAGACATGGGGGCCCCCCCTGGGATGATCCGGTGGCTGTACACTGTTGTTGTTAGGCCTGTAGTCACCTATGGAGCCCTGGTCTGGTGGGATAGGGTGGAAAACAAAACAGTGCAGATGCAGTTGAATAAAGTTGAAGTCTGGCCATTACAGGCTGTATCAGAACATGCCCTATGGCAGCACTGGAGGTCTTGTTAGATTTAGCTCCACTCCACGTACATGTTAAAAGGATGGCGTTCCTCCAGGCTGTGCGTATGTTGGAGTTGGGTCTGATCATGCGGGGGAGGAGGAGTTCCTGCCACTTGATCCTTGACAAGGTGAAGGTGGAGGGGCCCGAATGGCATGTGATAGACTCAATGCAAACTGCCAGGTTCAACTTCGCGTTACCCTTTTGAATACTCATTCATGAGCGATCCAGGGGGAAGAGGGAGTTCCTACGTTTGAAGCTGGGGCCCTGGTATATTACATTGATGGTTCGGTGCAGGGTGGCCTTGTAGGAGCAGGCATCTTTGGGCCAAGAATTAGAGCGGTGATCCCATTGGTGTCGCTGGCCACAGTTTTCTAGGCAGAGGTGGCTGCAGTGATGGTCTGTGTGCAGCAGTGGCTGCAGAGGGAACTGAAGAGGCAGAGGATCACCATTATGGTGGACAGTCAGGCCACTCTCAAGGCCTTAGCTTCGTATTGTCTTACGTCGCGGCAAGTGTGGGAGTGTTTGACTGGACTGAAGGCCCTGACTGAGAACAAGAGTGTAACACTGTGCCGGGTGCCAGGACATCAGGGTATAGAGGGAAACGAATGGGCTGATGGGTTGGCAAAGACGGGACTGGCGTAGATCCCTGTCAGCCCTGAGCCCTTTGTTGGTACTACCAGGAGCCACATATGCAGAGAGGTTGGCAAATGGGAGGACCGATGCAGGGCTGCTCATTGGCAGGGGCTGCCCGGCCTTAGACCGTCAAAACTCTTCATCCGACTCTCCAGAGGGAGTGCCAAGGAGGTGCTTGCACTGGGGAGGAAGGATATGAGGATGATATGTGGCCTGTTTACAGGTCACTTCCCCCTAAGGTACCACCTAATATTGGCAAGCATGAGGTACAGGTATGCAGGTTCTGCGAGGTGGGGCTAGAGACAGTAGAGCATGTGTTGTGCATATGAGACGAACTCCCGGCATCATGCCGCCGTGTGTTTGGGAAGCCCTGTCTTCAATCGGAAGAGGTGGCGAATGCAGAACTTGCGGATGTCCTCCACTTTGTGCAGAGGGTGGTGGGAGTGCATAGGGGACATTGCACCAAGTGAGCCCAGTGTCGTGGAGACTGGGGGTGGTGCTGGTGGGCAATGAGCTGAGGCGCATGGGTGCTCTTACAATAGGCTCATTTGTGGCCACAGTGAGGGTATCGCCAGCATCCACCGTTAAAAAAAAAAAACAAAAAAAACAGGGAGCTAACGTTTTCGGTGCACTTGATAGTTTGCTGTGGATAATCAGTAGAATTCAATTTTTTTAAAATTCATACTTAGTTGCTATTATTTTTAATATAATTTGTATTCTTTAAGGTATGGTCACTGAGTAAGCAGATCACTGAATTACATTAGAGCCCTTGTGGTTCATGTGAGAACAGTTCAGTAAATAAATTTGTGCGTGGTCTACCACAACCAAGAACAAAAACACAAACAAGAATTGTAAATGAACAATCAGTACACAACAAATATCAATAAGGTAAACCAAATTATAGCATAAATACAGACAAATAGCACATAGATACAATTGAATTGGAAGGAAGTTATAACGCATATCTTACTTGTCAGCCATACTTCCCAAGGAAAGGGAGCCAGCAAACACTCCAAACATGTACGACGCTTGCAACAGAGCTCCAATCCACCGCTGGTCACAAACGAGGTCCCACTGATAACGATGTGATCCACATTAGCCAATCAATTTCCCACAAATGATAATACACGTATAGGCAGCCTTAAAAAAATATTTTCACTCAAAACTACTAACGCCGCTCCTCCACATATTTAAACTACGAATATACATGCTCCTTAAAAACGGAAAAGTAACCTTCAAAGCACCAATCCATGCATAGAACACACGTGATCATAGACCCAACAGACACTATACAGAAGACACCTTCACAATTTGAAGACGCCACTTGTTTGACAAAGCAGCGTCGAACTGTTTATCATTTCTCTCGGATCTTTCCTGAAACAGAAAGACCTAAGACAATGCAAGACTAAGTCATCCCAATGTTAAACTACAAAATCAGACCACAAACGAACAATATGCATGCCTTATAAGAAATTAAGTCGTTCACCCACCAAAATTGTTGTAGTCGTGTTAAACTCTTGTGTTCTGATTAGAGTAAGATGATTCAATGGATATGTGGTTTGGTGAATTTCATGCAACTTCGTCCTTGTTTTCGAGCATTTTTTCAATAGAATAGTTTAATTTTATTTGTTCGTCGTTGGTAACACTATTTGGTTTCTAGTTTTAGGTATGAACGAATTTTTTAAAATTTTATTTTTATTATAACTGTTTCTTAATTGGGACGAGCACTGCCACCTAAAGTCACGTTGAGCCAGTCCTTATATTTCACAGGTCCATGCCTACCTTTCTAAGGAATGAGAGATATTTCTTGCAAGAATCTTCGTTGATGTTTACCCTTGGAGTAATTGTGCCATAGAGCTAATCGCTCCCTTTCACGTTTGTGGCACTGGGCCAGGGCATGTTAGGGAGCTTCCTCATCTGCACCATACCACCAGCACTGAGGGGCGGTGCTTACATCCATAACATACACGTATTTGTTCATGTGATTTCCCATTATTTGCCTCAAGTCCTTCCTCTCCATCGTCAGAATACTTCGTCTTATTTGATCTGTCAGCCCTGAGATGAATTGTTTAGAAATGCCTCACTCCCACAGGGTTTCACACAGTCTGATGCATTTTCCTGGCATATCCTCTCACTATCCTCTTGACTAGTGAACAGTAGGGCACTCTACAATGGGGACGTGGCCCTATAGGTACAGTAGATGAACTGAGTCTGGCCAGTTGGTCTGCTCTCTGATCAACAGTGATCCCTTTTCGCCTGAGAGTAGAGTACATTAGCTCTATTAGAGTTTGCTGAAGAGTTGAGCCGCATCCTACACTCACCAGTTTTGTGCAGTAGTTCTCCAGCACCTTGCAAGAAGCTTGTCTATCAGTCATCAAGTTGATGGGGATGGAGAGCTCCCAGGGCAAGCCCCAGTTGATTTCCAACATCAATGCCTGCCAAATGGTCGCCGATGCCGTTCGAACGACTCTCAGCCCTCGAGGGATGGACAAACTCATTGTCAGATTGAATGGCAAACTGACTATTGCTAACGACGGAGCGACTATAATGAAGATAGATGTTGGATATTGTGCTCCCAGCGGCTACAACGCTCGTCGACATTGCCAAGTCCCAAGACGCCGAGATCGGCGATGGAACTACTTCAGTCGTCCTTTTGGCCAGGGAGTATTTGAAACATCTCAAACCTTATGCAGATGAAGGGGTTCGCCCTCGGGTAATGATTAAAGCCGTTCGAAAAGCCACTCAATTGGCCATCGATAAAATCAATTCTTTGGCCGTCAAGATCGACTAAACTAACGTCGGAGAAACACGGTCTTTGCTTGAGAGGTGCGCGACTACTGCCCTCACCTCCAAATTAATTCATCAACAGAAGGATTTCTTTTCCAAGATGGTCGTCGCCGCTGTGCTTCAACTCGACGAACTTCTTCCTTTGGACATGATTGCCATCAAGAAGGTTCAAGGTGGCGCTTTGGAAGATTCCTTGTTGGTGACTGGCGTTGCTTTCAAGAAGACCTTCTCCTATGCTGGCTTCGAAATGCAACCTAAAACTTACCACAACCCGAAAATTGCGTTGCTCAACATCGAATTGGAATTGAAAGCTGAGAGGGACAACGCTGAAATCAGATTGGACAGTGTCGAGGAGTACCAGAAAGTGGTCGACACGGAGTGGAACATTTTGTACAAGTTGAAGAAAATAAACGAGTCGGGGGCTCAAGTCGTCCTGTCGAAGCTTCCTATTGGCGATGTCCGATCGGGACATGTTTTGGGCTGTCCGAGTCCCTGAAGAGGACATTTCCACACCAGCCTCGCCGTTAATGATGAAGGCACGCCGATGGTGAAACCCAAAACGCCACCTGCACGACCCAAGTTTGATTGAAGACTTTTGAAAATATTAAATTGTCAAGTAATGTTAATTAGGGGGGAAGAATGTGAGATATTGGGTCAACAACGACCACTAAATATGATGGTTAGTTGACGACCTGGAATCAGACCCAAGTGTGCCCGTGCCCGTTACTTCCAGAGGTTTCTGTCCCTACAGCTGTCTTCCTCTCAAAAGCGGCACTACGATCATTTTAGCTGGGTTAATGGACATTCCTTTCTCCCTGGACAGTGAGCACGCCATCTACAGAGCTGCCCCTATTAGGTCAAACTGCACATTTTGCACGCTGCCCTGAACGAGTACAACATAATCAGCATGCTCTTGGGCCTACGATCCCGCACCATTTAATCTCTCACATGACTAAGTAAAACAATAAGATCACCTCAAGCTGCAAATACCCTACTTAGTTTTTGAAAACTACCCATAAAAGATGCATTGGGACACAGTCATCATCACTGACGGTTATCAGTAACAGACTGGACACACACGGAAATTTACTCATTCTACCCAGTTAGTCGGACCCAACATGACACATCTGCAAAACGTTACTAGAGAAGATACTAAATGTGCATTATATCTTTCTTGCGTATTCTACTTAAACTACCTAAATGACTTGAGGCTTCATTCTTACCTTTACTTCAGGGAAAGTGCCCCCCCCCCCTCCACACCATCTTATCTACACCCTTCCCAAGGGTTTACCTTAGACTTTGAAAGTAGTTACTGAAAGAATACCCAGTGCATTAAACATTTGTTTGGACCCATTTGGTGCAAGTTCTACCACGTTCATGTAAACTTGGTGAACAATTATTGGATAAATGGGCAGAGGATTGCGCAATTATCTGTAAATATCGGGAGCCTAGTCCTGTAGGGCATTCTGTTGAACCTTCCTGTAGGAGACTCTCCATCAACTTGTTATTGTCTAGCCCCACTGTCACTACATCATTGACCAAACATCAATACAAAAGGCAAGCTCACATTCCATAGGTCACGAATAACTTGACTCGATTGCTAACAAACGCTAAGACATGTGTGTCCCGCTGCAGTTGGATTCTTTTTCAGAGGAAGCTTATCGAACAATATTTTATATCCACTTGAATGGTCATGTTCGTTAAATGAATTGCCAATCAATGAGAGCAATGAAGCCACTTTCCTTTTATTACAAGCGCCACCACCATGTACCGTTTAAAAGGTTTATGCTCACTAAGCAAATGCCTGAGACATGTAGAGTCCTGGTGAATAGGCTCGATATTGTGTTGTCTAGTGTGTTATGGAGTCATTTCAGTGTCAAGTTGTTTTCCTCTGGCATGTGTTCTCCAGTGTAAAAATATGCTAGAGTTAAAGTGGACTTGTGTTCATGTGGATCTGTAGCTGCATGCGTCGACAGTCAAAAATTGGGACGTGATTCAAGGCAGCGCAACTCTCGATTCGTTGATAGTGGAATTCGAATGCTTCCACAGCACTCGACCAGGTGGGACCAGATGCCATTGTTGGTCATTAAGATCGACAATTATGGTGTTCAACTCAAGGTCAACAATAACTCTCTTCAATACGCGCTTGGCGCCAACAACGGTGGGCATACCGTGCCAAGCAATTAAACGTTTGCTAACTCTGAGACAATTGTCAGAGACTATCTGTCAGTGGCCTTAGTTGAAAACAAACGAATATCACAACGTTTAACATTTTCTACGTTCTTTTGCGAAGTGATACTTGAGCGGGCAGCGCCCTGTGAGGAAAGTAGAGTTTTGTGGTCACATTAGTCGAACCTTGGTTCTGGAATTGGAAGTCAAGATGCTTTCTTGACGTTAATTACTTGTGCTTGAAGGCAATAATTTCCTGTGTTACCTATTGGTTTTTTGGTGACTTTTTGTTGGGCAAGGTGAAGCTTAGGACTCACTTTTGCCCCGTTTTGCAAAGCTGTTCGCGTTTTCGTTACCCTGATGGCCTCGATGAGCTCGTATCCAAATAATTTAGCCATGTATGTGCACCAAGTCGCTTGAACGTTTAAAGCCAGATCCAAAAATGGCCTTGGCAGCTAGGTTGGAGAATAGGTCCTATAGTGCCTAGACCTGCTTTGCTGTTCACCTGTTGAGCTGAATGACTCAATGTCCTGTAACGGGCACGATCAGATTGAGCCCTCTCCGTTACAGGGAGATAACTGTGGACAATTGGCTCCAGGAAAGCCATTCAGCTTGGGTTTGGAGCTAAGAGGTAGTACCATAAGGAAATTAGAGTATGAAGGCAACAGGAGTACTTGTGGAACAGGCCAGGTAACGAATTTGTTGTTTGCATGCCATCGAGACCAGTTTCGGGTCGTCGCCTTTGGTAGGCCTTCGTCCATCTGCACTTTCCACTTTACTCTTGTTCTTAGACTAAAGTTTAGTCTTCGCTGTACTGTACTTGTCCCCGCGATATCTTGTCGGTACTACTCTTCTGTCACTTTCTCTCTGTATCTACTCTAGTCATCAACTACTCAATACTGTAAAACATCACATTTTTGCACAAATTAGTAGGGGGGTACCTTAAGGCGCGTCCGTTCGTACCATCCGTTACCACTTGTCCACTTCCCCTCGTGCCTGTCCGCTACTGCTCGTCAGTGCTCGCCGCCGCACCTTTGACCAATACCACTACAACCTCCTTCGCACCTCCTCCCCCTCATCACCAGCACAATGCGCCGTGGCCCACGCTTCCCATGGTCGCCAGCCTCCTGCCAACTGGCCCACAACCCAGGCTCGGTG
The DNA here is from genome assembly GCA_020466155.1 of Pachypeltis micranthus. Lineage (NCBI taxonomy): Eukaryota > Metazoa > Arthropoda > Insecta > Hemiptera > Miridae > Pachypeltis > Pachypeltis micranthus. The sequence goes on from CM035778.1 coordinate 4,220,433, forward strand.
CTTCATGGACTACACTTTTCCACGGACGCCCACCTTCACTTAAGCTACCTAGGACCATCACTCTGGGGCCTCTTGCACAGATGTGGGATCGCTGCCGCCTAACCAGGCCCTCCGCTGTATGCCTAACCAGGCCCTTCGCCGAACGCCTAACCAGGCCCTCCGCCGCCGCTCAAGCCCAGCGTCTCATGCTCCACCACACTCCAGTCACCAAGAACCTGATCGCTCCGTGCCCAGCAACCACAAGCGTACCTTCCCACCTGCTTGCGCCACCGCTGTCGCGCCTCCTCGATATATGCTCAAGAAGAGAAGATGAGGACCTACCCTGGGAAAACGCCTACCCCCCCCCCCCCGTTACCGCCTGATCATGAGGACATGATCTTCTTGCAAGGGGGAGTGATGTTACGGGCACGATCAGATTGAGCTGTGACTCGGAACACCGGAGCTTCTTTTATCGGGCAGAGCCACTTGAAGCAGCTCCGATTAAATCTGAAGAGGAAAATAGCTGCTGATGAACCGGGAGAGGGGGGGGGACCGCATTGCCGCGATCGGAAGGTTAGGAGAATCGGGACCGCGGCACGCAACGAGGACTCATTCCTATTTCTCTTCCGGACTCCAACACTTTGCCCTTCTCTATCTCTGTACCTGTGGGCTATACTATTTATCGGAAGGAATATATTGGTTGGAAAGGAAAGGATTGATTATTGAGAGACGCCCGAAACCATCCTATAACAGTCCTCTGGAGCGTGTGTCCTTTCTATTTCCGCCTCATGCTTCATTCTCTGGCTCATATCTTGCAGTAGAGCAAGCCTTTCTGCTCACTATTGATTAATCCTTACAACGTTTGTAGTTACGACTACTGCCTTGCCTCATGTTGAACCTCATCTCTTCTCATTTTTTCCATCATTTGATTTTTTTTTCTTGTACTGGCAGCTTGTGACTTAGACCGCCTCGTTCCTTCCAGCGTTTTTATCCAGCGTTTTAGAGACCACTCTAGTGAATTTATTGAAGTGTCCTTGGGGCATCGCCTGGTACCAGCGCCATTAGTTTGTTTATTCATTACTTTCAGATCGTTTTAGGGTGGGCCCACAAGGTGATATTTGGTTTCATCCATCGCACATGCAGTCCACACTCGTTTTGGGAAGTCTTTCTTGGCTGTACCTGTCGTTCCATACATTTGCCAACCATCACACCAAAGCAGAGCATCTCTCTCAAACTCCCTCTTCGAGCACTCACACTTTTGGAGACAGACCCTGAATAGCGACTGAAATTTCGCTCTAGTGTGACATCAGCTGCAAGATCTGTGGCTTCACTGTTGCCTTATTGATCGTATTACCTATCTGAACAAGCCTTACTACTTCCACACATGCGGTCATTTGAATGTGAGTGGCAATGAGTGGGGGGGGGGGGGATTCCCAGGCTTACACAAAATACATTCATTCACTCCAAAAAGCCACAGTGGTCAGCAACAAATACACCCCCAGACAACCATCAATGGGGCAGTACAAATGCCCAAAGAAATAAATAATGGACAGTATGTTAATATGCTCGAATGGAGGAAAGCACATGTTCCTGAATAACATTCAGTAATTGTTTCATTTGAGCGTTATAGAGCCTAACTGTAAGCAAGCAAACTTACTTCTGTTGATCTTGTTTTCTGGTAGAACGTATCGTCAAACACCCAAGAATCGCACGCTTGATAGGAACTATTACTCGAATCATTGTTACTTCTTATTAAACAAGAGCTCAGTGCTCCTTTGTTTTCGTCATAAGGTATCCAGTCCGAAAGCAAGGATGAGTTCCAAGAGACTTGTGTAGTGTTGCCGTCTATGCTGGGTACTAAACATCTGTCAAAGTGTAAGAATACAAGTTAAAATCTGACGAAAAATTAAAGTCTTTACTTGAAAAAAAGGAAGTTTCGTCAATCTTGGATACATATGCAGGAAAGACCACAAAACGAATACCGTAGCACGAAATATAAGTCATTGGAGCCCAAGTATTGGGATAACCTCCTTTTTCATCCTCTACTTATCCACCATGTGCTCATTGGCTAGTCGAAGGGTACTTGGAGTGCGTCAGTAGATGCTATCTTGTAGGCCTTGGTGATCCACATTAGCGCAGCTTAGGCTAGTTACTCCCCTTAAGATTGACTACGAGTTTTACCGCATAGCCTAACCACGCCTCAGTGAATGGCCATGTACGACTGTTCACAATAACTGAAGACCATGAACGCAACATCCCACTGTTAGATAATGAACGCACTAATTACCAGAAGATACAATGAATGGAATCTGATGATTAGGGCTGGTTATGGCTAGTTATTTGGGATGGAAGTTAGTTGGGATACAGAGTTCAATCGAAATGCTTAAATTTTTGTAAAAAATTGGAAACAATTGGCAGTACAAGTTGTGACTAGAAGTCTTCTAATCAACATTCTTCCGTGCTCCTCAGAATACAGTGTACACTCTGAGTAACAAATTGAGTCCACGCAGATCCCTAATTACATTTCGTTGGCTGAAACAAATATCCCTATTTAATACGGATTTGTGACCATTTAGAAGAGACTCCTCAAAAAATAAATAACAATATAGCGAGAAACACGGATTCTCGAAAGGAAATTCGAGGCGAATAAGAGTACAGCTAGTGCCAAGACCCAGGAGGTGGTGGATGGAGACTCAACAAGCAACCACTAGCAGGGAATAAGCAAGCACTGAATGTTGACTGGGTTGAAGTGTTTCTCTTTGAGGATGTTTCAGATTGATTGGTCATCAGATCGCTCTTCATTTGAAGGACACACACAACAAAAATTATGAAGTGTATGAAGAGCTCCTTGACGTTCATATCGGGAGAATATTGTTTACAAATTTGAAATAAATGTTAGAAAGACTAACATCATTGAAAACACTTATGTAACAACAACTGATTTCTTTTTTCTTTTCCCACAGATCACAGTCCAGACAAAGCCATCCCAGCTCTCTTCGCTTATGAGCGCCCTCACAACCCCCTGCAGGCTGCAGCAGTGCCTGGCGTATCTGGGACAGTTGAGAATTGCGTGTTCAGCGCTATCCACAGTGGGGGCCTGAAATGCCTGCAAGAAGGAGCCTCTACCTTTCCCATTTTGTGGAAGTAGGTCCAGAAGCAACTGTGTCCCGTCAGGAACTGGGTGAGGTAAACTTATACCTCACTATGCTCTCTCTCTCTGCGTGCCCTAATCAGATCTGGGCAATGAGATTGGCCATTCCCCTCCCTCACCATACCTTGACCATCCATTGGCGCTCCATATTTTCCACAGGGCTCTGCAGTGATCAGGTAACCCACAAAGTTGTACGGTAGGAGCAGGCCACTTGCAAGCCCGTCTTCTCTGGACCTGCACAATGGCTGCCCACACATAGACTCCATACAGCAGCACCCTCTCTGCCACCCTCAGAAGAAGCTGGTGGATGGCCAGTCTCAGACACGAATTATTGGCCACTAAGCAGTCTAGCCTGCTCTCCTTGGCAAGCACCATCATGAGCGCCGAGTAGCGATCAAACGTTTACTGAAATCGATTTTTGTAGACAATTTTTGATAATTCATTGCGCTACTATCGTCGTTTTCCCAAAAATGAAATCGTTATAGTACCGTTATGTTAAAAATCCGATTTGGTATCTAGTTGTGCCCGCCATCTCGGCAATCTGATCGGACGAAGCCCGTGGTTGTAATGGGCAAAAAACTGTTAAAAAAATTAACGAAACGCAGTACAACACGGGAGCTACAGCGTTTCGTTGTTTGAACTCCCTCCCTCCCCGCCCGTCTCATTAAAAAAGCAACCGCGCTCGAGGCGAGCGAACGCGCCTCCCGCTCACTCGCTTGTCTCCCAACGACGCTGCCACTCAACTCCCCTTTCGCCTCGGAACGGGTTCGCTTCGAGCGCCCCTGTTCCAATTTCCCCGACGACGGGGCCAAATCATCAGACGTTTTGTTTCCGTAGTCCATTGTAGCTAGGACATGTTTCGTATGGTTTACTAGTATTCGATGCTGAATCGAATGGGATGGGGGAGCACTAATACTAGGTCAAGCTGTTCATGAGAATAATAAACCATTGTGTAATAATTTGCAGGGTTTTTTTTATTGAAAAAACTATTTGATGCTTTGATCACCATGACTACTATAGTTAGTTTAGAACCGACATATGGGCCAAATATAACAATTTAAGCTGATTTGGTCTTGCCAGCTTTTAGAAATTTTGTTCTCAGGCACACACCCACATCATTTTGTTAAATGGTGTGTTTCGGACTCTAGAGCCCTCAAAACGTCAAGAAGAAGAAAACAAAAATTGTCAGCCGATTATATAACTTTCCTTCTTTGTTTGTAAGGCAACTAGAAGGGTTGAGCCGGAGGTAATGGGTTTGAAAGCCTTACTAGCATAGAAATCGTTGCATTAGGTGACGAGGGGGGCATTAATTAATGCCATTGTAGCTTGTTTGAGATATTTTCCAACTGGGCAGTTCTTGTTTTGCTTGACGCAATGTTTCGAGCAATGTTTATTAGTGTTATCAGTTCTCCACTGTAATTTTCAGTCGCATTATGTTTTTATTTTGTTGTCTCTATTAACTATACTTTATTATACGAACCTGAAGATTTGGTGTAAAATAATCGAGGGCGCAGGAGCGTGAGTGCAGGAAAAACCTCCATTCACTACTTTAGTCCGCGGCTTGGGAAGTGACCACATTTCTTCGTTCAAAAATTCAAGTACGTCAGTAAACTCAGCCAGAGTATGTGAGACTTCACCCATTGGTTTTTTATCCATTTTGAATCATACATCTACATTTTCGGTAAAATGTTTTTACACCCTTGACCCCTCAAAATTTCACATTTTACGTTTCAAAGCATTGGAATTTCAAATCTGCGGTGTCCACCCGCGCTCCATAGCCATATTTTGACTTTAAACTGGTCTAAAAAATCCACAAATTAGAGTAAATATGGCGAGAAAAATACTACTACTTGACGGAACTCGAGGGAAAATATATCGACCATCTCACTTCAACTATCCAGTCAGCTCATGCATCGTTTACAGAACTTTTCGATATACTGATTCGAATGATTTCGGAGGTGCTCCATTAACATTTGTCGTTTCCATGATTGTTGTTATAGCCATGTTATATTACTTTCCACTACCCGAAGGGAAGGAAAGTACAGTAATCGGCCCACAAAAAAAATTGGGTTTTCTTCAGATCTTTACGTTTTGAGGCCTACTGAGTCTAAAAAACCTAATTTCGGCGCGTGGTCCGTCCGTGTGTGTGTGTGTCTGTAGTTCGATTTGCGGGAGAACGGCTGATCCGATTGAGCTGGTTCTTCTTTTGTTTTGTTTGGTATTTTTTGTAGACACCAAAATAAGGTTATGGACGATTTCGGCAGGTGGGAAGGGGGACGAAAATGTACCAAAAACTAGGGTTTTTCGCCATTTTCTCGAAAACGGCTCTAACGATTTTGATTAAACTTTCAAATTATCTTCTCCTAATCGATACCTAACTTTTCTTCTCCATACATATCTCCATGAAAATACGGTGAACGGAGATATGAGCCCCTGAAGCAAAAATAGGTTTTTTACGCTTTTTGGCAAAACGGCTTCAGCGATGATATAGCGCCCGCCTATGTAGGTGATGTTCGAAATTACGGGGGTGGCGGAAAGTTGTGTGTTGCTACGCACCAGATATTTTTTAATATTTTTTCGACGTTGGATTGAATAGGATAGGCCCACAATCGAAATGTGCAAGAGGATAATATACCGTTGGGTAATCATTTGCAGCGTGTGGTATACAAGGCATCGAGGTATCCAGCTCATACCAAACACAACGTTAACGTGGCCCATAGAAACACAGCAACAGCCTGAAACTGTTTCGCACATCACTTCCAACCAGTACGGCCGCTTGAGGCGAGATACGTACTGGCATTCCCGCACGATATTTCCGCCTTTTCCTTCTTGCATCCTTCGCATGAGAAGTTCAAGAAAGTTATTATTGCCCGCCTTTTTTCACTCTTATTACGGTAATTTATTGTGCTGCTATCGCCGTTTTCTTGTGAATAAACCTGTTACAGAACTGCAGAATGGGGACTGTTCGTGTAATATATTTCATCAAAATAGCCGTTGCAAAGGAAACCGCGGTAATTATAGCCAATTTTTAACTCATAAAAACGTAAAGGTCAAATGTTAAATTCGAGCTGACTTTCTCTGGATCGGATTCAGGGGCACATAGAGAGCAGTTTGTTGAGTGGTCTCGAGGGGAATGGGAAACGTAAAGCCGGTAGCCGATTACGTAACTTTTCTTCAGACACCACCGCAAAAGTTATCAAAATAAATCCACCAGGTTTGAGCTGCTCTTGAACAGGAGTATCAACGATGTACAAGTCGTGGAGAAATAGGCGAGTAAATACTATTCGTGTTTTTTATAATGTTCCGGTTTCACGCATATAGTGATAATTAAAAAAAAAATTTAAAAGCAAGAATACCTGTGCTTGGGAACTGCTGCCACTGTAACCAAAGTTAACATGTGTAGCCCCGCTGTAAAGGCACCGAGAAGGTGTAGAAGAAACTGTCTAAATTGGTACTTCCCAAAATCGCCTGAAATGGAAACCTCGAGATAAAGAGAGATATTTGTACAAACAGGTTTCTGCAAGCGTGGGGTAAAAGGAATGGTTTTCCAAATCGGACTTGAGCGGGAATTAATACGTTACTTTACTGTACAACAAATGAATATCAATATTGTCTGGGAACACAACTCTTTCCTCCTCCTTCTCACAGTCTTTCTACTTTAATCATATTCTAATTTAAATTATTATTGGTAATGTTAATGACTAGAGAGAACGTTGGCAAATCTAGATGTAAACCTTCAGGATAAAACCCTGATACATTCCTCGTATTTAGCAGGACTGCTGCTACTCCTGACTCGACCTTCATTCAAAAACCAACGTACACGTTTAGAGTCGAGAAATGATGTTGGAAACACTGCGAACACATCGTTTCTCAAGCGCTATTTCAACACCAACCAGCGATTTTTATCGTTCCAGCTACTAATAAAATTTCTTTTTCATGCAGTTTTATGAACTTGGTAGAATGAAGCTCACCGTTCTATTTAGAAACTGGCGGGGCTTTCGGTTCCGGAAATTGTTGAGTTGCTCCTACTTATGCAACGACCATCAGAGAGTAATGAGTGCACAAAAGATTTACAGGACTGTCTACATTATTTTTTCAGAGTAGGATCTCTGTCATTATTTTGGAATTATCGGGCGGTGAACTGTGGAACTAACTGAAACGGCGGTGGTTTGAACTCTGGAACGTGGGAGTTGCTATCATACGAGTATGGGGCTACCAACCTAATTTGACTGAGAATACTTGTATCATATAAGCGGGATTTATGAGAAAAAACTGCACTAAATTCTTCTAAATTTTCTTCGTAATTTTTGATCATTTATTGTGCTGCTCTCGTCATTTTCGCACGGATGAAACTTTGACATCCACTTCTCCGTTTTTAAACCCCCCCACAATCAAAGTTTTTAGAGTTGTTTTCGATAAAAGCTTATAGGTTCAGCTGTCTCTCAACTTATAGGTCCACAAATACACAGACGATTTTCCCAAGTAGTGTTTAGCACTCAGGAGACTGAAAGGTAAAGATCTGAAGATAACTCGAAAAAAAACTTTTAAGCAGTTTTTGCTTTCCCTAGCTCCACGCTGTTGGTAATTTGGAAAGCCACGTAGTCGACAGAAAACAAATTTTGAGTTTTCTTTCGATCTTCACGTTTGAGGGCTATGGATTCCCTTAATCAGGAGGAAAAACGGTTTGTTGAGTGTGTGTGTCTGTAAACGTTATCCACTTACTTATTTCGCCTTGTTTAACCCGATAATTCCACTAGAGTAAGCCGGATTTGAAAAAAAATATCTGGTGCGTTCCAACACACGACTTTCCTTAGCTCTACGTCAATTCGCTTTGTACATGGCTAATTCTATTTAATCGATTCATTTATCACTCAGTTCGTTTGAACTTGGTCAAACAACACTTCACAGCAGCAGGAAGCGGTAGCGCTTACTGTTATGGAATTTATTGCGCTGCTCGTACTCATTTCAGGACCATTATTGAGCAATTGGTACGCAGATAATTAATGAGCCTGTAAACACGAATTTTTTGAAGAAGGATAGTAGTAATCACTTTTGCAGAGTTATTGGGCAATAACTGTTAGAACTGGTATTAAGCGAAACGGCGGTAGTTGAAATTCAGGAATTTCTGGAGTGAGCCCCATCTATCTCATGAGCGGTCTTAAACACCTCACCCTCTGGGTATTGAATTGGGCTACAATACCAATTTTCTTTAACTTTCTACTAACATTCCAGCGGAGTTTATAAGAAAAAACAGCGCTAAAAATGCTTTTCGTCGAAAATTTTGAGAATTTATTGTGCTGCTTTCGTCATTTTCCTACAAATGGGAATTTTATGGTATGATCGCCTTATCAAAAGATATCAATATAAAAAATTTAATCAAAACCGTTTGAGCCGTTTTGGAGAAAAAAATTTGGTGTTTTAATCACTATGCCAACTATAGTTAACTTTCGGTGGATTTTGTTCATACCCTTATTTTTGGGGCCCATAGTAACCTGTAGGCTGGAGGTCAAATTTGTGGTGATTTGGCTCGGTCGTTTTCTCTAAAACCACTCTAAAATCGAATACGTCGAACGTTTTGGTAATTTATTGTGCTGCTCTCGTCATTTTCCCATAAATTGGAATTTCATTGTATAGTTGCCTTATTGGGAGCTATCAATATAAAAAATTTAATCAAAATCGTTAGAGCCGTTTTTGAAGAAAAAAATATTTGGGGTTTTGATCACTATGATAACTATAATTAACTTTCGGTGGATTTTGTTCAAACCCTCATTTTGGCGTCCCATGGTAACCTGCGGGTGAGATATCAAGTTTGAGCTGGTTTGGTACGGTGGTTTTCTCGAAAAATCGTTCACAGACACACATACACACACAGACCCACAGACCATTTTCCCAAATAGTGTTTTTCGGACTCAGGAGGTTCTGAAACATAAAGATCTGAAGAAAACTCAAAATTTTTTTTTCAGGCGATTACTTAGCATTCCTTTCTACTTCATAGAGCCAAGGAAAGTAAAAACTCTGATATTGACAGTTTCATGAATGGCAGCCTTTGGCAGCTCAGGCATCGGGGCGTGCTACCCATTCAGGTCCATAGGCTGCTCAAGTTGAGCATGGGTTTGGCTTCGTGGGGGCAGTGGTTTCGCTGGAAATTTCCCAAGAGAGCAGTTTGGTGCTGGCAGGGGAGGGGTTAATGCCACCAAACTGGGTACCCTCTCCAAGGCCACAGGCAAATGTCCTATGAATGGTCGTGGTATAAGTAGGAGGAGCACCTCAATTACACTAAAAACTATCCCGTTTTACTTGAAACATAAAGTTATTTCAACAGAGGGAAGAAAAAATTGGATTTGTAACTAAAGACATGAAAATGGCCGAATATACGCGGAGCCGAGGAAAGTTGTGTGATGCGAACAGGTATTTTTGTTTCTAGGGCTAAGAAGAGTGGAAACACACACACGGTGCTGTCCAAGTCTTTGACTTCGACCTGGAGATTGTGTAAATGACACTACCTGCATGTTGGGGTTCAGTGGATGCTGAGCGAATGCTAGTGTTTGTGCACGCTAGCATAGCCACAACTTGTAAGGCATTCATTAATGACTGATCCTCTCAATGGAACTCAAGATTCCGGTTTGGCGGTTTAGGTATGGTCAATATGAGAAGCAGACTTCTGTTTTTCAACTCTCACGCTGCCGAATTTTTGTTTTGTTTTCTGAATTCAGTTACGTTAATATCGTTTGACGAACTCTTAGTCATCAACGACGGGATTTCCCTTACGAGCAGGTTTTCAGTGGAAAGCCCGGTTGACGTCTGAAACTATTCGTGAGAGTTGTGCTGACGAGTGTCGGATAATTGAAACTCCGAAGGTTAAAAAACAACAAATCAATTCAATTCTACAGTATTTCTTCCTCGGAGCGCCAAATATTTAATCGAGTCTAGTAATTTTGATGTTAAATCGACGAGAAAAAATAAAAAACTCACCGATATGGGACATGAGCTGCTCGAGGTCATCTTCTTGAGACATCACTGGAGGTCAAGCGTTCGAACGATTAAACCACAAATCACCTTGTTAAAGCTGATCGAATAAATCGTATAAAAAACAACAAAAAACCGTGAAACAACCGAAGTTTCAAATATTAATTACATTATGTTCCTTTCAACTGGTGTAGCAATGAGTTGAGTGAAACACGCAACTGTTAAGAGGTGGCGGCTAATGTGAACACGTGGGCTAATATGGAGATCAACGTCAATTTTAAAAGGTGTAAACTAGGAACACGTTCACTAATATTATGAGAGAGTAATTTACGAGAGCGAATTTAACCAACAAAAATGAATGGCGTGGTTGGCAGCCGGCGAAACGAAGAGTGAACGTTCACTGATCTTGAGGCTAATGTCCTTCCCCAGCCGTGGAAGTTGATTTTTGTTTGTCCTCCCCACCTATTCCTTATTCCCTCACTTTCAATTCGTATTACGATCCCATTCAGGGTTCTCACTCGACATTCGCGTCTTCTTTATCAGCGCACACCCTCTCCCACTCCCAATTTTAATCGATTAAGGTAGGGAAATTCCGTGTGCTACAACCTCGTCGATCGCGGTAGTGAGAACGTTATAATGTCTGATAAAATAAATACAATAATTTGTACCACATAGCATAAAAATATTCACAATCTCTCCCTTGCTCGCTGCCTTGACAACCACTAGATGCCTCCATAAAACAGAAATGCGCACTCCAACTCGAGTATGGGACTGTTATTTCGTGTTGGTTTAGAACAAACCATGGTAATTCGACAACCGATGGCCATGTCCATGATGGACATTCGAATTAATAGTCTACAGTGACGCTATATCTCTAGATACGGCGACACGAAGTCCAAAGAGTGGCAAGGGAGCTAATCATGGACCCTCCGAACTGTAGGTAACAATTCAAGGATGCGGACTTGATAAAAAATGCTTTAATGAAGAATTTTGAGATGCGTGATGTAACAAAGTCTGAAAAAAATCTTCAGTTCTTAGGGATTGAAATTGAAATATCTGGTGCGTTGCAACACACAACTTTCCTTAGCTCTACAACAATTCACTTTGTACATGGCTAATTCTATTCAATCAATTCCTTTTATCACTCAGTTAATTTGAACTTGGTCAAACAACGCTTTACGGCAGCAGGAAGCGGTAGCGCTTACAGTTCTGGAATTTATTGTGCTGCTCGTACTAATTACAGGACCATTATTGAGCAATTGGTACACAGATAATTAATGAGGCTGTAAACATTTTTTGAAGGAGGATAGTATTCACTTTTGCAGAGTTATTGGGTAATAACTGTTGGAACTGGTATTAAGCGAAACGGCGGTAGGTGAAATTCAGGAATTTCTGGAGTGAGCCCCATGTATCTCGTGAGCGTTTTTAAATATTCACCCTATAGGTATTGGATTGGACTACAATACCAATTTTCTTTAACATTCTACTAACATTCCAGCGGAGTTTAAAAGGAAAAAACCGCGGCAAAAACGCTTTTCGTCGAAAATTTTGATAATTTATTGTGCTGCTCTCGTCATTTTCCCAACAATGGAAATTTTATGGTATAATTATCTTATTAGGAGCTATCTATATAAAAAATTTAATCAAAATCGTTAGAGCGGTTTTCGAGAAAGAAAATTTGGTGTTTCGATCACTATGGTAACTATAGTTAACTTTCGGTGTATTTTGCCCATACCCTTATTTTTGCGTCCCATGGTAACCTGTGGGCTAGACATCAAGTTTCAACTCATTTGATACGGTTGTTTTCTCTAGAAACCGCGCTAAAATCAATTACGTCGAAAATTTTGATAATTTATTGTGCTGCTCTCGTCATTTTCCCACAAATGGGAATTTTATGGTATAATTATCGTGTTAAGAGCTACCAATATTAAAAATGTAATCAAAATCGTTAGAGCGGTTTTTGAGAAAAAAAATATTTGGTGTTTTGATCACTATGATAACTATAGTTAACTTTCGGTGGATTTTGTTCAAACCCTTATTTTGGCGTCCCATTGTGACCAGCGGGCGAGATATGAAGTTTGAGCTGATTAGATATGGTGGTTTTTTCTAACAATCGTTCACAGACACACTTTAGTGACACACACACACACACAGACCATTTTCCCAAATAGTGTTTTTCGGACTCATGAGGGTCTGAAACGTAAAGATCTGATGAAAACTCAAAAAAAATTTTTCAGCCGATTACATAACTTTCCTTTCTACTTCGTAAACGTTGTCAAAGAACGACGGTAGTAGTTCATTCTTAGTTCTTTGTAAGAAGAAGATTTAAACCTGAATGTAGAACTGAGTTTCGAACGTACCAAGGCGATCCAATGGCTATTGTGATGACTATTTAGTACGGTTTGCACCCCGTTGACTTTTGGTTTTGTACAGAGCCCCAAGGGGTGTGAGGGGGGGGGGACTTGCACCCTGTACTCAGTTTAAGCTGTACAGAGTAGCGATGGAATAGCTAAAGGAAATATCGATATCAATCAAACGATAAATCGAATAGATAATTTCGGTTGCAAAATATCGATATCGGAAAATATCGGTGCCTTTTTTTTTCTTCTTAACATGCAGGAAAGCAAGTAGAAATGTTGGCATAATTCACGAAACAGGTCAAATTAAATAATATTAGAATAAGCGTTTCGATAAATTGATAAAACTCGTTGTTTTGCGGGCATGCAAAAGTCGTACAGAAAACCTGGAAAGCTCCACGATGTGCTACACGCTTAAATGAGGTAGAGTTGTACTTAAGAGCCCCCGCTGAAGCCGACGTCAAAAAGTGCCCTTTATCATTCTGGTGCCAGGCCACCTCAGTGGAAATGTTTCCCCAGCTTACTGCGCCATCAAGAAACCGTATAAAAGATGACACTTTGAATAAATTGTGGTTTTTACGATAATATATCTGATAATATTAGTTATGACCGTAGAATAAGTATTGCCAATTATTGTTACAAAATACTTCCTGTAAATAAATTGCTTTTTCTTTCTCATCCAATTTTTCCAAAACCCTTCCGTTAATTTAATTTCCTGGTTTTGGGTAGTAGGTGTTGGCAATAAATTATTAAAACTATTGAAAAAAAAATTAAATAAATGACTGATATAGGATTTGCGGTGTTGGAGAGCAATGCCGTATGCAAGCGTTTGTAATGATTTCCTTCATACAGGGTTTTTCAATTATGAGTTTTTAATAACCCGATAATATCGCACAGAAAATATCGATGTTCCGATATTATCAAAATCAAAATATCGATACAAAAATATCGGATATCGCATGGAAAATGTCGATATTCCGATGTTATTGATATCGATATCCCATCCCTAGTGCAGAGGACAACTAACTAAATTGGGCTGAAGTAATTCCAACTGGTGATGTGAAGTCACTCACATATACGATACACAAGATGGCCCCCAAGACGCTGCTCTGTGGTAATGCTGCTTTGATAGCTCTGGAAGAAACCTCTTTACCGTATCACAGCGAACGAGCGGACTTAACTTTCTACTAACATTCCAGCGGAGTTTATAAGAAAAAACAGCGCTAAAAATGCTTTTCGTCGAAAATTTTGAGAATTTATTGTGCTGCTTTCGTCATTTTCCTACAAATGGGAATTTTATGGTATGATCGCCTTATCAAAAGATATCAAAATAAAAAATTTAATCAAAATCGTTAGAGCCGTTTTTGAAGAAAAAAATATTTGGGGTTTTGATCACTATGATAACTATAGTTAAATTTCGGTGGATTTTGTTCATACCATTATTTTGGCGTTCCATGGTAACCTGCTGGCCAGATATCAAGTTTGATTTGGTACGGTGGTTTTCTCTAAAAATCGTATACAGACACACAGACCATTTTCCCAAATAGCGTTTTTCGGAGAATGCATGAATCAATTGAACGGAATTTCAAGGAAAAACTGCGTTGAAGTCATTTTTTGATCATTTTATTGTGCTGCTCGTACTCATTCCAGGACCATTATTGAGCAATCGGTTCACAGATAATTAATGAGGCTGTAAACAAAAATATTTTGCAGAAGGATAGCAATTACTTTTGCAGAGTTATGGGGTAAAAACAGCAGTTGTTGAAACTTAGGAATTTCTGGAGTGAGCCCCATGTATCTCATGAGCGTTTTTAAACATTCACCCTTTAGGTATTGGATTGGACTACAATACCAATTTTTTTAAACATTCTATTAACATTCTAGCGGAGTTTATAAGGAAAAAACCGCGCTAAAAACGCTTTTCGTCGAAAATATTGATAATTTATTGTGCTGCTCTCGTCATTTTCCCACGAATGGGAATTTTATGGTATAATTTCCTTATCAAGAGCTATCAATATAAAAAATGTAATCAAAATCGTTAGAGCCGTTTTTGAGAAAAAATATTTGGTGTTTTGATCACTACGATAACTATAGTTAACTTTCGGTGGATTTTGTTCATACCCTTATTTTTGCGTCCTATGGTAACCTGCGGGCTAGATATCATGTTTGCGGTGATTTTCTCTAAAAACCGCTCCAAAATCGAATACGTCAAAAATTTTGGTATTTTATTGTGCTGCTCTCGTTATTTTCCCACAAATGGGAATTTTATGGTATAATTGCCTTATTGAGAGCTATCAATATAAAAAATTTAATAAAAATAGTTAGATCCATTTTTGAGAAAAAAAATATTTGGTGTTTTGATCACAATGATAACTATGGTTAACTTTCAGTGGATATTGCTCATACCCTTATTTTGGCGTTCCATGGTAACCTACGGGTGAGATATCAAGTTTGAATGGATTTGGTACGATGGTTCTTTCTAAAAATCGTTCACAGACACACATACACCGACCATTTTCCCAAATAGTGTTTTTCAGACTCAGGAGGGTCTGAAACGTAAAGATCTAAAGAGAACTCAAAATTTTTTTTTCAGCCGATTACATAACTTTCCTTTCTACTTCGTAGAGCCAAGGAAAGTAAAAATTGACCTAAGCTTCTGCAAATGTGGCCAAAATGGATTTGAAAGCACGACGACGGAGGTTTACTCCGAAACTTGAGAGGTTTTCTAGAGAAATCGTATTCCATCCCAAGTACCAGTGAGGAATCAAGTTTCGTCCAAAGCACATTCAGGAGTCATTTATGAGGAACCATCGAGATCATTTTCAAGAATCGTGCGAGAGTTTTTCTGAGGCTTACTCTGAGATTTCGAAGGTCACGGTATTGACGAGCCATGTTTTGAAAAGTTTTGTCAAGTTCCAGCCAATCGGGAACAATGATGGAAAAGCCGCGGCGCAGTAAGGACAGAATGGGGTCGATGCACCCAAAAACCGAAGACTGAGACATTTCAAAACAATTTTCGTGCAAATCCGTTACCAGGGAAAGTGCTTCCGTCTCAGTCGACGTAGCGAATGAATGGAAAGAAAAATTGCTCGTGCTATGTCAACATTGGAATTCGAAATATATTCAACCTAGATGAGTAAGGATTGTGTTTTTTAGCCTAAATGGACAAAACAATGAGTAAGTGGAGAACCGTCGGTGGAGGACAAATTAGTAAAGAGAGAACTGCGTTTCATTTGCATCGAGGAACACCGTTGTCCTTTCTAATGGCCTCGATTTTCCATTTGCAGCTGAACAGCTAGAAATTTGAAATCAATGATGAGCATGTTAGTATCTCTTTGAGAAGAATTTAAATGTCGAATTACTGAGCGAATCAAGGCGATTGTGTATTAAGAGGGAGACTACCGATAAAATCAGCTCTTCATTTCCTCTGAAAAGGGCGATGAAGTCTCTTCTAACTGATAGGGGTAACAGTGGCTCATTTGGTTGGCGGCGTGCACGAATTAGATATCAAAAGATATCACCTCTGCTTGGCCGGAAAGATTTTCAGAATTTATAAAAAAATGTTTACAGACATGAAATATCACTAAATAAAACGTATGCAGATCATTTGTGAAGGATCTAATCTCAAGCCGGTTTGAATTTCCTTCAAAACTTAGTAAAAGGATGTAATGCGTCCTTTAAGACAAATCTTTTTTTTTTAATTAGTTCCAATTCAACTTTTTCATTTCTTAAATCGTATACAACATCTGACTTGGGATTAAAATACCGTCATCCCCCCCCCTCACTCTTTATACTTTTTATGGATCGGACTGGCGCTTACTTGGGATGGGCACTGCAGCCCAAAGTCCTATAGTGGCAGTACTAATGCCTCACAGGACCTAGGTTTATCCTGCAAGAATCTTCTTTGGTGTATCAAAGACCCAAAATCGCTTACTTTCAAGTCTCTGGCCCTGCCAGGAGGTGATAGGGAGTTTCCTGAACTGCAAAACACCACGGGGTGTCGCTTATACCCATAACACACGCGTGTTTATTCATTTTGCAGTGCCCCGTGAAGGACTATCTGCCTCAGGTTCTTCCTCTCCATCATCAGATGGATACATGTGTTGGTGTGGAGATAAAGCGTAGGAATGCCTATGACTGTGTGTTCCAGACGGTCTGATGTATTCTCCTGGCATATTCTCTCACACTCCTCTCGACTAGCGACGGAGGACCCTGAGAGAATTTCTCACAATGGGAAAGTCACCTTATAGGCATAGTAGCCATAAACCTGGTCTGGCTGGATGGTTCAGCCTATCGTTTCCAGTTTTGACATTGAGCTGTAATTCTTTAGCGCCTTGTAAGACGCTTGACTATATTGTCTTACATCGCAGCAGGTGTGAGAGTGCGTGACTGGACTGAAGGCCCTGGCCAAGGACAACAGTGTAACACTGTGTTGGGTGCCAGGGCATCAGGGTATAGAGCGAAACGAACGGATTGATGGGTTGACAAAGAAGGGATCAGCGCAGATCCCTATCGGCCCTGAGCCCT
The DNA here is from genome assembly GCA_020466155.1 of Pachypeltis micranthus. NCBI lineage: Eukaryota > Metazoa > Arthropoda > Insecta > Hemiptera > Miridae > Pachypeltis > Pachypeltis micranthus. The sequence goes on from CM035778.1 coordinate 4,237,413, forward strand.
TTGTTGGGACTACCAGGAGCCATCTATGTAGAGAGGTTGGCAAATGGGAGGATATGGGGACAGGGGCTGCCTAGCCTTAGACAGCCAAAACTCTTCATCCGGCTCTCCAGAGGGAGGGCCAAGGAGGTGCTAGCACTGGGGAGGAAGGATATGAGGGTCATATGTGGCTTGTTCACAGGTCACACTCCGCTGAAGTACCACCTTGCAAATATTGGCAACTGCGAGGTACAGATATGTAGGTTCTGTGAGGTAGTGCTAGAGACAGAAGAGCATGTGCTGTGCGTATGCGATAGACTCACGGCGTCGCGCTGCGCCGTTGTGTGTTTGGGAGGCCTTTTCTTCAGCCAGAAGAAGTGGCGAATGCAGAACTTGCGCGGGGGTTGTGGGGGCGCATTGGTGACCTCACACCAAGTGAGACCAGTGCCGTGGGGCCTGGGGGGGGGGTGCAGGGGGGGCCATGATCTGAGGGTATAACCTGCTTCCACCGTCTTGAAAAAAACACAAAAAACTGCTTGACTGTCCGTCATTATGTTGATAGTTTTATTGCAATATCTTTTTTCATGCGTTATACTGGCCCCAGTGATGATAGCATAAATCTCCCCCATTCTTCCCAACAACGACTTTGTGATTGGACTTTTGAACTCGCAACATGCCTCCCATCTCGTTCGGGGCGCCATTTGTATTTTGATACGAATGGAACTTACATTTGTTGCCTTCGTGTCTTGGACAAGTTGTTCTTTGTCATTTCAGCCCCTTCAAATTTCGAAATATCGTATTTGTAGAACGCATAAGCATAAGCATTTTAGTAGCAATAAATTGGGAGATATAAGAGCTGCTTAATTAAAAACTAACCCGATTTATCGAAAAACACATCTAGGAATATCGTGTATGCGTTGATAAATGGAATAAGTTGGACAGAATAAGAAATTCGGTTTTAACGCTTTTTTGGTTCTCTGCCAGTTGCAACGCGGTTTGCAAGCTTCTGACGCCTCACTCTGAGCCTTCAATGGAATGACCTCGCACTGTACAGTTGTATAATGTACGCATGAGTAACATGTACGATATCTCATCTAAATAACATTTATCCGGAGGCATAATTGTACAGATTTACAAAGATTAAATACAACTGCTTGAAAAACTGAACCGAATCTTTCATACCGATCGAAACCCACGGGAGACGACAGAAACTCGCCACTGTTTATTAAACAAGGCCGGAGGCCACGACTGAGTTGACACTTTTTATCGTTCACTCGGGAGTTGTTTACTGCCCCAGAGGTCGAAAAAAAGGACACTTGAGGTATTTAACGGAACTATTATTGTCTACTATTTGTAGCTATTGTGAAGATGTTTGGAGCCTTTTGAAGAGTGCGTGGTATAATTTCCCCCACGAAGTACAATAAAAGCTGTGGGGTATATTTGGATGTGGAGAAAGTCTAGGGTACCCCGGACAGCTTTTCAAACTGAAACCCCGCTTATCTGACACTTTTTTTTTTTTTTTGACCCGAGGGCCTTTGTCACTGCGGCCGCATATGGGCCTGTGACGCTGGCCCTTTCTTAGTAGAAGGCGTCGTACATACCTACCCCCCTTAGGAAGCCGAGTATGTCCTTTACCGCAGAGTCCGCCATGATTTGGGGTTCAGTGGTCCCCTGACCGAAGTATTCAAAGCGTTTTGCTGCCAAGGCAGGGCACTCACACAGGATATGCTCTGCTGTCTCGTCCTCCTCACCGCAGAGTCTGCACTCCACTGCCTCTGAGATGCCCATTTTGCTGAGGTGATATCTGAGTGGGCAGTGCCTGGTGAGGAAGCTTATCAGTACTCTCAAATCTTGTCTAGAGAGTGTCAGCATCGCCTTCGCCCTTTGACAGGAAGGCGTGACAAGCCTTTTCGCCTGTCTTAGTTGTGGCTGGCAATGCCTATGGGCGACATTTTCCTGTATCTCCCATCGAGCAACCAGACGATTCTGGTGACTTTGCGTCATACCTACGTGTGGTTCAGGCCCGATGGGTAGGGATTCTGTACCCCTTTTCGCAAGGCGGTCAGCCTTTTCATTGTCCTCATGCCCCCTGTGAGCCGGCACCCAAATGAGGGAGAGCCTGTTACGGGCGCCGAGCTGCTTGAGTGCATGGAGGCATTCCCATGCCAGCTTAGACCTAAAACTATTGGCTGCGATGGCCTTTAAGGAGAAAATGTAGATCCGCTTGCCCTTGAGTCCTTTGTTCCGGATCTCTTCTGCGATCTCTTGGGTTTTGCCCATTGTTCGCGGCTGCTTATTCAGTCAACATGCTGACCTTATTCACAGCTGGCCGCAGACATGCCCCTGGGGACAATGCCGTGGCCGTTTCACTATCCGCAACCCGTGGTCGCGCCTGGTAGCATGGGCATGCTCCTGGGAAGATAACCCAGAACCAGGAATCTGACACATATTGTCGGCTGATAAAATCCTACCGAACAGGCCGCTCGTTCGCTGTGATACGGTAAAGAGGTTTCTTCCAGAGCTATCAAAGCAGCATTACCACAGAGCAGCGTCTTGGGGGCCATCTTGTGTATCGTATATGTGAGTGACTTCACATCACCAGTTGGAATTACTTCAGCCCAATTTAGTTAGTTGTCCTCTGCACTAGGGATGGGATATCGATATCAATAACATCGGAATATCGACATTTTCCATGCGATATCCGATATTTTTGTATCGATATTTTGATTTTGATAATATCGGAACATCGATATTTTCTGTGCGATATTATCGGGTTATTAAAAACTCATAATTGAAAAACCCTGTATGAAGGAAATCATTACAAACGCTTGCATACGGCATTGCTCTCCAACACCGCAAATCCTATATCAGTCATTTATTTAATTTTTTTTTCAATAGTTTTAATAATTTATTGCCAACACCTACTACCCAAAACCAGGAAATTAAATTAACGGAAGGGTTTTGGAAAAATTGGATGAGAAAGAAAAAGCAATTTATTTACAGGAAGTATTTTGTAACAATAATTGGCAATACTTATTCTACGGTCATAACTAATATTATCAGATATATTATCGTAAAAACCACAATTTATTCAAAGTGTCATCTTTTATACGGTTTCTTGATGGCGCAGTAAGCTGGGGAAACATTTCCACTGAGGTGGCCTGGCACCAGAATGATAAAGGGCACTTTTTGACGTCGGCTTCAGCGGGGGCTCTTAAGTACAACTCTACCTCATTTAAGCGTGTAGCACATCGTGGAGCTTTCCAGGTTTTCTGTACGACTTTTGCATGCCCGCAAAACAACGAGTTTTATCAATTTATCGAAACGCTTATTCTAATATTATTTAATTTGACCTGTTTCGTGAATTATGCCTACATTTCTACTTGCTTTCCTGCATGTTTAGAAGAAAAAAAAAGGCACCGATATTATCCGATATCGATATTTTGCAACCGATATTATCTATTCGATTTATCGTTTGATTGATATCGATATTTCCTTTCGCTATCCCATTGCTACTCTGTACAGCTTAAGGGTGCAAGTCCACTGCTCAGTTTCAATTCCTCCCCCCCCCCTCACATCCCTTGGGGCTCTGTACAAAACCAAAAGTCAACGGGGTGCAAACCGTACTAAATAGTCATCACAATAGCCATTGGATCGCCTTGGTACGTTCGAAACTCAGTTCTACATTCAGGTTTAAATCTTCTTCTTACAAAGAACTAAGAATGAACTACTACCGTCGTTCTTTGACAACGTTTACGAAGTAGAAAGGAAAGTTATGTAATCGGCTGAAAAATTTTTTTTGAGTTTTCATCAGATCTTTACGTTTCAGACCCTCATGAGTCCGAAAAACACTATTTGGGAAAATGGTCTGTGTGTGTGTGTGTGTGTGTCACTAAAGTGTGTCTGTGAACGATTGTTAGAAAAAACCACCATATCTAATCAGCTCAAACTTCATATCTCGCCCGCTGGTCACAATGGGACGCCAAAATAAGGGTTTGAACAAAATCCACCGAAAGTTAACTATAGTTATCATAGTGATCAAAACACCAAATATTTTTTTTCTCAAAAACCGCTCTAACGATTTTGATTACATTTTTAATATTGGTAGCTCTTAACACGATAATTATACCATAAAATTCCCATTTGTGGGAAAATGACGAGAGCAGCACAATAAATTATCAAAATTTTCGACGTAATTGATTTTAGCGCGGTTTCTAGAGAAAACAACCGTATCAAATGAGTTGAAACTTGATGTCTAGCCTACAGGTTACCATGGGACGCAAAAATGAGGGTATGGGCAAAATCCACCGAAAGTTAACTGTAGTTATCATAGTGATCAAAACACCAAATGTTTTTTCTCAAAAACAGCTCCAACGATTTTGGTTAAATTTTTTATATTGATAGCTCTCAATAAGGCAATCACACCATAAAACTCCCATAAATGACTAGAGCAGCACAATAAATTACCAAAAGTTCCGACGAAAAGCGTTTTTAGCGCAGTTTTTTTTCCTTATAAACTCCGCTGGAATTTTTGTTGAATGTCGAAAAAAATTGGTATTGTAGTCAAATCCAATACCTAAAGGGTGAGTATTTAAAAACGCTCATAAGATACATGGGGCTCACTCCAGAAATTCCTGAATTTCAACTACCAGTTCTAACAGTTATTACCCAATAACTCTGCAAAAGTGAATACTATCCTCCTTCAAAAAATCCGTGTTTACAGCCTCATTAATTTTCTGGGTACCATTTTCTCAATAATGGTCCTGCAATGAATACGAACAGCACAATAAAATCTGGAACTGTAAGCGCTACCGCTTCCTGCTGCCGTAAAGCGTTGTTCCAAGTTCAAATTAACTGAGCGATAAATGAATTGATTAAATAGAATTAGCCATGTACAAAGTGAATTGTTGTAGAGCTAAGGAAAGTTGTGAGTTGCAACGCACCAGATATTTTCGTAGCGTTTCCTCTTAAATTGTAGAGCTTTAAAGACAAACCGCGCCAAAAAAAACCCCGACCCACCAATTACCAACACGTAGATTTTTCAACAAAGATCGTGGTAAAAGTACGAACTCCCCATTAAATTCGGGAACTTTGAGCGCCATCAGTTACTACGTAGAGCGTGTTACGTTGAACCAACCTTATGTAAACTGAGTAAAAAGGTTCAGTTGCTACTGCCATGAAAATCTATGAATATACGAGGGGCTGACAAAATTTGAGCGGTGCTTCGTCCGGGATATACAAGTTTCTCACTAGCTTTCATCGTGCCGTCGTGTTTGAAATTGATTGCTGAATCATGTTTTTAGGTTTTCTGTGACGTAGATTCCCTTCCCTTCTGGAGTTGAATTGCTAAATGAAGTAACCATCAGATTTGTAACAATTACTAACCTTACTACTAAGAACAGGCAATTAAAGGAATTCGAGCAGATGCCCCAAGTTATTAAAATGTTTTAATTCAGGCTAATTAACAGGTTTTCTTTTATAATGGTTAGTAGCACAAGGACAATCAGTAATAAGTAAGTAATTATCTTATTTTCGATGTCTTTTAAAGCACGCAATATAATATATAATTCCATTTTAATATTTGACGTGAACGTCTCAAGTGCCGAAGATAGGTCATTAGGAATAGATTTGCAAAACAGTGACCCTGCAAGCTATTCGTGTCGTGTCGAGTCTCAACGGGTTTGGGTAAAAGGGTCAGCTGGGTTTTGTGAAATTAGTGGCGTTAAGGAAATACGGCTTCAATAAGAAGTGCATCTGTTTTTGATAAACAAGTTCATCGAGTTGCACTTTCGCACGTGTTTTAAAAGTATCCATTCTAGTAGACAACCTTTTGGACAGGAATTTTTGTTGTTTGACATTCAATTACATCCAAAACACGTACAATTTTTATCTGATTAGGAACTGGCCGGCAGTAATTCTATTTTCGGGGTTTTTTCTAGAATATTCTCTCCCTCGATATTGTCCTTCTCGCTCTTAGGCACCTTACGTCGTCGGCCACCAAAGCAAGTGTCTCCTCGTCCGAACGTTTCGCCATCTTCGAGAGATTGAGGCATTGGCTGCCCGAGTGTCTCTGGAAGAAACATGGTTAGCACACCTGACAATAGTGCCACCGCAGCAAATATAGTCGTTGGAACTCGTTTGTCAAATGAATCCTGAAACAAGCATTCGCTTCTCTTTAGTCGTAGTGATATTTTAAAATATCTGGTGCGTAGCAACACACAACTTTCCGCCACCCCTTTGAGTTCGAACACCACCTATATAGGCGGGCGCTATATCTGCTTTCAACGTATTTTTACAGGAACATTTATAAAGAACAAAATGTAGGGACTAGTTAGCTCAGAGCACTCCGAAAGTTTGATCGAAATCGTTAGAGCCGTTTTTGAGAAAATCGGAATACCGATAAATTAATATTTGACAAATCTCCTTTTCCTAGTTAACTTGGCTTATATCTCCGTTCAATATATATATACAGAAATAATTATGGAGAACGAAATGTTGGTGTGGGTGACTAAAAGACACTCCATTAGGATTTATCACGTCTGGTGAAAAAGTTACCATGGAATTTACGGAAATGTTAGAAAAAACGTTATTTTTGACACATTTTGATTTTTATCTCTGTTCAATGGACCGTCACAGGAACATTTATTGAGAACAATATGTCAGTATTAACTATTGGAAAACATCCTGTGAGTTTGGTGAAAATCGCAGAAGCCGTTTTGCCAAAAAGCGTAAAAAACCTATTTTTGCTTCAGGGGCCCATATCTCCGTTCACCGTATTTTCATGGAGATATGTATGGAGAAGAAAAGTTAGGTATTGATTAGGAGAAGATAATTTGAAAGTTTAATAAAAAACGTTAGAGCCGTTTTTGAGAAAATCGCGAAAAACCCTAGTTTTTGGTACATTTTCGTCCCCCACCCCCCCTTCCCATCGGCCGAAATCGTCCATTACCTTATTTTGGTGTCTACAAAAAATAACGAACAAAACAAAAAAAGAACCAGCTTAATCGGATCAGCAGTTCTCCCGCAAATCGAACTACAGACACATACACACACATACACACATACACACACACACACACATACACACGGACCACGCGCCGAAATGAGGTTTTTTAGACTCAGTAGGGCCTGAAACGTAAAGATCTGAAGAAAACCCAAATTTTTTTTTGGGCCGATTACTACGAGTATACTTTCCTTCCCTTCGGGTAGCGGAAAGTGAAAATACAATTTTGAGACATTTATTTTCTATTTACATTATTTCCTAAGTTTACCAGCTTTTGTATTATGCAGCGTTACAGACAAGAATGGCACTATCGTGACGAAATATAACTCAATTGATGGTCCGAATAGTTTAGTGCGCCTATTACTTCGACGCATCTTTGTGTTAATTCAAGTGTTGTCTTCACTTGGGGAAGTTGACACCTTTTCGTTTCTTTTTATCAATTTTCTCTAGCATTTTGAGTTGTAGCCGATTTTGAACAGTTTCATTTGCGTGTTAGCACACGCCAGTCTCCACAAGAGAGACTCAAAGTTGTTTTTTTGCATGTGTTCACTCCTTCGTGCAACTTGTTCGCTTCGGTACTATGAAGATTATTTTCTCATAACTAATATTTAGAATGAAGCGTGTCTAATACTAATATTTCAGATATTTCAGTTTAAATATTGAAATGTAATGGGTGCAATGTGGCATGTGTGGTACATCTGCATGACAGAGCATGTTTTTATAGCGGTGAGAGTTGTGCGGGACCAACGTCTCAAGTTCCAAGGAGTTTTAGAGGATTTTACTGTAATTTAGAATGACGATGTAGTAACATTGACAATATTATCCAAGTGCCGGTGAAAAGCTGATTTATTAAATGTAAGAATTTTATAATAGGAGAAGCTGTTACTTTATCGTATGTAGATTAGTGAGTGGATAGAGAATGAAGAAAGAAAGAAAAAAAGTCTGAGAGAGAGAAAGAAAGAGGATCTTGCAAGCATCAAAGCCCTTTGTCCTGGCATTTTCAGAGTTTTGTTCCTGTCTTTCAGAAACTAGAAGCCCTCATCATGCAAGTGCGACGGCCTGCGGGTCTTCAAAGTCTTGAGTCACCTGCGTTCCCGTATCTTGAGCCATCGCAATCTTTTATAACGGGGTGTCACATGCTTATCCAAGCGCAACCTCAGTGAGAACCTAAGCGCCGTGTCGCCAACGCGCTCTTTGAAGCCTACCTAAATCTTCACTTCCTAGGTAGAGGAAGCGGGAAGGGGAGGAGAGAGAGAGAGAGAGAGAGAGAGAGAGAGGGAGAAATATATCGAGGAAAGAAAATCTCAATCGGCTCTGCCGTTCTCCTACAAATAACCAGGCACACATAAAAACCCTTTTGGGGTAATTAGAGTTTCTTACTTGCTTGCAAATGCAAGTAAGTTTAAGACGTAAAAAAGAAAAAAATTCCTCACGTAAAAAAAGAAGTGGTAAATGGATTTATCCTCTTACACGTCACTCACGCTGTTCTAACAATTCATTTTTAAATTCAACTTTGAAGGTTCCCAAACTGAACAAAAAAACAAAAAAACAATTGAACATTTACACATTCTCGTGGTGAATCTGCAACGGCTTCACTAAAAAAGGGTCTCTTAAAGATGCATTTACGATGAGACGGGATTTGCAATTTATGCCAAAACGGCTTTTGCCTTGATGGACATCTGCCGTAAATTTAAATTCATCCGCAAGGTTGGTAGCTTTTTACGATTTTGGACGTCACAATAGCGATCTGCAACTTCTTTTGTTCTTGTATGAGGAAGCCAATCTAGCGATAAAGCAGCGTGACGTGACCGTCAACTCGCATCTTCAAAACGAACTACACTGCAACATTATGTGCCCTCTGCAGTGTTACAGATTTTGGCTTTGAAGTGATCGCGACATCTGCATAATCGAGGATGGGAAGTATGAGAGACTGAACGAGTCGTTGACAAGACTAACAAGAGAAAGTCAGCTACGGCGAGCTTCGATGCATACTGCCAGACCTCTCTGGTGAATCTCTAGACAATGTTCGCAAATACGCAATAACTAGGTTTCGGTCTCAGTAACAAATTTGAGTTACGCCCCATATCATTCTAGACATGGGACAAGCGGTGTCTATTTTTGAGAAGATCTAGGTGTACCCAAAAATCTTGAGAAGAGAGCCACACATCCAAGTTCATGGAATCAACGGGTTCTTCATCTGGAATTCAAATTTGTCATTCTGATGTGATTTCTGTGAGCCGCGAACGACAAACCAAAGATCAATTGGATCAAGTGTGCGGGTTAAATTGGCAAAAATCAATGCTTCTCCAGTTGGCAGCTACCACGTACAGCTGAACTGCAGGTCGAACTGGACAGAAAAATTTCTTTTTGTTTGCTCACAAGACGAAAAAACCTGCAAATTATTACACAACGGTTTATTATTCTCATGAACAGCTTGACCTAGTATTACTGCTCCGAGACCCATTCCATTCAGCATCGAAAAACACTAGTAAACCATACGAAACATGACCTGACTACAATGGAACTACGGAAACTAAATATTCCCCCAGCGCCCATAAGCGTCTGTAGGCATTTATGATCCGATGTAGGGGTGTGTGGAGGAAGTGGCCCTATCCTTCCTCCGCCTCGTCGGGCAAAAAGAATCGGGGAAATTGGGATCCTCGGCAATTGGCAAGACGACGTTGCGAGTCGAGCAGGCGGGTGGTTTTGATGAGAGGGGAGGGGGGAGTACTAACGACGAAACGTTGACTTCCGCAGTAGTTCCCGCGAGTTCATCCAATTGGTAGACTTTGGCTCACTATAATTACTTTAATTTCACCATACGCAGTTGTACACGTCTGATACTCATTCCATTCGACCCAGGATGTAAAAATACCTTGAAAACGATACGAAACACGGCGTATTTGCGATTATACTGCGTTTTGTTAGTTTTTTAAACCATTTTTTGCCCATAACAACCATGGGCTTCGTTCAATCGGATTGCCGAGATGGCAGGCACAACTAGATACCAAATGGGATTTTTGTGCGAAAGAACGGATTTTTTAGATCACGTTAAAAGCACAAAACGGCCCGGACGGGGGACGGCGGACGGACATTGCAGATTTGGAATCCCCGTGTCTTGAAACGTAAAGTATCAAATGTTGAGAGGGGGTTGTAAAAATTTTTCCTGACCGAAAACATAGCGTTATTATTCAGAATGAATGAATAATAAACCGGAAAGGGAATCCTACGGTATTTAAATAAAAAGTGTCTTTTCTAAGTAAAGCAAAAGTTGTTTCTTAGGATGTTACTGTAACGGCGCATCTACACTAAAAAACATCGAGCTACTTTATAGTGTTTCAGTCGCTAATTTCTCAAAATGTTCTGTTCTTCATTTTGTACTATCTTTTGCTGTCGGGCTTTCCCGTCAATTGTTTAATAAATAAACGATATGTTTCCTCAAAGTGATAATAATCGACGCAGTAAAATTTGGAGATCGTTTGTGCCTGCTGAATTGTAGAGCGAATACGTACTTCTAAAAATAGCTATTGTTCATATTTTTGCAAAGATTCCCAATCTTTCTCAATGGGAAAAGTCGTGCGTCACACTATACATTGATTCCGTTTATAGAACCGGATGTGACGACGTCTCAAAAGAGCAATTTACACATTTTCTTAAATGTACTGCATCAATGGAATGATGGCTTCCAGCTCGAAATGACTGAACAATCCCGAACTTTCTCAACACGATTTCTATTTAAAGGCCTGAAAATAGCAATTATATTCTTACCAAAAGTGATATCAGAGGCGCTAATGTGGCTGCAAACCTTGCACACATGCTACCAAATCCCATTCCTGTGTTACGCACGACTGTTGGAAACAACTCAGCGCTGTAATTGTAGATAATTGAAAACGAGCCTGAAATGCAGAACTTGCCAATGGTCACGACGACGTTAATTAACGAAGAATTCTCTGAAAATAAAAGATGCAGTATGTAAGGTATTTATAAGAAAAAAAAGTAAGGTTTTATAAGAACGAATGCTTAAGGTATTTATAAGAAAGAAAACAGTGTGTGGTGAGCGATGAGGTTTACTTAGATTCAGTCAACATGAAAATATTAAGTGGATAATGAGTGTCAGATGAGAGTTATGGTGATCAACAAGCACATAAGATTACAAGGAGATAAGTGAGCTACAATTATTTGCTATTTATCTTTCCCTCGACCTGAGGTAATAACAGTTTACCACCCACACGAGTTTGTTTTCATGTTGATTCGAGTCCGGCTTTTAACCAGTAACTACATTTGAGCTATCGCATCAAATGCACACTTAGGTTTTAGTTTATTTCGCGACACTAATGCCCACAAGTCACGTATTTTACTGAAATATTTACCTTTGGGAATGATTGCTGTGGCCAAGCAAGCCAGTGAGCCAATGATCATGAGCACGCAGATAAGTGGTCGCCTTCCAGTTCGATCCAAGAGAAAAATTATGAGGAAGTAGCTTGGAATTTCGACCAACGACAACAAAAAGAAAATGAAATATGGGTTGCCCTCAAGCGATCCTGTACCCAGAACCAAGCCGTAATAAACCAAACTGTTTGAAAACCTGCAACATCAATACTGTCGTTTAGGTATTCTCGTTCGTTCTTCACAATTGATCGTGAAAATACAAAAATTGATTCGTATTTCGCGGGGACAGAAACGTTCTTACCAATTTAACGCGATGTTCAACGTTTTCATCCTCATGTAAGGGGTTTTGAACATATCGAGAATACTTGGAGAAGACTCTTGGTTCTCCGAGTTTTTATAAGACTGGGCGATTCCTCTCGATATAAAGTACGCTTCGTCGACTGGCGGTAGTTCGTTCTTTTTGGCAGCAGCGCTGACGATTTTGACAGATTCCTTCGTTTTGCCAACTGACCAGAGCCAACTTGGTGATTCGTCAATCAGCCTACATAACAATACGATGTATTCAACAATTTCATAATACATAATTCATAGTTTACAGCTCAGTATATCAGAAGATGTGGGTAAAGCTGTGGAACGCGTGATAGTTATTTTACTCGTACAGTTCCATTTATCGTTTAGAGAAGGTACTATAGAAAAGTATGACTTCTGGTATGACTCATAAGTTATTCCATTAGGGGAAGTGATGCTGATGCGTACAACTTCATAATACACACGTTATTGAAAGAAGTTGTCTCGTTCTAAAATATTTGATAAGAAGCTTGAATGTGCGCATAAACACGTGTATTCAGCAGTTTGTGTCACGAATACAACCTTTTTTCACTCAGTAGATCAGAACTCAACATTACATTAGAAAATTTTGGTGCGTGGACCGTTCAAGGATTTATTGGATCGCTCCTACCAACGTCAGAATCTCTACCAAGTTATCACTGAAAGAGTAATTTATGGGATGAAGTTTTTGGGAAGATTAGTGTTTGCAGTTCTGGGATTGAAGGTGAAACCTCAACAAGAAATGTAGGTACAACGTTAGATTTCTCGTGATCTTCCACTGTCTGGTTCCAGCAAGCGTCATGAGACAAACTTTTTCCTCCTGTCAGCGAGAGCTCTTGAAGAACGTCCATTCTGAGTTCTGTACTTCACGTCTTGTATCTTCGCTGTAAAATCCACAGCAAAATCTCCTTAATGATTCTTCATGAGTATTTTCCGTGGCTCTACAAGCACACTCCTACCAGCCTTACCTCTGGAGTTCCTCTTCTCTCACCTTGGCCGGTTGAGACCCATCTTCTTTTGGTACACCAGGACGACCCCCACCGTGACAAACACTGTTGGCTCAAAGACAGTTCTGTTCACACTCACTACCTCAGTACTGCAGTCATTATTTCCCAATTCTTGTCATAGAGCTGGGAGCCTCCCTATATCTGAGCCCCATAGAGGAGTATGGCTTTTACAACAGACTTGAGCAATCTTCCTCAGCTCTGCCTCTGACCACTGACTTAATCTCAATATAGTTCACAGGGGTTGGTGTACATTTTGAAGCATAACTGCGACTCAACTTGCTATTATTCTACAATAAATAAGGCACGTTACTTTCATACGAGTATATATGAAATATTGACTGCTTCTCAAATGTCTTACCACCAGTGGCCAATCAACAGAAGGCTGTGGAGTCCATAAACCAGTTGGAGAGTTACATATCCTTTGATGAAATATCCCCAAATAGCAACTGCCATCATCCCAGAAGCAAATGACACTGAAAACATTGTGCCGCAGATTGTTCTTTTCGACGGTCCAATGATTTCCATAGCTGTAAACCGAATTATTTGGTAGAACCAATTACAATGAAATGTCTTTTGCATATAAGGTTTGTTCAGTAATGTGATTAGTTACATGTTTGATATTATCTTGTTCACCGTCGTGTATCCAAAACAACTAGGAAATTCGTGATGAAATTTTCCACCAATGGCAGTTGCTGTAATAGCCATCGTGAAATGGAAAGACTCCCAACGCAAAAGGTCCTGTTGCCATACTTATGACAGGAAGGAAGTCTTTACGTCATGTAGCAAATAAACAAGACTCCTGCTCTGTTTTCAACGGTAATATGGCAACGGGGGTCTTGGTTGCTTGCCCAATTTCGAGTTCTTAAATGAGGTACAACTCAAGGGGAATGTTTCGTCTGTCATGCTTGTAAAAGTAATGTGCAGACCAGAATTTCAGTCAGTCACTGCATCCCTTTGATCAACCAGACACAAATAGAAGTTAATGATTCAACACACCATCTTCTCAATGTAGATCAAGCGATAGCTATCACTAGTTCTGACCCAGAATTCTCATTGAATGCAACATCTGAGTGCCCTGCCACCTACCCGAGGAAACCACTTTTTATTGGGTAGCCCAAAAACAATCCCTGAAATTGGAAATTTACATCTGGAGCTGTTAAGGTCTTGACTGTGAGAGAATGGAGATGTGGAATGCAGCTGAGCCCCCTCTAACGTTAGTACTGAATATAGGCCAAAGAAGAGTTAAAAACTTTCCATCTGGCGCTAAATTGACATTAGCCTTGGTATTTCTGTTTTTTCTCATTTCAAACATTCTTCGTCTGCAATAAGCACTCGTCACATTTTTTCACAGTTGTACTAAACTGTAACAAACGTTTCTTTCGTGACTAGTTATTCAACTTTTTGTTGATGCAACATTTGTATTCCTTCCTAGAGTACGTTAGGTCGCTATAGTTTTGTACAGTAAAATGACTTCATTTTTAGGGGTGTAGGTGAAATAGTAGCCTCATTTTTACTTCAACTTATCGGTCCTTCTTGAGTATTTTCTTGTTAGTCACGTTCATAGATTATAAATAGTAGAGGTGAACTGAAGTGACAGGGGCTCAATCAAGTATCTCGGGAAAAGTCTCTTTACAGTACCATCCATGGCCCTTTGCAGCTACGCACGATCTTTGCCCTCGCTGTGAGATTATTATTAGTATTAGTATTAAATAAACACAGGCATTATCAATAAGATATGAGTATGCTGACCATCACCGAGTAATGTGAGGACCACAGTGGCACGTATATTTTCCTTTGTCTCATTTCCATAGGAATATACACGTCAATATGAGGCGTACATATTTCAATTACATAATACGAAGGCCGTGATGAATGCTCCAGCCGATCCAAATGCTCCATAGAAGAACGACATGAATAAATATAAATGAAAATTTGTAACGAACGCAATGATAGTGCCAAATGCCAATTGCATAACAGCGGAGATGTACAAAATCGTCTTCCTCCCGTACCTGTGAACAAATGCCAATTATTAGACAATTGAACCATTAGGAGGGCCCCCTAGATTTTGCTATGGTGCTTGTAAGCTCTACGTTCAAAACTACGGTTTTAACACGAAACACTACAAATTACTGACGTTCGTTATACATTTTTATTGCTGAAAAGAACTTGTATTTCCGTCTGCATACGAAATCGACAATTTTACTCAGACAATTACTATATTTTTATTTTTCCCTCTCCAAAATATTGCGATCATGAGTAATGAAGAAGATAACTGCTTCAGAGGAGTAGTGAATTGTAAAAATCTAATTTCGACGTGTGAGTTTTTAGTCAGAATTGTGGGAGGATGGCTGAGCTACTTGAGCTGGTTAGTTTATTGTTTTTTGAGCGAAACGTGATCTCATCTATTTGATCTCATGAAGCTAAAATTCTCACTGCCGAGATGGAACACTTGGCTGTTAAGACAATTTTTTTTTTTTAACAAGGGCGGAAAAATCCTTTATGGATTCCTGCAAGGACCGACAGGATATGACGGAGTAGGACTAGGGAGGGATAACCCAGACCCTTCCGTCTAAAAAACTGCCCTTTCTTCTAGAACGACTGACCCGGAACTACTTTCTGTATTACTTCGGGTCAGTCGTGTTGTCATGGCTCTACAGCTTTATTATTTCTAGGGTCCTTCCCATTCTCGGTTCATCTCTTTCTTTTTGAGTATACTGTGCACGTAGTCTGTTGCAGCTTGCCAATTTTCTTTGCTTTTCATCATAACATTGACAATTGTCTCTGCGGACAGTCCTCCAAGTTTGTCGGCCAGCCGTCTCCTCTCTTCGTCCCAGTGGGGGCACACAAAAAAGGTGTGGTGAACATCTTCATCTTCCAGCCGGCAGTAAAGACATATGGAGTCTGCTGACTTTCCCACTTTTTTGAGGTAGGCCCGGAAATACCTGGGTCAGTAACTGGGTCAGGTAGTAACCTACCTCTCCATGCCTCCTTGTCGTCCATGTTTCAACGCTCTGTACGAGGCGGGCGGTCCACCGTCCCCGACTCTCCGCATCCCAACTGCGCTGCCACTGTCTGAGAGTGACCTCGCTTTCCTCCTTCTTGACGATCGTCAACGGTGTCTCTTCCCCCTTTCTTCGATAGACCCGTTGCCGCTCTTGTGCCAGCATGTCAATTGGGACAACCCCCGCAATCAGCTGGGCTGCCGGGGTCGATACTGTGCGGTATGCACTGCAGATCCTGAGAGCCCCTCTTCTCTGCACTCCTTTGATTCTGGCTCTATGTTTTTGGCATCGAAGTGAGGTTGCCCATATTTCCGCACCATACAGCATCATGGCCTCTGCTGCTCTCATCAGCAGTTTACGCTTCCTAGGGGATGGGCCACCTATGTTAGACACAAGCCGGCTCAGTCTCCCCACAACGACTGCCGCCTTGTCTGCAACTGTTCGTATGTGAGTCCAGAAATTCAATTTCCCGTCCAACATCACCTCTAGGTAGCGTATTGGATTGGATGCCATAATGTTGTGTCCATCCACAAGCATTTGCACATTTCTATCAACTCGTTTTCGTGTCAGCAGTATGACTTCTGTCTTCTGGGATGCCAGAGAGAGAGAGAGAGAGAGAGAGTGGGACTCCAGCCATTCCTTCACACGTCGCATCGTCTGGTTCAGTTTGAACTGTAGATGTTCTGTGGTTCGGGCTTTCATTATAGCAACGATGTCATCCGCTGTTAAGACTATGGTGGCATAATGCTTGGCCAATGAAAATAAGATACCTGTATAGTCTTTGAAGATACTGGTGGACCTCCTTTATCATTTAAAAACCCTCGATACGCGCACCAAGTTATGAATCACAAGGGGTGGTGAGGAGGGGGGAAGACTATTAAAGCAGAACTGGACACTTTAACATTGACACCTTCTTCACTATAAGAAAATGTATCGTTAGCCGCTATTAATTTAGAAGCCCGAAGTAACAAATATTGCCATTAAATAATAAATATTTACGTATCTCGTTATTGCCATTGAATGTGAAGAAATTTATCATGTCTTACTTGTCAGCCATACTTCCCAAGGTAAGGGAGCCGGCAAATACTCCAAACATGTACGAGGCTTGTAACACAGATCCCATCCATCGCTGATCGCAAACGAGGTTCCACTGATAACAACATGATGCGCATTAGCATAAAATAATACTGTGCTAAGACGCTACGTTACACGTTCCTTAGACAGTAAAATATCTGGTGGAAAGGATAATTCAAATCACTTAAATTCAACAATTTGGAATTCCATGCATCTCTACGAGAATATTTATGGAGACAAAATTATAGCTACTAATTTGCAGATAGTACCCTACGAGTTGGACCTAAATCGTTGAAACCGTTTTTGAAAAGAAAAAAAAAACTTTGTAACAAAACAGGCTCACATGATTTGTGACATGATATGTCTGTCATCGGTTAAGACAGTCTCTTAGAAAGTTCACCACTTGCACAAACATGTCTGTTTCATCTGATTGCTTGTACTGTAATCATCTCACTCGAACCTTATGATCCATAAAGGGCGTTTTATCAATCATCATCCATCTCACAAGTCTGACTTTGTAGCTCACTACACACACGCTGCTGTCAATGCATGACACTCAATACCAACAAAAGATGGTCAATGAATTGTTTACAGTCTCATCCTGAAATGAATTTTCTAGAGGAAAATATTCCCTTCAATAACGTTACTAATTTATTTTTCGGGTGTCATTGAGTCAAATCATTCGTAAGAAAACTTACTTCAGTTGTTCTTGTTTCTTGGTAAAACGTGTCGTCAAACACCCAAGTGTTGCACGTGTGATAGGAACTATTACTCGAAACGTTACTTCTTATTAAACAAGAGCTCAGTGCTCCCTTGTTTTCATCGTAAGGTATCCACTCAGAAAGAAGGGTCGAGTTCCATGAGATCTGTGTAGTGTTGTCGTCTATGCTGGGTACATAACATCTGTCAAAATGTACAAACATGTGTTAAAATCTAATAGGAGAACGGTACCTGTGTAGCTTGAAAAGGCATATGTTGAAATGTTATCTAAGTGGTAACACAATAAGTAGTTGTGCTGAGTGGTTACTTTAACTTCATTGGTGATTGAATGAATGAAGTGTTTTGTGTGCTTCACAGGTACACTATCACACACCTGTCAGTCTGGAGAACGATTGAGAAGGGAGGGGGGGGGGGGTGTTCATAGGGCTCAGCCCTCGGACCACCACTTTGGGAGTCTTCTCAGCAGACTCATGAAGATTGACAGCGAGCCAAACCCCTAGGTGGACGACGTGACTATGCTGGCCCTTGCCCAATCAATCCACCAAATCGAGGCAAAACCCATCAGTGTTGTGAACTGTCATTCAATCGTATGAGTATGTCAAGCTGCAGATTGGCTAAGGAAAAAACCCCAGCTTATTCCCTTAAAGAGAAAATTAAATAGCCAATCGTCAATACGTTCTGGGGGCAACAGTCTTCATCTTGAGAAGCAAGTCAAGTGCTTAATAGTCAATATAGGTCAGAGGTGGTGCTCTCACCAACGTCTCCAGTCCCTCAAAGGGACAACCCTGGCAAGGTTTGCCTCTCTGGGTGCAATTGGTTAGGTCACCTGCCAGGAGTCAGGCCCAATCGCAGAGCTGCGCTCCTGTGGATCACCAAGGCTTACAAGAGCACTCCAGGTGATCACAGGCCTGTTACCCATTGACTTGACCATTGAGTGCTTGGTGGATAATTAAATCAGGCGGGAAACCGGATCAAGAACTTTCAGATGGTACGAATTCCCCAGGGATATACCTCTCTATGGTGACACATGGGCAACAGCCTCTAATGAGAGACGGGCTAAATGACAATCTGTCAATGCCTGTCTGGGTTTGGTGAATGCTGAGTAAGAGTGGCTCTTGCGTACCGCCCGACTCCCATTGGAGACACCCCGGTGATCGTAGTCTAGTGGTTATAAAAGAAGATTCATAATCTGACGAAAGTTGGGCATTGGATCAGAGCTTGTGATCACAGTAATTTTCGCCTGAGTAAGTGGCTCTCCGAACATTTCCAAATCCCTCGTAACACTTGCACAGTAGTGAAACACCAACGTCACATAGCTGTTATATGTGTTAAGGAACAGTAATTTCGACAAGGAAACAGGCATGTATCATGCACATAACTCAGGTAGTAAATGTCGCTCTCAACATCCGCCACGAGTGTTTATTTATAATTTAAAGTTGATTGTGAATATCTGAAGAGCTCATAATTTTAAATTACTATTTTGTTTTGTTACACATTGTCACTAATCTCTCCAAAGGGCTCAGTGAAACTACAGAATTGAAACTTCACCAAGCAACCAGCATATGAGTTGTACAATAAAAAACGAAAGGTCCCTCTTAAGAAAAAATTCAAGTTGTCGAATCCGTAAGTGCTTCATGAATAATAAAGGGTTACAGGGACTATACACAGTGTGGCACATCTGTAGGTGGTGGGTGAGTGGGGGCACTCTGAAATGTTTGGCAATGACCAATAAATAAGACAGGTTAACCCTCTGACAGGAATCTTACGAACCATAAAGGGGACTATTGCAGATGGGTTTACAAGTTAATCATGGAGGTGTGGTTTGTGCTATCATGTTGGAACTGAAGCATTTGAACAGCACCCACTGACCTTCCTACTCAGAGCAACAATTACTGAGAATGACAATTAACTGAGTTTGATGAAAATTGTTAAAGCCAATTTTTCTAAAACGTTAATACACCGCGTCTTGGTCCATAGTGCATGTCTGTTGGGTGAATCCATACTACCTGGATAGTCGTGCAGGGGCTTTTGAATTCGGGCCCCTTCGGGGGGGGGGGGATGTACTCCGTTCTGATTCATAGCCCAAAAATTATGTTTTTACATTAAAAAGGCTCAGTCATAGAGCCAGGGAAGACACACTCTCCCAACACGTTAATTCCTATCAATGCAACCTTTTATTCATCAGCAACCGTAAGTTATCGTGCAGAAACATAACTAAGGCGCAAATACCATATTCGCTACAAACTGCTCACTAGTGTGAAGACAGTAACATTTTTTTGTGAATTTACAGAGCGAGCATACCTGTGCTTGGGGACTGCAGCGACTGTAACTACAGTTAACATGTGCAGTCCTGCTGTAAAGGCAGCGAGGAGATGAAGAAGAAACTGCCCAAACTGGTATTTGCCAAAATCGCCTGGAAGAAGACAATGCGGTAAGAAATGTTGTCATTGTAGCGTGATGTTTGTGCGATAGACCTCTGCAAAGATTAATTTTTGAAATTAAACTATTTCGTGGTTTGCTAAGAACTTCAAAGAAGGAAAGGGGTGACGATTCCTGTTCTTCTCCAATGATTAACTGCCAGCTATCCAACTGATCAGAAAAGTATCAGCACTTTCAAATATTGTGAGGAGTTGGTAGTGAAAAGTACTGTATTGAAACAACGTATGGACGAGGCCTTTTGGAAATAAACCGAAAAGATGAGGCTCAAAACTATTTGGAGAGAATTGAGAGAGTTTGCCTCAGAAGCATATGTTACACTAGTTGTGTTAATAATATCTGTGTTCTCCAGTTGGCTGTTTCTTACTCGAAAACGAGATTTTTTGTGACGTTCCTAACGTGGCTAACAAAGTCATTGACATAGTCAACAGAAAGTATTTTACCCTCTGGCAGAGTTGTTAGAAAAGTAATTCGACTACCCATTACAAATTCCAATTACTTTTGAAGAAAGGTAATGGCGATTACCATTCCAATTACTGCAATGGTAATCGAGATTACAATTACTTTTTCCGATTACAAGTGATGGTAATCGAAAAACGATTACAATTACTCGTATTCGGAAAAAGTAATCGTCGTCCCGATTACCATTATAGGAATCGGAATGAAGTAATGGAAATTCGATTACTTTTTTGATTCTGATTACTCCATTCCAAGAACACGAATTTGGTTTATAGCTTGCGAAATGAAGGATGGTCATTTATGGCTTGGCAATTTCGATAATTTTTGATGCTTTGGATTGGTCGTCGCCCTGGGAAAGATATAGGTCATTAAAATACAAATAAATAGCATCTACCCGAAGTACGATCTTGGGTTCAGCCGCTACTCATATGAATTGTTGTTGGGTGCACTCCCGTGAAGGTTTCTGGCATAGGTACTAAACCGAGGGGGAAGGGAGGGGTCGATTATACCAAGTACTGGAAATTCGAATTTTCACGGCTTACTGGGTGCGCTGATTCCGAATCTGACCCCAACTCATAGCGGGGATGACCGTGGGTGGGGGAGGGCTTGCCCCAAAAATCGTTATTTAGGCTCTGAGAAAATCAAATTTGAAGGTCTGCCTCAGGGTCATTGGGTTTTTTCCGTAACTTTGTGTTATCCATTAGTTTGTGCGAAGCCCGATAATACCTGTTTCTTACATTCTATTTCTTCGTTAATTTATTATGTTAGAACGACGTTTGCCGGGTCACCAAATAATAAAATAATTTTAAAACCTAAATTGACCAAAATCTAAATTCAAACTGATTGTACTAGTCTATTATTGCCAATAATTACTTGAAATTAAATGAAATTGACATTATTAACTACTACTTGGCTCATTAAACCTGTTCAGACCAAAAACGTTTTCTAGGAATTCTGCAATGTTTTTCCATTTATCAATCAATATACACGTTTACTTCCACTTGAAAAAAAGTGGGTGAAAAAGAGCTTATTTAGTTGATTATTTTCGAATAAAGCTGAATGGCTGATTTTATTAGTGAAAAACTTGAGGCAGTACATTTCGGAAGCTATACACCAAATTCGTGTTCTTGGAATGGAATAATCGGATTCAAAAAAGTAATCGAATTTCGATTACTTCATTCCGATTCCTGTACTGGAACTGGTACTGGATTCCTGGACGATTACTTTTTCCGAATACAAGTAATTGTAATCGTTTTTCGATTACCATCACTTGTAATCGGAAAAAGTAATTGTAATTTCGATTACCATTGCAGTAATTGGAATGGTAATCGCGATTACCCCTGAAGTAATTACAGTAATTTTCACTGGCCATATGTTTGTGAAATATGATGAAAGTAATCGGAAACGTAATCATTCCTCAAAGTAATGATTACATCTCAACTCTGCCCTTTGGCAATCCCTGTAAGAATCAATGATATAGGTGAATTTGACAATATCGATGTTAGAGGTAGATAGAAACAAGAAATGACTCACCGATGTGGGACATAAGGCGCTCGAGATCATCTTGTTGCGCCATAACTACAGATGAAGTTGCAGAAAGTAAAAAAGCGCGTCCAAATAAAACAAAAAAGTGCAGAATGCTATTTACATAACTTTCATTCGTACTAACATTCGGCTAAGGAAAATAAAAACGTAACAGTAAAGAGCAATCAGCCAAATTCGGATGCATAGGCTAATAGAGAGAGGACATTAATTTTAAACCGTAGTACGAGGATTTTAAGAAGTTGCAAATGTGCGGAAAAATGAAGGCACTAGATTAAAATTAATAAACGAAAACGAAACGCGTGGTTAACGCCCGAGAGCGGAACGAAAAAAAATAAAACCTTCACGAATCCGCCAGCAAATGTCCTTCCTCAGTTGTGGAAGTTGATTTTTGTTTGTCCCCCTCCCCCTCCCGCCTGTTACTAATTCTCTCACTTTCAATTCATATCACGATCTCATTAAGCGCTCACGACGAACATTCGCGCCTATTTTATCCGTTTTAAACCCTTTTCGACACCAATTTTAATTAGGCTCGGGCGGAAAATTACGCGAGGGATAACCTCATTGACAAAATTAGTAACCACCGTCACGCATTTATTAGCCGGAGAAATTAGCTGTCAGATGCGTATCGCGCTAGAGGGTTCAGGGGTTTGGAGCAGCATGACGATTGCGTCTCATTGTGGCTGTTTCCAGGGTAATGTTTATTAAGAGACCTCAAGAGGTATAGTTGCTTTGTGATGGCAAATTACTCAGCCAGGAGACCTTTTCGTACATCAATTCACCCAGCTAGCCTTCGTATAGCGGTCTTTCAAGTCACTCGAGTCCAGTGCACTGAAAACAATAAACACAACGAGCGGTGCGTAGCAACACACAACTTTCCGCCACCCCCGTAATTTCGAACACCACCTACATATGCGGGCGCTATATCTTCGTTCAACGCATTTTTACAGGAACATTTATAGAGAACAAAATGTAGGAACTAGTTAGCTGAGAGTACTCCGTAAGTTTGATCAAAATCGTTATAGCCGTTTTTGAGAAAATTGGAATACCGATAAATTAATATTCGACAAATCTCCTTTTATTAGTTAACTTGGCTTATATCTCCGTTCAACATATATATACAGAAATAATTACGGAGAACGAAATGTGGGTATGGGTGAATAAAAGACACTCCATTAGGATTTATCACATCTGGTGAAAACGTTACCCTGGAATTTACGGAAATGTTCGAAAAAACGTTATTTTCGACACATTTTGATTTTTACCTCTGTTCAATGGACTGTCAGAGGAACATTTATTCAGAACAATATTTAGGTATTAACTATTTGAAAACACCCTGTGAGTTTGGTGAAAATCGCTGAAGTCGTTTTGCCAAAAAGCGTAAAAAACCTATTTTTGCTTCATAGGCCTACATCTCCGTTCACCGTAGGCTCTGAAACGTAAAGATCTGAAGAAAACCCAATTTTTTTTTTTTTTTGGGCCGATTACTATACTTTCCTTCCCTTCGGGTAGCGGAAAGTAAAAATGAAGCTTTTTCCTTCTTAATATTCAACGGTGTAGTTATCTGAACCCCATAAAACATTACTACAACAAATATCTAGTGCGACGCATCACAACTTTTTAGTAATCCAATCCATTTTTCAATTAGTCCATTTAAACAAGACATCACATTTTATGTAGAATGTGGCAGTGCCCAAAATTCCAAAATTTATTGAGGTTGTTTCTACTTATGCTACGACCATTATTGAACAATCCGTACATCAGAGGACTCATGAGACTGCCGAAACTATTTTTCTCAGAACAATATTGTTTTGGAATTATCGGGTAAAAGCTGACAAATTGTAGCAAGTGAAACGGCAGCAGTTTTATTATAGAAAATTAGGTATAGAGACACAATGAACAATTTACACAGTGGAAAAGGAGGCCATGTATAGTGTAGCACGCCTCGTTATTTGTGATATGTATATCATTATGCGGTTCATCGATAGGATGTTCAATGCTCTTTTCTTTATTCCTCTAATTTTTTTACTTCACAAGTATAAAAGTGATACTGTATGAGGGGAGCATTCGAAATGTTCTCTCATTAGCTTCTCCAGTAGTTTTTTATAACGTTGGGGAAAGCAAATATTGGCTTTGAAAACGACCTTCGTCATGGAAGTTATGAAATATTACATATACGCTGACGTAATTTTTAACAAACGAATTCAATAAACTAGTTTTCTGTCGATTGTGAAAGCGAAGATTGTGAAGATATCGTTCGGTAGCATTTTTATTGTTTTGTTTGTTACTCAGAACAGGCTGACAAACCCTAACGTACTCGCCTTTTGTAACACTAAGTGAGTTCGTGTGTTCTTTCGCTTCTGCCTGGGGCTTAGTTAGGAGAAAACCCCCACTGCAGCCTCAGATGGAACTATTGTGTGGCGTCCACGAGTAGCCTTCGTGTCCTTTCGGCTCCATCCCTAGATTCCATCAAACTATTGTTCCATGATGAGACGTCCCCACCATTCTCATCCAAAACAGCCTTGAAATCCATCCCCGCAATCTCATCTGGAAGCAGCAGAGGCAGCACCTCACAAGTACACAGTACATGCTTGGCTCGCTTGAGCCCACCTCGCAGAATCTGCAACTCTGTCTTACCAATCATGGCTGGGTGGTACCTTAATGGACAATGTCCTGTGAACAGGCCACACACCATCCATATACTTTCTCTGTTCAGACTGAGCACCTCTCCTTATCGCTCCCGGGGGAGTCTAATAAACAACCTTGACTGCTTTTAGCCAGGCACATCCCACCAATGCCAACCTCCTTATTCAAGTTGCCCTTGGTGATTCCTACTATGGGCTCAGGACCTCCTGGAAGCAGTGCAGATCTATAAAAGTGACCCCTGCTCAGAACTTTCCTGCCCTTCCTTTTAAAAGAATTTGTAACGACAGTTAATTTAACGATTAATTCTTTAATTTTATTATTTCAGAGCGTTTTTGAACTCCCAAAGGATTTTATAGTATTTACACTGTAAGGTGTTTTATTCAGTGATGACTAATAAGGCTGTTGAAATAGAGTTGTTTAGATTTGTTTTATTACACTAACCCTCTTACCTTTACGCTATTTATTTAACAAGGCTGGGCATGAGGTGTCATAATTGTTTCAACTTGCTTTGCAATTATTACTTACCACTACGCAAATAAAAAGGAAAGTATTGTAATCGGACCAAAAAGTTGGGGGTTTTCAGATCTTTACGTTTTGAGGAAACGGGTGAGTCAAAAAACCAAATTTCCGAGGGAAGGATGGTGGGGGGATCAAAATGTACCAAAAAGGGCGGCGTTTCGTATTTTTCTCGAAAATGGATCTAACGGTTTGGATCAAACTCTTCTACAAGTTAGTACCCAATGTTTCTTTTCTATAAATATCTTAATGAAAATTTGGTGAACGGAGATATAAACCTAAGAAGCGTTGTTGTTGAAGCGAAGAAATGTTGAAGACTCCTTGAAGAGGCGAAGTGAGCCTCCTTCTCTTCTGTTTTTCTTATTTTTTTCATTTTGCTGTGTGATCTGATGATATCAGCGCCTATCGCTCGCAATCCTAACTCGACATCTTACTCTTCTCATCCGTTCTCATCAAGTCTTTCACCACCTCCAAGCTGCCTCCGCCAACTATCTTTACTCGACTTCTCCCATCGCCAGTTTCTGTCGGATTCGCTGCGATTATCGGACACCACCCAACCTCCTTCCGCCTTTTCACTGAACTTCACCATCATCTCCACTCTGTACCGGCGGTCAGATCTGTCTATCTTTTATTTTTCCAATCTCCATTTCCTCTTGTAACCCCTACACAGTCCAATCAGTTCGCCTTTCCCAAGCTTTCGAATTCCAATGTATGGAGCTCCTGAGATACTATTCTGTTTAATTTCTCTGATATAATTTTTATCCCATCTACTAGAGTGAGTTATTTTATTTTCAGTTTATTTTTCTCAATTTTCCCGGTTTCACCCTCCAAATAAATTTTTGTTATCATTCTTTGATTTTTTTTTGCAAATGGTTGGATAATTGGAAATTCGACAGCCGAAATCCCCTTCCTCCATCAAACAACATTAGGAGGTTTTCACATGGCAAAGTGGCGTCAACAGGCTGTTTAATCTATTACAATTAATATTCGTGCCGAATTGTGATTGCGGCGTTTGTCGGTTCTTATGAATCAAATTACCTTCAAATTATGTTTTTTTTTTACCCAAGGGCGTGTGGGACAAGTCCCTTTGTCACTGCGGCCGCATATGGGCCTATTGTGACGGCCCTTTCTTAGTAGAAGGCGTCGTACATACCCGCCTCTCTTAGGAGGCTGAGTATGTCCTTCACCGCAGATTCTGCCATGATTTGGGGTTCAGTGGTCCCCTGACCGAAGTATTCAAAGCGTTTTGCTGCCAAGGCAGGGCACTCACACAGGATATGCTCTGCTGTCTCGTCCTCCTCACCGCAGAGTCTGCATTCCACCGCCTCTGAGATGCCCATCTTGTTGAGGTGGTATCTGAGTGGGCAGTGCCCGGTGAGGAAGCTTATCAGTACTCTCAGATCTTGTCTAGAGAGTGTCAGCATCGCCTTCGCCCTTTGACAGGAAGGGCGTGACAAGCCTTTTCGCCTGTCTTAGTTGTGGCTGGCGATGCCAATGGGCGCCATTTTCCTGTATCTCCCATCGAGCAACCAGACGGTTCAGGTGACTTTTCGTCATACCTACGTGTGGTTCAGGCCCGATGGGTAGGGATTCTGTACCCCTTTTTGCAAGGCGGTCAGCCTTTTCATTGTCCTCATGCCCCTGTGAGCCGGCACCCAAATGAGAGAGAGCCTGTTACGGGCACCGAGCTGCTTGAGCGCATGGAGGCATTCCCATGCCAGCTTAGACCTAAAACTATAGGCTGCGATGGCCTTTAAGGCGGCCTGAGAAAATGTAGATCCGCTTGCCCTTGAGTCCTTTGTTCAGGATCTCTTCTGCGATCTCTTGGGTTTTGCCCATTGTTCGCGGCTGCTTATTCAGTCAGCATGGTGTCCTTATTCACAGCTGGCAGCAGACATGCCCCTGGGGACAATGCCGTGGCCGTTCCACTATCCACAACCCGTGGTCCCACCTGGTAGCATGGGCATGCTCCTGGGAAGATAACCCAGAACCAGGTTCAAATTATGTTACACCCATGAACATTATTTTTAACGATATCAAACGATTGGCGGAAGTCAATTATACAACCCAGGAATTTATATCTTTTTAATACGTCACAACTTCATTTTAATATAAAATGCGAACCATTCAGGGGACGTCCGATGTTGAAGATTGGTCTTCAGAAATCCAGTCAGTGAGTCCACATAGCCCATTCATGAAGAGTTGAGTCCCTTGAACTCGGGTAAAAGGACCAGCTGCTTGTTGTGATGTCAGAGGTGGTAAGGGGAGATGCATTTCGTAAGAGCTGTTCATGATAAGAAGTGCACTAATAATAGTTGTACTTCAACTCGTGTTCAAATAGTCTACCACCTGGCAGACAAACTTCACAACAGCCATCTCTATTGTTCTGGCACAAAACTAATTCAGAATGCCAACTATTTTATCAAATTAGGAACTGGCAGGCAGTAATTCTATTTTCGTTTGTTTTTCAAGAATATTCTCTGCTTCGATATTGTCCTTCTCGCTCTTAGGCACCTTCCGCCGTCGGCCACCAAAGCAAGTGTCCCCTCGTCCGAACGTTTCACCATCTTCCAACGTTTGAGGCATTGGCTGCCCCATTGTCTCTGGAAGAAACATGGTCAGCACGCCCGACAGTAGTGCCACAAAAGCGAATATAGTCGTTGGAACGCGTTTGTCAAATGAATCCTGAAACAAACATATAATTTTCTGCAAATTCTTTCGCACAATTATAAAAACTTTCTACTTAATGCGATCCGCACTGATGACTTTTCTTTGCTTACCAACTGCTGCACTAAGGAGTGCTAAGCACTAGGACAGGGAGTACCTCGAAGCTGACGGAACAAATACATAAGCTGTGGCCAAAGGAGGCCCAATTTACATCTGGAACGAACCTGGCCCCCTCCAGTCTCTTCACTGTATTGCCTGTGCCTTCATGGATTGCTGTCCCCAACTAGCTGATTAATCACCTGACTAGCTTCCCTACACTTTCAGGGCTTTATTTTACCTTTCTGGGTTCTGTTTATACAGTTTTACTTATATATTATGCATGTTGGGAAATCCACCTAGCCTCTATGGCCCATGCAGCCTTAGGTAGGCAGTTGACTACTCCTGCTTATCAATTCTATCGTGAAGATGCTGAGGGAGAGTTAAAAGAAATATCTGGTGCGTTGCAACACACAACTTCCCTTAGCTCTACAATAATTCACTTTTTACATGGCTAATTCTATTTAATCGATTCATTTATCACTCAGGTTATTAGAACTTGGTCAAACAACGCTTTACGGCAGCAGGAAGCGGTAGCGCTTACAGTTCCAGATTTTATTGTGCTGCTCGTACTCATTGCAGGACCATTATTGAGCAATTGGTACACAGATAATTAATGAGGCTGTAAACACGAATTTTTTGAGGAAGGATACTAATTACTTTTGCAGAGCTATTGGGTAAAAACGTTTAGAACTGGTAGTATGCGAAACAGCGGTAGTTGAAATTCAGGAATTTCTGGAGTAACCGCCATGTATCTCATGAGCGTTTTTAAACACTCACCCTTTAGGTATTGGATTGGACTACAATACCAATTTTCTTTAACTTTCTACTAACATTCCAGCGGAGTTTATTAGGAAAAAACTGCGCTACAAACGCTTTTCGTCGAAAATTTTGATTATTTATTGTGCTGCTCTCGTCATTTTCCCACAAATGGGAATTTTATGGTATAATTATCGTGTTAAGAGCTACCAATATTAAAAATGTAATCAAAATCGTTAGAGCGGTTTTTGAGAAAAAAAATATTTGGTGTTTTGATCACTATGATAACTATAGTTAACCTTCGGTGGATTTTGTTCAAACCCTTATTTTGGCGTCCCATAGTGACTTCCGGGCTAGATATCAAGTTTGAGCTGATTTGGTACGGTCGTTTTCTCTAAAAACCACTCTAAAATAGATTACGTCGAAAGTTTTGGCAATTTATTGTGCTGCTCTCGTCATTTTCCCATAAATGGGAATTTCATGGTATAGTTGCCATATTGGGAGCTATCAATATAAAAAGTTTAATCAAAATCGTTAGAGCCGTTTTCGAGAAAAAAAATATTTGGTGTTTTGATCACTATGATAACTATAGTTAACTTTCGGTGGATTTTGTTCATACCCTTATTTTGGCGTCCCATGGTAACCTGCGGGCGAGGTATCAAGTTTGAGTGGATTTGGTACGATGGTTCTCTCTAAAAATCGCTCACAGACACACAGACCATTTTCCCAAATAGTGTTTTTCGGACTCAGGAGGGTCTGAAACGTAAAGATCTGAAGAAAACTTAAAAAACATTTTCAGCCGATTACATAACTTTCCTTTCTACTTCGTAGAGCAAGGAAAGTAAAAATAGCGAGGGTTGTATGAAAACAAGCTTTCATCACGCTGTCGTATGAATATTAGTTCCTTAGCTCTTCTCAGGCCCAAATCACCCAGTGTCCGCTCTAATGTAGCTGTAGCATCACTAAATTAGGAATATTTTCACAGATAAAACTAGAAACAGCCTTGAGTTTCATTCATGCAAAGTTCTCAATTGTGGACATAGAGGGGCTTGAGAACCCCTGATGATCATTTGTGTTCCAACTAAAGACTAACATACCTCCTTGTTTTCTGTTAATTCTAGGCCACAGCATGAATTGAGCTCTTAAATATAGGATTGTTACGGGCACGATCGGATTAAGCCGAAGAAGAAAACTGCTGAAGGACATGGAGAGGGCGGACCACACTGCCACGATCAGGAGGTTAGGAAAATCGGGTCTACCCTCTGCCATCGTAATCCAGGCATTGACTGGCCTTTCCTGTTACATGGGTTCACAGAAACCAGGAGCGGTGGAAGCGTGGGTCGCGCAGATTCGATGTACCAAGGGATTAAAGGAGACAGGAGGCATCACTGGCATCACTGTCCTTGAATCACTGTGGGTGAAGGCTGCCATCACTCAGACACGAGACGATGCAGCCATCTTTTTGCACCGCCACCAGCGCTCCTTTAAAAACCTAGACGAGATGCAAACGGCCCTAAATCGTCGGTTGGAGGGCTACAAAACTGAACTCAGCTACGCCTAGGATATGCAGGGGGCGAGAATGGGCCCAAATGAGACAATCACTCAGTATGGGGAATGAATGAAAACCTTGGCAGAGCATGCAGATCCGTCAAAAGATCCTGACGACAATGTCGTCGCTCTGCAGGCCTTTATGTCAGTGCTGCCACAGCAAGTAGCTCTGAGCACAGCTACAGCTCAGCCAAAAACAGTCTTGAAGGCTATTCAGACGGCCTAAGTGGCTTTCAGTTGTTTGAAAATGTGACTGGCCACAAATCAAGAACTCAAGAAGAGATGATGAG
Organism: Pachypeltis micranthus; assembly: GCA_020466155.1. Classification (NCBI taxonomy): domain Eukaryota; kingdom Metazoa; phylum Arthropoda; class Insecta; order Hemiptera; family Miridae; genus Pachypeltis; species Pachypeltis micranthus. Next base: position 4,267,870 of record CM035778.1, read on the forward strand.
GACCTCCCTTGGGAAAATGTGTAACCACGCCCATTGCCACGCGATCATGTCGGCATGATCTCCCCCTTGTGGGGAGTGATGTTACAGGCATTAAGCCATGACCTGGACCATCGCAGCCACTTCTACCGGGCAGAGCTGTACATAAGCAGCTCTGATTAAATCTGAAGAAGAAGAAAACTGCTGATGGACAGGGAGAGAGGGGACCGCATTGCCACGATCGGGAGGTTAGGAAAATCAGGTTCACATTGTTAACGCAAAAATGGAAGACGTATTTGATTGCTCCCCTCCTCGTCGTCGTCTGAAAACCCCCGCTCCTCAAGTTCACTGTTTTTCCGCGACTGCCCCGCTCTTTTTTTTAACACAACGCGTTCAGCCGCTCAATTATCGCTTTCAAGCTGCCACCTCCATCGCTTTGTTTTCCCTGGGTCATCAGCATCCCACCTACATCTACTCTCACACGAGCATCATTTGCCACTCCTCGCTGCAAGAAACGTCGACTTCACTTAACGGTCAGACGTTTATATTCTAATTCATCGAGGACACTAGCTTAGACATTGTCCACCTTTCTATAGTTCACCTTTTGTTATTTACCATCATTTAATAGGAGCTCCTAATTCACGATTTTTCTCATTTTTTAAATTATACGTTTGTCACTAGGGGTAATTGGTTTTTTATTATTGAAAACCCCGCCTCTGTGTCTAGTGCGCTGAGGCGATCGGCCTATTTCTCTTCGGGACGCCTGTGGCTACTCTTCGCTCTTTCCATATATCTGTGGGCTTTACATAAGGTGGAACGGACCTGTATACTTGGACCACGAATATACTGTTACGAAGGAAGGAAGTAATTATTATGAGACGCCCAAACCGTACCAATTAGGATTATTAAGGTTTTTTTACTGAAAGTTTAGAAATATGCAAGCACTAGATTGATTCTAATGGAGTATTATTGGTGAACGACTATATGTGTACACACATCACCCTTCCATTAATTTATTTGTGGACTTCTAAGCAAGTTAATTTCTCATAACTCACGAGCCGAAATACTCACTTTTCAACGAACAACATTATTTAATGACATAACAACGACTCTCAGAACAAAATGAGTTGAATGATCCTTTTACTGATCCACATAAATGTTTTTCTAAATGGACGGAATTGAACATCCAAATTTGAATTTATTCTTACCAAAAGTGATATCACAGGAACTGATGTGGCCGCAAGCCGCGCACACATGCTTCCAAACCCCATTCCTGTATTACGCACGACTGTTGGAAACAACTCAGCGCTGTAATTGTAGATAATTGAAAACGAACCCGAAATGCAGAACTTGCCGAAGGTCACAACGATGTTAACTAACGATGAGTTCTCTGAAAACGAAAGATCAAGTCAGTTAAATGTTTAACTAGAAAGTGTATCATCGTTGTGATGAGGTTCCCTTGAGTGCATTAGGCATAAATTCAGTCAATTGGAAAAATGATAAATGAATTAATCAGTAGCGAATGCAAGGTTGGTGAGGAATATGCCCTTTGGAGCTTTAGATCGAAAGAACAATCTCAAAGATTACTCATCTACAGACAATGCAGTTGATCGAGCACTGGTTTCAAACCTAAATAATCAACACCTCGCACTCAAGCACGTTGAATGACTAGAGGAGTGACGAGATTTGCAACTGATCTCTATCGTCCTGCTAACACCATTTATAATAACTGTCTGTGCATAAATTGGTTGATATGTTGACTTACGTTCTGCCATTCATTTTTCACATTCGACTTACGTTAAGGTCATCACAAAATTTATAAACGTTACCATCATGACCTCCTTGTGTCTTTTATCCACCTTAGCAGTATCATTATATCCCGAAGTGTTGCACGTGTATTTGAAGGCAAAGAAGTAGCAAGCACATGGAAATAGGATTTGACCCTGCCTAAGCCTTTTCTTCAGTACCCTGCCTATTTGCGTGATTTATTTGTCAGATGGTGCCTGAGTCAGTGTGATGACTCTTCCAGACAAGAGGTCCTCTGTAGGTTGCCAGCCAATGCTACAGCACTCTGAAGTACTGATATAGAACTGTGGTGTGTGAGTATTCCTATGATATGTAGGTTTTCAGTAGGGTTGTATTAGATAAGGATTGCTATCAGAAGAGGATTTGACAACCTATGGTGGCCAGCACTCTTCAATGAGCTTAAAAGTCAAGGAGTTCCTCAAAATCTATACTTCCTCATTAAAAAAACCTGATAAACAGATTGAACGCAGACATGTCTTAGTCTGGAGAAGGATACAGAAGGGGTGCCCACAGACCAGCCCTCTGGTATACCTTCTTCGAATGTCTACTAAGGATCCTCCTGCAAGCCAGATGCCTATGTGGACAACCTGACTGCTAATTAATACACAGTTGATCCAGCAAATCGAAGTAAGAACCCATCTAGTGGTTCTAACGGCCCCCAATTGTGCGAGCATGTCAAGCTGCAGCTGGCTGTGAAAACCTCCCACTAATCCTCTTAAAAGGAAAATTAAATAGCCAGCCATCAATACATTTTGGCGGGAACAGCTATAATTTGCATGCGCACAGCCATTTGCTTAAGCGATATTGTCTACTGCACTATTTTCTGGAGTAGCAAACTTACAATCAATCAAAGGGGTGTACTAGCCCAATCCAACAGACCAGATGATGAGCAGTAAAGCTTACAAGGCTCTATTCACTGAAGCCCTCCAGGTGATCACTGGCCAGTTACCCAGTTATTAACTTGGCCATTGAATGCATGGTGGATAAGTGGAGAGTGAAAAGGCAGCGTCTCCCTCTCTGGGCAGAATTCAGTTTAGACCTCCCCACTGAATGAACGTTAGACTAATGAGCATTAGATAAATGGGAATCCTTCTCTAAGGGATGTTACACGTATGAGTTTTTTCCCAAAATCCATGAACATCTTAGGAGAAAGTGGGTTGAGTCAGGCCATTGGATGAGCTAGTTCCTTACAGGACACGGTGACTTTAATGCACTGCTTCACTTCTTTTTCCTCAATGGCTCCACACCTTGCGCATCTTGCAAGGTACACTGGAACAGTGAGCGACGATTGTCTGAATAGCAGCCCAAGGTACCAGCTCCAACTACAACTAAGCAAGCTTATAACCCTTCACCCAGCTTGTGTTGTTCACAAGGCCTCAGTTGTTCTGTCCCTCTGAAACTTCCCTTCAAAGTAAATAGTTTGATCAGGTGGGAAACCAGTTGAGAACTCCCCTCAGATGGCATTAATTTCCCAGGGTCATAACTTCATGTGGTGACACCTGGGCAACAGCTCTCTACTGGGAGACTGGCTAATTGACAACCCGCTGTCACAAGTCTGGGTTCAGTGGATGCTGAGTGAGTGCCCAGGCCCTTGCGTGTTAGAGAAACCACAACCTTCATGCCATCTGATTGATACGAATTCCTCATGAGGGCTCAGGAACAGTCATATTGACAAGGAAACAGACCTAGTATTGAATAAGGAATTTACAAAACTAAAAGTGTTATATTGTCATAAACACATAATGAATAGTTCATTCTTATCTGATAACGCCACCCTTATTCCTATCCTCCATAAGTGTCCACATTCCCGAGTTAATACAGACTAGCAAGAATAGGAGGGTGTTGCCTAGTTGGGCCTCATTCTTTCTAACAACCCCAAAATCCCTAGCTCTCTCTAGAAAATATAGTGTGCTTCTTAGATTCTATTAGACCCCACTCATTTCCTCCCTAGCTATAGATAGTACATAACTAGTATAAGGGTTTACACATATTAATAGCATGTCATATGTCTGGACTATGTGGTCACTTCACTGTTTGTTTCTTGTCCCACTCTCTGGAGCACAACAGGTGATCAAAAACCAAGGGTTCAGCCTCCTGCTATCAAAAAAAGCAAAGACTGAATCCGGCTGCTAAATTTCAGATATTGTCACCACAATCCCCAATCAAGCACTAACACAGCCAATCCTCAACTTCGCTCTCAAAGTAAAAGCAGAAACTCTACGATCAAAAACGTACATTATCGATCAGAGAAGACTACATTGCAAATCAGCTATTCTATACTTCCCAAGTTATGCTTCACAGACACTTCCAAGAAACAAGCATTTCATAAATGTTATGTCACATCGTATCAACATCCTCTTGGACAGTCTATCAATAGTCATATTGGTTGTGATAACTGCTCACATTTATCTTCTGTCACTTCATCCATAACTGCTGCACTCCAAATGTTAGCCTATCAGTAGTGATAGCTGTCGCATCAACTGCTCACGACCATTTTCTGTGTACCTCCTCTGTCGACCCAGGTTTGAATTTAGTTGTAATACTTTCCAATAGAATACGAGAAGTTTCAGTAGTGCAAACAACAAGCCTATTTTACCGTAACCAAGAACAATTGTGCTACCTTTCGGGATGATTGCAGTGGAGAAGCAAGCAAGCGCCCCTAAGACCATACACGCGCAGATAAGTGGCCGCCTTCCTGTTCGGTCCAGTAAAAGAATCACGACGAGATAGCTTGGGATTTCCACGACAGACAACAGAAAGGAATTGAAGTACGGGTTGCCCTCAAGGGATCCTGTACGAAGGACCAAGCCAAAATACACCAAACTGTTCGCGAACCTGCAACATTAATACCTTCATTTGGCATTCGTGTTCATCCGTCACTATTTAAATATATCTTTTTACTTTCCTTGGCTCTACGAAGTAGAAAGGGAAGTTATGTAATCGGCTGAAAAAAAAATTTTGAGTTTTCTTCAGATCTTTACGTTTCAGACCCTCCTGAGTCCGAAAAACACTATTTGGGAAAATGGTCTGTGTGTCTGTGAGTCTGTGTGTCTGTGTGTGTGTGTCTGTGAACGATTTTTAGAGAAAACCACCGTACCAAATCAGCTCAAACTTGATATCTCGCCCGAAGGTTACCATGGGACGCCAAAATGAGGGTATGAACAAAATCCATCTAAATTTAACTATAGTTATCATAGTGATCAAAACACCAAATATTTTTTTTCTCGAAAACGGCTCTAACGATTTTGATTAAACTTTTTATATTGATAGCTCCTAATATGTCAACTATACCATAAAATTCCCATATACGGAAAAATGACGAGAGCAGTACAATAAATTACCAAAACTTTCGACGTAATCGATTTTAGCGCGGTTTTTAGAGAAAACCACCGTACCAAATCAGCTGTAAAATGATGTCTAGCCTACAGGTTACCATGAGACGCCAAAATAAGGGTATGGGCAACATCCCCCGAAATTTAACTATAGTTATCATAGTGATCAAAATACCAATTTTTTTTGTCAAAAACGGCCCTAACGATTTTGATTAAATTTTTTATATAGATAGCTCTCAATAAAACAATTATACGATGAAATTTCCATTCGTGGGAAAATGACGAGAGCAGCACAATAAATTATCAAAATTTCCGACGAAAAGCGTTTTTAGCGCAGTTTTTTCCTTATAAACTCCGCTGGAATTTTTGTAGAATGTTAAAAAAAATTGGTATTGTAGTCCAATCTAATACCTAAAGGGTGAGTGTTTACAAACGCTCATGAGATACATGGGGCTCACTCCAGAAATTCCTGAATTTCAACTACTGCTTACTATCAGTTCTAACAGTTATTACCCAATAACTCTGCAAAAGTGATTACTATCCTTTTTTTAAAAACTCGTGTTTACAGCCTCATTAATGATCTGTGTACCAATTGCTGAATAATGGTCCTGCAATGAGTACGAGCAGCACAATAAATTCTGGAACTGTAAGCGCTACCGCTTTCTGCTGCCGTAAAGCGTTGTTTGACAAAGTTCAAATTAACTGAGTGATAAATGAATCGATTAAATAGAATTAGGCATGTACAACGTGAATTGTTGTAGAGCTAAGGAAAGTTGTCTGTTGAAACGCACCAGATATTTGTTTATGGATTCCAATTACAGTACGTGAACTGTTCTTACCAATTGAATGCGATGTTCAAAGTTTTCATTCTCAAGTAAGGAGTTTTGAACATATCGAGAATACTTGGAGGCGATTCTTTGTTTTCTGAAGTTTTGTAAGACTTGGCATTTCCTCGAGATATAAAGTACGCCTCATCGACTGGCGGTAGTTTGTTCTTTTTGGCAGCAGCGCTGATAATTTTGACAGATTCCTTCGTTCGCCCAACAGACCAGAGCCAACTTGGAGATTCGTCAATCAGCCTGCAAAAATATTACGTCGCTGTAGTAGTTGATTTATGTACCGTCAACGTATTAGACAGTATCACAAATTTGTTCTAGGAAAACACAATTTCTGAGAAAAAGAAACTGAGGCCAATTTTTTTGTAGAGTAGCTCAGATGAAGCGATTGTGCAATTGATCAACAACAAATGTTGTTCAGAGAAATACCTACGTAAGTTTTTGAACAGATTACAGCAAAGGTAATGGAGCCGCAGCGGCTTGTTTGAGACATCCCTACTGAGTATTATTCATTTTGCTTATCAAAGGGTTGGTTTGAGAAATGATTATTGAAATTATCAGATTGTTTAGCGACCTTTGATTCACAGTTGTGTGGTATTTTCGTTCGTTTGTGCTACATGTCTGTCGTATTCATACCACTAAATGGACCTGAAGGTTCAGTGGAACACAATTGCGGGTGGAGAGTTCGTTTTTGTGAGTGCAGGTAAAAATCGTGCTTCACATTTCTTGGAGGAGAACCTCTTTTCAGTTAACTCTGGCAGAGATATTACGCCGAGCTTGGTGGAGGTTTTGAGCCATTACTGTGATTTGATTTGTAATAATCTTAACCCTACCGCCACATGTGGGTCTGTGAGGCACGTAGGGATATTTGTTTTACGAATGTTGGCAACCCTTCTCCTTCTCCCTTCGAGCGTGACCTTTGTAAACGTCCTTCAGGCAATCATTAACAAGTGTACAGGTTGGATGTGTCTCCATCTTTCAGTAATAACGTAACTAATCATATGTTTACAAAACTTAGGTGGTCTGTCAGGCACACATGTGGCTTTTTACAATGGTAAGAAGCCGAAATGCCAGCCACTATTGTACCGGCACGAGTTTTACTAGGATTCTTCTGGCTTATTGTTATTATTATTATTGCGAACCCCACACACATTTCATCATATCAATAACATACACATGATGACAGATTGGGAAAGAGAAAAACGTGTTCACCGTGCCCTTACACTAAAAATTAGAAAACTGCATACATGTGTATAAAGTGTAAGAAACCGTTTTGCCTGGAATACTTGCGCCAAGGTATGCATCTCTTGTGTTGTAGACGAAGTGAAATAGTGAAAAACTAAAACCTAAACTAAACTCGTGATTTTACTAAGGAATCAGTTGTGATTCGACTAGTCCCTACTTCGGTGGTGAAGATAATATAATAATTTTAAATATATTTTTAGTTTCTTTAAAAATTTTGTTTTTCTTAAAAGTTTAATAAATTTGAGGTATTCTTCGTTGATATTTGTTTTATTTTGTTTTTTACCCCGTAGATTGCCTAATTTGTGTCGAGTGGGTAGCTGTGAAATAAATAAAATTACATATATCTGAAAAATATAATAGTATAAAAAGTAAAAAATAAAACAGTAGTAAGAATATGATTGATTTTACTAAAAAAAAAAAATTGAAAAGATGAAAACGCGTACTGTGCCTGAGATGCACACATGTAGCCTTGACAGGAAAACTGGCACCTGTGGCGGTAAGGGTTAAAACAAGTTTGTACTGATAGTCATGAAAGATTGATTGCTACTCAAATGTATTACCACCAATGGCCTATCAAAATAAGACTGTGGAGCCCATAAACCAGTTGTAGAGTGACGTATCCTTTGATGAAGTATCCCCAGATAGCAACAGTCACCATGCCAGAGGCAGAGGCAATCGAAAACATTGTTCCACAGATTGTTCTTTTTGAAGGTCCAATAATTTCCATCGCTGTAAATCAAATTATTTGAATTAGGGCCAATTATTCGGCATTAAATGTTTGTTTCATAGCGTGTCGCACAACTAATCATGCTGGATGTTATCTTGACTACCTTTAATGCACTAGAAACACTTAAAAATTTGATGAATTGTAAATGGCAGGAGATGTAATAATGATAATCAAATATGGGACGCAGACAACATGCAATTTGCCAAACCAATCACAGGAGGGCAGTCTCTGTCATGCAGTGACGAAAAGGTGCTCTAGCTTTGTTGTCAGTGAGGACCTCCAACTAAACTCACTCTTACTTAGGAATAGAACTGTCCCAATATGGTAACAGAGCTCTTCACTTTGTCTCAGTTCCAAGAACATGTCCAATTTCGTGTCAAAGCTGCGGTTCACCTCAAAGAAGAATGTCACCATGTATGATCTACGATGCAGAATAATAACCTACTCGTAACAAAGAACATGTTGGTCGGAAGTGCAATAAATAAGTTAATGTCACAAAATAACTGCAAATATTCTTGGAAGCCAAATTGTGAAATGGTTCGGCAATATTGTACGACAGTACTGTTTGTACAATATGTGGTCCCATAGCATCGCACTACTCACAGTACTCATTCCTCAGGCCTGATGTGAGAACAATCATCTCGTATGGGTCGTTTGTATGGTGGCACAGAGCTGCCATTAGAGACAGAGAGAGAGAGACAGTTGTTACTGTTAGACTGAGTCGTGATGATTAAAGAAGATTCACCAATTAACTCAGTCTAGAAAATTGATTTATGTGCGATAATAACAAGGAGAGAGAAGAAAAAACAAATAACCTAAATACTTTGAAAAGGAACAATAAAAAAATTAATAGCTAAATGAGAGCCTATAAAATAAAGTTAAATTCTGCACAATGAAAATAAAACCGTCTGACCGTGTTCATCTGTGGCACGCACGAGCACAGTACCCGTGGTGGTTTGAGGAGGAGGAGAACAGCGTTCGAAGATGGAGCGGTGGTAGATGATGGAGAACCTAACTCCGATCTAGACGTTGGCGACTGCAATGTATGAAAACTGGAGACAGTTTTTTGAACAGGGCGGAATTTTGATGACCCTATGGCCCAATTTGTATCGAAAAGGAGTAAATGCTATTGCGGTTCAGGTTCAGGTCGTTAGCAGATGGAGCACTAGTAGAAAACGAGAGACCGATTGCCGATTGGGAAGAGCCATCCCTCCCCCAGGAGTGGGGGGGGGGTCGTTGGTAGAGACGCAATCGCCTACAATCTGCTGCAGGTTGATTCTGGGACCTTTTTTGATGCGAAGAGCTTGATGAGTCACTGTTGCTCCTTAAAGAAATAAATAATAAAACAAAGAAAAAAGGAAAAGACCTCAGTGTTATCGCTTTTGTGAAACAAGCTTCCTTCTGAGCTGCCTGAACAGTTACAGTCTAGCCAAGTGGGGAGCATGCTAATAGCGGAAGTGATTATTCCTCCTCCTAATATATTTGTCAAGGGACAGGCTATGAATGTAGCATACAGACTAACATGACTTAGAATAGCCACATGTCAATTTGCACAAGCATTATAAGTATCATACCAGAGGCAAGCATGCCAATGGATGACAGGACAATGACATATCAGTTCCAGGGAAACCTCAACACTTGAATAGACTGAAGACAAGTGTGGGATAAGAGACCATCGGTGGTGGATGAATCTTCTGCTACATAGACGGCTCCAAATATTCAAATGGTAACGCAACAATGGGAGTATATATTCATGCATTAGAATGGGAGGAATCACTTTCATTAGGTACAAACACTTCAGTGTACCAAAGTGACCTCATCGCGATCAACTCATGTATTAGCACACTTGTAAGAAGGAGCCACCTCATAGAAGAAACAAAGCATAAAGTTGGGAAACTCCATCAACTAGCGAACACAATCACGCTAAAATGGATACCCGGACATAGGGGATACGCGGGGAATGAGAGAGCCGACGAACTAGCCAAGGCGGGAGCCAAGGGACACATCTGTGGACCAGAACTGTTCTCGCCTGTCACAATGCAACAACTCAAAGTAAAAATAAATGAGAAAATGTGGAGTAACGTCAGTGATGAAATAAACAACCATGAAGGGTACCAACATGCCAATGATTATTATAGACATAACTAGTTATAACCTGCAAAGAACCAAATGGGTACTGAGCTTAAGTAAGGTAACACTACGAAGAATCACTGGGATGTTATCTGGGCACTACGCGGTAGGTAAGACTCTCCACAGGATCAATCCCAAGTAGAAATAGAAACGGTAGATCACTTTCTTAGGGAATGTTCATAATGGTTTGGTGCTAGATCTAATACACTAGGGGAGAGAATACTAAATAATACTAGCTTGAGAGAAACGGAATGGAAAAAGATCCTAGAATTCATGGAGGGGACTGGTAGATTCCGAAACCCCTTTTAAAGAAGCCAAGCCGACTACCAATAACTGTGGGGAGATGGGAAGTGGGCCTGAATGGCCACGACTTTGGTCATTGTTCCCTCGGCCTTGGCTGGTGCCCCGATATCTTCTTCTCTAGCTAAGGTGCCACACACCAGGCTATATACAGGAACTTGGAAACCATAATAATCACTGACATGATAGTGCACAGGTATGATGAGTTCAATAGGAAATGCAAAGTGCAATCAGAAGGAAGCCTACGAAACAAAGAAAGTCGATGATTCCAGCCTCTTAATGGCATCAACATGTACACAGATGGATCTAAACCCCTTGGAGCGTACTGGCTCTAGGGTGTGGAAAAGAGGCTCGGGGGGAGTGAGACGTACATTGCCCCGGGTCCTACTCCAATCATTTTTCAAGCGATTTATGCTATGATTTTTGGGTCCTCATAATGCATGATAAGCAGTACAGCAATACAAACTAATAAGTATGGCCGGCGAATGCTTCAGGATGTATGGAGTGCGGTGAGAGCGAGGCATTCTAGTTCCTTCATCTCAGGACCAACTAACGAGATAAGAAGTAGCCTTCTAATGGTGATAGTAAGGACTTGAGGGAGAATGTGGGAATCATCAGAAGACCTTAGGAAGCCAGGCAGGGACTTGAGAGATACTTGGACTGTCACAATAGGACCACGGCGCTCATCCCAAATACGGGGCAGAGTTATACAAAAAAGCATCACACTACGTTTAGCGACAGTTGTAAATTCAATGACATACTGTGTATATAGGTGCTCGCTCAATACACCTCTATGGAAAGTTTATGCAGAATAAAATGTATGTGCTTCTTAGTTGGGAGTACCCTGTAAAGTCAATCAAAGTTGTTAAAGCTATTTTTAATCCTAATTAAAATATGATGTTGACTGACTCATGAATCAACTGTTCACTAACACTGGTCAACAATGAAATTGTTTCGGACTTAAAAATATTCAATTCTTATGCATTTTCACCTGCTGAGTTCAAAAATCAACATAAAAACCACGTATTAGCTCTTATCTTTGAGATACAAAGGCACGTCATTTTATGTAGTGTATATTTACACTAATTGAGAAATTTTGTTATCGGAAGTTGGCACACCCGCCAACTGACAAAACAAAGAGCTCTACAGCTTTCTAGAGGTTATAACCTAACTACTACTGTAAGTGCTGTCCTGACTGGCCTGCAAGAAATCTTAACTCCAACGAAAAAAATGTTGTTGCAAATCCTCTTGTTGTGATCCGAAAGGAATTTTTCTTCCCCCACTACATATAAAACTTGGTTTGATGAAAAACTTTGTCAAAGGCATGAACAAAGAGGGAGAGGTATTAAGATATTTAAGAGAAAAATTTTCTACATTAAGTGACACAAAAGTTAAGGAAGGAGTATTTGTTGGGCAACAAATTCGACTACTTGTAAAGGATCCTACGTTTGACCAGGTTTTGGAGGGGAAAGAAAAGGAAGCTTGGGATTCGTTCAAAGCAGTTATTCATGGTTTTTTTGGGGAACAGAAGAGATGAAAACTATGTTCAGTTGCTTGTCACCAACTGAACATAGTTTTCCTTTATTGAGCAATTATTCTCAATTCACCTCAATAAATTCTGTAACTATAAACACCACCAGTTTCTATATAAATCCACGTACATCTACATCTATAAAAATCGCTAGATCTACGGGGGGCTATGGAAAGTCGTGTGATGCAGCGCACCAGATACTTAGCTCGTTCACGACTGCCGTCTTCATTTTATTTTCCCCCGGTACATTCCACAAGGAATATTCACTTCCATTAGTACGATGAGAAATATTTCAATTACTTAGTACGAAGCCCGTGATGAATGCTCCGGATGATCCAAATGCTCCATAGAAGAACGACATGAATAAGTATAAATAAAAATTTGTAACGAACGCCAGCAAAGTGCCAAACGTCAGTTGCAGGACGGCGGAAATGTAAAAAATCGTCTTCCTCCCGTACCTGTGAACAAAGTCCTGTTATTAGAAGACTAACCTACAATGATACACTTGTATACACTTCCAGTAATAACTTTCGTTCAATAACACGTATCGGCGGTTAGGATAGAGGTCATTTAGGAAGGTTTAGTGCCCTAAAGTCGACCTTCCTGTGTGGCCTCTTTGTAAAAGGCACTTTAACAAGGACATCACCTGAAAATGTATTCTTAGTGCGCTTAGCGTGACATGAGTATTTGTATCAAGTCAAACATAATTAATATCACGTAAATGTGAAGAAATCCTTCGTGCCTTACTTGTCAGCCATACTCCCTAAGGTGAGTGAGCCTCCAAATACTCCAAACATGTACGACGCTTGTAAAAGAGCTCCCATCCACCGCTGGTCACAAACGAGGTCCCACTGACAATGAGGCGTGCACATTAGCATATCAATTTTCCACAAGTAACGATTAACAAATACACAATCTTAGAGAATATTTGGACAAAAAAAAATCCAACCCCTCCCCCACGTTATGCAGGGCACCAAAATGCGTTCCCTTCAACCGTAGACAAAAAATGTTCCCAGCACCAATACACAAAATGCATGTGCCCTCAAGCCCAGCAGATGCTATAAAAAACATAAGCTGTTTTTCTTCTAGAATTGGGCCCTGCTCCTGAAGCAGAAAGACTTAGAGTCATCCCAGCTACCACAAAAATGTTTGCGCAGTACTTCGCCAGTGTAAAACAGCGACTGCAGAAATCCACGCACAAAGAAATATTGTTACGCTGTGTTGAGAACTGAGTTCTGACAAGAGCGAGATGGTTTAGTTAACTCAATCCCACCTTTACTGTTGAGCTTTTCTTTGATAACTCGTTTTTTCTTATTCGACATTTGTTTTGGTGCGTCACAAAAAAACACTTTTGAAGAAGGAATAATCAAGGTCGAAGCCAATAAAAATAAAAAATAAAAAATAAATAAATAAAAATAAAAAAATAATAAAAATTAAAAAAAAATCAGGGAGAAGAAACAACATACCAATTTGTGTGACAAATCACACAGTTTTCCTCAGCCCCATGCGCATTGTGGCGGCTGGCCACCCGTTACCTACAAAAGGCGCCTCACAGGAAAGTCATCCCAACAGAGGGCGCTAGCCGTGAGCCACAGGCGACTCCTGGAGGGGATTGCAGGTGGCCAAACGGAGAGGACGACTCCCTCCAAGAGTATGTATATAAGGGCCTGCCTGCACGGACAAACGGCACTCTTCCTTTCATTCTATCACCGATCTCTTCTTCCGACAACAACCAGCCACCATCAGCGGAGCCAGCGGGGACGACGAGTCCGCCCTCTTGCGTCTGAAGAAGAAGGAGCGATGACTCAACCGAGTCCCTCGCCGTGAGGAGCTACTGCTCAACCAAGCCCTTCAAACTACGCTTCCACGCCTGAGGAACTCATCCCTCACCCGCTGCTCAACCAAGCCTTCCGACTCAACCAAGTCCCTCATCTCGCATGTGAGGGAGAAGAAGCGACGACTCAACCGAGTCCCTCGCCAATCCGCACAAGATACATGTCACCTCACAATTCACTGCAGACATCAGGCACATTAGTGGTATCGACAACCCGGTGGCTGACGCTCTTTCTCGACTGGATGAGGTAGACCAACCCGAGTCCGCCTTCTTGTGTCTGAAGAAGAAGGAGCGACGACTCAACCGAGTCCCTCGCCGTGAGGAGTTTCTGCTCAACTGAGCCCTTCAAACTACGCTTCCACGCCTGAGGAACTCGTCGCCCCCGCTGGCTCCACTGATGGCGGCTGGTTGTTGTCGGAAGAAGAGATTGGTGAAAGAATGAAAGGAAGAATGCCGTTTGTCCGTGCAGGCAGGCCCTTATATACGTACTCTTGGAGGGAGTCGTCCTCTCTGGTTGGCCACCTGCTATCCCCTCCAGGAGTTGTCTGTGGCTCGCAGCTAGCGCCCTCTGTCGGGATGACTCTCCTGTGAGGCGCCTTTTGTAGGTAATGGGTGGCCTGCCGCCACACGCATTAAGACATTTTTGCTAATCAAACCTGTTTTTCATTCTTTTTCTAAGAACATAAAAAGTAATCAAACAAAAAAGTTGAGGTTTTTATCACGTTAATAACTATAGTTAGTCTGAGACATGTTTTACGTCGATCCTGATCAGTAAGTTGGACACCATTTTCTCAAATTTGTCCAACTCAAAAAAACCTGCCTTTGGAACGTAAAGATCTGAAGAGAATTCATCTTTTCCAGCCAATTACATAAGTTTTCTTCCTACTTTGTCGCCATTAGGGAAAATGGTTCACATTAAGGCATATTACAAATACAAACGCATCTTTGCCGTTGAATGCTGTTACCAGAATGATCATTAAACAACTGAAGAGCCACGCTAGTTGACTCATTGGATCTGGCTGTTCAATGCAACAATTACTACACAAATGTCATCATAGGGCTCTAAGGAGAATGTTCTAAAGCACTTGGTCCTGGAGGATCGCTTAAAACAGCTCACGCTTCTGTGAATTCTCTGCTTTACATTTCATCCCTCCTTCCCCTTCGTAACAGCTATTTCCCTGAACTAGGTGTACACAGAACACATACCTTGATTCTATAAAGCCACCATGATTAATAGATGCTGCCAACCCAAATATTATTTAATAGTAAGACCACAAATGCCAATACGAACTTAGATTGCCAGCAGCTTCATACTAATGCCCTAAATGGAGAAGAACACGCTATCTTGAATAAAACTAGATATTTATTTTTTCAGGTATCATCGAGACTCTTGGACAGCAAACTTACTTCAGTTGTTCTGGTTTCCTGATAATACGTATTGTCGTACACCCAGGTGTTGCACGTGTGGTAAGTGGCGTTACTTGAAACGTTGTTACTTCTTATTAAACAAGAGCTCAGCTCTCCTTTGTTTTCGTCGTAAGGTATCCACTCAGAAAGAAGGGTCGAGTTCCAAGAGATCTGTGTAGTGTTGTCGTCTATGCTGGGTACATAACATCTGTCAAAATGTAAAAATACGCGTTAAAATTTGTTGAAGAATGAAATTGATGAATGGAAGAAAGCGTTTGTGGGTGGAAGTGCAATCTAATCTCCACCTTCAGCCACAACTTTCATTCCTCAGTCCGCCTCCTTGGTTTACAGCACAAGTATCGCTAGCGTCCTGCCGTCCAGACTCGGCATTACCCTATTTCCCTCCAGTTAAAGGGTCATCGGCATTTCAACCTAAGAAATTCCACGTCAAGTCTTCAATTCTTTAAACACAAACTGAAATTCCAAATTTCGCAACAATTCTTTCTTCGCATTTCGCGCTTTCTAACGTTTCTTCGGGTCTGCAGACCAATAAATTGTGCATATTGTGCCATAGAGCAAAACTTGTCAGCTAATGAAGTAACGATTGATGAATGAATTGGATGCTATGCTGCTGGAATAAGAGTTGGGCTGCCTTTTCCATTTAATCCTTACTTCAAGATCATGTTATGGGTTGCCCTGGAGCGACACGATTAAGAAGAACAAAGATGTACTCAACAGAATACGGGAAACTTACTTTAGACCACCAACTTCCGATCACATCTTGCGGAGGTGTTGTACCAATGAAAATGAATTCTTTCTTCGTAATTCATGCAAGAACTGCTCAAGTTGTTGCTACGACAGCAACAACCCAAGTATCATACCAAAAAGCGAAAGTGATAAAATCTACATTTTTCAAATTGGGAAAACTTCATAGGGCTGGAATGTAACCGTCCGCACTTGGTACTCCGCGTCAGACATTTCTGCTGGCTAAACAAAATTGGATATGCTGATGGTGGAGTTAAACTCATGTTACCAGATCACGGTTGTGCACGTTGCGATCACGACAAAGACTTGGCGACTAACATTTTTTGCTCAACGCTTTCCTTACTCTACAAAGTAAAAACGCCATAAACCAGTTGGATGACGCACACCATGTGGCTGAGCTAACGCTTCCGAGTTGGATCAATCTTCGTATCAACGAACGCAGTACACAAAAAAATAGTACGTTGCAACACACAACTTTCCTTAGCTCTACAACAATTCACTTTGTACATGGCTAATTCTATTTAATCGATTCATTTATCACTCAGTTCCTTTGAACTTGGTGAAACAACACTTCACAGCAGCAGGAAGCTGTAGCGCCTACAGTTCTGGAATTTATTATGCTGCTCGTACTCATTGCAGAATTATTATTGAGCAATTGGTACACAGATAATTTATGAGGCTGTAAACACAAATTTTTTGAAGAAGGACAGTAATCACATTGGCAGAGTTATTGGGTAAAAACGTTTAGAAATGGTAGTAAGCGAAACGGCAGTAGTTGTAATTCAGGAATTTCTGGAGTGACCCCCATGTATCTCATGAACGTTTTTAAACACTCAACCGGTATTGATTGGACTTTAACACGACTTTTTTAAAAACATTCTAGTAACATTCCAGCGGAGTTTAAAAGGAAAAAACCGCGGCAAAAACGCTATTCGTCGAAAATTTTGATAATCTATTGTGCTGCTCTCGTCATTTTCCCACAATTGGGAATTTTATGGTATAATTATCTTATTGAGAGCTATCAATATAAAAAATTTAATCAACATCGTCAGAGCCATTTTTGAGAAAAAAAATATTTGGTGTTTTGATCACTATGATAACTATAGTTAACTTTCGATGGATTTTGTCCAAACCCTTATTTTGGCGTCCCATAGTAACCTGCGGGCGAGATATCAAGTTTGACTGGATTTGGTACGATGGTTCTCTCTAAAAATCGTCCACAGACACACATACACACACACAGACCATTTTCCCAAATAGTGTTTTTCGGACTCAGTAGGGTCTGAAACGTAAAGATAGGAAGAATACTCAAAATTTCTTTTTCAGCCAATTACATAACTTTCCTTTCTACTTCATGGAGCCAAGGAAAGTAAAAACTTCGAAAAGATGACGAAAAGTTTTTCAACTTCTTCCGGATGTCAATCGAAATACATTTGTTGAGCTCCTCAGCAAGGTGAAGAATGCCATTCAACTTGAAGATACCAACATGCGTAATTGCATTAAGCCTGAATTAAGGCTTGCAACAACATTGAAGTAAGTTGAGTTGAGCTTTGTTTTCAATTCACATATTTCCATGTAAAACTCCAAATATCTGCGTGAATGGTTGAAAATATGCACCTTTAAATCATTTTGAGTAGGGCACACTGTGTATGGCAGTCAATGGATGGCTGGCAATAAACTGAGGAGCGGGAGCCGTTTTCGCTCGTCGTCGTGTGAACGCTCTCATCCCCCTCTTTGTATTTCGTCGAAGTGCCCGAGACTCGCGCTCGAAGTGCCGAGCCGTGATCACTCGCGTCTCGCGAGCCTTCACCGCTCTCGCTCTCCGTGTGAAACCTCCACTGCTCCTAGTGTATTTCAGTCTCACGCGCCGTCCTCCTCTTCGTGAGCGAGAGCCGTATGGCTCTCCGTGTGAAACCGGCCTTACTCTACAAAGTAAAAACGCCATAAACCAGTTGGATGACACACACCATGTGGCTGAGCTAACGCTTCCAAGTTGGATCAGTCTGCACTCATTTCTCACTTGTAGCCGGGTAATGATATCTTTGTATCAATGATCGCAGTACACAAAAAAATAGCGGAAACGACACATTTACCGTGTCAAGTAGTGCAAACAACACACTAATTACGAGGCAATGATAGTGTTTTGTAAATTTATAGAAAAAGAATACCTGTGTTTTGGGACTGCTGCGGTGTTAACCAACGTTAACATGTGCAACCCAGACGTAAAGGCCGAGAAAAGATGAAAAAAAACCTGTCCAAACTGGTATCTCCCAAACTCCCCTGAAAGAAGAAAAGCGTCGAGGTAAGAAATGTGGCCACTGTAGAACGATATTTGCGTTATGGATTTCGCCAAAAACGTGGCGAAAAGATTGATTTTTCGTAGCAGACTATTTCTATGAATATCACTTTCAATTTCCTAATGCTTTAATGCTACTAAACCCACTTAGAAATGATTAAAACTGATATCAATTCGGGTTCCTATAATTTCTCCGTTATTCTGTAGTCGTGTTCACTGACGCACACGTAGAACAATCTTTGAAATGGTGTGTTGCTCTCAGAAGACTTTAAACCGTAAAGATGTGGCCGACTTCATAATTGGGGTTGAGGAAACTAAAAAAGTGAGGCTCAATGGCGCTTGTTGAGGGGAAACAAAAAGGAACGTTTTGTCGACATCGTGTGGGTTTTATGTGTAAGTACTGGTGTAATGCTGTCCCTCCAGTTACTGTTTTCGATTTGATGGTCGTAAGAGGCTGTTTGAAGAATGACGACCCCTGGTTTTCCCTAATCACTAACTGCTAGCTCGCCGAATCAAGAAAGTAGCAAGTTGTGGGAAGTTGGCAGCGAGCTGCGTATTTGAGGTACATAAGAAGGAAGTCATAAAAAATAAACCTAGAACATGTGGCTCAGAGCTATTTGAAGGAACTTGAAACAGTCCGCTTCAGAGACACGTAAGTTGTGAAAATGAGGCGATATGTAGGACTTTGTGGTGAATATCTATATTCTCCTATTGGGTTTTTTCATTCGAACATTACGACAGCTTCGCCAGCCCAGACAACATGAGTTTGGCAAATGGTGGGAGGCCGTGGGAATTAATCGTGACAATTGCTGTACTGTCTAAAGCTCGTTGTTTAGGCATTCTTGGCAGGACGAGGCCTCGATAATTAAGTTTATCCCAAATCTCACGCTTCAACCTTTAAAAATAGGCAATATTTATTTACTAGGTTTCAATTTTCCTCTTTAGTTTTCTTTATTTTTATTATAACTCCAACCGGCGAAGTGATGTACTTTGTGTGGCTTTGAACCTGCAGCAGGTAGCTGTGTCCAGAGAACTTTCGCAACAGCCATTCCCATAATAAAAACAATAAACCGGATAAAGAACGATTGTCTATTTCCAGTTACGTTAGATAGATTTAGACGGTCAAGTCATCATCAACAAAAACTGACGATGCCCTAATTTTGTCTACGTTTTAAAAGTTTTGAATTTCCTCCGGGCAGGTTGTTCTACGTCTAAACTCTACTTTCCTTGCCGGAGCCTTCAGGAACCGCCGTTGGAAGGCGAATCAAAATAATCAAGTCATTTGGGATTTGGAAATTCCAGAGCAACACATCAATTCACAACGCTAAGTGGGCTATAAAATATGTAGCCACGAACGACCGCAATAATTTATATTACACACGGCCTGACAATTTCATTAATTTTTAGCTTTACTACTTATTTTTTCGACAGAGCGCATTTATTTTTCGTTAATCACATTTTCATAAATATAGTTCGGGGCTAACCAAGCCTTGAGTGAGGCTTCTTTTTATTTAATTTTTACTTTCCGCTTCCGAAGGGAAGTAGAAATTAAATAATAATTAAGTAAAAATTAAGTAATCGTGTCAAAAAAATTTGGGTTTTCTTCAGATCTTTACGTTTTGAGGCCTACTGAGTCTAAAAAACCTAATTTCGGCGCATGGTCCGTGTGTGTGTCTGTAGTTTGATTTGCGGGAGAACGGCTGATCCGATTGAGCTGGTTCTTTTTTTGTTTTGTTCGTTATGTTTTGTAGACAGATTTCGGCCGATGGGAAGAGGGGGTGGGGGACGAAAATGTACCAGAAACTAGTGTTTTTCGCATTTTTCTCACAAACGGCTTGAACGATTTTGATTAAACTTTCAAATTATCTTCTACTAATCAATACCTAACTTTTCTTCTCCATACATATCTCCATGAAAATACGGCGAACGGAGATATAGGCCCATGAAGCAAAAATAGGTTTTTTTAATGCTTTTTGGCAGAACGGCGTCTGCGATTTTCCCCAAACTCACAGGATGTTTTCAAATGGTTAGTACCTACATATTGTTCTCAATAAATGTTACTCTGCCCGTCCATTGAACAGAGATACAATTCAAAATGTGTCGAAAATAACGTTTTTTCGAACATTTCCATAAAATCCAGGGTAACTTCTTCACCAGATGTGATAAATCCTAATGTAGTGTCTTTAAGTGACCCATACCAACATTTCGTTCTCCATAATTTTTTCTGTATATATATGTTGAACGGAGATATAAGCCAAGTTAACTCAGAAAAGGAGATTTGTCGAATATTAATTTATCGGTATTCCAATTTTGTCAAAAACGGCGATAACGATTTCGATCAAACTTACGGAGTACTCTCAGCTAACTATTCCGTACATTTCGTTCTGCATAAATGTTCCTGTAAAAATGCGTTGAACGAAGATATAGCGCCCGCATATGTAGCTGGTGTTCGAACTTGAAGGGGTGGCGGAAAGTTGTGTATTGCTACGCCCCGCTCGTTTACTCTCCTGTCTAAGTGAACCTATTGTCCCTAACAAACACCGGGGAAAGTTGGTTTTTGCGGCTGAACCATCTGACGGTGTAATACTTTTGGATGATATGATTTATTCTAAGAATGGAACGTAAGTTCCAGTTTCTTAGACAGAAGTTACTACTGTACGGCAAGAGGGTCATTTTTAACCTTTCATTTTTGTACCCTTTTTAATCCAGATGAGCTAGCTTAGAAAGGGCTTCTTCCTCTGACGATCGCTTTGAACCTGCCTACTTCGATAAGGTACCGAGAAACAAGAAATAACTCACCGATGTGGGACATAAGATGCTCGAGATCATCTCGTTGAGCCATTACTAGAGATTTAACGTTCAAATGAAAAAGTTAGATAAGTTAAAAAGTCCCAAACCAATTCAACCGGAGGTTCCAAAGTATTTACATTATTTTCTTCCACACTATTATTTTTTTTAGTTTAAGGGAAATAAAAACGTAACTTTAAAGAGCAACCGGGAACATTAAACCGTGTGAACTGAGAGAACGCATTAATTATAACATTAACAGGGTTTTAACAAGTTTCACGAAAAAATGAGTACGCGAGAATAAATTAAATGAAACGCGTGGTTAACGTCCGGTGGTAGAACCGAAAAAGAAAACCTTCACGGATCCGCTAGCTAATGTCCTTCCTCAGTTGTGGAAGTTGATTTTTGTTTGTCTCCCCCCCAATTCCTTCTTCCCTCACTTTCAATTCATATCACGATCTCATTCAGCGTTCTCGAAGAACATTCGCGCCCATTTTATCTGCACTAAAACTTTCCAACACCAATTTTTAATTAGACTCGGGCGGAAATTTCCGCGTGGGACAACGAAGAAAAAAAATTAGTAACCACGCTCACTCGTTTAATGCGCTAACGACTCGGAGGAAGGAAGAACCCATCTTTAGTCCCCAGGGGCACTCATGACTTCCCATCAACATGCACCCTTCACACCAATGCACATCAGCTCGTCAAAGCCCAGAAACAGCGCAATACTGCCACTTCGTTAAACGATTTCTTCACACTCACACAACGCACGAACACAAATTGCTGTCGACTTACCAGTTAACTTGATCGTTGGTTGAATAAGTGAAAAAACGGATTGTGAGTAAAATCCAAGGAAGGCTTCTCCATTGAATTGAAAGTGACTGGGCACAGACGCATACACAGGTCGGGTTTACATTACATTCACAGGTTTTATGAAACACGCGTGTTTTTTCTTGCATCTTAAGGCGCTGAAGCGTGACCGCTGGATGAGTCTGTTCCTCATGTGTTGTCTTCAATCTATAACTCCTCTTTATCCCCCTTATTCCGGTGTGCACATCGTAGAGTTTCCAGCTGTGAAGGCACAAGATTTCATGTTGTTGTTCGATGGCAATGGAAGAGACGAGAGGCAAAGAACTAACGAATAGTTTCTTCCTCCACTATAATTGTCTCAGAGCAATATTTTTTCCAGTGCACGTGCTCCTCCACGTGACACGACCGTTGTGAAGTCAATGTATGCGTGGAGTTCAAGGATGGTTGCCCAACACAACAAAATAAAATTCGACGAAAACTCTGAAGAGCACGATGGCACGTAGGGGACACCTCGGAGCATTCGAACCTCCTCGGACGTCGACGGAGGATGCAAGGAATCCTTCCACTCCTTTATTTTCAGGATTCTTGAAAAATAAGAGGGACAGACGTAATGACACTATCGTGTATAAGCAGAGCGGCATTTAATTCGTTTGCGACATCGTTTTGTACATCCGCCAGCCGAAGGATAAAAATACCTGGTGAGGTGCAACATCCAACTATCAGCAACCCCTGTAAGTTTGACGACGATATAATACATCTTCGTAAATATCTTCGTTCAACGCGTTTATAACTTAAATGTTTAGCAATTTTTTCCCCCGATGTATCTTGGCTTAAATTTCCGTTCAATCGGTTCTTGCACTAATAATCGTGAAGAACAAAATGCAGGTGCTAGGTACCACAATACACGCTATCAGAAGGTACGAGTTTAGTTCCGCAGTTATTGTGGAAATTTTAAAAAATGTTAAAACACGAATTTTGGAACATTTTGGTTATAATCTTTGTTCAACTGTCAGAGGAACGATATATAGATATTGGCTGGTTGAAGACAACCTGTAAGTTTGATGAAAGTTGTTACAGCCGTTTTTCCAAAACGTAAAAAACGGTCTTCTCGTCTCATGGGCATGCAAGATTTCATGTTTCTAGTGTTCGTGTATTTCAGACAATGCAGTCTTATTCAGACGGGTGAGAGAAAATCTCACGCAGCGAGTACTGGCGGGTTTTGACGGTTTCTAAGCGAAGATAGGGCAGATTATCGAAGTTGTGGGACATTTATTCTCGAAACTTTGCTAGGGGTGAGTGCAGGATGAATTGGTGTTTGAAAAAAGCCCTTCCAGTCTCCCAAAAGCTCGACTTTTCTTTCGCTTTCTCTCGGGAGTTTCTTCCGTTCGGAAAACCAGGTCTTGTTCAATTTTCTTCCCTTATTTAATCACATCCGTGACCACTACATTACTGAACTTCGGATTTGTAAGCGTGTTGTGGTATGCTTCGCTGGGGCACTTGTTCTAGGTCGTTGGGAAGTTCTAGAAACTATTAAAGCAACTGGGTTATGTCCGCCAGTAGGCAAATTACTAAAGTTAACGTACCTTGTAGGTGAGCCAGTCCTCGTGCTGGTGAGTTACTGGGGGCAAGCGCTTTCGATGTAAAGACATCATCGTCTGGCCGTTAAGTCCGTGCTGGAGGACAGTGCTGGACGCACCAGCCAGAGGAGACGGACTCACCAGCCAGAGGAGACGGACTCACCAGCCAGAGGAGACGGACTCACCTAACAGGTACGTTAACTTTAGTTCAAGAAACTACTTCGGCCTCCTATAGCAGCGTGACTTCCCTTATTTTCCATCGCGTCAACTCTATAATTGCTGAGGTTCATTATGCTTGAAGAACCTCCCCAACTTCCCACCCAAATAAATGGTTATTTTGTAGGTATTAATGTATAGCTTGCGCATCGGATCTAAACCCAAGGCTGGGCTGGTGCAATCATCATGTACAAGTCCATTTACTTAGGTGTGATGCCCTAGAGCCCCATTGTCTAGGTCGATCACAGAAAGCTGTGCTGCTGTGGATCGCCAAGGCCTTCAAACCAGGATCCTCTGAAGCACTCAAAGTGATTACTGGCTAGTGCACGGTAGACAAGGGGAGAGAGAAAAGTGAGTTTCCTTCATTCTGGGCCAAACTCCGTACAGACCCCTCCACTGGTCGAAAACTTGCTTTATTAGACAAATAGTAAGTGAGATGGAATCCTCGTGAAAGGGGCGTGATACGTTTGGAGACACATCCCCCAACATCTCTAAACATCTTAGGGAAAGTGGGTTTAGCCAGGCCACTGGACGAGCCAGTTCATTGCGGTATTTGGCGTCTTCAACGCGCTACTCTATTTATTTTGTCTCAAAGACTCGACCCTGCACATCTTGCGCCTTTAGTGCAGAGGAAACAACTCTCACAACAGTGAGCGACTGAAAGAACAGCTGACCCTTCCAGGTTTGAATGCTACTAAGCAAGCTCCTCACCATGAGAAGGCTATGACAAAATATCTGGTGCGTTGCAACACACAACTTTCCTTAGCTCTACGTCAATTCACTTTATACATGGTTAATTCTATTTAATCAATTCATTTATCACTCAGTTAATTTGAACTTGGTCAAACAACGCTTTACGGCAGCAGGAAGCGGTAGAGCTTACAGTTCCAGATTTTATTGTGCTGTTCGTACTCATTGCAACACCATTATTGAGCGATTGGTACACAGATAATTAATGAGGCGGTAAACATAAATTTTTTTGAGAAGGATAGTAATTACTTTTGCAGAGTTATTGGGTTAAGAGTTTAGAACTGGTAGTAAGCGAAATGGCAAAAGTTGAAATTCAGGCATTTCTGGAGTGAGCCGCATGTATCTCATGAGCGTTTTTAAACACTCAATCTTTAGGTATTGGATTGGACTACAATGCTAATTTATTTTAACATTCTACAAAAATTCCAGCGGAGTTTATAAGAAAAAAACTGCGCTAAAAGCGCGTTTCGTCGAAAATTTTGATAATTTATTGTGCTGCTCTCGTCATTTTCCCACGAATGGGAATTTTATGGTATAATTGCCTTATTGAGAGCTATCTTTATAAAACATTTAATCAAAATCGTTAGAGCCGTTTTTGAGAAAAAAACTGGTGTTTTGATCACTATGATAACTATAGTTAAATTTCGGTAGATTTTGTCCATACCCTTATTTTTGCGTCCCATGGTAACCTGTAGGCTAGACATCAAGTTTCAGCTGATTTGGTACGGTTGTTTTCTCTAAAAACCGCGCTAAAACCGATTTCGTCTAAAGTTTTGGTAATTTATTGTGCTGCTCTCGTCATATTCCCATGAATGGGAATTTCACGATATACTTGCCATATTTGGAGCTACCAACATAAAAAATTTAATCAAAATCGTTAAAGCCGTTTTTGAGAAAAAAAATTTGTTGTTTTGATCACTATGATAACTATAGTTAAATTTCGGTGGATTTTGTTCATACCCTTATTTTCGCGTCCCATGGTAACCTGTAGCCTAGACATCAAGTTTCAGCTGATTTGGACAGGCCGCTTTCTCTAAAAACCACTCTAAAATCGATTACGTCGAAAATGTTGGTAATTTATTGTGCTACTCACGTCATTTTTCCATTAATGGGAATTTCACAGTATAATTTCCATATTGGGAGCTATCAATATAAAAAATTTAATCAAAATCGTTAGAGCCGATTTTGAGAAAAAAATATTTGGTGTTTTGATCACTATGATAACTATAGTTAACTTTCGGTGGATTTTGTTCATACCCTTATTTTGGCGTTCCATAGTGACTTCCGGGCTAGATATCAAGTTTGAGCTGACGGTGGTTTTCTCTAAAAATCGTTCACATACACACCTACACGCACACATACACACAAATAGTGTTTTTTCCCAAATAGTGTTTTTTGGACTCAGGAGGGCCTGAAACGTAAAGATCTGAAGAGAACTCAAAATTTTTGTTTTCAGCCGATTACATAACTGTCCTTTCTACTTTGTAGAGCCAAGGAAATTAAAAACGTGGCCACAGTTGATCTCTCCCTTAGAAACCTGTCACCTAAGTAAATAGTTATATCAGGTGGGAAACTAGATTAACAATTCCTCCCAGATGGGACAGGTTTCCCAGGGTCATACCTCTGAGCGGTGACACATGGACAGCAGCTCTCCACCAGGAGACAGGCTAAATGACAACCTACTTCAGCTCCACAGGTCTGGGTTCATTGGATGCTGATGGAGTGACCTCGCGCGATAACAAAACTCCAACTTCCATCATTTTCGACTGATATTAACTCTCTTGTGAGTCTTTAGGAACAGTCATTTTGATAAAGAAACATACTAGTGTTGCTGCTTCATTCATCCGCCTGTAACGTACAACTACAACTAGATAGTGCATACGCAATATTGTATAAGTCGTATGTTCAATCTTGGGATATTCCACAACAAAGTAACTTTACGAAAACCGTTCTAGAGATAATTTAACCCGTTTAGTAATTCGGACATTGACTTTGTAAGACGCTTAAAAGAACTCGGCTGACTCGAGGATAGATTTCGACGTTGTTACACAACAAACAAAATATTTTCTCAGTAGCTTCTTCACAAATTTTTGATAACGATGAGGAAAACAAATATTGGTTCGACCTTCAACATCGGGGCCACGCATCTTTCTGTATACTATGACGCAAATTTTAACAAACATGTTACGAGTTTTCTGTCAGTCGTAAAAGTCTGTTATAAGATCTGATTCCACGTGTAAGCAGTCTCATCTTAATCCCAGCTAGCTTCATTTACAGCATTTGAAGAATACACGGGGGAAACGGCACAATTCGTTTTTTTTAATGCGAAAGGTGATACTGTAGGTTTTTAAAAGAGCGAAGGGAAAATAAAGCAGAAGTGACGCTTAATTGGTGAAAACGCTGATTGGCAAAAGTGGATATGAGAGAATGAAGGCATGGGAGCTAGCGGGTATTGGGAGCCGCTACAATTTACGCGCGCAAAAACGACTGAAGCTGCTTCGGGAATATTGAGAACATTCGGCTAAATCACTCAATTGGTCGGCTCAGTAGTCCGAGAACACGTCATTAAAAAAAATATCTGGTGCGTTGCAACACACAACTTTCCTTATCTCTACGTCAATTCACTTTTTACATGGCTAATTCTGTTTAATCAATTCATTTATCACTCAGTTCCTTTGAACTTGGTCACAGCAGCAGGAAACGGTAGCGCCTACAGTTCTGGAATTTATTGTGCTGCTCGTACTCATTGCAACACCATTATTGAGCGATTGGTACACAGATAATTAATGAGGCTGTAAACACAACTTTTTTTGAGAAGGATAGTAATTACTTTTGCAGAGCTATTGGGTAATAACTGTTAGAACGGGTAGTAAGCGAAACGGCGGAAGTTGAAATTCAAGAATTTCTGGAGTGAGCCCTATCTATCTCATGAGCGGTTTTAAACACTCACCCATTAGATATTAGATTGGACTACAATAACAATTTTTTTAAAACATTCTACCAACATTCCAGTGGAGTTTATAAGGAAAACACCGCACTAATAACGCTTTTCATCGAAATTTTTGATAATTTATTGTGCTGCTCTCGTCATTTTCCTACAAACGGGAATGTAATGGTAGAATTGCCTTATCAAGAGCTATCAGTATAAAAAATTTAATCAAAATCGTTCGAGCCGTTTTTGAGAAAACAAATTTGGTGTTTTAATCACTATGATAACTATAGTTAACTTTCGGTGGATTTTATACACCCATATATAGGCCGCATAGGGCCTATTGTGACGCTGGCCCTTTCTTAGTAGGAGGCGTCGTGCATACCCGCCCCCCTTAGGAAGCCGAGTATGTCCTTCACCGCAGAGTCCGCTACAGTTTGGGGTTCAGTGGTCCCCTGACCGAAGTATTCAAAGCGTTTTGCTGCCAAGGCAGGGCATTCACATAGGATATGCTCTGCTGTCTCGTCCTCCTCACCGCAGAGTCTGCATTCCACCGCCTCTGAGATGCCCATCTTGTTGAGGTGATATCTGAGTGGGCAGTGCCCGGTGAGGAAGCTTATCAGTACTCTCAGATCTTGTCTAGAGAGTGTCAGCATCGCCTTCGCCCTTTGACAGGAAGGCGTGACAAGCCTTTTCGCCTGTCTTAGTCGTGGCTGGCGATGCCAATGGGCGCTATTTTCCTGTATCTCCCATTGAGCCACCAAACGGTTCAGGTGACTTTTGGTCATACCTACGTGAGGTTCAGGCCCAATGGGTAGGGCTTCTGTGCCCTTCTTCGCAAGGTGGTCAGCCTTTTCATTGCCCTCATGCCCCTTGTGAGCCGGCACCCAGATGAGGGAAAGCCTATTGTGGCCGCCGAGCTGCTTGAGAGCATGAAGGCATTCCCATATGACAGCCTAGATCTAAAACTATAGGCCACAATGGCCTTTAATGCGGCCTGGCTGTCCGAAAATATGTAGATCTGCTTGCCCTTGAGTCCCTTAGACAGGATCTCTTCCGCGCAGATCTTTATAGCTAGGATTTCAGCTTGGAATATCGTGGCGTACTCTCCCAGCGGCTTAGCCAGACTGTAGTTGGGCCCAACAATGCTCAGTCCAGCTCTGCCTCTCATGACTGAACCATCGGTATACCACCGCAGGGCACCCACCTCAGTCCGGAACGTCTCCTGCTCCCATCGTTCCCGCGAGTGGATGCTTACCCTGAATGGCAGCCGAAAGTTCTTTTGCTCTGACATAACGTCGGTAGCAAGGACCACAGCCTCTTCCAGTTTGAACTGTCTAGTTGTTCTTTGGAGGCTTGCCTTAACCCTGGTGGAGATGTTCCCTGTCTGCAAAAGCCTTACTGCTCCCAGGTAAGCAGTCCTCTGAACATGTATATGGAGAGGTGAGATGTCTAAAAGGACATTGCAGCAGTAGGGGGTATTCATTGCCCCTGCAATAGCTAGACATGCCTGTCGCTGCAGTTTTTGGAGTCTCCCTTGAGCTGCTAGCCGGCATGTTACCTTCCACCACACTGTGGAGGCGTAGGTGACGCGGGGTCTTACTATCCCCTTATAGAGCCACTCCATCATTTTTGGAGTAATGCCCCATGATTTGCTGCACAGCCTCCTGCATGCCCACAGGGCTGCAGTTGCCTTGTGCAGCGCATATCTCACATGTGAATTCCAAGTGAGCTGCTTATCCAGTATCACCCCGAGGTATTTCACCTCGGTACTTATATGGAGCCTTGCTCCTTGCATGGTGGGTGATACTATATTTAGGTTTCTTCGCTTGGTGAATGAAACCATGGTGGTCTTGGTTGGGTTTATATGCAATCCCTCCTCATCACACCATCCTTGGATGATATCTATAGCTCCTTGCATCCTTTCAGACACTGTGGAGGCAAATTTGCCTCTTACCAGAACTGCAAGGTCATCCGCGTATGCGACCACTTCGTAGCCTTCAAGCTGCAGTGTTTCCAGCAGCTCGTCAGCCACCAGTAGCCACAGGAGGGGAGAAAGTACCCCCCCCCCCCTTGAGGGCAGCCTCTTGTGGGGACCACTGTGACGCCACTGTGTCTTCCCCTAAACTGGCTGTGATTTCCCTACACCTTAGCATGGACATTGTCTAGTTCTTACGACCATAATTCAACGTCCATCGTATAGGTAGTTTATGAAAGTACAATTTTGCAAGACTCACTTTAGCGTCCCATGCACCTGAATATCAAATTTGAGCTAATTGAGTTCAGCCGTTCTCTCTCCATCGTGTTAACAGACCCATCCCCCCTCCCATCCCTAAATTCCAGAACGCCACGCTGGCTCTAGGGGTACAAGGATTCGAAAAAGAATAAAAACGGATAAACACGCCTACAGGCAGTTTAGGTACGATCCGAGCAACATACTTGTTGTGAGGGGGGGGGGGATACCTCGAATATCGTCGACACACCCAGCCTATTCATGTTATCAGTACTTTTCTAATATCAAACGGAGTAATGGAAGGGAACAAAAGTAACATACAAAAGGATTTTAACTAACAGTATTGTAGTGAACTTAGCTTTAAGATAATCATTGTAATCAACTTAGCTTAAGTACACAACCAACAAATAATATGTTTTTATAATATGTTATATCAAACTATGGAAATACGTTTGAAATGAACCACTGACAGAAGGTCATCCACCTGGATTTTCCCCTGGGCCCAGGTCAACCCCCTGAGAACACTAGGGGATTCCTCAGTGCACGAAGAAGGGGGTACCTCGACCTGTATAACTTCACTTCAGGCAGTCCCATTCCGACCTCCAGTCAGTCACTACTCTCAAAAAACCTCTTTTCATTTTTAAACCTAAAAAAGAAAACGACTCTTTGCTTATTGAGCGTAGCTGTTACTCTACCCTGTAGAGTGTACTTGTCTCCTCAATAAACGGGTGTAGCTGTTACTTCCCTTCAAGAAGTGTAATTCCTCCCGGTAAAATTGTAGTGCAGCTGTTGATTCCCCTTCAGGGGTTCGTGCTTGCTCCTACATTAAATTGGTGCAGCTGTTGGCTCTCTTCAAAGGCCGTACTTGCTCCCAATTTAGTATACGGACGAGCTGTTGATCTTCCTCCAGGTTTTCGCACTTGCTCCCGCATACAATCCATTTGGTGCAGCTGTTGGCCCTCTTCAAGGACCGTACTTGCTCCCAATTTTTGTATAGATGAGCTGTTGACCCTCCTTCAGAAGATCGTACTCCCACACGAGGTGTAGCTGTTCCTCATAACGAGGGTACTGGCTCCCTCAAACTAGGGACACCTCCTTCAGGGGTGGACAAGGTGGAGTCACATTTTACAAAAACTAAATATGAAAGTCGGACATGCCAAATCCAACCAAATCATTTATTAACTTCAAAAAAGTCATAACGAGTATATTTTTTGAACGTTTGATAGTGTCTCCCACGGATCCCATTTTCCGCTACATGGGAATGATCAGAATTGGGGAAGAACCAGCTGACGTTGAGAGCCTCGCTTCCTCTTCCACACCTGTACGCTGTTTCTGTAGATCTCAAGCTTAACACGAATGTGTTAATCACAGAATTTTTCATTGTGAAATTTCGTTGTTTTTTCGCCAGCTATATCGCAGTTTGAGTTGTTTATTTTCGTTCTCTTGCGTCTGGTGTCATAGATGCAAAAGAAACCATCACTGGGCATTGAAACTCCCCCGAAAGTCGTGGAGGAAACGGAAGAAATCAACTCGTTTGAAAGACGTAAAAAACTTCTGATTCAAGGGCATAGGACTGGGCATCCTTGCAACTGCCTCAAATAAAAGTGTTATGAAGTACTGATTGAAGGTAAACGAGCTTCTATTATTCGTAGTTTCTATCTCCTCGATGAGCGGAATGGGCAGAGTACGCATTTAACAGATCCTATGACTGGACCTCTGGAGCCTCATTTTTACCTTTCACGCTCGAAGGGGTTTGAAAGAAGTTTCATTTCACTCTCATTTGCTGTACAAGTTTTTATCTCGTACTTAACTCTGTCTGTCTGCCTGCCTGTCTCTCTCAGTAGCTCGCGAAAAACGAGAAGAATGTTGAGAGTACCTGTCCATCGCACAATAGCGTACTAGAGATCTTTTATTAGGCAGGAAATTAAGGCACACAATAAAAACGTAAACCTGTTCGATGTTCCTCTGAAGACGGAGAAGTTGTGGAAGTTGTGGCTGTGTAACATAAGAGGATGTATGTGTTGATTCCAGGAGAAATAGTGGAGGGAGCTTTATGACCCTTATTTCTTCTGGTGGATGGAAATATGTTACAATCAATCTCTCTATCAGCACTATTATACTACTTCTTCTTCTTCGGCGTGCCATCTCCATCAATGAAGGTTGGATATCACAGTGGCAAACCCCTCTCTGTCTTCAGCGGTTCTGATGAGCTCCTCGAAGCCCATGCCAGTCCACCGACGTACATTCCTCAGCCATGACATCTTCCGTCCTAGGCCCCGCTTGCCCTCGATCTTTCCCTTGACGATGAGCTGTGCGTAACGGTATTTGTCGTTTCTCAGGACATGACCTAGGTATGCAGTTTTACGGACTTTTACAAGTTTGAATAGTTCTCGTTCTATTCCAATCCTGCGCAAGACTTCTTCGTTCGTGGTATGCGACGCCCATGGTATTTTGAGTATTCTGCCATATGTCCACATCTCGAAAGCTTCCAGCCTGTTGATTGTTTGTGTTTTTAGGGTCCATGTGTATTATACTACAATATACTATTATATAGTCAATTTTCTTTATTTAATTATAAATACTTACTGTTCTTGGTTTATTATTAATTCTGAATAATAACCCTATGTTTTCGGTCACGAAAAATTTTGTGCAACCCCCCCTCAAAATTGGAGACTTTACGTTTCAAGACATGGAGATTCTTAATATGCAATGTCCGTCCGCCATCCCCCGTCGGGGCCATTAGTGCCTTTAACATGGTCTAAAAAATCTATTCTTTCGCACAAAACTCCCATTCGGTATCTAGTTTAGCCCGCCATCTCGGTAATCCGATCAGACGAAGCCCATGGTTGTTATGGACAACAAATGGTTTGAAAAATTAACAAAACGCAGTATAATCGCAAATAAGCCATGTTTCGTATCGTTTTCAAGGTATTTTTACACCCTGGGTCGAATGGAATGAGTATCAGACGTGTACCACTGCGTATAGGGAAATTACAGTAATTATTAGTGTCAACTAATTGAAAGAATTCGCGGGAACTACAGCAGAAGTCAACGTTTCGTCGTTACTACTCCCTCCCTCCCTCCCGTCTCATCAAAACCAACCACCTGCTCGCCTCGCAACGTCGTGCCAATTGCCGAGGGTTTGCTGGAATCCCAATTTCCCCGACTTTTAGCCCGACGGGGCGGAGGAGACCCCCTACATCGGATCATAAATGCCTACAGACGTTTACGGGCGCCTGGCACCGAAGCAATATTTAGTTTCCGTAGTTCCATTGTAGTCAGGTCATGTATCGTATGGTTTACTAGTATTTTTCGATGCTGCATCGAATGGGATGGGTCTCGGAGCAGTAATACTAGGTCAAGCTGTTCATGAGAATAATAAACCATTGTGTAATAATTTGCGGGTTTTTTAGGTGTAATTGGTCGTATGGGGCTGCAGCTTGCCAGATATTTCTAATAAATACGTTGTTCACTCTCTCTCTCTCTCTCTCCCTCCGCCTCTTAGCCTCTCCAGATTCGTGAATCACAACCGGTAGGAACTTTCTGCTCGATTTTCACAATACATTGATGCCCCCTATTTCTTCCAGAGCGTTCATTTCTCACGTCACTTTTTCAACTGTGCAACGGCGGATGTTTTTTGAAAAATTGAAACTAACGTACAGATTTATGTTGAAGTTCACTCGGGGCGTTTCACTCAATTGGACGATTATTAATTTGATCTCTTAACCACCAATATTATATTAAATACAGATTGCCGTTTAATTAACTCTCTCAACTGTGTACGTATGTAGTTTTGACAGTACGCTCATTAATGGGTAACTGATCGGCAGATGATCATTGAAAAGAGTGAAGGGTGTTGGTATCCATTCACATCACAAGTTGACGTTCACTGTTATGCACAATAATTTCTCGTAGGTAGCGTTTTCTGTTACCTATCCCGCTGTGTTACACATTCACCGGGCTGAAGAACACCAGTTAAAGAAGTGACTAGGGATTGTTAGATTAATGCAAGAGAAATGCCTTTTGCAGCAATTCAACGTTAAATAAGTTAATAACAACAGCCTTCCTTTCGCCCGGCTTGTCTTAAAACAATCAACGTTGCCTTCTAACGAGCAACCTTTAAAATATGTTAGCTCTGGGTTATGACAAAAAAACTCAATCCAAAATTACAATTATTTTATGAAATTAGGAACTAGCAGACAATTGTTATACTTTTGGAGGCTTTTCGAGAATATGTTCTCCCACGCTGCTGTCCAGTTCAGTCGTAGGCGCTCTCCTTCGTCGTCGAGAAAAGCAAGTATCACCCCGCCCGAATGTCTCACCGTCCTCCAACGATTGTGGCAAAGGGCGCCCCAAAGTTTCTGGTAGAAACATGGTAAACACACCCGACGTCAACACCACACTAGCGAATATCGTAGTTGGAAGACGTCTGTCAAATGAATCCTAGAATAAAAGCGGCGTCAGTTTTATTACGGACTGAAGTTGAATACAAGATTTAACAAATTGGCCCAGTTTCCTCGGCAATCAAGATTTTGTGGATCCTGGTGTTGGAGAATGGATAATTTGAAAATGTGGGTCGATTTGTTGCAACCATACTCACTATCACGGAACCCCCCCCCACGAGAGCTGTTTTTGAGGAAACAAATATTTTTCTGAAAACTATAGTTAGCGTCTTGCTGACTTCGTCCAAATCCTTGTTTTGGCATCCCACGTTGGCTTGCGAGCTAATTATCAAACTCAGCTGATTTCTAATTTCTGAAAATTCTCTTTCTTTTCAGACGATTACATAACGTTCCTTCCCAAGCTGAGTTAAAAAATCAGTTTTTCATTCGGTTAAAAACAAAATCGGTAGAACGCAGCTTGAAGTTCTATATAGACATTGGTAGCGCTCAAGCTCCTGCGACCCTGCACTGAGTAGTCAGTGCACGGGTGATACATGAGACTGTCAGTATGATTTTCCTGGATAAGTTCGTGAAGTTTTCTAATTATAGGCTAAAAACTGTGAAAACTGCTTGTTTCTAATTATGTTATGAACCGTTAGTAATTCTCGACGTAAGTCGAGGATTGTGGATCGGAGCTCCGCGCGATTTTCCGTAATTTTTGCCTGAGTCAGCAGCTCTTCAAAAGCATCTCCAAACTTACCTCAGTACAATTTCTCCGCGGTTGAAAATTTTGTAGTAGTCGTGTAACACTTGGAACTACTCATACAAAATGCTTAGTGAATATCTTTGGGGCCTATTTTAGGATATTTGGCGTTTCGCTCACTATCATAGCTATAGTTAATTTTGAAGCGATTTTACTTATGCCCTCATTTTAGTGTCCCATGACCAGCAGAAATAATATAAAATTTGAGTCATTTTGGTTCAGCCATTCTCTCTCAATCGCGTTTAAAGACTGTTTTCTTGAATGGTGTTTTTCGGAAGCCCTTGTAACGTAAAGATCTGAAGAAAACGCAGCTTTTGTTTATCAGCCGATTAAATAAGTTTGTTTCCAACTCCGCAGGGATGTAAAATGTCAAAATAGCGAATATGTTCTCACCAAAAGTGATATCAGTGGAGCCAATGCGGCTGCAATGCACGAGCACATATTTGCGTAACCCATTCCAGTATTGCGAATAACTGTTGGGAACAACTCGGCGCTGTAGTTGAACGAAATTGAAAACGAGCCTGAAATGCAAAACTTGCCAACGGCCACGACAATGTTGACTAATGAAGAGTTATCTGGGAACGAAAGAAAAACGCTCTGATGATGCAAATACTAAGCCTGCCAATAAAAAAGAACAGATATGTATTAGACTTGATAGCATCAATAAATATTAACCCACGAGTAAAGTCCACGTCTGAATGAAGGTCCTGACTGTGCAACTCGTGCTGTTGAAATGTTTGTTGCCTACGTTGCCTTGCTATCATAGGTATAATTGGCGCTAGTAAATACTGGTGTCAACGTATGGAAAGGTCAACAAAAATTGAATGTTTGTTGTTTCTGCAGGGTTGACTTACGAATGAAATTAATATTAATAAATTAAGGCAGAGTTCTTCAAATAAATAGTTGCTAGTTGGTTAGTCAACCATTTCTGGTACCTCAGTCTAAAGGCCGGTCCTGACGCTCCGTTTTCCACCATGACTTAAGTTTGCGCAGACTTGCTGATGAACAAGACGGAATGAAAACGTGGCGACTTGTAGCGTCCAGACGATACAGACTTTTTGCTCAGTTTTGTGTGATATCGCCATGGAGGATGTTCTCCTGTGGTCAATTTTTGCTGTCTGTGTAGTTAAGAAAATATCTGCCAGAAGAGGCCGGAGCTTGCTGATCTCGCATCATGCGAGGTTCAAGAATGATGACACGGAGGAAAGCCTGCAACTGAACCTCCCGCTGCTAGGCAGTATGGGAGGTTATATACTTTAGGGACGAATTAATTGGTGATTTACAACTGATTTTACTATATGATTTATAAAAGGATTGTATAGACTAAATATCTGGTGCGTCGCAACACACAACTTTCCTTAGCTCTACGTCAATTCACTTTGTACATGGCTAATTCTATTTAATCGATTCATTTATAACTCAGTTTCTTTGAACTTGGTCAGCAGGAACAGCAGCAGGAAGCGGTAGCGCTTAGAGTTCCGGAAGTTATTGTGCTGCTCATACTCATTATAGGACCATTATTGAGCAATTGGTACACAGAAAATTAATGAGGGTGTACACGAATTTTTTGAAGAGGGATAATAATCACTTTTGCAGAGTTATTGGGTAATAACTGTTAGAACTGGCAGTAAGCGAAACGGCGGTAGTTGAAATTCAGGAATTTCTGAAGTGAGCCTCATGTACCTCATGAGCGTTTTTAAACACTCACACTTTAGGTATTGGATTGGACTACAATACCAATTTTCTTTAACTTTCTACTAACATCCCAGCGGAGTTTATAAGGAAAAAACTGCGCTAAAAACGCTTTTCGTCGAAAATTTTGATTATTTATTGTGCTGCTCTCGTCATTTTCCCACGAATGGAAATTTTATGGTGTAATTGCCATATTGGGGTCTATCGATATAAAAAATTTAATCAAAATCGTTAGAGCCATATTTGAGAAAACAATTTTGTGTTTTGATCACTATGATAACTATAGTTAAATTTCGGTGGATTTTGCCCATACCCTTATTTTGGCGTCCCATGGTAACCTGCGGGCTAGATATCAAGTTTGAGAGGATTTGGTACGGTAAACCACTCTAAAATCGATTACGTCGAAAGTTTTGGTAATTTATTGTGCTGCTCTCGTCATTTTCCCGTATATGGAAATTTTATGGTATAGTTGCCATATTGGGAGCTATCAATATAAAAAATTTAACCAAAATCGTTAGAGCCGTTTTTGAGAAAAAAAATATTTCGTGTTTTTCTCACTATGATAACTATAGTCAAATTTCGGTGAATTTTGTTCATACCCTTATTTTGGTGTCCCATGTTGACATGCGGGCGAGATATGAAGTTTGATCTGATTTGGTTCGGTGGTTTTCTCTAAAAATCGTTCACAGACACACAGACCATTTTCCCAAATAGTGTTTTTCGGACACTGGAGGGTCTGAAACGTAAAGATCTGAAGAAAACTCAAAATTTTTTTTTCAGCCGATTACATAACTTTCCTTTCTACTTCGTAGAGCCAAGGAAAGTAAAAAAGATTGGACGGGATCAGAAGAACCAGGCGCCGGCGTATATGGCCACAAAAATGGTTATTAAAAAGGCGGGAGTTTTCCCATGTCCACGGATTTTGAGAGGTCCTCAGCTCAGACATCGTCAACTGCGAGACTTCCCGACGGACTCAAAACCTCACCGTTTTCCGTTCCCCACGCAACGTTTTCGCACGTCGTGGTGGCAAACGGAGCGTCTAGACCGGGCTTAACGTAAGTACATACTAAACAAATTCAGTGTAATTTAATTATACACAACCCTTTCTCTTGAAGATGCGTTAAGTGGTGGATTATCGAAAGCGAAAGTTCTTCAGGGATGCAAGACACCCAGCATTTAGTTTGTTCGTGGGGGGGGGGGGGGAGCGAGAGAGAGAGAGAGATATTCGATACCAGCGGCCAAACATATTCCATTCTTTCAACTTATAGTCGAACATTTCAAGAGTAAAGCACAGAGTTTTCTCACATTTCTTCAACTTGTCCTGATCTGGACTTCGATTTATTTAATAAAGTATTCAATAAATCGTTTCGGTTGAGCTTATAGCCGTATAATCAGGCAATTCAAACCTTTCTTCCGACCATTTGGAGCCGAAATGGCAAGCTGATTTGAAAGGGGCACTAGTTGGCTAAATCAAACACTACAATGTACAAGGAATATTATCGAAAAATCAGAAAATTTGACCAGATCTGTAAATAAACTAGTCGTCAAGGAATACGAACAGCAATCGGAAATTTTCAAGTTTATTGGAACTGGAACTGGGGAAGTTTTTTGTATTTTCCCGAAATGTTGGGAGTAGCCCTTTAACCCCTAAGAACCCACTTTGCTTATAAGCAACACTCACATTGAAGATTTTTTTTTAAAAAGGTGGGAAGTTCTAGCTCATTGAGAAGACTTTTACTGTGTTCTTAAGTAATCTGTGAGTGAATGTTGGTCATCCTGAATCAGTGTTGCCAGATTTGAGATTGAATAATAGGCGCTATCCACAGTTGTCAGTTGTTCACGATGGATTCCAGAAGAAAGAAGGTAAGTTTTCTTTATTATTTTGACTTAATTTTTCCTTCATATGAACTGTGAATTTTTTCCTACATCACAAAATCTGTTGATTTAAAAGACAGTTAGAGCTGGATTTTGTAGTGTTGCTCGAATGCAACGGCCTGCTCCGCTCACTTAGTACCCTCTGAATGTGGGGTGGAAGCAACATTGGGCAAGCTTTTCTCACCGCGAATTTCACAATGTGGTTTGAAAGCAACAATGAGCAAGCTTTTCCCCCTTCACTCTTTCTATTTTCCCTTTTAGTTTTTAATAACCTATTTTATTTCTTTTCCATGATTTTTTCCATTAACTTGTTTTTTTAAATTTATTTATTAAATTTCCAATATTTGCATTTGTTATGGAAAGCAGAACCTATTTTTTCAAGAGGAAGAAAGAAATGTAGTGTAAGGTTATGTTTCGTAAAGAAGAGGAATTGTTTTACAGATTTTCACATTGGCTGTGTTTCTTTTACGTAAAATAAAATTCGCTTTAAGTTAACATAACTTCGACTTGAGATTATTCACTAAGAGTGAAACAAAATTTAAAAAGTTTAAAAATTGAAAGACTGTTAATTTTCTGAAAAATTGTAAGACTGTTACCTATCTTAAAAAAGTTTGAGAGTATAACAGTTTTAAAAAATGTCAATTTTATTTTTCCTTAACTTTCTTATGTACAATTTTAATTCAAAGTAAGTGTGTAATGTTAATTAAAAATGTTCGTGTTACATTACGAACTTCTTTATTCATTTCCCTTTCGTATTGATTGAAAAAATGTTGAGTTGATTTTCAGAAGTCATGTACAGGGGGTTGTTTTGATTTTTACGTAATATTATTTGCTTATTAGCACTATTTAGGTATTTATTATGAGTTCACTTAGGTAAATTAATGAGCCGAGCTAGCCTTATGATGCCTATAAGCAACAGTGATTGTGTCTTTATGAGACAAGTTGACCCCGTGTTGCTTCAGAGCAACACATAGTGACCGCAGGTGGCCCTGTGTTGCTCCAAAGCAACAAATTTACTAAATTTTATTAAAATTGAAAATTTTCCAAATTTTCTTCTTATTTAAGTCATTTTAAAGGAAAAATTGGAAAGAACAAAATTCTAGCCCCAAAAAGTCTATGACTGGGTTCTTAGGGGTTAAAAATGTATTCAACTATTAAATTAAAGTTATATCTAGTACCGTTCCTGTGGCACTAACTGGTTGTGAAGCTGTCTGCGCCCAGAGGGATGGGACCAGCAGGCTGTCCTCTACTTCAAACTCAGGAGGGAGAGGGTTGCAGGTAGCAGCAATACAGCCGGGGGACTAGAACGAATTCCCTAACAAGTCGATTCCAGGTTCCTCATCCAGGAATTTCTTATGCCACTCACTTCAGCTTTCGCTGGCTCATCTCTCTCGTCTCTATTGTTGTGCACGACTCAGAAAACAGGAGGGGAGAGGGAGCGCAGCTTTACACCAAATTGTAGCCTTTATCCACACAGACCGATAATTTTTCAACTTTATACTAGTAAATTTTCAGTAGAACTTGAGATGTTGTGGCAACGAGTTAAACCTACATTGTATTGTACTACTTGACTACAACACCTACCTTCAGGGATCAATGCCAAGGAAAAACAAGCGAGTCCGCCAATGATCATGAGTAAACAAATAAGTGGTCGCCTTCCTGTTCGATCCAAGAGGAGGCCTACGAGGACGTAGCTGGGAAGCTCTACCGCTGCTAATAGCAAAACAATGAAATACGGGTTGCCCTCAAGAGATCCTGCACTAAGGGATATGCCGTAATACACTAAACTGTTCGAGAACCTGCAACATAGACATTGTCGTTGAGCCTTTCAGCTTATTTTTCACTATTGTTCAGAAGTTGTTAATTCATATCTTGTGAGGACAGCGTCATTCTTACCAATTGAGAGCGATGTTCAACGATTTCATCCTCATGTAAGGGGTTTTGAACAAATCGTTAATACTTGGGGAATATTCTTGGTTATCCGCGTTTTTATAAGTCTTGGAGTTCCCTCGAGATATGAAATACGCTTCGTCAACTGGCGGTAGTTTGTTCTTTTTGGCGGCAGCGCTGATAATTTTGACAGATTCCTTAATTCTACCGACTGACCAAAGCCACCTTGGAGATTCGTCAATCAGCCTATAAAAAAGTGATGTAGTTGAATAACTGGCCACGTTGTGAAAAGTGATACTTCACAGTTATGAGGCTATATGATAGTTTTATTATACAGCTCCTCTTGATCTTTTATAAACAGAATTTGAACTGCATTGACATCAGTTTCAGGTATAGCAGTTATTAAGTAAATAGAAAGCCATTCAGTCATTGCCACTTACAGTCATAATAACTGCTCATCAATTAACAAACCATTTCATAGTTATATAAAAGCTTTTAAATATCTGGCGATTTTTATCGGTCTACGAAATGGGTAGAACTTACCCACTAAATTATGAATGTTTTTTCTTCACAGGCAGTTCCAAACTCTGAATAACACTGATGCCAGGTATCAATTCTTCCCCAGAGTCTTTTTTGACATATCAGGGGAGGTTCGGGCTCTCCTAAAAGTCCTGCATCCTTGATATGCGTCTACAAGCTCTATTCTGTTTTGATTCTGCACTGCCCTGGCGAAGTGGAACCTCTCATACCCTTTGGATTTCTGCACAATAAGGCCCAATTAGGATTTCCGCTGTACTTTGCCGGTCAGCCCACTTCTAATCGGAGAAGACGTCATTATTATGCACTGCAGTGAAGAGGCCACCACTTACTTATACTGCACCGCCTCACAAAAGAACCTTGAGCTTGTGGACTTGCCAATTTGTGTGGATACGTCCTAAATCTACCACGCCCCATGAGGACTTGAGTGTGGTTCAATTATTTCTGTCTTTAGAGGCTAAGACAGTTCGCTTCTTGTATCAACTTGAATATTTCTAATCAACTTGCAGCTGTAGGCTTCAAATCACTACTGAGGTTTGTATCGAGACAAGCTCAAAACAAAATTGTACGAATATTGAAATTAGCCAAATATACTGAAAGCAATTCAAACGTATTACCACCAATGACCGATCAAAATAAAGCTGTGGAGTCCATAAACAAGTTGTAGAGTTACGTATCCTTTGATGAAATATCCCCACACAGCAACTGCCATCATCCCGACAGCAAATGCTCCTGAAAAAACCATTCCACAGAACGTTCTCTTTGAAGCGCCAACGACTTCCATTGCTGTAGAACAAAGTATTTGTATTAGTTTTTGAATGGTATTTCCACAGTGTTTGACTGGTTATGTTGAAATTGTAATTTCATGCATGTATCAGGGTCTACTTTGTTTTAGTTCTTGTTGGATTGGCACCTTTTTTGAAGTTCGTCTTTCGGCCATTATGTTCTCTTTTTTTCTCTGTGCATTTGAAAAGTGATCTGTTCATTCTACATTTATCTTCGACTGTCTCGTCCTTAAATATTAGGCATATGGTGTTAGTTCTGTTGTATACTATATGTCCTAATTTTAATATGTGAAATCTGAATAAGTATTCGCTTTAAAGGTAAACACCAGAATGACCTCTTTATTTTCTCCCCGTCTTTATCAGCTCGTTGCCAGGAAATCAGATAAGTAATTATAGTCAATGTATGATACTACATCTTTCCCCCTTACCTAATTATTTATATAAAATATAGTCTTTGAGTTTAGTCGGTTTTTTCACAACTCTTCCACTTCTAGTAGTCTTCTCGCACAAAAGCTCCGGTATGCTCAATCCTTCATTTTGCTTTCCGGAGTACACTTGTAAGCGCAACAAAGGAAATTGTTTGTCGTCGAGGAAGACGCGCTGAGTTTGGGAACCAAGTCTGCGTAGTGCGGCGATCGCGTCTGCACCGGTCAGCGTTGCTGCGGACCCATTTCCAGCACTGAGCCCCCCTTCGCCCGCTTTATTCATTCTACGCGAAATCTCCAGAGACGACCGTACGGCTCTCGCCATTTTCCCCTTTTTCAACACGCGTTTTCGAACTTTCTTCGTCCAGAACGACCATTAGTTTTGGTGGCCACCATTGTGAATCAGTTTTTCGCCGTTCACCAGCTTTCATCAGGAAACATGTCCTGCAGGTACATTGCCGTCATAGTGTTACTCGCGTATGGGGCAAACCTTTGGGCCAAGCCCCAGTTAGTGGATCCATGATCCAATTAAACTTCTGTTAATATTTTTTATTTGTTCAAGTTCCGTTTTTAATTTTGTATATATTTTCTCGAAGAGTAATTTTCCGTTTTGGTTTATTATTCATTCTGAATAATAACCCTATGTTTTCGGTCACGAAAAATCTTTACAACCCCCCCTCAAAATTTGATACTTTACGTTTCAAGACATGGAGATTCCAAATTTGCAATGTCCGTCCGCCGTCCCCTGTCCCCCATCCGCCGTCCACCGTCCGGGCCGTTTTGTGCCTTTAACGTGGTCTAAAAAATTCGTTCTTTCGCCCAAAAATCCGATTTGGTATCTAGTTGTGCCCGCCATCTCAGCAATACGATCGGACGAAGCCCGTGGTTGTAATGGGCAAAAAACGGTTAAAAAAATTAACGAAATGCAGTACAACGCGGGAGCTACAAGCGTTTCGTCGTTTGAATTTCCTCCCGCCCCGCCCGTCTCTTTAAAAAACCAACCGCTCTCGAGGCGAGCGTGCGGCCTCCCGCTCGCTTCCCTCCCAACGACCCGCCTCTCGCTTCGAGCGCGCCCGTTCCAATTTCCCCGACGTTTTGGTTTTAATACGATTCAATTTTTTTAGATTCTTTCGTTTCATTCTCATTTTGGTTTTTTTCATAGATTTTTGGTTGAATTTTGATATTAGTATTTAGCGTGCGTGTTTTCATATTAAAATTCAGTTTTTTCTAGATACTTGCGTTTTTTTTGTTTATTTTAATATTACGATTCAGTTCTTTTCGACCTTTTTTTGGGTTTCATTATGATATTTTTCGATGCTGAATCGAACAGGATGAGTCTCGGAGCATTAATGCTAGGTCAAGCTGATTATCGGAATAATAAACCGTTGTGTAATAATTTTCAGGGTTTTTGTTTCATTACAGTCAAAGATTCAATTTTGTATTAATTTCTTTCGCCTTTTATTTATCGCAAGGAGATCAACAATTAGGTCTTATACTGTACGAGCCCTAAGTTGACTCCACAGCACTTCTTACTTGTTTCCTGGCCCAGATTCTTCCGGTGGAATCTTTTGGAAAAACAATGAGTTTCGGGTGACCTCGCATCCATCCCGACTTG
The DNA here is from genome assembly GCA_020466155.1 of Pachypeltis micranthus. Lineage (NCBI taxonomy): Eukaryota > Metazoa > Arthropoda > Insecta > Hemiptera > Miridae > Pachypeltis > Pachypeltis micranthus. Next base: position 4,311,321 of record CM035778.1, read on the forward strand.
CAGTAATCTTCGTTCCATTGACATCTTTCACTTGATACGGGGTAGGGTCTTGAGAGCTTGTTGTGTTTTTGCTGGTTGACCAGCACCTTGTCTCCCTCTTTGAGGCTATGATTTCTGACGTGTCTTCTCTGGTCGGCGTATTCCTTCATTTTCTGACGATTACTCTCTTCATTTGCAATTAATCGTTCATCGATCCCGTCGTCAAAAATGTTCTCCGCAATACCAGGTAGATAGGATCTGAAGTTATTCCTCAGAAGAACATTGGCAGGAGATATGCGAGTCGAGCTATGCGGTGTATCACGATATTGCAACAAATATTTGGGCAAAGCTTCTTCCCAATTACGACCTTCAATTTCAGCCGATCGATTGGTTTTGTTTAAATTGAACATGAAGTGTTCGACCCTGCCATTAGCTTCAGGCCAACGACTCAGTGATGTTTTACTCCAAGATTGCTGCAAAATCTTTCAAATTCTTTCAATTTCAGACTTTATCAACTCGTTGCCAGAAAACCAGATAAGTAATTATAATCAATGTTTTACATCATTAGTTTTTTTGTACCAGTGCTGTGATAACCATAACAAAGCTGGGTGTCAGGAAGCACTATATATTGGTACCCCAGGACGTGTATGTCTGTGTGATAGTGTATGCGAGCTCTCTGTCCCATGAGGGTGTGATGTAATTGAATGTGGCATATGGCAAGGGAACCTTCCATCTCCGCTTCTCTACAATCTGGTGATTGATATTGCTGGCACGGGAAGTAGGGCTTGATATCGTCTCAAACGCATCGCTAGGCGCATTAGCTTTGGGGGAAAATGATCTTCTCCCTAGTACTTGTTGCCTTAGGCAGGTGTCTGGAGTAGCCTAATATGCGTAGGTTGGAGATTAATGCTGAGAAATGCGTCTTAGTCTTCTTGGCCCTATTGAGATTACAACACAGAGAAGGTGGATGGAGTTTTGTCATAGGTAAGTCCTGGGTTTCTGGCCAAAAGGTGCCTTTGACGCACAGTCAAGTTTCCACGTGCAGTCTCTTCAACGGGAAGCCAAATAGCCACATGAAAGTTTTCAAAGCTCTACTGAAGGCAAAGTTGAAGCTGGGTTGCTTTTGGGGGTGGTTTTCACGCAAGGAAGCTGATAATTCTTGACAAAACGGTTCGTTTCTTGGTACGAGCTTGATCGGGGCTCTGTAGTTAGTATTGAATCGATATTTCCCCAACCTTTATTCTGATGTCGCACTCGTGCAGAACAAATATCAAATTTCAGCCGATTTGGCTCAGCTGTTTCTTCAGGATTGTAACCACCGACAGGTACGCCCAGCCCAATTGCTCAAATGGTATTTTTTTGGATTGAAGAGCAATGAAAACGTGAAAATATTTAAGGTTGTAAACAGTTGAATGTGAGTGCTACCTCCTTTGTTATTTTGTTGCTTTCAGTGTTATTCGGTTCCATTGCTTCTATTCGAAAAATCTCAACCATTAATCTACCACCCCTCTGATTAACTGTAGCTAAACGAGTTATTAACTTTCTCTGAGTGTCTGACGAATTACTTGGCGTGCAATACATTTAAAAGTGCTGTTGTAAACGCAATTATAGTTGGAATTGAGGTTGTAGACATAACTGAAAGGATACTAGTATAAATCAGTGTAATGCAATTTGCCTTCAATCCAATTTTCTTTGGTTATAGTGGGAATTTATAGTTGTAATCCTTAGCTGTTATTAGTTATTATGATAGTATTACCATAACTCAAGGGATGTATTTTTATATTTGATCGTCAGGTTGCACCATGCATAAATCATTTTGTGGTAACCATAACGCCTTGTTCTGCTCTCAGAAGACGATGAGAAGGTCTTCATTGAAATTTAAGTTAATGTGGCAGTTCATAACGTAGGGACGTTTTAGTTGAATTAAAATGTGGGAATCAACTCTTAATGGGTTAAAGGCTCGTCTTGTCACTACAAAGTTAATAAGAATGTATTCTACACAACCCCACAATCCTGCGTAATAGCCTTTTTGTTCTTGTATCAAGTCATTCTAAGCGTCCCGGTGAATATCGAAGTTGGTATTTTCTAAAGCCTAAACAGACAAGTCCGTAAAATGATTTATTGAGGATTTATCTATCCATCAGAGGAAATGAGGGCCATATTGCCTTCTCTATTGTTGCCCCTGGCTCAAAATATTCACGTTCCTTTTAGATTAACATTCAAAGGCCTTGAATAAAAATAGTATTAAATAGTACGTGTGTACGTAAATTAGTATTAAATTATCTTGGTTGGTATTATCTTTTATTACACGACATTCTATGAGCTCTAAAAGTTAAAGCAATTGAATTTAATGAAGGGTTTGCGACGAGGCTGCTTTTTTGTTTTCTGCCTGGGGTAAGGTGTGTGGTGATTGGCTCCCAGTGAGTTATTGGCCCCCTCAGTTTAAAATGACAAAAATAAGATGTTGAAGACCAAACAAGAAGCGTAAACTGATTTTGAAATTCGCGCCAATAACGTTTGTCATGTTGGCTGTGGTGTTGCTGCGATCGGCTAAGAAATATGGCGACCAACGAAAAATTTATGTGTACCGACAGCGAGTAAATTAGCCGGCTTGCCAAATTCTTAAGGAATACCTTGCCAGATTTAAATTGTAATCAAGGACAAACCATTTTTGCAAAGGCAAGGACTACAAAATAACGTAACTAGGGCTATTTTTATAAGTTTTTACTAGACAATTTTCTAATGTTGTTGTTTGTTTACATTTTATGGCAGGGCCAATAGCTGTTCACAATTCAACATGGACATTCAGTGATTGGCCCTGGGGGACATTCACTGAATTTTTATGTTTTCAGAGTTTATATTATTTTTTATTCTACATTCTTTGTGAAAGTGCCCTCGTTTAGTCCTATTGATCGAAAACGTTCTTTTTTCAGCTATTGGCCCGGAAGTACCTAAATCCACCCTTCAGTTCCGGCTTTCGAAAAATTTTAAGAAAACTTCCCTTGGACCGGCCCCAGTTCTACTTAAAGAGGAAGAAACATTATTAGTGAAGTGGATTATCGACTGCCAAAGAAAAGGCCAGCCCCGGCGTGCTGAAGACTTAAAGCTCAGTGTCAAAAAAATGCTCGATGTTTCAAAGAGACCAAACCCTTTTGTGAACAATAAACCGGGACAGGGCTGGTATAATGCTTTCCTGCGCCGATACCCTGAACTAACCATTGGAGTGGCTGATGAAGTTACCCGTGTGTCTCATTGGTCATTCAGAAAACGGCTGGATGACCTGCGAAGTATTTTACAGCGAGACAAGAAATGTCTATGAGGTGAAAGAATTAAATTGCTTTTTAGATTAAAATTCTACCAATAAAAATACAGATTATTTGTAGAATTGTGTATGGTTTTGTTTAATACCTACTTAGGGAAATGTGGGTTATGTAAGTTGCCGTTCTTTCTATTGCGAAAGCTGCTAAGTACAACGATGAATATAGTAGGTCTATATTTTTAGTTATTGGCCCCATAGTGATTGACCTGGGTCAATTACTGTAGAGCAATGGTGCCAATTACTATTTTTATGGGGCCAATAAGTATACTTTGGAAACACTTTGAAAAAAATGTGGCCCCTACCAAAATCTGTGCTTTTATTTTACAATTTCAATTTGTTTTCCAAAAGCATATTGCTTGGTGGCTGCAAAAGCGAATTTTGAGATCTATCTACCCTTAACTTCTCCAGATATGGATTTAAATATACGCCAACCTGCTTAAAGGGGCCAATAACTATACTCGTTACCCTATCCGTTATCTTTTATAAGACGCAATTAGTTAAGAGTGTTCAAGCCAGCAACAAAATTTTCAAGAACCATAATGTCCTCTTGTGGTCTTATCCCTTTGTCGAATATCTAAAGAACTAACTGTCAATATAATGTGTAAACATTTCAATTACATAGTACGAAGCCCGCCATGTATGCTCCAGCTGACCCAAACGCTCCATAGAAGAACGACATGAATAAGTATAAATTAAAATTTGTAACGGATGCAATAGTTGTGCCAAATACCAGTTGCATAACAGCCGAGACGTAAAAAATTGTCTTTCTTCCATACCTGTGAACAAAATCCAGTTATTAGAAATTGAAATTTCAACGGATCATTTTTGCTTTCGTCACAAAGTTTTGACAATATCTTTTTATAGCCACAAATCCTAACGCTTTCTGTCCGGCGTGATTGAATGGCGATTGGGGTAATAATATTTGAAATTTAGTGGCAGGATCAAATATTTTTCATTCAGTCTTCTTCTTCGTCTTCTACTTATACTGTAAGCAGTTGGGGTGACACTATGACTGACTATTGATAGGCTAACTTTTGTGGTGCAACAGATGAAGATTACGCTGCAGAAAATAGCTGTAAGCAGTTGACCCGACAGCTATGCCTACTGATACAGTGAATCGTCGCTACCTCACCTGCCTCAACGTAGAATTCTTAGTTTTTGAAAAAGCATTTATTTATTGAGTGACCTAACGAGGCTGGAAAATTATTGTTGGAAATATTTTCGAATAATACGAGTCAATTTCCTTCCACTCCGATTTATCTTCAACTACTATCAATAAAAATTCAGCGCACAGAAATTACATTTTAATATCGAATAAGTGTAACTAAATGTGAAGAAAAGTGCGATTCATTACTCACTTGTCAGCCATACTTCCCAAAGTGGGCGCGCCAGCGAACACCCCAAACATGTACGACGCTTGTAACAGAGCTCCCATCCACCGCTGATCGCAAACGAGGTTCCACTGATAACGAGAGGGGAGGAAGGTTAGCACTATTAATCGTATAAAGTGATGAAAACATGTTCAGCTTTAAAGGACAATTCGACATAAACGGACAAACTCAAATTAGTCCATCTTCAGAATTGGATACTTCATAGAACATACGTGGCGGCACTTGTGGGAGATTTTTACAATTCAGAAAAGCAAATATCTGGTGCGTTGCAACCCACAACTTTCCTTAGCTATGCGTCAATTCACTTGGTACATGGCTAATTCTACTTACTCAATTCATTTACCACTCAGTTCATTTGAACTTGGTCGAACAACACTTTACGGCACCAGGAACCGGTAGCGCTTACAGTTCCGGAATTTTTTGTGCTGCTCGTACTCATCCCCGGACCATTATTGAGCAATTGGTACACAGAAAATTAATGAGGCTGTAAACACGATTTTTAAGAAGAGGATAGTAATCACTTTTGCAGAGTTATTGGGTAACAACTTTTAGAATTTGTAGTAAGTGAAACGGTGATAGATGAAAATTCCAGAATTTCTGGAGTGACCCCCTTATTTCTTATGAGCATTTAAAAACCCTCACTCTGTAGGTACGGGAGCGGACTACAGCACCAATTTTTTAAAACATTCTAGTAACATTTCAGCGGAAATTATAAGAAAAAATCGCGCTAAAATCGGTAATTTATTGTGCTACTCTCGCCATTTCCCACAAATGGGAATTTTATGGTATCATTGCCTTATTAAGAGCTATCAATATAACAAATTTAATCAAAATCGTTGGAGACATCGTCGAGAAAAAAATTTTGGTGTTTTGATCACTATGATAACTATAGTAAAATTTCGGTGGATTTTGCTCATACCCTTATTTTGGCGTCCTATGGTAACCTGCGGGCTAGATATCAAGTTTGAGCTGATTTGGTACGGTCGTTTTCTCTAAAAATCGTTCACACACACTTAGACCATTTTCCCAAATAGAGTTTTTCGGACTCAGGGGGGTCTGAAACGTAAAGATCTGAAGAAAACTCAAGTTTTTTTTCAGCATACATAACTTGCCTTTTCTACTTTGTAGAACCAAGGAAAGTAAAAATGGTGTAATGACGTAAAGCATGCGTACAAAGGAAGGGGTTACAATTCCTTCGTGATCAATTTATTATCAAACCAGTTGGGGCTTTTCCTCCTCAAGACTTGATGCATTGTTGATTTCTTATTTATTAGGGCTAAAATAAATTATTAGGGGAAAGTAATAACAAATATGGCACTGCTATTCGTAACTGATTCGATCACATCTCTGCCAAATTTATTTTGTTTGTTGTTGTATTTGCCACATTAACAGTTAATTAACGAAAACACGCCCAAGTGGGTGATTCACTCATTTAAAATGAAACTTAAAATAACTGTGCTCACCATCTCGTACGGCTCCATCCTTCGAAGCTGCCTGTAAGCAGCTACACCACCTTTTGATATCCATTAAATTATTCATTCAGAAGTGTTATATTTTTATTAAGTTTCAATGTGAGTGGCGTCAGCACACCAGCCATTCCAGCTCCCGACGCCATTTTTCTTCCATTCCAATTCTACCTATCTGCGAACCGCCACGTGCACGTTAAAACTGCTTATATTAGTTATTCATTGCCATTTCCTCACTTTGCAGTGAACAATTTCATCATTAACGCGCAGTTATCATTCTCTTCGGGTCGCAGTATTCCACAAGTCCTGTACTCAACGTTTACCAGCGTCATACCTGGACTAATATACAGCCGAACGACTATTGGACAAAGTAGAAGCACGAACGTTAAACATCGCTCGAAGAAAACTTGTGCCAAGTACCAGATTATTTTTACTTTCGCTTCAGAATTGTCACGAGCAGTAACTTTATTTTCTATTTATGTTTATGAGCTAAACGATAAATTTATTCCCAACATTTTTCTGTATTAAACATTTTGTGTGCAAAATCTGGTTGGATAACCATTCACTACTTTGTCACAACACTGCCAATAAAAGTCTTATTGGGATATAATACTGTCAATTAAACGACTGCATTATTATATTAACACATTGGCTGCCCATGACGCACGCGTGTGCGTCGAATATTTTTCGTATTTCAATTAATGTTTACAACGAAAGGCATGGTAGTAAGGTCTTCCGATTGAATGCATCGTGTTTGAGACAACCTATGGTACAAAGAAGTAGCGATGGTTCGAAGTTTACTTATTTCTTGCCCCCTCCTTTGGAGTTCGTGCTGCCCGACTGTCGAATCAATCGTTTGCAGTTTTTCGAGTGCTAGTCATTGTTTTGCCATTAGTTGATACAGTACCTTTGCCAACTCCTGGTACTTCAACTGATCGTTCCGTTCCAGTTGTACATTGTCCATCACCACCATCCCCTATGGAATTTCTAACGGAAGAATCATCAGAATCTGAGGAAGACGATAATACTGGAAACGCGAAATGGCTCACATCTCGGCCAAACATTAAACAAAATATCTGGTGCGTAGTAACACACAACTTTCCGCCACCCCGAACACCACCTACATTTGCGGGCGCTATATCTTCGTTTCATGCATTTTTACAGGAACATTTACGGAGAACAAAATGCAGGGACTAGTTAGCTGAGAGTACTCCGTAAGTTTGATCGAAATCGTTAGAGGCATTTTTTAGAAAATTAGAATACCGATAAATTAATATTCGACAAATCTCCTTTTCTGTGTTAACTTGGCTTATATCTCCGCTCAACATATATCAACAGAAATAATTATGGAGAACGAAATGTTGGTATGGGTCACTAAAAGACACTCCATTAGGATTTATCACACCTGGTGAAGAAGTTACCCTGGAATTTACAGAAGTGTTCGAAAAAACGTCATTTTCGACACATTTTGATTTTTATCTCTGTTCAATGGACTGTCAGAGGAACATTTATTCAGAACTATATGTACGTATTGACTATTTGAAAACATCTTGAAGGTTTGGTGAAAATCGTTGAAGCCGTTTGTCCGAAAAGCGTAAAAAACCTATTTTTGCTTCATAGGCCTCTATCTCCGTTCACCGCATTTTCATGGAGATATGTATGGAGAAGAAAAGTTAGGTATTGATTAATAGAAGATAATTCGAAAGTTTAATCAAAATCGTTAGAGCAGTTTTCGAGAAAAATGCGAAAAACCCTAGTTTTTGGTACATTTTCGTCCCCCCCCCCACCACCCCTTCCCATCGGCCGAAATCGTCCATAACCTTATTTTGGTGTCTACAAAAAATAGCAAACAAAACAAAAAAAGAACCAGCTCAATAGGATCAGCCGTTCTCCCGCAAATCGAACTACAGACACACAGGTCTGTTTCCTTATTTGATGACTGTACCTAAACCCTAGACGAGGGTTATATCAGTCAAACTACAGACACACACACACACGGACCACGCGCCGGTTTAATCAAAAAGGTCAAATTTCAGATCAAATTAGGTTTTTTAGACTCAGTAGGCCTCAAAACGTTAGATCTGAAGAAAACCCAAATTGTTTTTTTTTTGGCCGATTACTATACTTTCCTTCTCTTGGGGTAGCGGAAAGTAATAAGATTTACGGGCAAAAGACAACTCAAGATTACACCTGCTCTTTCTACTCCCATTGAGTTTTTCAACGCTTTTTTTTTCAATAATTTTCAATAAATATTAAAATTTATATTGAATTTACAACTTTTTCTACGTATTTCTAAAATGACTCACACTGTGAGTCGTGCGCATAGTAAAATCAGAAAAACTGAAAACTGGTCTAGGGACAGGTGTGCGTCACTGTCCTGTTGAAGTTAGAAACCAATGGGCAATCCCACTATTGGGCATGGGCAGCCAATGTGTTAATAAACAACCACATTGATTGTCTTACCTAACGAGGCAACAGTCCAAGACGAAAAGTGCTTACGTGAAAGTAGGACCTAACGTGAGCGATACACGTTATCCCCATGTTGACCTCATATAATACTCCACACCTCACATCATGCACATCGTGAGCAGCCTCTACCTACTTCGCTAGGTGGATTCTTTCCAACTCTGACTGACTCCCGAAGGACGTGACTATTAATGCAATGCCACACACTCACACAAAACACAAAACGACGGGGTGTTGGCTGCAACTAAATCCTAATATGATCAATTAAGAAGGATGTACTATCATAAATGAAATTAGTTATTCAAGTCAACTTACTTGAGTTGATCTGGTTTCATGATAGAACGTCTCGTCATACACCCAAGCGTTGCACGTGTGATAGGAGGCATTACGTGACCCGCTGTCAGCTCTGATTAAACAAGAGCTCAGCTCTCCCCTTTCATCGTAAGGTATCCACTCGGAAAGGAGGGTTGAGTTCCATGAGACCTGTGCAGTGTTACCATCTACGCTGGGTACTAAACATCTGCCAAATTCGAATTGGTTCGATACAAACTTATTCTTAAATAGATTGATATAAAAGCGAGCAAATTGATTGTAATAAAATAACAATTGTAAGGATATTCAGTTGAATTCAGTAAACTTATCTGGCCCAAACGCTTAACGCAAACGCTGCGTCTCTGTTTCAGTCAAAGCTGAAAGATTTTACCGCTCTTCCAACAACCGTGGTACACAGTTTTGGGAACTAAAGTGAAGCAGCATGTGGTTGCTTGTTTCCTCCACGCAGGAGGAGCAAGACATGAAGGATAGAGAGTGTTTGAGAGAAAAGAAGTGGAGCTGTACGTTGAAGTCGCTCTGTTCCTTTTGAAACTGGCCAGTCCAGTGGCCTGACTAAACCCAAATTTTCCACGTCTCTTTGATGAGGATTCGCATCTCGTTTGCTCTTTAGCTAATGGCCGTTCATCTAGCTTGTCACGTTTTTGTATATTGGAGAGATCTATACTACAAAGTTCAGCCCATAGCGGAGGAAGTTCCCTTTTCACTCACTACTTGCCCACCCTCAATGGCAGAGTCGATGGATAATTGACCAGTGGCTTCAGTGGATCCTCCAGTTTTGTGGACCTTACCGATCCACAGGAGCGCAGCTCTCAGGCGTTGGGTTACTCCCCTTTGATTGACTGGAGCAGTAGCCAATCACGCCTGAGTGAATGACATAAGGAGTGTGTCAGGTCTGTTTCCTTATTAGATGACTGTACCTAAACCCTCGACGAGGGTTATATCAGTCATAGAAGTTGCGGTTTCGCAAATATGCAAGAGGCCTGCCCCTGCAGCATCCACTGAACTCAGACCTGTGGAGGTATGGCAGGTATTTGGTCTTAGCCAGTCTCCCGTAGAGAGCTGTGGCCGGTGTGTGACCGCGCGGAGGTGACGACCTGAGGAATCCCGTACCATCTGGGAGGAGTTCTTAATCTGGTTCCCTACCTGATCTTACTTTTTACTTGGGTGGCAAGTTTCAAAAGGACAGATCAACTATGACCACGTTTCTTAGCCATCACCTTCTTTGCGAACTTTGCAAAATGGTTATAGGCTTCCTTTGTAGCAGTCAATGCTGCTAAGTTCGTTTGCCCTCCCAACAACCGTCGCTCACTGTAGTAGAAACTACAGTAGAGCAGCACATGGTTTCTTGTTTCCTCCGCACTGGAGGCACAAGACGTGCATAATGGAGAGTCTTTCAGGGAAAAGAAGTGAAGCCGCGCATTGAAGTCACCATGTCCCGTGAGGAACTGGCTCGTCCAGTGGTCTGGCTCAACCCATTTTCTAGAAAGACGTTCACGGATGTTGGGGAAGAACTCATACGTATCACGTCCCTTTGACGAGGATTCCCATCTCGCTTGCCATTTCTCTAGAGCCCATTCATCGATGGCGGCAAGTTTCTGTTCTGTGGTGAGATCCGCACAGAGTTCAGCCCAAAGCGGGGAAGCTCCTGTTTCACTCTCCACTTGTCAATCATGCACTCAACAGCCAAATCAACTGGTAACTGGCCAGTGATCACCTGGAGTGCTTCCGTTGATACAGTCTTGTAGGCCTTGGTGATCCACAGGAGCGCGGCTCTCTGGGATTGAGCCAATACTCTCTTTTGATTGACTGTTAGTTTGCTACCCCAGACAACAGGGCAGTAGCCAATCACACCTAGATATATGGCCTTATACATGAGGATGGTGTCGTGGTAACACACACCCCAAGTGGCCTTAGTAATGGCACGCAGTGAGGCAAACCTTGCAATGGTAGTGCCTTTAAGGGACTGGAGGTGTTGGTTGAAACCCCACCTCTCACCTATATTCACTCCTAAATACTTGACGTGCTTTTCAAGAAGGAGCCTGTGGCCGCCAAAGCGTATTGTGGGTGGATTATTCACTTTCCCCTTCAAGAGGATTAGCTGGGTTTTTTCCTCAGCCACCTGCATCTTTACATGCTCGCACCATTGGTTGACAGTGCAGAGCACGTGGTGGGTTTTTTCTTCAATTTGGCGGACTGACTCTGCAAAGATCAGCACAGTCAAGTCATCCACATAGGCGTACTGCTCGCAGTCAGTCTCCATGAGTTTCCTGAGAAGGAGTGTGTCACTGTAACCCAAGCACTCAGTGGCCTCGCTAATTACCACAAACTAAATCACTCGCGACGAAGTTGCAGAAATCCATTTCCGATGACGACGATTGATTTCCACTAAATTTGTGTTACGATGTTAGATCGATTTTGATGGTTTGGTTATAATCAGTAAAAAGAACGCGACTGCGCTGCCCGTAATTAGCAAACCTCGTGAGGGTCGTGTCTCAGACAAAGACACACGCCTGTCTACGCACAGACCAAGACCAAGTGTCGGGTTTCAGACTCTGAAACCTTATAACATAAAAATCTATCGAAAATTCGACAAAAACTATTACTTTCTTTGACTTCCTTTTCGCCTTGACGAAACTGAGGAGAGTAAAAATGATGTGCGTGCAAAGAAGATTGTACTAATTACTTACATTCTTTTAAGAAAGAATACCTGTGTTTGGGAACGGCTGCGACTGTAATCAAACCCAACATGTGCAGCCCAGAGGTAAAAGCAGCGATAGTTTGAAGAAGTAACTGCACAAACTGGTACTTTCCAAACTCGCCTGAAAGAGAAAAACCTTGAGTTCCAAATTAGTCAGTTGAAGAAGAACGATTGAGTGATTGTGCCCTATTGTGAGATGGGGCCGTGCTCCAGATGGCTGATTCCAGCACTTGGGCTTTGCCATAGTAAGTTGGATTTCCACCTCACTCAGTTTCTAACGGGACTGTAGCACTTGGGGCATATTTGCGCGGAATTGAAATGCTGCCAGTCCGCATTGCCATCACCGCAGGACAATGGTGAATGATTCATCCCATGCCAGAGGTGGACAGGCTGGCGGTGCATAGAGGCAGACACAATTGGTCAGCTCACGCCAGAGACATTCGCCCGCTCCATTTTGTATTCAGAGGAAAACTGGAGGTGCATAGCTCGATTTGCCAGAGCAGTGCTCTGCCAGAAGAGGCTGGAGCTTGCTGATCTCGCATCATGCGAGGTTCAAGAATGAAGACACGGAGGAAAGCCTGCAACTGAACCCCCCCACTGCTGGGCAGTATGGGAGGATGTATACTTTAAGGACGAATTAATTAGTGATTTACGACTGATTTTACTATACGATTTATAAAAGGATTGTATAAACAAATATCTGGTGCGTCGCAACACACAACTTTCCTTAGCTCTACGTCAATTCACTTTGTACATGGCTATTTCTACTTACTCAATTCATTTATCATTCAGTTAATTTGAACTTGGTCAAACAACACGTCACGGCAGCATGAAGCGGCAGCGATTACAGTTCTGGAATTTATTGTGCTGCTCGTACTCATTGCAGGACCATTATTGATCAATTGGTACACAGATCATTAATGAGGCTGCAAACACAAATTTTTTGAAGAACGATAGTAATTACTTTTGCGGAGTTATTGGGCAAAAACGTTTAGAACTGATAGTAAGAGAAACGGCAGTAGTTGAAATTCAGGAATTTCTGGAGTGAGCCCCATGTATTTCATGAGCGTTTTTAAACACTCACCCTTTAGGTATTGGATTGGACTACGATACCAATTCTTTTTAACATTCTACAAAAATTACAGCGGAGTTTATAAGGAAAAACCTGCGCTAAAAACGCTTTTCTTCGAAAATTATGATAATTTATTGTCCTGCTCTCGTCATTTTCCCATTTTTGGGAAAAAATTTTGTGTTTTGATCACCTTGATGACTATAGTTAACTTTCGGTGGATTTTGCCCATACCCTCATTATTGCGTCCCATGGTAACCTGCGGACGAGATATCAAGTTTGAGCTGATTTGGTACGATGGTTTTCTCTAAAAATCGTTCACAGACACACACACACCCACAGACCATTTTCCCAAATAGTGTTTTTCGGACTCAGGGGGGTCTGAAACGTAAAGATCTGAAGAAAACTCAAAATTTTTTTTTCAGCTGATTACATAACTTTCCTTTCTATTTCGTAGAGCCAAGGAAAGTAAAAAAGGGTAAACAAGTTCTTCTTCTTCTTTACGATACGAAGTGGTGTCTCTGTGGTTAACAGAGTGACAATAGCTTATGTCCAACACTCCCTTGCACTCGTTACACCACAGTAAATCCAATCAAAGTCTTGAAAGAGTCAAGTTTAGGCCCAGCGAAAAGTTTGATGAACCCGTCTATCTCCAGCCAATGTGTTTTGTCATAAGAATTGTTATATTGGCTCAGAAAGCTGACAGCATAACAGATATCGGGTCTGGTGGCAACAGCTAAGTACATGAGTGCGTCTATCAATTGCTGGTATGGATACTCATTATTTTGTTCGCCTGTTTCTTCTTTTTCAGCCTTGAATCGGGGACAATGGGTGTACGAACAGGATTGCAGTTTGCCATGTTAAATCTTTCAAGGATTTCATCGATATATCGTCTTTGAGATGCGAAGATTTTGCCATCTTTCCTGGCAAATTCCATTCCGAGACAATGACGTAAATTGCCAAGGTCACGCATAGCGAACTTTGTCATGAGTTCCTGCTTGAGTTTTTGGAGTTCGTTTTTGTTCTTGGATGCAATGACGATGTCGTCCACATAAACAGCAATAACAACTCGTTCTCCCTCTTTCGATTTTGGGTATATGTAGGGGTCAGCAGGAGGAGGGTCGAAACCGAGTAGGCGCAACTCCTTATCTAGCTTGTTGTACCATTGACGGCCGGCTTGTTTGAGGCCATAAACAGCTCTTATGACAAAACGCATTGGCTTGCAGCGAAACAGGTACTGAGATATCTCAAAGGGACCAGAAACGCAGCACTAACGTTCACCAAAACTGGAAAAGCTCTTTTTGGATGTGCCGATGCTAGCTAGGGGTCTGCCGAAGATTGAAAGTCATACACTGGCTATTGCTTCATCTACGCTGGCACTCTCATCAGTTGGGAATCACGCAAACAGCGCACAGTTGCTATCTCGACCCAAGAAGCTGAGTATATGTCCCTAACAGAAGCTGCGAAAGAGGCCATGCACCTGCGCCGGCTGATCACAGACTTGGGAACTCCACATGAAACTATCAAACTTTTCAATGACAATACTGCTGCTCAAGAATTGGCAAAAAACCCAATTATCAGCTCCCGCTCGAAACATATCTGCATCAAGGAACACTTCATACGAGAAAAGGTTCAAAATGGTGATATCGAAGTGGTCTACAAGCCTTCAGAACAAATGGACGTGAGAGCCAACCTGATGCAATGTGCTAAACAGTTCCAGGTTGCTTCTCGACAGACTGGAGTTAACTCATGGGGCCACTAAAAGCCGACCCTCCCAATAGATGTAGACCGTTTAAGGAAAAAAAAGTTGAAGACGCGTGATTTACTTATAAGAATCCTTAAATTAACCTTAAAAACTTTAGATAATTTAAATTTTCTTTATCTGTACTGCTACGGGGTTTAGCTCTTCCGAGAAAAAGCGCCCCCTCCATATTTTCTCGTTAGTTCGCAACAATTTTCTAATGAATCGCCCAACCAAAGCGGTGATTTGACCACAATTCAGTACTTCGAAGAACGCCCTGAATCCAGACCTAAATACTTCCACGCGGTAAACGATTTTAGAGGCGAAAGGTTATTAAACATGTTTGTTTAGAATTTTGATATATGCAACGGAAAATTTTCGTGACTCCGACGAAGGCTGCTATCTGAACCAATATTTGTTTTCCGTAACGCGTTCAAAAATTACGTGAGAACGTACCGAGAAAAGATTTTTGAATAACGGTGACCTATCCGCAACTCCACATACTTTCAAAAAATTATTAGCGCATGAGCAACGTTTAAAGGTTGAAGTTGGAAACGTGTCATTTGGGAGGGAAGCCAAATTAAGTATATTAGAAATGATTTGCTTCAAAACACATTTCGTTTAAAATTCAACTTTGCGCACTTGCCAATACGGAGAGGGAGAAAAGCGTATTGCCGAAGTAGTTTCTGCAAAATTCCTATAAAACTAGCGTCCGTTTCAGAGGGCATTATGGTTTTGATGTTCAAAAGTCGCCCAATATGCGACTTATTTTCTCACAGTTCCATTTTTACCCCCAGGCGTTTTGCTATTTGACTCTTTTGATCAAAATGGTGTTGCAATTTACGTTTTTCTTTCCGAGGGCATGCGGGACATGGTCCCTTTTTCACTGCAGCCACACGTGGGATTATTGTGACACAGGCCCTTCCTTAGTAGAAGGCGTCGTACATCCCCGCCCCCTTTATGAAGCCAAGTATGTCCTTCACCGCAGATTCCGCTATGAAAGGGGGCTCAATAATCCCCTGGGCAACATATTCAAAGCGTTTGACTGCTAAGGCAGGGCATTCGCATAGGATGTGCTCCGCCGTCTCGTCCTCCTCACCGCAGTCTGCATTCCACCGCCTCTGAGATGCCCATCTTGTTGAGGTGATACCTGAGTGGGCAGTGTCCGATGAGGAAGCTAATCAAGACCCCCAAATCCCTCCTGGAGAGTGTCAGCACCGCCTTTGCCCTTGGACCAGAAGGCGTAACAAGCCTTTTCGATTGTCGTGGCTGGCGACGCCAATGGGCGCTATTTTCCTGTATCTCCCATAGTGTAGTATAGTATAGTGTCCCATGTACGTGGAAGAGCCGAGATAGTTAGCGAACGAGGGATGGGAGCTTGTGATTGCCTCCCATTCGTGTACAACGTTATCAATAAAATTTTTAAAAAATTGAAAAACAACTTGCACCGTCGATTCACAAAAAGTTGACGGTAACAGCTCAGAAATTGATTTTGTACTCTGGACTAATTAAAAAGTTTTAGCGGGAAAGGTCCGATTTCGCTCCGGCCGCACGATCTACACGACGTTGAGTGAACTAAAGTACTTTGGCCGCTCACCGCTTGGGTTTTGGCATGGCAGGACATACTGTTAGAAGTACGGTAATCACCTCTGCCAGTCTCCTCAAAACTCATCTAACATGTCAGTAGAATCTTAGAAAATCTCGGGTGGCAGTCCAATGAACATCTATAATGCTCATAAGACACATAGGGGTTACTCCAGAAATTCCGGAATTTCAAACACCGCCGATTCACGTATTAGTTAACGCCCATTCCGAAAAAATCGGGTTTACACCTCATTAATTACACGGCCTAACTTTTGCCTGTGGCTTTACCCGGTAACTTTTTACTTTCCTTGGCTCTACGAAGTAGAAAGGAAAGTTATGTAATCGGCTGAAAAAAACATTTTGAGTTTTCATCAGATCTTTACGTTTCAGACTCTCCTGAGTCAGCAAAACACTATTTGGGAAAATGGTCAGTGTGTGTGTATGTGTGTCTGTGAACGATTTTTAGAGAAAACCATCGTACCAAATCAGCTCAAACTTCATATCTCGCCCTTAGGTCACCATGGAACGCCAAAATAAGGGTTTGGACAAAATCCACCGAAAGTTAACTATAGTTATCATAGTGATCAAAACACCAAATTTTATTTTTCTCAAAAACGGCTCTAACGATTTTGATTAAACTTTTTACATTGATAGCTCTCAATATGGCAATTATAGCATAAAATTTTACTATAAAATTCCCATTTGTGGGAAAATGACTAGAGCAGCACAATAAATTACCAAAATTTTCGACCAAAAGCGTTTTTAGCGCAGTTTTTTCCTTATAAACTCCGCCGGAATTCTTGTAGAATGTTAAAAAAAAATTGATATTGTAGTCCAATCCAATACCTAAAGGGTGAGTGTTTAAAAACGCTCATGAGGTACATGGGAGTTACTCCAGAAATTCCTGAATTTCAACTACTGTCATTTCGCTTACTACCAGTTCTAAAGGTGTTTACCCAATAACTCTGCAAAAGTAATTACTATCCTTCTTCAAAAAATTTGTGTTTACAGCCTCATTAATTATCTGTGTACCAATTGCTCAATAATGGTCCTGGAATGAGTACGAGCAGCACAATAAATTCCAGAACTGTAAGCACTACCGCTTCCTGCTGCCGTAAAGCGTTGTTTGACGAAGTTCAAATTAACTGAGTGGTAAATGAATTGATTAAATAGAATTAGCCATGTACAAAGTGAATTGTTGTAGAGCTAAGGAAAGTTGTGTGTTGCAACGCACCAGATATTTTAGTGTAGTTTTGTTTGCTCTCCTTACCCTCAAATTAACTCTTTCAATTTTCCCTTTGTGGTAATTATTATGAACATAAATTAACGTGGTTTGAAGTCAAGAACGTCCAATTCCGCAAATAATTTTGCAGTGGGAAATATCTTTTTCCTATAAAACTTTAATTAAGGTTTCCTGCATCGCCGATATGCCACGTAATTTACTTTGCATTGAAGAGGAATTAGCAGGATGTGGGAATTTCGATGACTAACTCCTCAGAGTGCTTTTTGTAATTTTTTCATGATGCCAAACTGTGGGCCAAAGCAGCCCACACCACCGCTAAAATGCAATTTTCAAATTACAAATAGCTGGAATGTTGTAATTATTAACCCTTTGGACAAATAACTTTCCCGCTGTTTTCATTAATTAGGAAGAATTTAAATTTAAATTTTTATTATTTTTTGCTTCTACTTGTAATCATCTTCATTGATAATCTCAAAGAAAATAGTAAAATGCGGTCTTTTCTGGAAATAGCCTGAGACACCTGATGTGCTCGAATACCAGTGATAGTCTGTGCAATCCCAGATAGATGAGCCCAGAAAAACCAGTAAAACACAAATTAAACAAATTAAAATTAAGGTACCTTCTTAAAATTATATTTTTGATAATTTGGGGTGACATTTACATTAGACAGAAAGTTAAAAGAGGTTGGAAATTTGAACCATCCTAAGATAAGTTACTCGTTTGTGATCATTTTAATATTTTCACCAGCAACTGTTCTTATGGCCAACTACTCGTGCCAAATGTGGTCAACTGATTTCTTTAAATTATTGCGTGGTCAACTAAAGCAAATACTCGATATTGTTCGTTGTTTTTGTAATTATAAATGCTTATTGTAGTGTAGTGTAGCATTCATTACTTAATCGGTAGATTCTATCGAGTTTTCTCAAGTATTCACTGGTTATCCGAAAGTTGAAGTATGTGGTTACTGAATATGACCAGGTAGAATGTACTAGGAAGAGAACCGAGTTTGAGAATACAGGGTGAACAAGGGGGCTCTGAAGGCGTGAAAATGGTTGTACGGGGAAGGATGGAGAAATCCGAATTAGATGTCGAAGAGGGGTGTGTGGACGATTGTGTCCAGAAAGTCCAGACAACTGTCAGGCTTGAGAACAAAGGTGTCTCGGAAGCAATTACTTTTCGTTAGGCCAGTGAGTCCCATTAAAGTAAGTGTGGACGTCAGGAGATCAAAGACCCCAGCTAATTCGGCCTGCACCAAACAGGATAAAAGTTATGCAGTGGTGCTCGTAAGTGGTCAACTGGTGCCATTACCTCATAGGTAATTGATGAAGTTTAACGTCATCTTTGAGGAAAGTTGGTGTTTACGATGCTAGAATATAGAGGAAAACAGCGACAAAAATTAGTAAAAAATCACTAGTTAGAATTTCGAAATTGTTGAGGTTGCTCCTGAACATCTTATGCCCGTTGTTAAACTCTCATCTTATTGGTTGCTCATTGGACTAGAACTTCGATTTTTGTGCGAGATTGTTAAGAAAAAATGTGTCGTGTGGATTCGTATTTGAGAAGAAAAAAATTAGCTTTTGATCACCACTGTAGTTTTTGGGCCGATTTTGGCGTTCTGAAGTGCTCTTCTGGCTAAATATGAAACCTAATGAAACCGTTTTCTATTAATCGCATTTCCAGACACCCATACACTCAAACCATTTTCGTCAAGAGTCGTTCGGACTCATCTGCCCTTGCAACGTAATATGAAGAAAACGCAAAAGTGTTTTATTCAGCCGATTACATTACCAAAACGGTCGTTATGACAAGAAATGACTAATCTACCCCCCACCACCGCCCCTTCCCCACCCATCTGACTATGAAAAATTGAAATGACTCACCAATGTGGGACAAAAGCAGCTCGAGGTCATCTTCTTGAGACATTGGGGAAAAGCTGAGGTTCTAGAGGAAAATGTTGAACTATTACTGTCTAAAACCTGTCCAATAACAACTGAAGAAAGAAAAACGCTGGATCAACGAGACAACGACCAACACTAATTACATACTTTCCGAACTACTAACGTAGGGCTAACGAAAGCAAAAACGGAGTAAACTTTAGGAATTGTGTAGCTCAATGTGAACATGGGGACAAGTGGAAGGTAAATGTCAATTTAAAACCGCGTTGCTAGGATTTAGACGCAAATGAACGAAAATGAGAAGATATGAGAGTAAATAGCGGCGAATCCCTTGGTTTGGTTATCAACAAAAGAACATCTTCACGGATCCACAAACTGATCCTCCTGAAGTCGAGTTTTGTTTGTCCACCTTTTCGCAGTCAGTTCATATCACGACGCTATTTGACGTTTTTACGGAACGCATTACATCACCCTCCAAACCTATTTCAAATGTCAACATTTTCGACAGAGTTAATGATCACGTTCTTCTTACAAAGACATTCTTGCACGCCTGCGGGCAAGTCCGGATTTACAGCCCGGGGCGGCGAATTTAAGGGGGTTTGTCTTTAAAATGGAAGCGTAAACCACGATAAGTTGACATTGAGGAAACGCTATTCGTGACTGAATGGCTTAAAAGGTTTGATGAGGCCAGACTGGACACGTTTTTAATTTCAAAAAGTCTGCTGGATGTAAACATTACATTGCTAATATTTCTGTGGACCACTGCTTCAAACTGCTCGGCAGAGATCATTCTCAACTCTCTCAAGGGTTGAAAACTATTTCCGTTCAACTATGTGACGTACTTGGGGAATTCTTTTACGAATTGCTAACAGACCTCCTTGTTCTTGTCGATCATTACATCATCGACCACCTTGTTCACTCCTGTTCTTTTTGCTCGGATTGTTCAACGCTGCCCCATCATGAGTCGATCATCGTCTCCCGCACCCCCGAAACCCCTTGACGACGCCCCCCTTTTGTGACAAATGCAAATTTGCGCTTCCCCCAACACAACACACCTCCCCGATTAGCTGTGCCGAGTGTTTCGCCCTTTTGTGCGTCACGTGCGCCGACGTTCAATTTTCGGCGTGGCTAAAACGCAGTCACGAAGCACGCCAGAAATGTAAGTGCCCACGGACGTCCCCAGCAGTCGGGCGAGTCCTCAGGATTTGCCACGATATTTAGAGGAACCACTCTTCACGATTCCCACATTCTATACCGACAACCCCATGAGTGTCCTCAAATTTTTGTTGAAATTACTCACGATATTCGAATGTGCCCCCGGACATTTTTCGCAATTTGTACGACGCTTAGCACTGTTCCCCAAATTTTCATATTTGCGTACTATCATCACCTCCCTCTCCCCCGCGTTCACCTTCGAGGAATTTTTGTCGCATATGCTAACAAACCACGCTTTGCTACCAATTTGTGACGTACTTGGGGAATTCTTTTACAAATTACCCGCGTACAGAACACGAGCGAAAGTCGTATCCGGGCCCAAAAGAAACGAAAATATCTGGTGCGTAGCAACACACAACTTTCCTTAGCTCTACGTCAATTCACTTTTTACATGGCTAACTCTATTTAATCAATTCATTTATCACTCACTTTCTTTGAACTTGGTCAAACAACACTTCACAGCAGCAGGAAGCTGTAGCGCCTAGAGTTATGGAATTTATTGTGCTGCTCGTACTCATTGCACGACCATTATTGAGCAATTGGTATACAGAAAATTAATGAGGCTGTAAACACAAATTTTTTGAAGAAGGACAGTTATCACTTTTGTGGAGTTATTGGGTAATAACTGTTGGAACTGGTAGTAAGCGAAACGGCGGTAGTTGAAATTCAGGAATTTCTGGAGTGAGTCCCATGGATCTCATGGGCGTTTTTAAACACTCACCCCATAGGTATTGGATTGGACTATAACACGACTTTTTTTTACATTGTACAAGAATTCCAGCGGAGTTTAAAAGGAAAAAAACCGCGGCAAAAACGCTTTTCATCGAAAATTTTGATAATTTATTGTGCTGCTCTCGTCATTTTCCCACAAATGGGAATTTCATGGTATAATTATCTTATTAAGAGCTATCTATATAAAAAATTTAATCAAAATCGTTGAAGCCGTTTTTGAGAAAAAAAATTGGTGTTTTGATCACTATGATAACTATAGTTAACTTTCGGTGGATTTTGTTCAAACCCTTATGCGTCCCATAGAGGCCTGCGGGCGAGATATCAAGTTTGAGCTGATTTGGTACGGTGGTTTTCTCTAAAAATCGTTCACAGCCACACACACAGACCATTTTCCCAAATAATGTTTTTCGGACTCAGGAGGGTCAGAAACGTAAAGATCTGCAGAAAACTCAAAATCGTAGAGCCAAATAAAGTAAAAATTAAATACACACAATTATACTCACTTGATGAAAATAAATAAAATAATACCTCTCAGAAAAGTACGAGTACTAGGAAATGAAATTATAAACCAAATAGGACCCACTTGAATTTAATCAGGAAAAACTCGGAATGAAATGAAATGAATGAACTTCTTTTAGAATGAAACAAATAACCTATGCTCGGATTGTATTATTGACGATAAAGGGACAATGGGGAAAATAAAACACCAAGCTCTGATCGCTTATTGAGTTCACGAAAATCAACTACAAGGCGAAAAGAGCGTTCTGCGGAATCGCCCGAAGTCTTTTTTGACAAGGAAGGAACGGGATGAGAAAGAGGAAAATGCAGGGACCAAAACAACTACAACACAAAACCGGCTGAATTATCTGGCAGGTTTAGCTACTAGATAAGATTTGGAAGATGTAATTTCGAAGTTTGCAAAACATTTTTGTAGACAGCCAATGTAATCAAATGTATGACAGTAGAGCCTCGTTATTAACTTAAACGCGTTTCTTTAAATTATTATTTTCTAACTTTCATGAATAAAACTCGGAGTTTTCTGTAAATAGTAATGCTACTTCATTGAAAATGCCCAAGCGCCTAATCAATTACATTAACAATAATAATTAATTATAGTTCTAGAACTTAAACGTAAATTATACCTAATTAAGGAAAGGTGTGTGGTTTTACGTTATGCTTATTTTAAAAATATGCTAAGAAACAAAATCAACGCTATTCTTTTTTCAATTAGTTTCGTCATAAGTTGGTATGGAGGCTCCGGGTCGCATCTTGGTTGGCAAAAACGTAAATCCGGGCCTGTCTGGGGGTCATGCTGAGCAACCACAGAACATTGTGATGACATTATTCGCCTAATTATTGCAATCTGACTACTTTTGGGGTTCGCACTGTGGTCTTATTGTGATCCTGAATATTTCATCAGGAGAACTTCTGAAGCCCGAGTACCTACTGCAAGAAGCTGCTGTGGTGTTTATTTCTGAGTGTACTAAAAACCAAAAATCGCTTTTTCGTTAATTTTTTGCCTTTTTGCGAATATTCATATTCTGAAGAAACTTGGAGTATAGAATCAGAGTCATTTTTGCCTGAGTCAGCGGCTCCCCAACACTCTCCCCAAGCCCCACGTAACGCTTTCGTAAAAAAAAAGAAAAAAAGTTGCACAAGAACGGCTGGACCAAATTAGCTTAAATTTTATATTTAGCCTAGACGCCACCAAGGGATGCTAAAATGAGGCTATGAGCTAACTCGGCTAAAACCAACTATAGTGGTCAAAGCATCCAATTATGTTTTCTTCAAAAACGGCTGCAATGATTTTAGTTACATTTATTTTATGCACCCCTTCAAATAACACAATGCTGTAACAAATTTCAGAAGCTGCACAATAAATGATCGAAGATTCCTAAGAAAATCGATTTTATCGTGATTTTGTCGTATACGAATTTCTTCCAATGAGTCTCAGAAACATTAGAGTGGAAGTCCAACAAACTGCTGGTTGGGGGAGCACGAACGAGGGAGCTTCAAACTGAGAAATAAATTAACGTGGTGAGCGTGGGAGTGAGGAGTGTATTACACTAGATAGAATAGCGATACCCGGTTGAGTATGAGTATATAAACGCAAACAAGGGACTCTAAATACATGTGAACTGGTTGTGAGACACTATGTGGAGGGAGAGGGTCAGAGAGAGGTAGAGTTGAGTTGTGAACTGAGAGACAAATTGCTGTAGATGACTGCATATGAGAAGAAACAGGAGTCGACCGACTTTCGGGAAAACTTGTAGGTGAACGAGTTTGGGAGGAGCTGTCTGTTGTGGGGAGGAAAGTAAAATGAAGGGTGGGAAATCGAAATTTGTGAAAGTCCAGAAGAAGGGGGAAATTCATTGTCAATTGGAAATAACTGAAGAGGTGGACTTTCCGTAGGTAGCAAATGTGTTTGTGGATAAAGGACTTCCCCTTAGGGCTAGTGCGGACATTTTGTATGGTCTAAGACCCAGTTAATTCGGCCTGCCGAAGTCTACCTATACGGTGACATTTTAATAACGTTCATGTCACGATTAGTAGCGAATCCAGAAGTTTCAGAGTTCAAACCACCGCCGTTTCACGTACTGCCATTCTCACAGTTCTTACTCGGTAGTTCCAAAAGTACACGCGATCCTTCCCAGAAAAATGCCGTTGGCAGTCTCATTACTCAATAATCGTAGTGACCTTAGTAGGAACAGCAGTAGTGAATTACGGTACTCTGAGCTCTACCACTTTCTCGCCATATAACGTTAACTTCGATACCAACAGAAAGGAATAGAAAGCCGATTTCGATGGAAAATGTTTACGAAAATTTGAACACATACTGTTTTCTCTTCATTACGCCCTAAAAGTCGCTGAAATTGTTCTTCGCTACCGTAAAGCTCGCCATATTTGATTTTTTAAGTAAAATGCTGTTCCCTCTCTCATTTTCTCTTTTCTCGACTGTCATCCACCTAATGAGAAGTAAGGTAAGAGCCAAAAATCAAGCCAAATTCAATGGCCACAAGTGGTTTGAATGGAGAATTGCTTCCATGTCGTTTCCAACTACAGGACCTAAAAATGGTGGAGTTTGTCGTAATACTTCTGGTACTTCAGCGATCGACCATTCCGCTGGTCTCAAAGGAGCGTCTCAAAATCACTACAGGACAGGTGTCTTCCTCAAATCGCAGGTTTCCGGAGTCAAATTTTAAACGTGGCTCCTGTTCGAATTTAAATTTTCGTGGGGACAGATTTATTAGGGACAGACAGCGTTTATAACGAAACGGATGTTTGCTCCTTGATCTCACAGAAACCGCCTGTCAAATATTGTACGAGAGAACACACATGTCACTGTAAATTAGGGAGGTTGCTTGCTGTTGAGATATTACTCAGGCACCAGGAAACGACTGGAACAATAATATAGTTATAAAAGTATATATTAGCCGCAAAACCAGCCATAAACCGTGACACACTAGTAAATTCGTTATGCAGATCGTTGTTCAATGCGTTGGTAGAGAAACGTTGGATCAGACATTTTAAAGCAACTCCTTTGCCACGTCAAAAACGTAATACACAACCTCAATGGGGAAGAAGAACATACGTGAAAGGAGCTACTAGGGGTTGGGGAGCTAACATGGTTTTCATTACAGTTGAAGGATACAGGGGAAAAACCATACTTGCCATTTTTTTCGAAAATGAGATATTTATATCATTGGATTCAGAACGAGCAGATCTTTGTAATGGTAGATCGAAACAGGCGAAAAACCACCTTCCTCAGAGAGTAAAGCCACCTGTAAGTTTCAGTGTGCAGGGAAAAAACCATCTATGTCAACCGGTGCTTGGAAAGAACCATTTTTGTCATCGGTTTCTGCGACAGGTGGCAGTGCTGTCGCTCATTATCTCTGTCAAATCCTGTGAATCACATTTTTACTTTCCGCTACCCGAAGGGAAGGAAAGTATAGTAATCGGCCCAAAAAAAAAATTTGGGTTTTCTTCAGATCTTTACGTTTCAGACTCTACTGAGTCTAAAATATCTGGTGCGTAGCAACACACAACTTTCCGCCACCCCTTTAAGTTAGAACACCAGCTACACAGGCGGGTGCTATATCTTCGTTCAACGCATTTCTACAGAAACATTTATAGAAAACAAAATGTAGGGACTAGTTAGCTGAGAGTACTCCGTAAGTTTGATCGAAATCGTTAGAGCCGTTTTTGAGAAAATTGGAATACCGATAAATTAATATTCGACAAATCTCATTTCTGAGTTAACTTGGCTTATATCTCCGTTCAACATATATATAGAGAAATAATTATACAGAACGAAATGTTGGTATGGGTGACTAGAAGAAACTCCATTAGGATTTATCACATCTGGTGAAAAAGTTACTCTGGAATTTACGGAAATGTTAGAAAAAACGTTATTTTCGACACATTTTGATCTTTATCTCTGTTCAATAGGCCGTCACAGGAACAT
This sequence comes from Pachypeltis micranthus, assembly GCA_020466155.1. Taxonomy (NCBI): domain Eukaryota; kingdom Metazoa; phylum Arthropoda; class Insecta; order Hemiptera; family Miridae; genus Pachypeltis; species Pachypeltis micranthus. Next base: position 4,336,917 of record CM035778.1, read on the forward strand.
TTATTGAAAAGAATATGTAGGTGTTAACTATTTGAAAACATCCTGTGAGTTTGGTGAAAATCGCTGAAGCCGTTTTGCCAAAAAGCGTAAAAAACCTATTTTTGCTTCAGGGGTTCGATCTTCGTTCACCGTATTTTCATGGAGATATGTATAGAGAAGAAAAGTTAGGTATTAATTAGGAGAAGATAATTTGAAAGTTTAATCAAAATCGTTAGAGCCGTTTTTGAGAAAAATGCGAAAAACCCTAGTTTTTGGTACATTTTCGTCCCCCCTTCAGACACACACACATACACACACACACACACGGACCACGCGCCGAAATTAGGTTTTTTAGACTCAGTAGGGTCTGAAACGTAAAGATCTGAAGAAAACCCAAATTTTTTGGGCCGATTACTATACTTTCCTTCCCTTCGGGTAGCGGAAAGTAAAACCTAATTTCGTAATTTCGGCGCGTGTTCCGTGTGTGTGTGTGTAGTTCGATTTGCGGGAGAACGGCTGATCCGATTGAGCTGGTTCTTCTTTTGTTTTGTTCGTTATTTTTTGTAGACACCAAAATAAGGATATGGACGATTTCGGCCGAAGGGAAGAGGGGGTGGGGGACGAAAATGTACCAAAAACTAGGGTTTTCGCATTTTTCTCGAAAACGGCTCTAACGGTTTTGATTAAACTTTCAAATTATCTTCTTCTAATCAATACCTAACTTTTCTTCTCCATACATATCTCCATGAAAATACGGTGAACGAAGATCGAACCCCTGAAGCAAAAATAGGTTTTTTACGCTTTTTGGCAAAACGGCTCCAGCGATTTTCACCAAACTCGCAGGATGTTTTCAAATAGTTAATACCTACATATTCTTTTCAATAAATGTTCCTGTGACGGTCCGTTGAACAGAGATAAAAATCAAAATGTGTCAAAAATAACGTTTTTTCTAACATTTCCGTAAATTTCAGGGTAACTTCTTCACCAGATGTGATAAATTCTAATGGAGTGTCTTTAAGTCACCCATACCAACATTTCCGTCTCCATAATTATTTCTGTATATATATGTTGAACGGAGATATAAGCCAAGTTAACTTAGAAAAGGAGATTTGTCGAATATTAATTCATCGGTATTCCAATTTTCTCAAAAATGGCTCTAACGATTTCGATCAAACTTACGGAGTACTCTCAGCTAACTAGTCCCTACATTTTGTTCCCCATAAATGTTCCTGTAAAAATGCGTTGAAAGAAGATATAGCGCCCGCCTATGTAGGTGGTGTTCGAACTTAAAGGGGTGGCGGAAAGTAGTGTGTTGCTACGCCCCAGATATTTTCGTTTGCGTTTCTAACCCTCTCATTTAGTGAAAACGATAACAATTATGTGCCACTAGTTGTCCGTTTTTCTTAGAGTTCGCTTCATTTCTTTTTCACTTCATAAACAATTAACTAAACGATGAAGTTGAACAACTCCACATTTTTTGAGACTCAGCTGGCGGCCAAAATAAAAATTATACACTCTTCCGCTTCATTAATTACCTCAATAAATTTAGAATTCATGGGCTGAAATTCATAAAAATAACGTTTCCTGTTCGCGGCCACTCCTACGTGGAATCTGATTAGGATGTAGGACTGTGGAACCTACAAACTCGAATGGAGCCACCTAAAGAATTTCGAGAAATGGTGGTTAACTCTAGGACAAAGCCATCCCCTTTCGATGTTGTGAATGTTAAAAAGGAACTGGTTTTTGATCGGAAAACGTAAAGAAGTGCCATTTCAAGATCCAAGAACTGAAGGAAGTGCAAGTTAAATCTATCGAAAGCAGGCGTATTTACCATCGATCTACATACAATGGCCAAGTTGTCAGCAGCGTTATAGGAAAACCATTGGGAACCGATCCGAATTTGAGACCAGAGGAATTCCATCTACCCTGCCTTTCTTACGAAGGTGATTCGAAATAATTATTATTTTGAACTTGCTTAAATTCCTCAAATTGCCTTACCTACCTTCTTATTTTAGTATGCTATAGTCAAAAATGGTTACTTGAATGCTTTAACAGGTTTACTTCCAATCTCTAAGGCCAAATACAAAGACATGATGAGCCTTCTCAAGTTCTGCGGACCAAAGGCAGTGATGTTTTTGAGAAAACTACCGCACGAATAAAAAATTCTTTTGTAAGTAAATAAACATGGTTAAAGGAATCTAAACAAAAACGCATGCGACTTAGCGAGTAGTACCAACCACTAATAAAGATGGTTCTTGTCTGTTTCAGATGACAGATGGTTTTTTCACTGTCCCGATCGAGTGCGTGCGCGTGTGTGTGTATGTGTGGCTGTGAACGATTTTTAGAGTAAACCACCATACCAAATCACCTCAAACTTCATATCTCGCCCGCAAGTCACCATGGGACGCCAAAATAAGGGTTTGAACAAATTCCACCGAAAGTTAACTATAGTTATCATAGTGATCAAAACAACAAATATTTTTTTTCTCAAAAACGGCTCTAACGATCTAATTAAATTGTTTATATTGATAGCTCTCAATAAGGCAACTATACCATAAAATTCCCATTTGTGGGAAAATGACGAGAGCAGCACAATAAATTACCAAAATCTTCGACGAAATCGATTTTAGCGTGGTTTATAGATAAAACAACCGTACCAAATCAGCTGAAACTTGATGTCTAGCCTACAGGTTACCATGGGACGCAATAATGAGGGTATGGGCAAAATCCACCGAAAGTTAACTGTAGTCATCATAGTGATCAAAACACCAAATTTTTTTCTTAAAAACGGCTCTAACGATTTTGATTAAATTTTTATATTGATGGCTCTCAATAAGGCAATGATACCATAAAATTCCCATTCGTGGTAAAATGACGAGAGCAGCACAATAAATTATAAAAATTTTCGACCAAAAGCGTTTTTAGCGCAGTTTTTTCCTTATAAAGTCCGCTGGAATGTTGGTAGAATGCTAAAAAAAATTGGTATTGTAGTCCAATTCAATAGCTAAAGGGTGGGTGTTTGAAAACGCTCATGAGATACATGGGGCTCACTCCAGAAATTCCTGAATTTCAACTACGCCCGTTTCGCTTACTACCAGTTCTAACAGTTATTACCCAATAACTCCACAAACGTGATTACTATCCTTCTTCAAAAAATTTGTGTTTACAGCCTCATAAATTCTCTGTGTACCAATTGCTCAATAATGATCCTGCAATGAGTACGAGCAGCATAATAAATTCCAGAACTGTAGGCGCTACAGCTTCCTGCTGCTGTGAAGTGTTGTTTGACCAAGTTCAAAGGAACTGAGTGATAAATGAATCGATTAAATAGAATTAGCCATGTACAAAGTGAATTGACGTAGAGCTTAGGAAAGTTGTGTGTTGCAACGCACCAGATATTTCATTACATAGTTGGTGATTTGGCATAGTTTAAAATGTTTTATTTGGTTTTGAACTTTAAAACCCGTTTTTCTTGAAATAAAAAAATTGTGACAAAGATGGTTTTTTCCCTGTACCCTTCAGTTGTTCTCGTTCTTCGACGTGTCTTATAAACAACCGTTGGAATATGTGAGCTTTAGGTAAGGACAAACAATAAATGAGAATTTCCAATTATTTGATGTTATTTGGAACTGGCAGGTAGTAATTCCACTTTAGGGGCGGCTTTTTGGAAAATATTTTCTCCCTCGTCGTTCCTCTTGGGCGCCTTCCTTCGTGATCGAGAAAAGCAAGTGTCTCCTCGCCCGAATGTTTCGCCGTCTTCCAAAGATTGAGGCATCGGCTGCCCGAGAGTTTCCGGTAGAAACATGGTCAGGACACCTGATGTCAACGCCACGCCTGCGCAGATGACCGTTGGAATTCGGTTGTCGAATGAATCCTGGAACAGAAGATTTTTTTTTATTGAGGGGCAATGTTTTGATAGAGTTAAACAAGTATAGTTGCGAACTGAATTACTTTCCTCGGCTTACCCCAGTGATGTGAACTAGGCAGGTTTTATTACGGCGAAATATCGGTAATCCACATCACGCGAATAAATCTAGAAATTTCATCGTTTTTACCAAATCGTGCAACGCCATTGCCACTCAAATTTGGTTTTGGCGGTGAGTATAGTGTAATGTATGATGAAAACCTGATTGAATGAACTAACAGGGCTGGTCTACATTCGCGTTTTCAACGTCTTGTTGCACGTAAGAAAACCTCCAATTATCACTCTCCTGCCGACCCAAATGCAGAGGAAAATGGGGTGTTTCACAAAAATGTTTACCTCGCCTGTGGTCTTCTGATTAGACTCAAAACTGTTAGCAACGCGAAAAGTTGGATTAGACGTTCTTTAATTGACCCATCACTTTCTTTAGATTTATCGCGTAGGTATATTTACTAACATACTGTTGATTTCATCAGTCGTTTTATTTATCTTATTGATCTCTTCAAATGAAGCTGTTCTATTCGTACATTTGAAAACAGTTTATGCATTCTTACCAAAAGGGTTATCAGAGGAGACAATCCAGCTGCAAACCACGCGCACATGCTTGCAAACCCCATTCCGGTATTACGAATCACCGTAGGAAATAACTCTGCGCTGTAATTATAAGCGATTGAAAATGAGCCCGAAATGCAGAACTTGCCCAGAGATACAATGACGTTAATTAGTGTAGAATTATCTGGAAATTAAATACGAATGTTACGGAGTATTTATAAAATTGAAGGCTTACATACACGTTACGAGAAGATATTTGCGTAGTAGGTAACTTTTAACCCGAAGATTCTCGGGATTAAAAGACTAACTCCCTCCCTACGAGGTGTCCTTAGACATACAGCACTTGAGATACTTCACTTTTGTGTTAGCCGTCTCCAACGATTGTACCCTTTGTAAACCAAGTAATTCCGTAATAAAAGTTTTTAAGTTTTTTTTTTTTTAACTCGGTTTCCCTTTGTGCAAACATAATTTGAATATAGTCACCGGGAGCTGTGAGCTAGAGAGTGACTCATTTTTCTGGTACTAAATTCGTACTTTGGGCTGGAGGGAAACAAAGTGAAACGAGCGGTTGAAGTCAATGAGCAAACTAGTGAGAAGTTGAGAGGTTCGAGGGAGTGAAAGCCAGTGAGAAGGGGGCAAGAACTGTTTTCCTAAGATCGAGGCCAAAAGAGCGAGATCTGAAATTGGTCAATTGTTTCGGGTAGAGAGTTCAAAGGAAGTTTCCAATATGTTGTCACTTTAGGGACACACTGCGGAAATACTGCTTTCAAATTCGTTTTTATGGCTTGCACACTCCATACAACCATGCCCACTAAATAAACTCTTACTAAATGCTGCAGGTTAAGGGTCTCGAGACGAGCGACGCCCGATTCATCCAACACTCCCCTCTATCAACCACACAAACATATTTGTTTCTAAAGTGTTTCTAAAGTACCCGTTAGGTGAGTTCGTCTCCTCTGGCTGGTGAGTTACTGTGGGCGAGCGCTTTCGATGTAAAGACATCATCGTCTGGCCGTTAAGTCAGTGCTGGAGTCAGTCAGTTGGTCGTGGTCTTCATATACGAAGAGAAAGGTAAACGGGATGATGAGTGTGCGACGGGGAAGGGCGGGGGAGGAGGTCATGTACCTCTGGGGGAAAAACCCTTAGAGGTGAATGGAACGTCTTGAATGATCTTGGATGATGTTTGAATTGTGGAATTTACATCTTTTTTGTGTAGGGTGGTCTGTAAATCCGTAAGTTGGTTATTTTCATTTGTGTAGTGGTTTGAGTGGTGTGAATATGGCGTCGCACTTTGTGTTGATTTGTTCATTTATGATCTGTCCATTGAAGTTTTTACTTTCCTTGGCTCTACGAAGTAGAAAGGAAAGTTATGTAATCGGCTGAAAGAACAATTTTGAGTTTTCTTCAGATCTTTACGTTTCAGACCCCCCTGAGTCCGAAAAACACTATTTGGGAAAATGGTCTGTGTGTGTGTCTGTGAACAGTTTTTAGAGAAAACCACCGTACCAAATCAGCTCAAACTTGATATCTCGCCCACAGGCCTCCATGGGACGCCAAAATAAGGGTTTCGACAAAATCCACCAAAATTTAACTATAGTTATCATAGTAATCAAAATACCAAATATTTTTTTATCGAAAACGGCTCTAACGATTTTGATTAAATTTTTTATATTGATAGCTCTTAATAAGGCAATTATACCATAAAATTCTCGAATGTGGGAAAATGACGAGAGCAGCACAATAAATTATAAAAATTTTCGACGAAATCGATTTTAGCGCGGTTTTTAGAGAAAACAACCGTACCAAATCAGCGGAAACTTGATGTCTAGCCTACGGGTTACCATGGGACGCAAAAATAAGGGTATGGGCAAAATCCATCGAAAGTTAACTATAGTTATCATAGTGATCAAAACACCAAATTTTTTTTTCTCAAAAACGGCTCTAACGATTTTGATTAAATTTTTTATATAGATAGCTCGTAATAAGATAATTATACCATAAAATTCCCAACTGTGGGAAAATGACGAGAGCAGCACAATAGATTATCAAAATTTTCGACGAAAAGCGTTTTTGCCGCGGGTTTTTCTTTTTAAACTCCCCTGGAATGTTACTAGAATGTTTAAAAAAAAGTCGTGTTAAAGTCCAATCAATACCGGTTGAGTGTTTAAAAACGTTCATGAGATACATGGGGGTCACTCCAGAAATTCCTGAATTACAACTACTGCCGTTTCGCTTACTACCATTTCTAAACGTTTTTACCCAATAACTCTGCCAATGTGATTACTATCCTTCTTCAAAAAATTTTTGTTTACAGCCTCATAAATTATCTGTGTACCAATTGCTCAATAATGATCCTGAAATGAGTACGAGCAGCATAATAAATTCCAGAACTGTAGGCGCTACCGCTTCCTGCTGCTGTGAAGTGTTGTTTGACCAAGATTCAAATGAACTGAGTGATAAATGAATCGATTAAATAGAATTAGCCATGTACAAAGTGAATTGACGTAGAGCTAAGGAAAGTTGTGTGTTGCAACGCACCAGATATTTTGGTTCATAGATTTCCATGTTTTCTAATATGTTCAGTTTTCGTCCTTTGTATTGTTTGTGTAGTAAGGTGGTGCAGTCCTGTATTTTGGTAGGTTCATGTCCAGTTGTCTTGAGGTGGTTGGCAAAGTTTGAATCGTTTTTGTTCCTACTAAAATTTAATATGTTCTGAATATCTGGTCCGTATTTTTCGTCCTGTCTGTCTTATGTATGCGTTTTTGCAAGTACAGGTTATTTTACATACCCCACTTTGTGTTTTTGAGTCGTGTGTTTTGGAGTCATATTGCCTCAATAATTTGTTTATTTTTTTTTTTTGGAAGTAGCCCTTATTTTCTGCGATAGTATTGATAGTATAAAGTTCTTTTTTGTAATTTTGTTCGGATAGCGGAATCGTTTTTAGTCATGTGTGTGTAGTCGTTATCATGTGTTGTTTTTCAGGGTTTTTCCCCCCAGAGTACATGACCTCCGCCCCCGCCCTTCCACGACGCACCCTCATCATCCCGTTTACCTTTCTCTTCCTATATAAAGATCACGACCAACTGACAGACTCCAACACTGACCTAACGGCCAGACGATGATGTCTTTACATCGAAAGCGCTTGCCCACAGTAACTCACCAGCCAGAGGACGGAGTCACCAAACAGGTACGTTAACTTTAGTAATTTGCCTACTTGGCGGACATAACCCTATTGCTTTAATATTTGTTTCTATTCTGCATGCTATCTCGTCCTATTCGTCTCATTTGTGAACCTATAACGTCAGAGGATTAGAGGAACTACTCGTAATTCGCCACACTACCTTTAGGGATGATTGCTGTGGATAAGGTTGCAAGCGAGCCCGTGATCATGAGGGTGCAAATGAGCGGTCGCCTTCCAGTTCGATCCAGTAGGCAAATTACGAGGAGGTAGCTAGGAAGCTCCACCGCTGCCAAGAGCAAAATGATAAAAAACGGGTTGCCCTCGAGAGATCCCGTATTAAGAACCAAGGCGTAATACACTAAACTGTTCGAGAACCTGCAACATTAATAGTTCGAGCTTATTTTTAAAATTCGTCATTTTGTATTTTTTGACAACAGAATCGTTCTTACCAATTTAGTGAGATGTTCAACGTTTTCATTCTCATGTAAGGGGTTTTGAACATATCGAGAATACCTGGGGAAGAGTTTTGCTCCTCTGAATTTTTATACGACTTGCTGTTTCCTCGGGATATAAAGTACGCTTCATCAACTGGCGGTAGGTTGTTCTTTTTAGCAGCAGCGCTGACGATTTTGACGCATTCCTTAATTCTACCAACCGACCAGAGCCACCTTGGTGATTCATCAATCAGCCTGAAAAAAATCAGATGGCGCTAAAAATGGATTCAACAACGTTACACCGAATTTTTGCGTTTTTTTTTCAGTAGTAATAATTGAGCGAGATAAGATCTACGAATGCAAGGTGCTTACGTTTCAGCCTTCTAGTGTTGCGGAGTTGTGAGGCTTTGTTTAATCAATATCGTGCCGTTTGATTGGGGTTTTTGGTGAAAGTATAACGTAGTTGTTGGTAGCAGGAGGTAAGTTTTTCATCCACGGTCAGAAGCTCCAGGTCTTTGTTCTAGACATACCACAGTGCATCTACCATTAGGAGCATGCATCTGTTTTGTCTTGTTTGAATTTTGTAGACTCGCGGGTTCGATGCTGAACTCCACAAACCGTAGCAGTAAAGCCACATCGGTCCAGCCAGCGAAATATAGACTCTTTAAAGCTTGAAGGGAAGACACGATGCTGTAGAGACGAGGGACTTGAGTAGCCTTAGAGAAATATGTAAGGGCCACGTAAGCCGTCGTTTAACCACGACTAGCCTAATGTATTTTACCCCTGCGGCCCAATAGGGATGTGTACTATTTGTCTTTTGTACGTGAACTTGACTTAGATTTATGTTCACTCATTTTTACCCTCCATTGTTTGCTCCACAAGTCAACTAGGCTGACGCATTCCTGTATATAAGTTATGTTCTTTATTCCAGAGACTTAGTTTTTAAACTTTATTTAATCTTTTTTGAACAATTGAAGGTTTGTATAGTACAGAAAGATGTGCGGGGTAACACGCGGAAAATATCCCAAGTACGGACTGAGCTTATACGGGGTGAAACGGTAGGAGTTGCTGATGGCAACCAGCGAAAGCTGAAGATGGTAGACGACTGCACTGAGCTTTTCTCCTGGAGAAGCGAGGTGCAGTTTGATGGAAGTTGGGAGAAGGGAGTCCGTCTCCTCTGGCTTGTGAGTTACTGTGGGCAAGCGCTTTCGATGTAAAGACATCATCGTCTGGCCGTAAAGTCAGTACTCCTAATTTGCCTACTGGCGGATATAACCCAATTTCTTTAATACTTGGGAGAAGGGATTTCTGCTGATGCAGCCCCTTTTATTATTAAATCTCCCTCTTATTACGCGTACATAAGTTATATTTGCTCATTTCTATGGATCACAGCTCTCGTTAGTTGAGTTTTCTTGAGAACTCACAACATGTACAGCCACATTACACAATACCGCGCAGTGCTCATGAACCAGGCAGTTAAATATCTGAAATGACCTACCACACAACTTTCGTCAGCCCCGCGAGTTTTATCTCTAATTTTTTTATCAAGGCGTTTCATATGAACCTGGTAGAAATTATATTTTGAAACTGGTGGTCTTTAGAGTTTTGTAGTTATGGTTTACCAGTAGTAAAGTGCCCGGAGATTAGTTGGCTTCAAGCAATTCCAGCATCGAACCGATCTAGCTTCACTAAGTTAAACGCCAAATTCCTTCAATATTAGTTTATTGCAATTAGGAGAACAAATTGGGAATGCGACGGCAGCAGTAATCCCTTCCGTCCAGCGGTCGAATAAGGGCACATACGAGTATCCCACGACCTTAAAGATCAAAGTACGGATAAACGCACGTTTTATGCTACGTCTGTTGGCTTAGCATACCAGATATATTTAACAAGGATTGTCGGACAAACCTCACTCGATTTTCAACGACTGTCTGCTTTTTGACAGGTCCCCTTCCTCATAAACCAACCTTTAACAAACCAAAATATTGTCAACGAGCTCTGTGCCATGTTCAGTTCGCTGCTCTGGTCCATTAATTGGTAAACCTGGAGGGTATATTTGGTTCGTTCACGTCCACATTAACATTTTATTGTATGCGCTTGAGATTTTGAGGAACCGCCAGGAAATACCCTGCTCCACGCTAACTGCCTATCAACTCACAGAAGTTAAATCTAAACTGCCTCGGTATAATTTTGAGGGCTTCGTACATACTTCCAGCCTTTTTTTTTAGTGATTAGCCTAAAACTAAGTAGGTAGCACTTTTGACGAATACGTTTGAAATATAGAAGGTTGTTATCGCGTATTACCACCAATGGCCGATCAAAATGAGGCTGTGGAGTCCATAAATAAGTTGGAGAGTTACGTATCCTTTGACGAAATATCCCCATACAGCAACTGTCATCATCCCAATAGCAAATGAAGTCGCGAACGTCATTCCACAGATTGTTCTTTTAGAAGGACCAACGATTTCCATGCCTGCGAAACACATTATTTGAGTTAACACTGGTTGTAAATTGCTCTCAACGTGCAGTTTGGTATTTGGTTGCGTACTGCACTTGAATTTATCAAACGTTTTATGCTTATAGTGCCCCCCCCCGCCAATGTGTTAATATACTAGTGTACCTAAAGCGTGTAAGTTAAGAAATTCAATTCAGGGGAGGAACATGAGTGATTTCAAAATTGTGTGTTCCGCCCACGTTATAAACAATTTTGTACTTCTCGTTAGTTCATGAAAACCGCATAGACCTAATAAAAAGCTCATTATATCACCCCGCCTGTCTTATAATTGAGAATAGCGTTACTTTGCTATTTTCCAAAATGATTCTAATTTAAAACCGCGTAACATCTCCCACGTTACATTTTCGAGTTAAAAGTCAAAGTCAAAGTAAAGACATAAAATGTCAAAAACTAACCATAGTTATCACAGTGATCAAATCTGAGCAAGAACAAACGCAAACGAAATTTTTTGAGAAACACAAGCGGTAGGTACAGCTTTCGTACAAGTACGCAACCACTAGGGACATTTTATGTCTTGTATTTTTGTTTTTATGCAATGATATCTACGTTTGATTGTGCTCGTTGATGGTTTCGATATAATGGCCGCGTCAATTGAAATTGACATCATCACTTGGTCACTGAGGTTATTAAAACCAAGCGTTACACTTCAACCATTCGATATTTCGTGAAGCTTCTCCGTTACATCTCCCGCGTTACATTTTCGAGTTTCCGTAGCAAAGTAAAGACATAAAATGTCAATATTGATCTAGTGCAATGCATCACACAACTTTCCTAAGCCCCAAGGCATTCAATGATTTGCTCAATATATTTTTTACGTTTTGGCTCAACAATCTACATAGAAACTGGTTGTTCTTTAGGTTCTGGAATTTATTGGGTTCTTCTTATTTATATCACAGTCTTTACTTAGTCTTTAGCGTAGGTATTTCATGAGATTATCAACGCGGTTATATTGGGGACACAGTTCTGTAAGTACCGAGGAAACACCGTGAACAAAACTTGAAAAAACAAACGAACTCGAAGTTAAGAATGTCTGAGATTGCTCCTGATTATATTGCGACCGTTATTAAACTTTTGTCATATTGGTACCTTATCGTACTACCTCTAAGAATATTTTTGAGAACGCCAGTACCGTATTCAGAGAGATTTATGAGGAATACGCGGCCTTTTGGCTCTCAAAAGGGGTTCTGCCCCCAGGACCCCCAGATGCTTAGGCCTAAAATAGCCTCCAAATTGCGAGTGCATATTTTTTATGGTCTCCTCTCAAACGGTTTTCCAACTGTTAATGTTAAATTAGCGTTCGGGGAATTTTCACTAGTCTATATACATAAATATCTGGTGCGTTGCAACACACAACTTTCCTTAGCTCTACGTCAATCCACTCATGTGCATGGCCTTTGAACTTGGTCAAACAACACGTCACAACTGCAGGAAACGGTAAGGCCTACAGTTCTGGAATTTATTGTGCTGCTCGTACTCATTCCAGGACCTTTATTGAGCAATTGATACACAGATAATTAATGAGGCTGAAAACAAGAATTTTTTGAAGAAGGATAGTAATTACTTTTGCAAAGCTATTGGGTAATAACTGTTGGCACTGGTAGTAAGCGAAACGAAAGTAGTTGAAATTCAGGAATTTCTGGAGTGAGCCCCATGTACCTCATGAGCGTTTTAAAGCACTCACTCTATAGGTATTGGATTGGACTACAATACCAATTTTTTTAAACATTTCAGCGGAGTTTATAAGGAAAAAACTGCGCGAAAAACGCTTTTGGTCGAAAATTTTGATAATTTATTGTGCTGCTCTCGCCATTTTCCCACGAATGAGAATTTTATATTATCATTGCCTTATTGAGAGCTATCAATATAAAAAATTTAATTAAAATCGTTAGAGCCGTTTTTGAGAAAAAAAATTTGGTGTTTTGATCACTATGATGACTATAATTAACTTTCGGTGGATTTTGCCCATACCCTCATTATTGCGTCCCATGGTAACCTGTAGGCTAGACATCAAGTTTCAGCTGATTTGGTACGGTGGTTTTCTCTAAAAACTGCCCTAAAATCGATTTCGTCGAAAGTTTTGGTAATTTATTGTGCTGCTCTCGTCATTTTCCCACTAATGGGAATTTAATGGTATAATTGCCTTATTGAGAGCTATCAATATAAAAAATTTAATCAACATCTTTGGAGCCATTTTTGAGAAAAAAAATATTTGGTGTTTTGATCACTATGAGAACTATAGTTACTTTCGATGGATTTTGTCCAAACCCTTATTCTGGCGTCCCATAGTAACCTGCGGGCGAGATATCAAGTTTGAGATTATTTGGTACGGTGGTTTTCTCTAAAAATCGTTCACAGACACACATACACACACAGACCATTTTCCCAAATAGTGTTTTTCGGACTCAGGGGGGTCTGAAACGTAAAGATCTGAAGAGAACTCAAAAACGTTTTTTCAGCCGATTACATAACTTTCCTTTCTACTTCGTAGAGCAAGGAAAGTAAAAATGAAACCCGTTTTCCGTTGTCACGACATAGCATGAAAACGGCTTGACCGATTTTTTTTTGTAGTTTTCTAATACTCTGTACAAGGTTCTTACGAAAAAAAAAAATTAAGAAAATCTCTCAGAAAGATTGAAAAGTATACATTTAATTTTGCATATTTAAAAAAAGCGCGTTACGAATGACGTCATTCAATTTAAAACAAAAAAATAAGTGGTAATCTGTCACACATCCATAACCGCGCTAAAAATAATTTTATTAAGTTTTTGATAAAGTTCGTTTTGTTTTAAACTACTAAGAAGTTTTTTGTTTGCTAATAAGTGTTTGTTAATCACGGTAAGCTCAATTCATTTTACAACGATTTTAGTTAACTGTTGGTGACTACACAATATTACAATTTGTTATACATGGATATACAGAAAATTTATGAGATCTTTTTATTTTTAGTTGGATTTTCGTTTTCAACGATGCCACCAATCAGACGTACAAACTTAGACCGCAGAACTCGAAATACGGCAAGTCAAAGAAGTATAAGAGCAAATCAAACTGATGAGCAACGCGAAGCACGAAATGAACTTCAACGGAATCGAAATCAACATAGAAATGTTGTGTTTAATCCCTACAGAGCTGCAATAGAGAAGCAGTGAAGGGTATGGAGGCTATTAGTTGCTTTCTAGAGCGCGCGTGATATTGAGATCAGTGTTTACTTCAAAATTCCCAGTTGTTCAATAGAGATTTGTAAAAATATAACTGAAATTATTGAACCCTACGGAATAAACAGTATTATGAAAATATATATTTTGTTTTTCATTTAATAAAATTAGTAAAGTCCTTCTCAGGTATGACGAGATATACAATATAAAGCAGCGCATCAAATTTAAGCTAAGGCGGTACGAAGTTCGCCGGGTCAGCTAGTCTTTAATAAAATGCTAGTTGATGAAATGGATTTTTTTTTTGCACCACACAAATTCGATTGAACTCGTTTATTCAAGAGATTTGAACCATCTCTATTCTTTCTTTCTAATGGCAGAGGTTTTACGTCGTATTAGTTTCGACATTGGGGGGAGGGGGGGGGGTTGTAGTGAGGGAGTGGTGAGTGCGAAGACGGGAAAGGGATTGCGTAGACGAAAGAATAATTTCGAACTATTGGAAGAAGCAAGCCTTCAATTGTGAAGGTAGGCAACCCACCGCGCTTTCTAGCGCTGACGCCTCGAATTTTTACTTTCCGTGGCTCTACGAAGTAGCAAGGAAAGTTATGTAATCGGCTGAAAAAAAATTTTGAGTTCTCTTCAGATCTTTACGTTTCAGACCCCCCTGAGTCCGAAAAACACTATTTGGGAAAATGGTCTGTGTGTCGGTGTTGTGAACGGTTTTTAGAGAAAACCACCGTACCAAATCAGCTCAAACTTGATATCTCGCCCGCAGGTTACCATGGGACGCCAAAATGAGAATATGAACAAAATCCACCGAAATTAAACTATAGTTATCAGAGTGATCAAAACACCAAATTTCTTTTTCTCAAAAACGGCTCTAACGATTTTGATTAAATTTTTTATATTGGTAGCTCCAAATATGGCAACTATACCATAAAATTCCCATTTATGGGAAAATGATGAGAGCAGCACAATACATTACCAAAACCTTAGACGAAATCGGTTTTAGCGCGGTTTTTAGAGAAAACAACCGTACCAAATCAGCTGAAACTTGCTGTCTAGCCTACAGGTTACCATGGGACGCCAAAATAAGGGTATGGACAAAATCTACCGAAATTAAACTATAGTTAGCATAGTGATCAAAAACCAAATTTCTTTTTCTCAAAAACGGCTCAAACGATTTTGATTAAATGTTTTATATAGATAGCTCTCAATAAGACAATTATACCATAAAATTCCCATTCGTGGGAAAATGACGAGAGCAGCACAATAAATTATCAAAATGTTCGACGAAAAGCGTTTTTCGCGCAGTTTTCTCTTATAAACTCCGCTGGAATTTTTGTAGAATGTTAAAATAAATTAGTATTGTAGTCCAATCCAATACCTAAAGATTGAGTGTTTAAAAACGCTCATGAGATACATGGGGCTCACTCCAGAAATTCCCGAGTTTCAACTACCGCCGTTCCGCTTACTACTAGTTCTAAAAGTTTTTACCCAATAACACGGCAGAAGTAATTACTATCCTTCTCCAAAAAATTAATGTTTACAGCCTCATCAATTATCTGTGTACC
This sequence comes from Pachypeltis micranthus, assembly GCA_020466155.1. Taxonomy (NCBI): domain Eukaryota; kingdom Metazoa; phylum Arthropoda; class Insecta; order Hemiptera; family Miridae; genus Pachypeltis; species Pachypeltis micranthus. The sequence goes on from CM035778.1 coordinate 4,352,223, forward strand.
GATTGCTCAATATTGGTGCTGGAATGAGGACGAGCAGCACAATAAAATCTGGAACTGTAAGCGCTGCCGCTTCATGCTGCTGTTAAGTGATGTTTGACCAAGTTCAAATGAACTGAGTGATAAATGAATTGATTAAATAGAATTAGCCATGTACAAAGTGAATTGTTGTATAGCTAAGGAAAGTTGTGTGTTGCAACGCACCAGATATTTTTAGTTATGCAAACATTTAACCACAGATCCGTCCGAATTATGGAGGTTCTACTAAATTACCCGAATTGTGGTACAACGTTTAATCAATTGGGCTCTCGTTTATTCTTAAAAGTGCTGCTTTTATCGCTCCAACGACAAATGCAATCCCATTTTGTCCAAGTTAATTAATTACGGCCACGAAATAATCGGAAGCAGCCGGAATCGAACCTAACGTCGTTTATCGACTAATTTTATTCGCACGTGTCTCCTATCGCCTGCAAAAACAGTGTTAACCGTCCCAACAATTAACTATACGTCGGTTTTTAAGTATATATGCCCGGCATAAGTAGCAGCAGTTCAATAAATGCTAGAATTTTAGCGCGAACAGTAAAAATGAACGAGGATACGTTGCTAAAATGTACGCAAAACTGAGGAAAGTTGTGTGATGCGTCGTGATCACAGCATTTTGACAAGTATTTATTAGTGCATTTAACCGAGTCAGTTGAGGAGCTTTGAGTTCTGCTTCCCCTTTAAATTGCCTTTGAAAGAGTTAGTTGCTATTTGACTTATTGTACTGTTATTGAGCTGTTTAACGTCCCACGTTTAATTTATCTCGAACGAGCGTTTAATTCTTTATTTTCATTCAATATGAAAGTGGGCTAAACATTTTTAATCCTAGCCATTTGCTATTCATTCAAAACTTTGAGCAACGAGGTTCTTATTTGGTTATGTTGTAATATTGCGTGTTTCAAAACAGTTATCAGTTATTCCGCGCGTATTGTGTATTCCCAAGCACTTCGCACAAGGTAGGAATAAGCCAACCACAACCAAGAGGTATGAGAACCACGGTGTCTCGTAGTGGTAGGAATCCCCTTTAGTTTCATACCTCTGCAACAATACGACGTGTACGTATTTCAATTACCTAGTACGAACGCTGCGAGGAATGATCCAGCCGATCCAAATACTCCATAGAAGAACGACATGAATAAGTATAAGTTGAAATTTGTAACGTATGCAATAGTTGTGCCAAACACCAGTTGCAAAACAGCGGAGACGTAAAAAATTATCTTCCTCCCGTACCTGCGAACAAATTTCAGTTTCAGAATGCGAAGCTTTAATAACAGCTCTCTCTTATGGCTATTTAATTACTGATGATACGTTTATAACTACCACTCGGCGAGACGCACATTGTATAGAATGCGATGAAAAAATGACGAAATTAAAAATAAGCACGAAATATGGTACGCGATTGAGTGCGAAGGAAAAATAATGATTCGTATCTTACCTGTCGGCCATACAACCCAAGACAATCGAGCCAGCAAACACCCCAAACATGTACGACGCTTGTAACATAGCTCCCATCCACCTTTGGTCACAAACGAGGTCCCACTGCCAACAATTCGGGGGACATCAATAAATTTTTCTCATAAAAAATTATGAACAAATTCACAAACTCGCATTTCGCAGAATAGTTCGACACAAATTCGAGATCATTTTCTTTTATTAGACAAAAGTAATGCTTCCTGAAAACTTGGGAAGTAGCCTTAGAGCTACCAGTACGAACTTACAATGCGTGTGATTGTTGTACTGTATACTAGCATGCAATGGGATAACGCTGGGTTCGATTGGTTTGTCAAGGGCTGCACTCAGGAATATGATATCGATTCAAATGAAACCTTCCTCCCGCAAACCAAAAGAATAGTACATGGAGCAATCATTTGGTAGCAGGGAGCAACCAAGAATTGCTCCCTTAACAAACTAGCTAGAACAATAATAATGACCATATCAGGTGCCGTCCACAGTACGCCTACCATTGTCCTGGTGGCGATACTGGGTGTACTGCCCCTCAGATTGGAGGTCAACAAGAAGCAATGAGGGGTGTCCTCAGACTAAGGAAAAATGACGAGTGGAAACAGGTCAACTGGGGAGGACATGGAACTATCGGTAAAGACCTATAATTCCATAGAAACGGCCAACTACCCGATAGACGATAGGAAAACAATATACAAACTTCAGGCGTACATTAATACAGAAATACGTCCCAAAGATATTTGGGAGAACAGAACACATGTAGAGGATGACTCAGACATAACATGCTACACAGATGGATCGAAGGACCAAATACATAGTAACACGGGCTTGGGTATATACATCCCTGCAATAAATTGTAAAGAATTCAGATCACTAGGTATCAATACAACGGTCTTCCAGAGCGAACTGTTAGCAATCAACTACTGCATCGACAAATTGATGACATTGAACATCAGCAATAAGACAATAACAATTTACGCAGACAACCAATCGTCAATAAAAACGCTGGCCAATCCAATAGTTAGGAGCCTACTAGTTGAGGACACGAATAACAAGGGGAAAGAACTCGCACAGAGAGGAAATATCTTGCCAGTGAAATGGATTCCAAGACACGTGGGATACAGTGGGAATGAAAGAGCGGACATACTGGCCAAAGAGGGGTCGACCCATCACTTCTATGGACCAGAACCCTATATGGGGGTTACAATCGCAACAGTCAAGAAGGCCATAAATAATACCCTATGGGGTAGAGTTAACAACGACATAGACAACAACAGAGGTCTTGAATTCTCTAAGGGCACAGGGACCACAAGTTACAATAAAATAAAGACGGAATGAGCCCTAAAACTAAATAGGATACAATTAAGAAGATTAATAGGCATGTTAACTGGACACTACGCAGTCCAGAACACACTACATAGGTATAACCCAACAATTAGGGCTGAATGCTCCTGTGGGAAATAGAAACGGTTGAGCATTTCATTTGTGAATTCCCAATATGGTTTAGAACCAGAATAGAAAGACTTGGAGGACGAACTACAGATAGGGACGATGTATGACACAACGAATGGAGGAGAATCCTCAAATATGTGGAGAGAACTGGAAGATTCCGGTACCCGTTCTAGGAGCCAAAGCCGGATCTCTTATACAACTTGGGTGATGGGAAAAGGGCCCATATGTGGCCACGACTCAGGTCGCTGTTCCCTCGGCTTTGGCTGATGCCCTGCAGTCGCTCTCTCTCTCTCCCGCAAAACAATACACACTACTGAGACATTGTGGCGACTTGGCTCGTGAGGAAGATTTGGAGCCAACCTCACTTAGTGGAATAGGTACACTAAAGGGTTGCCTTTCTTGAACTGAACTGTTCCCCAGTAGGCGCAGTATTTGTTTGAAGTTTAACGGTTCCTTACTAAGTTGAGCTAACAAACCTCACCCTTCTAAATCAAAGGTCTCGTTTCCTGTTGGCGATAAGGCAAACAAGTCGACCAAGGGTGACATTTCATCGCCCTCATGCACACAAGATCATTCTCATGGCTCGACCTAAAGATTTCATTTTAAAATCAATATAAACAAGTCTTGTATATAATCAGTATGCCAATATAGAAGTGGGGGTTTACTTTTCGCTACCATATAGGCGCATAAAGTTTAGCAATCGTATACAAAGAATTGAGTCTTCTTCAGATCCTTACGTTGCGGGTTAACTCAATCCAAAATATTTTATGAGACGCCTCACAACTTTCCTCGGCTCAATGTGCAGTCAACGATTTTTATCACTAGCAATCACCAAACTTGTTTGTCATTTTGGTTTATTATTCAGAATGAATAATAACCCTATGTTTTCGGTCAGGAAAAATTTTTTACAACCCCCCCCCCCTCAAAATTTGATACTTAACGTTTCAAGACATGGGGATTCCAAATCTGCAATGGCCGTCCACCGTCCAGGCCTTTTTGTGCCTTTAACGTGGTCTAAAACATTCGTTCTTTCGCACAAAAAGCCCATTTGGTATCTAGTTGTGCTCGCCATCTCGGCAATCCGATCGGACGAAACCCATGGTTGTTATGGACAAAAAATAGTTTTAAAAAATTAACAAACCTCAGTATAGTTCGCGAATACGCCGTGTTTGGTATCGTTTTCTAGGTATTTTTACATTCTGGGTCGAATGGAATGAGTATCAGACGTGTACAACTGTGTATAGTGAAAATACAGTAATTACAATGAGCCAAAGTCAACTAATTGAAAGAACTCGGAGGAAGTACATCGAAAGTAAACGTTTCGTCGTTCGTACTACCTCCCAACCGTCACGTCAAAACCACCCGCCCGCTCGACTCGCAACGTCAATTGCCTACAGGCGCTTACGCGCCTGGCACTGGAGGAATATTCCGTAGTTCCATCGTAGTGAGGTCATGTTTCGTATGGTTTCCTAGTATTTTTCGATGCTGAATCGAATGGGATGGGTCTCGGAACAGTAATACTAGGTCAAGCTGTTCGTGAGAATGATAAACCGTTGTGTAATAATTTGCAGAGTTTTTAAATGAACTAGTACAACTTAGCTCAACGTTCCATATAGAAACTGGTGGTGATTAATGTTCCAGAATTGATTAGGTGGCAACTATTCATGTGACACCTTCGTCGAATAATCATTACATATGCCACTTATTCTACTGTCAAGGTGATTTTTTGGAGTCAGTTTATATAATTATAAAGAAAATGCAGTAAAAAAATTTAGTCAAGTTTGCATTTTGGAGTTTTGTAAGGTATTTTTAATCATTTTATGACTGTTACTAAACTTCAATTGTGTATTGAATCTATTGGACTACCAATAGATGGATTTTTAAGAGTGCTGTAATATAGAATAAGTGGGATTTGTAGAAAAAAAGTACATTAAAAACAATTTCCCAGGCACGAAAATGCCAATTATTGTATTGCAAACTGTCGTAAACAAATTCAATCAAAATTGTTAGAGGTGTTTTAGAGAAAACTAATACTTGTACTTTGATCGCTATAATAACTATGGTTGGTTTTGAGCCAACTTTGCTCATACTCTTATTTTTACGCTTTTTCGATCTGCAGGCTGAATACCACATTTGATCTGATTACATTCAGTTCTGTCAGACACACTTTCCCCAGCTAGGTAGATGCCATGCACGCCTTACACTCAAAAATTATTTAATGGTACCACAAATAACACGCAATGGTAGAAGTGTTGGCTGTACTTAAACGAAAGATGAATAATGCATGTCATGGTCAACCCTTAATTAGCCAACCTACCTCAGTTGTTCTCGTTTCATGATAATACGTATCATCATACACCCAAGCGCTGCACTGCTGGTAGGAGCTGTTACTTGAAGCATTAATACTTCTGATTAAACAGGAGCTCAGCGTTCCGTCTTGTTCTTCATAAGGTATCCACTCAGAAAGCAGGGATGAGTTCCATGAGACTTGTGTCGTGTTACTATCTACGCTGGGTACTAAACATCTGTCAAATTGCAGAAATGCAGTTTAAGAACTAATTGCAGAATGAACCTTCCATTGGGGGAAATTACTACTTTTTCAGCTTGAAAGAACAGGCGAGGCGCGTCTAAGTACAATACTACAAGGTACAAGGTTATTCAAATTTGGTGCTGCCATTCAAGTTCTCCCGACATCAATATTCAGAAAATTTCTTGTTTAAGTAGTTGTTTGAAGAAAGCCAACAATCATGTGCCCTCCAGATTGAGTGTGGTTCAACAACCCTACCTAACTGTCGTGACAGGCCATCTTCTCTGGCTGGTAGTATACTATGGGTGAGTGCTTTCTAGTTGAAGACATTATATTCAGGCTGTAAGTTGAGTAAGTCAATTATCAGTTTTTTAATGGAAGAGAACGAAAGAGAATGGAGGGACGTGAAGTGAAAGGTCTGAAAGAGAAGGGAGGATTTGAATTTTCTTAGCCCCACTGTGGCGACTGGCCACCCTTTTCCGACAAGAAGTCTGGCGGCAGAGGAAATAATTGGGATTACCTTACGGCTCATCCCGACAGATGGTGCTAGCCGCGAGCCACAGCCTACTCCTGGAGGGGATAGCAGGTGGCCAATGAGAGAGGACTCCCCCCTCCAAGAGAACGTACATAAGGGCCTGCCTGCAACAACAAGTCTCATTCTCCTAACTTCAAGCAGCCACCACCTACAGTACCAGAGACTACACGTGGAAGACTGCACCACACATTTAAAGAGGGAACCCGACACCCACGATGTAAGAAGAAAGGCTACGTAAATGGCTGAGACTTGTTCAAATGTTTTCGTTGAATTTCTTCAGCTCTTTTCATTTTTGGCTTCTGAGCCCAAAACACGCAAGGCGATGGTCTGTGAGTTAATGGATATGATTGAGAGAGACTAGCTGAGCTTAACAGCTAAACGGTTACATTCAGTCTCCAGATCAACATGGGAAACTTAACTATAGCTTTCGTAGTGATCAAAATACCAACTTTTGTAAAACGGCTGTATCGATTTTGATTTAAGTTTTTTTTGAGGGAACATGTACAAATAACCATAATAATACGAAAATTAGGATAGCCGTGCTGTAAACGCAGTTTTAGCGGTTTTTTCATAGTTCCATGCTTATTTGCTGCATATCTTTAAATTCCACTTTCAATTATCCGATTTGGTTCTGATCTGTTTCCTTATCAAAATGACTGTTCCATAATATTCAAAGAAAGGTGCATTTTTGATAATGGCCAATAGCCCAGGCGAATAGCCAATAGCTCAGAAACCACTTAACCCTGTGGAGGAATGGCAGGTTGTTCGTTTAGCCAGTATACCTGTAGGGAGCTGTTGCCAATGTGCTAGCTATTTATTTGGGTGGTAAGTTTCAAAGGGAGAGATCAGCTGTGGCCACTTTATTTTGTTATAACATTCTACAGAAACTTGTTGAAACAGTTATAAACTTGCTAAGTATCGGTCAAAGCAGGAAGGTTTGCATGGTCTTCCAAAAACTGTCTCTCACTGCTGTAGAAACTACAATGGAGCAGCGTGCTGTTTCTTGTTCCTTCGGACAGGAAGTGCAACACACGCCGAATGGAGAGTTTTTGAGAGAAAAGAAGTGAGCAGTGTGTCCCACAAGGAACTGGCTCATCCCACTTTTCTTTAAGACATTCACGAATGTTAAGAAAACTCATACATGACACGTCCCTTTGACGAGGATTCCCGTCTCGCTTGTCATTTATTTAACGTCCATTCATCTTGTGCGACAAGTTTATACTCGGGGGAGAGGTCTCTTTCTACCACCTGATGGAATATCTCACTGTGGCGGCTGGCCACCCATTACCTACAAAAGGTGCCTCACAGGAGAGTCATCCCGACAGAAGGCGCTAGCCGCGAGCCACAGACGACTCCTGGAGGGGATAGCAGGTGGCCAATCAGAGAGGACGACTTCCTCCAAGAACACGTATATAAGGGCCTGCCTGCACAGACAAACGGCATTCTTTCTTTCTTTCATTCTTTCACCGATCTCTTCTTCCGACAACAACCAGCCACCATCAGCGGAGCCAGCGGGGACGACGAGTCCGCCCTCTCGCGTCTGAAGGAGAAGGAGCGCCTACTCAACCGAGTCCCTCGCCGTGGGGAACTACTGCTCAACCGAGCCCTTCAAACTACGCTTCGACGCCTGAGGGACTCGTCCCTCGCCCGCTGCTCAACTGAGCCTCACGACTCAACCGAGTCCCTCATCTCGCGTCTGAAGGAGAAGGAGCGCCTACTCAACCGAGTCCCTCGCCGTGGGGAACTACTGCTCAACCGAGCCCTTTGACCTACACAACGACGCCCGAGAAACCCGTTCTTCGCCCCACACTCTCTCAACCGGCAGACAGGACCTACAAACACAACAATTTTTGCCGGCCCTTTTTAAGGCCACACACGCCCTTGAAAAGGGGACTCCGACAACTGGAAGAAAGAATGCCGTTTGTCCGTGCAGGCAGGCCCTTATATGCGTACTCTTGGAGGGAGTCGTCCACTCTGGTTGGCCACCTGCTATCCCCTCCAGGAGTCATTTGTGGCTCGCGACTAGCGCCCTCTGCCCTGTGAGGCGCCTTTTGTAGGTAATGGGTGGCCAGCCGCCACACTCACGTTTCATTCGCATCATTTGAAAATTACGTGAAACATACTGTTTATAGAAGAAACTCTCCAGAACTGTTTAGGATTTTGTACGCAGTTAGCCTTGCATGGTGAATTCAAAATATCTCGGGCGTCACAACTTTCATCCCCAGCTCGATGGTACAGCTGTTGCAGGGCTGTATATCTTCGTTCAACATATTTCTACTTAAACGCTCTCGAAGAACAAAATTATTTACTAATTATATTAATAAGTTTGATTCAAATCCACGATAACTTAATGTAGAGCAAGAATACCTGTATTTAGGCACAGCTGCAACTGTAACCAAACTCAACATGTGCACTCCCGCTGTAAAGGCAGCGAGAATGTTAAGAAATATTTGTCCTAACTGGTACTTCCCGAAGTTGCCTGAAAAGAAATCCTTGAGGTTAGGAATGACGACACACACACTGAGGAATGATGTTTATATGATAGATAGATACAAACACCTTTTACTATTTAAACCCACTTCGCCAATCTGACTCACCAATACCAAGATGAGGTTTAGCTCTTCTGCTAATTTCTTTGTGGAAGTTGATCCTTCCTTTTACTTTCAAGTAAACTCGCTGTTGTATCAACACACTATGACATAACATGGCACAGCAAATAGAAACAAGAAGAAACTTACACAGAATTGACACTGGTTTTTTGGAAAAGTCCACATGAGTATAGTTTTTTGTATGGAGAAAACACTGTAACTGTACAATCCCATGGGATCATTTTTTGGGGCTGGGGGGTTCACACGCCTCAACTAGATGGTATGAAAGGTGTGAGTCTGGTTTATGTGGGTGACAAATTTAGTGTAATTGTATGTAATATTGCAGATCAATTTATTGTATTGTTGCATTGGAATACAGTAGTCATGCAATTAACATATTTAAACGTGCCATCAGAGTCTTGGCTTATCTCTCATGGAATAAGAGTTGTAGGGGTTCGTTTGCTCGCCTTGGCGTTCTTACATTGCCTAGTGCATATGTCTTGGCAGTTTTGAACCTGGTTAAAGTAAACACTTCGCTTCTTGCCGTGGCTTCCGATGTTCACGGGCATGACACCCGACCCCGTGGAAACCTAGTGATTCCTTTTACTCGCCTAAGTATAGGCCCAAAAAATGACCCAATCCAAGTAGGCTTTCGTCTGTATAACGCCTTACCCCAAAATATTCAACAGCTGCCTATTAAGTCTTTCACTAAGGCCATAAAAGTTCATCTCATTAGAGCAGAACTGTACTTGCTTGGCGAGTTTCTTGGGATTGTGTGGGATGTGTAGTGTCGCGTGTGTGATGTGTTTCTCTTTTTCTGTTGTTTTTTTTTTTCTAATTGAGGTGCCGTGTCTCCACCGTCTGCTCATATTACTTGCCTATGTGGTGTAATTATTGCCCGTTTCCCGACGTTCGTATTGTCTATTCTTAGGCCACTGCAAATTTAAAAAAAATTCTTGATTCTTATTTATAGGCCATGATAGCCAAGTGGCGAAGAGGAGAGGGGAAGGCGATAAAAACCGACAGTGGTTGTTTTATTATCGACACTTTTTTTCTTTTTTTTTGACCCGAGGGCGTGTGGGACAAGTCCCTTTGTCACTGCGGCCACATATGGGCCTATTGTGACGCTGGCCCTTTCTTAGTAGAAGGCGTCGTACATACCCGCCCCCCTTAGGAAGCCGAGTATGTCCTTCACCGCAGATTCCGCCATGATTTGGGGTTCAGTGGTCAGCCTTTTTCATTGCCCTCATGCCCCCTGTGAGCCGGCACCCAAATGAGGGAGAGCCTGTTACGGGCGCTGAGCTGCTTGAGCGCATGGAGGCATTCCCATAACAGCTTAGACCTAAAACTATAGGCTGCGATGGCCTTTAAGGCGGCCTGGCTGTCTGAGAAAATGTAGATCCGCTTGCCCTTGAGTCCTTTGTTCAGGATCTCTTCTGCGATCTCTTGGGTTTGGCCTATTGTTCGCGGCTGCTTATTCAGTCAGCATGCTGTCCTTATTCACAGCTGGCCGCAGACATGCCCCTGGGGACAATGCCGTGGCCGTTCCACTATCCACAACCCGTGGTCGCGCCTGGTAGCATGCTCCTGGCAAGATAACCCAGAACCAGGTATCGACACACTTATTTTGTGATCATGATAAATATTAATACCTTTACTTAATAATTACATATACATTTGTTCGTAAAACGTTGCAGTATCAACTTTTATGTTTTCTATATTTTGTAGGTAGCAGAGAGAATGGAAGAGTCAACCTTCTGGCCCTAATTCTCCCTGATGGTAAAATAAAATATTAAAGCTCTTTCTTTCTCCTTGGCCTCACCCAAACTAGCCAGTACGAATGGCGTGTGTGTATTTTACGGTGCATAAAAATGAATCGAACTTATTTGGAATGAATGTACATAGCTCAGACTCCAGCGGTGTGGTAACCTTCTTACTATACAGCACACCTTAGGTGTCTGCTCACTGCATGACAGTGCCCTGTGAAATAATGCCAACCATCCAAGAACCAATCAGTTCGAACAGGTCCGACATAAAAATTTTCGATAAATTGAAAACCGCTCAATCCGTCATGACTGGCCTTCTTATTCTTCTCCACTTCTCAAACACCTTTGTAAGATATTATTCCACACTTGAACCGATTCAACTGAATTAGAACGTTATTGGTGCCAACATACCGGCACATTTCGTCAGGGGCCTTACCTAACTAACGCAACAAAGAGATATGTGTCTAAGGTATTTGACAAGATACATCGACAATTTTTAAGGAAATGTTAGAGAGACTGAAATTCGGTGTTTACGAACGGCTCAACATTTAAGATTAGAACGAAATCAACCTCCAAACAAAACTGCGTGGCCTAAACGTGGCCAAGCCAAACATTGAAGGAAATTTTAAACATGTCCTCTGACTGTTGAAATGTGTAGTTATATTAAACGTATTTTGTATTACCTTCGGGGCACCAGGGGCGTAACACATCAATCGCGATATTGCACTGAGTCGAGTAAGTAAGCATACACACCGAGTAGTAATTACTACAAGGGGTTTTATTCGCGAATTTCTTTCAGATAAGTTTAACCGCCACAATCAGGGAAGTGGGTGACGCCTCGACGAGAGGACACCTTGGTTTCGACTGATGACACCGAAGTGTCAAGCTAATCGAGGCATGCCCTGGATGAGCCTTCACTAAACCGAAGAGTTCTGTTCGTCCTGATACAATATATTCAAAGTTTTGATCTTGTTGAATACAAATATGATGGCCGTAGAAATAGCAGAGCTGATTTAAAAACGAGACCCCGAATTTACCAAAGGCAATCTTGTGCAAAATCTAATAAACAAAATCGCTCAGTCGCTTTGTTACACTCAGCATTTGAGAGAGTAGTTCTGTTAAAAGTAAATGGGTTGAGTAGTTCTACGCGATATTTACGTTGTTTTTAAACGCTGTAGCACATCTGAAGACAGCAGAAACGCCATTTTAAGGCTAGAGGGCAATATTGTATGATGGTCAACAATAAAAGGTTGAGTTTTATGGCCTTTTGAAGAGCAAAATAATTTCAGTGTGTGTGGAATGATGAGATGTATGCGAGACTGGGATCATTATGTTATAGATACTTGCTGTTGTACTTGTTTTTCCCAACCAGTTTGAGTTGCTGAATCGTTCGATAAGAAAACTGACCTGAGTCACTGAGTACTGAGGTGTAGGTGTATACACAGACTCGTGAGAGCCTCAGGTCTGCTAATCATTGGCCATCCTTTGAAAGACTGGAGAGGATGACAATCACCCTCTGATTGTCTGAAGAAGAACTGTGACCTGACAATGGTGTGGATCCTGACCAGTCTACAATCATCCTGGACCTCTCAAAAAGCTGGAATTCTGCACTTGTCTTGGAAGTGCAAGCATGAAAGGATGGATCGAAATATGGAGGCGTCGGAAGCTTATGGAGTGGAGGCAGATAACGTCAGGGTTCCAGCGTTGACCCTGTTCTTTGTGGTAACCTGTGGCGTGAAAGTTTGAAATTGACCGGAAGGAAGCGGTTCTGGGAGAGGCTCCTGCGATCTAGCGGGCAATGTTAACACTACAAGTGGCTCAGCTCAACCGCACTCCCCAGTAATTCGCTAATTCCTCAATTTCCTTTCAAAAGAAAAAAGAAAAATTTTATTATATTATTTAAAACAAAAAAAGGAGTTGAAAAGAGAAAACCAAAAAAAAAGAAAGCGCCAACATGTCGGCAGCAGTCTGTCTAGGAGCCAGCGACATTAGTACGGACATGCTCTCTTTTTGTCGTCTCGAATGTTATATTTTCTTTGTTCATTTCGTCGCTGCGGTAAGAGAAATCCTACAAACTCGGAATAACTTCCATTGTCGTATCGGTATGTAGTCCATTGATTTCTGCTCTGAGTATATATATGGGCAACAACGGAAATATTATTTTGATGTTCATTATTTTACAGTTCGAGGAGTCCCCTCGAAGATTTGCCGTCTGCCCAGTTCCGTCGCGACTCACCTTCAGTTTATTTAGGGAGTAGTTTTTTATTTATTTTAATATATCAGCCAACTCCCTAGTGCATCTATAAAAAAAGAAGAGAAGTAGAACAGTTTTTTAGTACAATCGCCCTGAGAAGGTGGCTAGTTTTTAAGTTACGCATTTTGGGTTTTTATTTTTTTGTTAATGAGAAACGTTTTCAGTTGTTATTTTAATACAAATTTCCTTTTGAGAGTATTTATTTTCCTTTTAGTATATTTATTTTCCTTCTCGTGGGATTCGTCCCCGCCCGTTTATTAACCTTTATGGTTTGGGTGTGTTTAATTGCAAAATATCCTCTTATTCTTCTTTCCCTAGAGCTGGCGTGGGGTAGTCTGTGGACTCTCCCAGTTTCTTTGTTCTGCAAGTACCACAATACATTTCACCATAAAAGCGTGTCTATGACCAGCTTTGTGGAAGAATGGCCAAATCAATTCGCTCATCTTGTTCATCGTTCAATCTTTTTGTGTGAGCGCATTTCCTTTTATCTGATTTTGCTGAGTAACGGGTGCAACCTAAAAAATCTGAAGAAATATTTTTGTGGCAATATTGAGCTCCCACGGAACGTTACTTCATGCAATTAGTGGCGGACATGTATATGTATGTTTCAATTATTTGTGGGCTCGTTTACATACAAAAACAGGTATGCGTACGTTTCTCATTGCTCTTCTCCACCAGACAGTCAGCTGAAGAAGAGCAACCTAATATGGTCTGATGTCTGTCCTATCTTTTTTCTTTCATTTCGCTCTTGACTCTGCCCTGATGGCTAATGCAGGTGCGCTGTCAAAATTTAAAAGTTTAGCGAAAATGTTGAAAAAAATTATGTAAAGGAATCTACACTGACAATATTCATTTATACCAAACTTAGTAAATTCGAAAGTTTCTACACTGAAAATATTAAGAAACAATAACGAACTCACCGATGTGGGACATGAGGTGCTCGAGATCATCCTCTTGAGACATTATTGGAGATCTAGCGTTCGAAAGAGAAAAATTGGACTCTAATAACTACTGTGCCCTACGTCAGTTCAATAAACGAGATAAAATATTGATTGACCAGGTTTCAAATACTGTTTGTCTTCATTATTATCCTTTGCGCCGAAAAGGGGCTCAAGAAAGCTAAAAAATACGTAAATGTAAAAAGTAACTGGCTCAGTCTGAGCCTGCAGACTGTTTAAGAGAACCAGTCAATTCAAAACTGCGCTAAACAATTTTGAACAAGCAACGAATGTAGGAAAATAGGAAGATAGGAGTACGAATTAAACAAACAAAACGTGGTTGAGTGACACTAAAAAATAAAACCTTCACGAAGCCGTTGGCTAATGCTCTTCCCCACTCGTAGTAGTTGATTGTTGTTTGCCTTCCATCTCTTACTGCCAGCTCCCATCGCGATCTCATTTAGCCATTTTACAGAGCGTTCGTGCCTATTTCATCATTTCTAAAAAAGTTACAATGCCAAATTTTAATCAGTTTCTTAAATCAGTAATCACATTTTGTAATTTAACTTGAGATAAGGCAATTAGGGGCGTAGAAGGAGGAGGAAGATGGGGAGAGTCCTGACCTCTGTTGGCTAGTGCGTTTAGCCTTCACTTACTCTTCCAAAATTTACGACAGGAACAACAGGTTACAAAATTGTTTCCACGATGCTGTACGATTCTCTGTAAACACAATATATTGGGTTCAATTACATGTCAGTTGGCGGATTGTGTTGGCAGTTTCACATACACATTCACCGAATACCTCGGTTTTATCAAATGTATGTGCGAGCCATGCAACTCCTGCCATTACTGAGCTGCGTTTTAATTTCCCCTCACCTTTTTTTTCAACTGTTCACGAATAGCCAGATGTCAACATTAAACATATGCAGTAATTATCACACGCGACTGGCTAACTGGGTGTTCCTCAGTGTTCAGACTCCACGCAGACAGTTTGGCTTCCACCTTCTCAAACGTTGTGTGCTCAAACGCTCCATTGAAACATGCTCCCAAGAGACATGGGAAAACAGAGCGTCTGTAGCAGACGAATCTGACACGTGCTACACGGACGAAATGAAGGACCAAATACGCGGGAATACACGCATGGGAATATTCCTCCCAGCACACAACAATGGGTGAAATCAATCCCATCGGGAGCACACAGAACGGTATTCCAGAGTGAACTATTGGCTGTATCAACAAGTTGATAAAGGTACCCGCCCGTAGCAAAACAATCACAATATTCATGGATAACCAATCAGCAATAATAACACTTGTCAATCCAATAGTTGGGAATCTGCTTGTTGAAAATACCCTAAGGAACTAACACTGAGAACGTTGTGACATTAAAATTGATTCTGGGACATAAGGGATAGAGTGAGAACGAGAGAGCGAATAAACCAGCCAAATATGGATCGGCTGCACAATTTCACCATACACCCCAGTCATTATTACGTCAGTCAAGAAGGATGTAAACAAAAACTTTGGGAAAATGGTCTATGAACCCTGTTCAAAGCAAAGCGTCGAAGTGGTTAGAGTCTTTGACCTCGGATTCCCCCGCCTAATTGTCTCCAACTATTTCAATACCTGCCCCTCCCAACGGCAATCCCTCAGCTGCGGTTGGTTGGTTCTAACAGCCCCCTTTCACAGGTTTTCCCCTTTCCTTATTTCTTTCTCCCAATTTTCCTATCGACGACAGAGCTCTTCCAAAATCATTCCGCTTCCAACTATCGGCCTAGTGACTTCTAGCTCTCCCATACAGTTTCCCTCGCCACTTCACACGTTCCGATAATTGCCCTTGTGCTACCGATTTGTACACCATCTCAGCTCAATTTTATCTCAACTCATTTCCGCACGTATATTACAGTCCTCCTCACGCTCAATGTGTTTCATTTTTCGATCCTCAAGCTCCCCCTCTCGTGCACCCAACAAACCCGATTGGGCGAAAACAGCAGAAATAAATTGGCTCAAACTTGATATGTAGTATGGAGGTTACCATGGGACGAAAAAATACGAGTATGAGCAGAATTCGCCCCAAACTATAGTTATAGTGATCAAAATACCAACTTTTTTTCTCGAAAATGGCTACAAAGATTTTGAATACATTTTTTATACGGACAGCTCCATAAACATTTCCATAAAATTCTCACCTGTGGGAAAATGACAAGAGCAGCACGATAAATTCTGAAACTGTAAACGCGTTCGTTTTAACTGAACGAATAATAAATTGAATTAGTAACACGAGCCATGAAAACCAATGAATTTGCGTAGAGTTGAAGAAAGTTGTGCGATGAGTCACACCCGATGTTTCTTTCAACATTCGAGCCATCATTAGGGTGTGTATTGAACTACATTCGGGAACTGAATGTGGAGCATCAAATTAATAATGAATAAATACGATCCGACAACCGAGTGGACGTTTCAAGTTCAATGCAACTCCACCTTTCAACGTGTCATGCAATGAGAACAATGCCTGAAGAACTCGCTGTTCCTGTTGATGAACGGTCCTGTTTTGTGCCTTACACAGGAGATTAACACCCTTCACAGTTTTCTTTCCCAAGTTTTCACGAATGAATTATTTTAGTAAACAAGGAAACTACGGAGCTTCACAAAAAAAAACCCATGTTGAACTAGTGGTACTGTAGGAAAATAAATACGTTTATACATTTTTAAAAACGATTATTAATACACCCCCATTGACAACTTTGGGATCATTTTCAAGTCGAGTAACAAATTTAGAAACTGTAACAACTTTATATTTTGTTTCTGATGTAGCGTAAAGCTTCAAACATTTACAGCGTGTCCCTCAACATGCTTTTCAGGGAGGTGAATTCGTCTGTCCTCCTTCAATGAGAAGCAACAATTCAGCTAGTTGGTCAACCGATCCTTTTCTGAGGCCAAAATCTTCGATCTATGGAAAAAAAGTTGATAAGCACAATTTAAGTAAATTAGGCTGAATTATAAATGAGGGAGTTTGATGTAAGACATTCGCATAAAAGAAATGTTCTGCCAGTGCATTATATAACATGTGAGCTATCGTGAGATTAGGCAAATATGTTGTTCAGCTAACTATTGCCGTCGCTAGTTATTGAAGTCGTATACGAGTAAGTTTTCCTTTTTCACAACTAGAGAATGGTGGAAAGTTGGTGTTATAACAGAATAGTGATATCACACTAAAAGAGTCGGGGAGTGAGTACAATATCCACTGAGTAGTATTTGTTACAAGGAGTTAGCAAATTACTTTCGGAGAAGTTTATCGAACACAAACAGGGAACTGGGAGAGAACGCAAGTGTGGCCGTCAGGGCTACGCCTCAACGAAACAACTGCACTGGGACATTTGAGGTGCTTAGTCAGTACAAACGTCCCAGGCGAGCCATCGCTACATCAACGAGTTTGGTTCGTCACAGCACTTTGGTATAAATCAACAATTGCTATCACATTCCTTTGAATTAAGATGTTTAACTTTTGCAATTGAAAAAGAATTCACCGATAGCTGTGCAAAAATTTTGGTTTTTGTGGACTGAAGAATTAACTGGAAAGGAAAACTGGCCTTCCTTGAAGTTTGGAAATAATATTGTTAGGTGAAATGGAGGTAGAGGTGAACTTGAATAAGACGAAGAACTACAGGATGAATGAGGCGAGCGAGAGAGGTTGTATTGAGATGAAATACACTGGTTAGTTAGACACGCACGTTAGTTCACACAATGCAGGGGTTTCTTCATATTTGAACTGGGTTGAGTACAGACGAGACTTAAGACAGAGCGTTTAGCGTTTAACCGCGAGAGTTCTAGGGCAGACTGACGGTATGGAAGTGGCAAAAGTTAGGGGTGAGGAGTGAGATGGCGAGGGGGTAGCGGGAGCCACGCCAAACATTGGTGAAACCATAAATTGGACAAATATGTTGTCGGCACCGGAAATAATAATCTTCAAGTTCACCAAGACTTGAAATGTTAAAGAGTAAGGAGATTGACAGGCAGTTTGGGGATTCTGGTTCCCGAGTAGCTCGACCTATAGATCTCCTTATGGGTTGGGGGGCACTGACATTTTGAACAAATTTAACTTGAGCTGAGCCAAATAAATACTACGCGCTCAGCTCATACTCAACCCCTTGAGTAAAAGAATTAAAATTGAGCTCGAAACACGTCTTACTATAGTGTGCTAAACAGTGTCAAGATTTCTCACTCTAGATAGACCTTCTAGATACACACCCCTTAATATAATAACAATCGAACGTTTTGGAGAGCTTCATATTTATAAATAGAAGTGATAACACAACTGTGTACTTACTCCTTTAACATATGCGTGAATGTCGAGTAAGAGTTGCTGCCTTATTTTGTTGTCATCTCCCACTCGCCTGTCATTAGAACTAATTATATTGGAACTTTTGTCCCTGGCTTTCTTCAGTCTTCTGAGACTCTCTTCCGTTTTTTTGACCGAGTTTAAAACATCATCCACGCAAGAGTAGTACCTGAAAAAGTAAATGACTAAATCAAACAAAACGTCGGAGGTACGTATCAACAAATATCCTCACTGTGGCAGGGTTTCCTCATCTGTTTCTTCTGAAGGTCATTAAGAGTGTGTTGCTGTATAAAGCGGATATATTGGTGGCTGCTTTGTAGTAGACCAAGGTAAATGACTGCAATATATTGGAAGCAGAGTGCCCGAGGTTACACCAGAGAAGCGGCAAAATGACGAACGAGGTGTAACGGTCAATGTGGTGGAGAAGAAGGGTTCACTTTTGAACGAAACCCTTGAACCACACGACATACGTCGAGTAAAATAAAAATAATAATTCCATTATGCGCAAAAGAAAAAGGTTCCTAGTGGAGTTCCAACCAACTAAACACGGTCTTTTTACGTCTGACCTGAGGCGTCTTCTTCAGTTTTACTTCAAAGTTGAGGCGACAGCGCTGGACGCACGAAGATACAAGTATACAGTTCTGATGAGCTTGCGATCGCTTAGACGTCTGTCTGGATTGCTAGTAGGATGAACGAAACTACGCGCTTGGGATTCCCAAATATTCGAATTGGATAACCGACTTCCAACGTGCATGTTCTGGATTATCAGGAAGACAAAGAAAAACGGTTCAGGTGGTCAGACAATCTTCAGGAAGAGAACTGACTAGCTTGAAGCGTGAGAGCATGGCACTGAATGCCCACTACGTCACGAAGCAAAAAAAGGACAACAAAAGAAACAGAACTTACGACTAAGGACATTCAAAGCAGTAGTGGATGACCTCTGACAAAAAAAAAGAAAAAAAAAAAAGGAATGCTTCAGAACTCAAGAAAAAAGAAAAAATTCCGTTGTTCGGCTTTCTTCACTTATTTCGCAGGAAGTTGAAATTGCCATTACTACTCACAAACAACGTATTAGCACAGCAAGTTTCCAGCCAGGTGAGTGAAATATTGTACAAGAACGTCTGTTGAAAACAATGAGGGGGAAGTAGTCACTCTTTTTTGCGTTCTTATCAAGTGGGCTGTAATAAAATTAAAATAAAACCTGTAACGAGTTACTTTACTAGTGCGGCTGGGCGCCTGGAACAGACCCAGGGTGGAGGCTTGGAACAGTGCCTTCCCAGGTGATAACCGGATGGCAGGTTTATGAGAGGTTGAGGAGGGTGTTGTTTTGGTTTCTTCTGCATGTTCCGGTTTTCCCGAGAAAAGGAGAGGTTTTTTTCACTCGTTCCGACTCCCGTTTTTCGGTTCCAATTCCTTATTGGATTCTTCTGGAGAGCATCAGGTTCGAACGAAGAAAGAAGATCCCTGGCCGCAAGTCGCGTTTATTTTCTTCCGTTTCTTCTTTTTTTTGGCATGCCAGAAGTAGGGTAGAAACACGTTCTACTTTAATTCTTATTTTCTTAAATATCTTTTGGTTCAGATTTTGATAGGAAGGAAAAGTCTGTTTTTTTATTTTAATACATCTATATTTCTATTACTTTTAGTTATTTTCCTTCTGTTTTGTTTCTATTTCTGTAAAGAAATATCTCGTTGTTGTGGGCTTCATCCCCACTTGGAGTTGCACACAAATCTTTAATTCCGTCACAAACCATAGGCAGTGTCCCCCAAATATTGTGCTGGGTTTACTCTCAGAAGCCCAAATCCGAAAACCAATCACCCGGAAAACCACCCCCAGTAAATCTACGAACTAGGAAATAAATTATGGGACTCACAAATCTACGCCAAACCTTTAGTGTTCCTCGGGGATAAAAGAGCAGGTCTCAGTCTTGAAGGCGACGTAATTTCAAATGAATTACGTGTTGAGAGTGATGGAACACTTCAGAAAAAACTCCACAGCACAATAAAGAAATAGATATCGTCTTGAAAAAAGCACAATGCTGGCAAACGGCGGACGACTGGAAAGGGAAAGGGATTGTTTGTAAATACAGAGGACTACCAATCGACCTCTGAGGACAAACCCAATGACGACGACAATCAATTGTTGAGACAAAAGTTCCTGGTTAGTATGCCATTTTTCATACAATTTCTATTCTAATGTAGACAGTCCTCTAATTCAACGACTAAGTTGGGGTGCCCTATCATTCATTACTGTAGGAGAGGCATTTGTTAACAGTAAACGATGATAAATGTACAGGAGACGCTAACATAAACCGATTGGTGCCAACTTTGAAAGAACTGTAAGATTGTTGTCACTCCAAGTTTTTGTTGTAACTGACTTTGCAGTACATTGTTATTCCGTAGTAACCACACATATAATTTAGTTAATAATAGTATAAATACATGATTTCAAAATGTACCTTCCTACCAGCGTTGCCAATTTGAGCTCACGAGCCCTCAATTGATATTGGACTTGTATAAGTGTGAGTAAATTTTTAGTTTGAGTGAGGATCATGAATACTGTTCTTAACCCGACTGCATGTGCCTCTGTTGCAGCGTATAACATTAAAAATGGGAATACGAGTCTAACGATATTTCATTGTACACTTACTGCTTGGTGATCATAGAGAACATAGCTTGAAGCCACACGCGCGTCTTGGGATGGTGCTGGTAGCTCTCATAGAAGGAGTTCGGGATTTCAAAAATGCTGGCGACGTAAGAGCAAGGCTTCGTAGGCGCTTCACGATTGGTGCGTCTAAATAAACGGGGAATGTCGTTGACCTGCCGTAAAAGCCCGACGTTTTCAGAGTACAAATACTGTATCACTGCTTGGTGTATTTCTTCCACTAAAGTGGTCAGAGTCGCCCTGATCTCTTCCAAGCTCCCTGGAAAGCAATAAATGTATTTGTAAACGAAGGAGAATCGTTCAAATAATCAGATAACTAGGTAAACACAGAGATTTAAGAGTTCATGAGTATAAAGGGTTCAGAGCTTGTGAGCGCTACTCGAACAAAAATGCAGATTTTATGAAGTTACAAGATTATCATTTTCCCAACGCTACAAACACTAACTGTAGTCTTGACCACTTTCTACTTTCCAGAACGCAAAAAGTAATTAAAGCGTAGACAGGGAACAAATTTTAGTTTTCATTTGATCGACGTTCTGAGGCCTTGCGGATCAGGAAACCTCAATGGTCTGTGCGTCCTTCTTCCGGCGTACTTGCTCCCAAAGTAGACCTACGTGCTAGTCCAACCACCCGAAGGCAAGTCTTGATAGAATTGTACTGTCCTTTTGTCAACGGTGCACGATGCCCAGTCAGCCTGAAAATAGGCATCCCAGATTTGTTTAAACAAAAGTCGTCCACTCGGCTAACAGCCTGATTGATTGATTCCTATTAAAGGCACCCTCACGATCAGTCAGTTTATTGGATCGGAGCTCCTCGCAATTGCAGTAATTTTTGCCAGTCAGCAGCCCTTCAAACATCTCTGAACCCCTCTCGTTACAATTGGCGCCCAAATGGTGGTCGAACTTCTTCATTCCAAGAAAAAAGAAGAGGCTCAGAGAGAAAAAATTAAAAAATTAGGAGAGAAATACTGAGACGAATTCTCGGGCTTGCGATTCAGATTTGTTGACTTTGCTGACGCTGTGAAAGTTCCAGGGCGAAGGGAAATAAAATGGGCGACGCGCCTAGTACAATGTGAAAGAAACGACTTTCCTTGTAGCCCCTCGTTCTTCGAATCAAAGATCGGATATTCCGGGGATTCGCTCGACTCTCAAAAATTCGTTCATTAAAGACGACCGCTCCAGGAGCAGCGGCTAACAGCGAGGGGGGGGAGATGTGCTAACTGACTCCTATTAAAGGCACCCTCGCAAGCGTGGTCTAGTGGTAAAGACAATGGTTCAGAATCTGGCAAATGTCAGTTTATTGGATCGGAGCTCCTCACGATTGCCAGAATTTTTGTCTGAGTCAGCGGCATCTTCTTACCTCAATACAGAATGATGCACTCTTCTGTACATGCTTGGCTAGGTTTAACACATGCGAGTATATTCACGCTGGTGTTCCATTGGGTGGACTCAATGTTCCATCTCTCTCTATCCCTAGTCCATTCTTGCGCCCTAAGCGCCTGACTGCATTGTGCGTGTGCTGTGGCTGGTCTTGGATTCGTTCAGGATCAGCTTCGGTGGTGTGACGTAGCTGCACACTAAAATGTAGCGAACTGGGAGGTGTTACATTCTTTTCTCAAAATTAACTAAATAAACTCGCAAAATATCAAAAATATAATAAACCAGGACGCTCGTCTATTACCACTAAATTTAATGATCCTAACTCCGTTTTGTTATTGAAATGGTTTTCCTCAGTTTCGTCGCGAGTGATTCAGTTCACATCATAACAATCCGATCAATCTAGTTCAATCGATTAATAACTGACTTTTATTTTGCCTAAACATCCCTACGTCAACACTGTAAGCACTAATGCAGACACATCCTGATACTTGATATCCCAGGCGCTCACCAGCACTACACATTCGAGTCGCTGAATAGGTTTCCACAGTCAGCACTGTAACGACCACAACATTAAGATTTTGTTCTCGCAAGTGCTTGTACAGCTTATTGTACACAGCATAGATCTTTTTCATGGATGGTACAATAACTGCATGAAATGTCACCGCAAAATGCGCACTTTTTGGACTGGATGCGCAAAATGCGCACTTAGCGGTACTGGAACTTGAGTATTTGCTGCTGACTGGATTACATTACTTCCCTACCTTGATGTGGGGCTTATAAATTCACTTACCAGCAAGAAGAGAAATTGTCCCTTCGTTAATCTTTGGTATTTTTGATGTGGATAAGTTTTGAATTTCGGGCAATTTCCTGTGTAAAGCTTCAACGTCTGTATGTAAGCAAACCAACAAGTTTACATCTGTTTGAAGTTTTCCAGCATCCTGCAATAAGCAAAACATTGTTTAACTTGTTCAAGCCACCATGGCAAGATGTGTGACGTGCCTAACACTTTCCGTCAACCATTTCAGGGCGATCTCAATCGTAATATCAAGAATATAATAAAGCAAATTAATACTCGCACGTGCACAGACACTACATTCTGACTTAGGAAGGCGTTTGAGACAGGTAAACATCAACTGGCTCGTGACATTCGATGTTTGCCAATAATTTGAGCATAGGACGGGTCGCAGCGAAATTCGTACCACAATTGCTCAATATCAACAAAGAACACTGTCAAATTAACGTAAGCTAAGGAGCTGTTCGACTCGATTCGCGATGACTCAAATTTGTGCCACAGGATTTTGAATAGCTCAATCATCGTGATGGAAGCTGCCATATGAGCAAAGGCCGAAAAAAGTACGAGTTCAATCGAAATTGAACGTTCGACTCAGTTTTCTTGATGGTAGGGGCGTGGTGCATCATGAACTTTTACCACAAGGCCGTAGGGTCAAAATGAAATATTACTTGCAAGTTATGCGCCCTTTGCTCCACTCAATCCATCAAAAATTCCAAGATTTGTGGAACAACGTAAATCGGCTTTTGCCCTTTGTGCAAAATCTTTGAGCAAAAACAAAGCTCCGATGATGCCGCAGCCACCTGATTCCCCAAAACCGGCCAACTGTGACTACTGTTCTCAAAACTGAAGAGGCCAATGGAAGGACGACGCTCTGACACAGTTGAGGCGATAACAAGGTCGAGCTGAACAAAATGGCAAAAAACGTGGTTTTTAAGTGCTTCAAGGATTGAGAACTACTCAAAATACGCAATGTAGAACTCTATTTCATAACAATACTCCTGTGCCGTGACAAGCCTCCGCTGAATGGAAGAATTTGGTTCGTCTCAATACACAACAGTGGCTGCCATGCCCCTAATACTTCGTAGTACTGGGGCCATGATCAGTGCATCCACCTTTTTGGTTTATTATTCATTCTGAATAATAACCCTATGTTTTTGGTCACGAAAAATTTTTTACAACCCCCCCTCAAAATTTGATACTTTACGTTTCAAGACTTGGAGATTCCAAATTTGCAATGTCCGTCCGCCGTCCCCCGTCCGGGCCGTTTTGTGCCTTTAACGTGGTCTAAAAAAATGTGTGGTCTTCTTTCCCACAAAAATCCGATTTGGTATCTAGTTGTTCCCGCCATCTCGGCAATCTGATCGGACGAAGCCCATGATTGTTATGGGCAAAAAACGGTTAACAAAATTAACGAAACGCAGTACAACGCGGGAGCTACAGCGGAAGTCAACGTTTCGTAGTTTGAACTCCCTCCCTCCTGCCCGTCTCATTAAAAAACGGCGGCAACGCTGCAGGGCGGGCGGCTCAACTCCCCTTTCGCCTCGCAACGGGTTCGCTGGAAGCGCCCGATGGGGCAAAAGCATCAGTTCCATAGTTCCGTAGTTCCATTGTAGCCAGGACATGTTTCGTATGGTTTACTAGTATTCGATGCTGAGTCGAATGGGATGGGGGAGCACTAATACTAGGTCAAACTGTTCATGAGAATATTAAGCTATTGTGTAATAATTTAATAATAATTTGCAGGGTTTTAATGAATAAGTTGAGAAAATACTCAATGAAAGTAAAGGTTTAAAAAAAAAACAATTTTCTTTTGAATAAGTGAAATAAGACGTAGCCTTCTAAAATGGGGAGAAAGAACTTGATGCAGTTTGTGGGGGTCATCACAGGGCGCTCTTATGGGCATAGTCGACACCCTGAGGTGCAGATGAGAAAACTTCCTACATCGTCCTGGCCACTGACAGAGACTGGAAGTGAGCGACATTTTAGGTCTTTCGCACAACTTCTTCGAGGGTTGACATCAAAGAGGACTCTTGCAGGAAATACCTGGCATTCCTTAGGAAGCTAGACCTGTGAAACACTAGTTGTGATACAATAGGACTTTAGGCTGCAGCGTTGTTTAATATTGGGTCGAAAATTTCTGAGGCCCTCGAACTGTACACTCTCCTCATTACGGGCCCCGTTGCTCCTTTGGCCAACCACAGAAAAGAGCAGCAAACAAACGTAGCCTTGAATACTTTGTCCACCTAATCCCATCAAGACACACCAAAACTGGCATCACCCCACCTACTTTCCTCCCCCTACTGAGCTGCTTATGCGATCAGTGCGTTTCTACATTTACTGCAGTACAACCGCCTTCGATCCAACTCTTTAAGACGGGATCCATCAAACCCTTTTTCTACGTGTCGCTTCACTTTTGTCTCATCTCATCTTTTCCCTCTATCATCTGTGTTACTTCCGAACACCAGTAAGATCGTTTCAATTTTCTTCCACACATCATGTCGCCACATTCACCGTATTTTCATCCACCTCATCGAGGGCACCAACGAAAATCAAATTCATTTATTCATTTCTTTCGCTCGAGCCTTCTTTGTATTTACATTTTCTCAGCAGAATTTCTTATTTTAATATAAACATATTTAATTTCGAATTATTTTCCTCATTATTCTTTTCTCACCAAGCTTTCCCTTCTTTCACCATTTTTTTCCCATATAATTTCTCGGTATTTTACCGTGGTCCTCCAAGCCAGCCCTATGTGTTAAGGTATACTGGGAATCACGAAATTCCCATCGTAGCACCTTAACAAGTGTTCATCATATAAGGGACAGTCAGAGTTACATAAAAATAAAAAAGACCACGTTCATTCGGCTAATATATCTCCTGACAAGCCACTTGTTAAGCGCTACAATATACGTCAAAGCAATCAACTCACTTTACAAATAATTTTCTTGCACCAAACAATGTACCGTGAGACTATTTGTAGGCTAAGTTTCCAAAATTTTTGTACAATCGGTTGCAAGAAAACATCATCCTCCCAACATCTCAAGAGGCAGTCCCAAGAAGTTTCAGTAGCCAACAATTTCCAATCGGCACGTTTGGCCGACCAATCGTTGTTCGCAAAAGCTGACTCCATCAGGCGGACGATTTGTTGAAATCTGTAGAGAACATTCAGCTGTCAATTGATAATTGAACAATTCCCCCCCCCCCCCAGAAAAATGGTGAATGTCGACAAAATATACTTTACGAATTCAAAAAAAACGTGCCTGAGTTGAAAGTACACAGGCAGGTTCCACCTTTCCATAAAACTAGAAAAATTGGGGTGAGACTGCAATTCAGCCACGTTTTGTTCCGAGCCACATCGTTCGCTAAGCATTTCTAGAAATTCCAAGGAGTCTTTATATTTCTAAAAACAGAAAACAGAGTTTGAAACTTCCATTATGCACAAAGAATTAAGGCTAAGCTCACAAAATGCCTTACTTTATGGAACACATCCGGATCTCCCGATGCAAAAATAGAATTTAGTTCAGTTCCCAGCCTTTCCTCAACTTCAGGCCAAAAGCTTCTGAGCAGGAAATTGCACTTCCATTGGCCGCAAGAACTGAAAGAAACGATTTCTAGTAACGACTTTTAATTGGTTTGGTACAAAAGCTTATGTTAATGTTGGTGTTCCACATTCACATTCACTCACAATAATAGAGCGGTTTTGGTTGACAACAATTCCTATCTGAGAAGTATAAACGTTCCAGGGGCACTTCCAAGTATCAATTGTCTTGGCAGCACTGCAAATCCTTGATAATGTTTGAATTTTACTGCCAAAGACATCCTGTGAGTTTGATGGCAATCTTTCAAGCCAGGAAAAAACTATTTTTGCACGTTTCACGGAAATATTTATAGAGAAGAAAAGTTAAGTGCTAACTTAGTAGACTAGTAGAAAATGATTTGGAAGTTAATTCAAAATCGTTATAGCCGTTTTCGCATAAAATACGAAACAAACTAGTTTTCGGTACATTTTGGTTCCTCACCTCTCTTCCCATTGATGGAAGTCGGTCCTAACTACATTTTCGCGTCGAAAGAAATTGAGCAACTAAAAAACGCTGCAAAGGATTACACAACGGTTTGTTATTCTTTTAGGTTCATATCTCAGAGCCCCCCCCCTTTCAATACCGCATCGAAAAATACTAGTAAACGACACGGAACATGACGTGACTATGGAACGACGAAAATTGACGTATTCAGCTTCTATTTGTCGCCAAATGGTGCAGGCGGCTGAGGGAAAAACCCAATTAGTCCTCTTAGAGGGAAAAGTATATAAGTGTGCAAATCAAAGAAGGCTTATCAAGAAGGAAAACATTTTATAATTACTATCATTATTATTAATTACTAATCATGTTATCTATTTCGTGCTCTTGTTCCAGTAGAAGTTTCTGTTTTCGTAGGACATAATCATCAAAATGACCTCCAATGTACCGAAAGTTGTACGCTTCTCTAATTTCCTTCCAACCTCGTTCCTTAAATGCTTCCCTCATCTTCAATTCCCAATCCATGAAGTCGCTGTCCAGTCCTAATTCAATCAATGTTGAAGAGTACCAATTTTTGGCAATCCCCTCCATAAATAAACGTAAAACTAGAGCCTTATTTACTGAATCGGTAACTTGGAATCGCTCGCATTCGCGAAGAAAGATATTTATCCATCAACAAAATCTGATTTCACTTTTGTAAGATTTAGGCGTCGAGGATCATGCTTTTGTAAAACATCTAATATTGCCGCATTAATTCAGTCCACTTTTTGATGGTTCGTGGCTTTACTTATGAGGGTAGACGGCTTCATGCTGATCCATTCATTCTCAAAGGAGTATGACAATTTAATGCCGTTGAATAAACTGGGCCACCTCATCTAGCAGTCATTTCCCCATTGATTTCGATGTGGTTGGTTTAATATTTTGAAGAGCTTTCGCAGAAAACAGTTTGAACAGTAGTTTGTGGGGGAATACACTCTGACACGGACTTCCTGTTGAGTGAGTTTTTACTGGTTGTCACAGAATTAGCCGCGGGCATACACAATGCCCAAATAAACCCTATATGCAGAGTGGCAAGGCTCATTATGGCATTTAAAAGTAGTAAGGAACACATATGGTGGCTGTGGCGTGGAGGTTAGTGTATCAGCCTACCATGCCAAATACTCAGATTCGATTCCCGAGCGTAACACCTAATAATTTGCGGCCGTCACCTCGTGGAAGGCAATGGCAAACCACCACGAGTATAACTTGCCAAGTATGCCTCTCATAAATAGCGCCATTCGGAACCAGCGATAAACTGTAGATCCCATATGTCTGTGTATAACAGTTAATGATACACAGCACAGGTATATGGGAGCGGTCGCCTACGCCCTCTATGGGTATGGCACTTCGAGAAGAAGAAGAAGAAACACACACAAAAGTGAAAAGCACGATACCCCCTGAACATTTCAAATCATCAATTCGTTCGAATAATTCCATTCGATTCGTCGTAAAAAAATTGGTCGAAATAAAACTGTAGGGTGTAGGAGATTAAAAGCCAAAAGGACGAATTAGTTTAGTGAGACAGGATATTGATATGAGTGTGCGTGAGAACAGAATTTACATGCTTGAGCGAAGGATTTCCCATTAGGGTCAAGAGCAACAAACTAAGTTTGTGCTGAGGTATTTTGGAGACGCTTCTTGAAGAGCTGCTGACTCAGGCAAAAATTATGGCAATCGCGCCGGAGCTCCGATCCACAATCCCGGACTTACGTCGAGAATTATGAACCAATGGCTTATCCACTAGACCACGATCACCCGGTGCCTTTAAGAGGTATCAGTCAGCACATCTCCCCCCTTCGTCTTTTAGCAGCTGCTCCTAGAGCGGATTCTTTTAAGGAACGAATTTATGCGAGTTGAGCGAGTCCCCGGAAAATCGGATCTTTGATTCGAGAAACGAGGGGGCTACAAGGAAAGTCTTGTCGGCCTTGGAAGCTGTGCTGGAAGTCCTTTTAAAGAGAAACTACTAACTGCCTGCCGCTTTACATCATTAGGAGAAAGTTTGGGACATGCCTTTTGAACCATATCCCTCACCCTAGCACCAAAACCTTCGACAGTCTCGGTCTTTCCTATGGAAATGGCAAATAAGTTGTTGGAAGTGAAAATCAGGCGTTTTAATTCCAACAAAACACTTTCTTAGTTCTAACTCCAATAGCTCTAAAGAACTGATCTGATGCTCCGCAAGTTCTTTAAGCAGCGATCTAGCTGGGCCACGTAACTGAGCTTTTGCCAACTGTAACCATGTGCTAGCAGGTAGGGGGTGTATTCTTGTTTTCTTCCTTTTTGCTCAAACAAATCCTCCAGACGCTCTCCTTGCTTCCCACCATATGTTGGAAGGGATGCTTAGCTGAATGAGCACTTGGCTCTGCTGGGGGTTATTGCAAATGGTGTGTTG
This sequence comes from Pachypeltis micranthus, assembly GCA_020466155.1. Lineage (NCBI taxonomy): Eukaryota > Metazoa > Arthropoda > Insecta > Hemiptera > Miridae > Pachypeltis > Pachypeltis micranthus. The sequence goes on from CM035778.1 coordinate 4,381,400, forward strand.
TTGCTCTGTTCATGCTGGCCAAACTTGGTTCGAGAAGAGAAAGGTTGGATGATTATTTGCAGGGTAAGAGGTGGTATAGGTTGGCATGCAACCTTGGGTCACATACATATTCCCAGTTGTAAAGGCGTGAAGGGGTTGACCAGTGCAGTGGGGTGCACTATATGATGATACAGGACAGAAGCACGAAGTTGAAATGGGCTCACATGCCCTTTCTCCTGTCGACATGATGTTGGAAGGCTCGCTATTGGTTGAGCCAACACAGGTTGATGCTGAACAGGAGATGACAACCCGCTAGGACCAAAAGTTACTCTTCGATCCCTCTCTTCCAGAGGAGTGCTTTCACCTCTCAACACTGTTTCACAGATTTCAGGATTCTGGGCTGCAGTTACTTCCCCACATTGGGCGCCAACTGTGCTGAGGTATTTTGGAGACGCTTCTTGAAGAGCTGCTGACTTAGGCAAAAATTACGGCAATCGCGCCGGAGCTCTGATTAACAATTCCCGACTTACGTCGAGAATTATGAACCAATGTCTTATCCACTAGACCACGATCACCCAGTGCCTTTAAGAGGAATCAGTCAGCACAAGTTGTCCTCAGCCTAAGCTGAGCCGAACAGAACCATTTGCCGAATTCGAAAATCCAATTTTGAGTACCACTCGTTCACAAATTTAAGAGACAAACGTGATCAATTTTGGCCTCTTAACAATGTCGTATGAGTTTCACGTCGCTGCACTGTGCTGTTGCCTGCCAACGCGCCTGTATTTTTAGTTCTACCACCTCTGAAGGACAGTGTATGGAGAAAGAGAGTCATCGTGGATACTAATAATTATTATGGTGCCTCCACAACGCAGTATAATCAATTAATAACCGCATACTTGGAACCGGTTTATCAAGTCTCCAGTTAAAACGTCGAATTGGCAACTATTAGTCAACGATATTTGGCGAGTAGAAATAGCAGGTTGCTGATCAACTCATCCACTTGGCTCAATGCCAGCTGCCACAGTTTATTTGAAGATGAGACTTATTCGACCTTCACTCAGGCCTGCTGCAAGTTTCCCATCAGAGTAATCGAACACAGAACAGTGGCACTGTTCGTCGCTGGTATATCTCATATCATCTTCACACCTAGCCATTCCCACGGGGTATGTTGCACACACAACGTTTGATGGAGTGTAAGCCAAGCCAAGTATGTGGGGTCAGAACATTCACATTACTGCACGTCCATTCCTAGTCAACTTTGAGGGAAAACGGCTGAAAAGATCTTTTTGGTTTTATTTTATAATAACATTTTGTTCTCCCCACGTCGCTGCAGAAATAACGTGAACAGAGATATAGGCCAAGGAAGAAAAAAAACGATTTTTTTTTACTTTTAGTGAATAGAGCTCCATAATTAATGATTTACACCAACTTCCCTGGGTTCCAACTAGGCTATACCTATATGTTACCCATTACAAATGTTTCTTTGACAGCCTGTCAAACAGAAACAGGATTACTACACTTTCCTTTCCCTTTGGGTAGTGGAAAGTAAAAAAAAAAAGAACGGTGTGTAGCAACACCCACCCCCTTAAGTTCGAACACCAGCTACATATGCGGGCTCTATATCAACGTTCAACGCATTTCTACAGAAACATTAATGGAGAACAAAATGTAGGGACTAGTTAGCTGAGAGTACTCCGTAAGTTTGATCGAAATCGTTAGACCCGTTTTTCAGAAAATTGGAAAACCGATAAATTAATATTCGACAAATCTGGCTAAAAGACACTCCATAAGATTGATCACATCTGGAGAAGCAGTTACCTCAGAATTTACGAAAATGTTCGAAAAAACGTTATTTGTGACACATTAATTCTCCCGCAAATCGAACTAAAGACACACAGGTTGTCTGTTTGATGACTGCTCCTAAACCCTCGGTTATATCAGTCATGGAAGTTGCGGTTTTGCTAATATGCAAGAGGCTGGCCCCTGCAGCATCCACTGAACTCAGACCTGTGAAGGTACGGCAGGTATTTGGTCGTTAGCCAGACATACACACACACAGACCACGTGCGGAAATAAGGTTTGTTAGATTCAGTAGACCTCAAAACGTAAAGACCTGAAGGAAACCCAAATTTCTTTTTGGCACGATTACAATACTTTTCCTTTGGGTAGCAGAAAGTAAAAACAACAACCAAATTGTGCTAAAGATAGTTTCTCCAAGTTTTTGACGGTGAATATTAATTATTAGTGCTCGGGATAGCGTCTTCTAGCACCTTATATCCTCCTTTTGTTCCTCGTAACTATTTCTGTAATCACCCGTAGAACAGACACATAAGTCAATATACATCGACGAATGAGATTTGCCGAACTTTAATGGCCGTATTTCTGCTAGTAAGATTAAGAGCTGACGATTGTTAATTTACAAGGTGCTTATGTTACGAGCGTGTAAATGGAGAAAGGCAAAAATTACAGCGATCACGAGCGCCGATCCATTGCCCAACTTTAGTCGGATTATGAACCTTCGTCTTTCCCACTCGACTACAATCGCTAGGGTGCCTGCAATGGGAGTCAGGTGGTGCACTTTCAGCTGACTATGTCCTACGTATTGTTTCTGCAAAAATATTTCCGTAATAACGCGTTGAATGAAGAGCATCTCAAGCTACACTGGGTCAGGGGCTGAAATGGATAAATTACTACCTATACCATGCGCAACGAATGTGACACGAAGATTATTTGGAATCCCACACAACTAACACGTATTTACTTAAACTTACTGATTTAAGTCTTGAGATACTTCCATCAATATTTTCATTTCCCTGTCAATGAAATCGATTATTTTCCTGTAAAGCGCTGGAAGGCCTCCTGGTAGCGCTTTCAAAACATTTTGATTGATTAATTTCGCCATGACTGGAGCAACGACGTTCTTCCTGTATAACCTGAGTGAGATAAAACCGACCTGATAATTAAAATTTCAATAACAAATATTCATCAAAGCCACTGCCAATGGGATGTATACAAAATAGGGGAAATCCTATCCACACTGCCACCAAATGAAAAATGAATGAGCTGCTAACACACTATTGTTCTATTCCCAGCATTGTAATACAGCTATAGTTGTAAAAAAATGTTCTTGGCAGAAAACGTAAGAGTATCAATCAGAATAATAGACCAATACAGGATTTTGTAAAGGTTACAATACCTGAAATGCATAAAGTGAACTTACTTTTCCGCACTGTCAAGTCGATTGAGGGTGTGGTACAGTAAAAGGCACTGATATAAATCATTTCTTCCTTCTTCCCTCGAGTTCAAGGATTTAAGGAAAAGATTGTGAATTCCTTCGAGGAGCAAAGAGTCCAAATACTCGAATTCCTAAACACAAAGCGTATCAATTATTTGAAACCCGCACATGGGGGTGCGTAAGGCCAGGCGAACAAGGATAAGGTGGATACGCCACAGTTAAATTAATTTGGTTTACACAAACGCGTATGTTGTAACTTAAGGGAATGATAAGTATACATAGGCTCCCATCTCACCACTTTCTGGATAATCAGGCCTGATCAGAACATGATAATCTTCCAGTATTACTATTTTTTCTGGAATTTTTTGAAAAATGGCTTGACGATTTTGATTAAGCTCATATAACTAATCCTTTAATTACATTTTGCACTGGATGGACGTTTCAGTATCTGGTGAGGTATAGCGGCTACATACATATCCTTGAATTAATTTGCTGATAAGAGAACCTGCAGTGTAATGTAAGAGTGATAGACCCATAGACCATAGTTTCACATGGAATAATATTCTTTTAGGTTTATCACAAGTTATTATATTTTGAGAACAGTACAGGAGAATTACCTTACAGTCACTATCCTTCATTTCTTTTTGACAACGACTAGCATGAAACTGGAGTTGAATGTAAACTGATGTTGCTCTCTCTAACGCCAATGGCTCGAAACCAGCCTGATTCGATTCACTCTCTTCTAAAGGCGGTTGAGCAATCAACGCCTTCAGCTTCTTCAATGAAAAGTGAAGTTTACCGAAGCTTCTTAAACTTCTTCTTCGATCCCTCAACTCTTTCCTTATGACAAGCTGGTTGTCCACTTCATTCATCGCTCCTTCCAAGCTTTGCTTCACATGCTGAAACAAACACGATATAAATTGTGAGAGGGATAAACATAATATCAAGAATTTAGTTGGAGGATATGCAGCAGTATTCCTACAGTAGACAATGCTAACAGAAGGGTAGGTTAGCCAATGACTTAAAGTCCCCAAGCATAGACAGGGGCAACTGGCGAAAGGCATCCTTAGTAACGTGAGCTGTAATTAGAGTTAGAACCCTCACTGGGTGATGAATGAACTACAGGTCCTGATTTCCAGTTGTGACCCCCACCCATCGATTGACCAAATAGGCGCAATTTCACTTTATTCCAGGGTCTTGAAAGGAAATAGGCTGGCTGAAGCCTCAAGTTAATAAACAGCTCTAACCACAGGATTCGTTCAGGTGTCAAACAAGACAAACCAAAGCAAGAAAACCCTGCAAATTATTACACAACGGTTTATTATTCGGATAATCAGCTTGACCTACCATTAATGCTCCGAGACCCATCCTGTTCGATTCAGCATCGAAAAATATCATAATGAAACCCAAAAAAAGGTCGAAAAGAACTGAATCGTAATACTAAAATAAACAAAAAAAACGAAAGTATCTAGAAAAAACTGAATTTTAATATGAAAACATGCACGCTAAATACTAATATCAAAATTTAACCAAAAATCTATGAAAAAAACCAAAATGAGAATGAAACGAAAGAATCTAAAAAAATTGAATTGTATTAAAACCAAAACGTCGGGGAAATAGGAACGGGGGCGCTCGAAGCGAAACGCGAAAGGGGAGTCGAGTGGCAGCGTCGTTGGGAGGCGAAAGGGGAGTTTAGCCGCCCGCCCACGAGGCAAGGACGCTGTAGCTCCCGCGTTGTACCGCGTTTCGTTAATTTTTTTAACCGTTTTTTGCCCATTCCAACCACGGGCTTCGTCCGATCCGATTGCCGAGATGGCGGGCACAACTAGATACCAAATCGGATTTTTGTGCGAAAGAACGAATTTTTTAGACCACGTTAAAGGCACAAAACGGCCCGGACGGCGGACGGACATTGTAAATTTGGAATCTACATGTCTTGAAACGTAAAGTATCAAATTTTGAGGGGGGGTTGTAAAAAAATTTTCGTGACCGAAAACATAGGGTAATTATTCAGAATGAATAATAAACCAAAAACTGCCCTGAAGAAGTGAGCGGAATCCGACCCATCACCAGTTGATACATCAAAGATTATTGAGTGAACCACATTCAGCTCCCACATCATGTTTTTGTCATACAATTGTTCAAAAACTCTTATAATTGTACTTATTACAGGAGTAATGTGCCACAAGCACACTGCGACATATCCAAGCATTTCCCTACCACACAATTATGTCGACATTAGACTTATCGATGATAGGTTGATATTTCCAAGTCAACCAACGCATTTTATTTCCCACAAAAACGCACAGTGAATCCATGTACCTCACAAATGTTGGAACCTACCTAAGTACCTTAGAGCAATATGATTGAAATATCTGAATGGCTGCAGTTGACGAAAAAATTTGTATTTTCAGAAGTGTGCACAAAAGATGGGGTATGTTATAATAAACTATTTCTACTTACAATCAACTCTTCTTTAAGCTGTCCAAGTGGCCCTTGGATTCTTCCTATTCCTTTGTCGAGGCCAATAAGATTGCTAGAGAGATCCACAAAGTCTGCATAGTCTTTATTAATCAAATCAATCATGGCGGATCGTAAAATTTTGAGGTACGCGCCAAGATCATCTCGCATGGCTTCCAAATTGGTTCGGTTACGATGCTCTTGAAGGAACTCATCGACGGAAAAATGTTCCTGGGACAGAAAAAGAAATACAAAACTTAACGAGACGAACTAGAATTAACCAAATCTTCGTCCGACCTTTTTGAGGAATATCAGGGGCTTACATTATCATCTTATTTGCACGTTGTCATACCGTTGTAACGTCATTTTGTAGTTCATGCATAGCAAGGGTGACACGTAATGCCCCTGAATCCTAAACTCCCACCTGTTAATGTACACATTTTTGAACAGCTTAGGTTTCGATTGACAGCCTCTCAAGATGAGTCAAGTTGAGACTACTAACGTTGCTGCCTCTAACGTTATGCCCAAGCGTTGTGCTGGGTTCAGTTGAGATTGTACAGCCATTCATCGACCGCACATCATCACCCCCAATCATGCAATGACTTGGCAGAAGCTCATTCAAATGTTCATCGTAGAATTAGCCACGTTCACATCCGAAGCTATCCACTACCCAATAAAGTGTAACACGTATGCTTTCGCGTAAATTCTGACGATGAACGTATGTCTCTAACACTTTCTCCGATGTACCTTTAACTAACCCGACCACATTAGTCACTTGTCAACGTCTGACTACCGCCCTCACCACTGGATGACTATTGAGACGATATTAAACATTTGCGGGTGAGATCATTTGAGTTTTACTCCAATCTTAACCGTAACTTACTTGGGTAAATGAAAGACTGTCAAAACAAAAGTTTGGTGATCCCAGCGGAACCGGATCATCTTCATTTCTAACCATTGATAACAGGATTCAGGTACTCGACACAACGCCGCACACTTCGAATACTAAAATTGCGGATGAATACAGTTAATTAAGGCGAATACACTTCATTAATCTTAGAAAATTGTCCAATTCTGACAATTGTAAATACGAGTGAACAAATGTTATCACGCAGACACAACACGTCAGGACCAGCTGTTATCAACTTTTGTATATTCCTCTTCTTTTTGCTTTCATACCTCCGCAGATTCACGATTTTGTAACTCATGATCAGAACAGTGGGCCCCCCGATATGTCCCGAAATATGTACACGTTCTCGTATTTTTACTTTCCTTGCTCTACGAAGTAGAAAGGAAAGTTATGTAATCGGCTGAAAAAAAAATTTTTTGAGTTCTCTTCAGATCTTTCCGTTTCAGACCCCCCTGAGTCCGAAAAACACTATTTGGGAAAATGGTCTGTGTGTATGTGAACGATTTTTAGAGAAAACCACCGTACCAAATCACCTCAAACTTCGTATCTCGCCCGCAGGTCATCATGGGACGACAAAATAAGGGATTGAACAAAATCCACGGAAAGTTAACTATAGTTATCATAGTGATCAAAACATCAAATATTTTTTTAATCAAAAACGGCTCTAACGATTTTGATTAAATTGTTTATATTGATAGCTCCTAATATGTCAACTATATGATAAAATTCCCATTCATGGGAAAATGACGAGAGCAGCACAATAAATTACCAAAACTATCGACGAAATCGATTTTACCGCGGTTTTTAGAGAAAACCACCGTACCAAATCAGCTGAAACTTGATGCCTAGCCTACAGGTTACCCTGGGACGCAAAAATAAGGGTATGGGCAAAATCCACCGAAAGTTAATCATAGTCATCATAGTGATCAAAACACAAAAATTTTTTCTCAAAAACAGCTCTAACGATTTTAATTAAATTTTTAATATTGATAGCTCTCAATCAGGCAATGATACTATAAAATTCTCATTCGTGGGAAAATGACGAGAGCGGCACAATAAATTATTAAAATTTTCGACCAAAAGCGTTTGTCGCGCGGTTTTTTTCCTTATAAACTCCGCTGGAATGTTAGTAGAATGTTTTTAAAAAATTGGTATTGTAGTCCAATCTAATATCTCTAGGGTGAGTGTATAAAAACATGAGATACATGGGGCTTACTCCAGAAATTCGTGAATTTCAACTACTGCCGTTGCGCTTACTATCAGTTCTAACAGTTATTTTCCAATAACTCTGCAAAAGTGATTACTATCCTTTTTTTTTAAAATCGCGTTTACAGCCTCATTAATTATCTGTGTACCAATTGCTCAATAATGGTCCTGCAATGAGTACGAGCAGCACAATAAATTCCGGAACTGTAAGCGCTACCGCTTTCTGCTGCCGTAAAGCGTTGTTTGACCAAGTTCAAAGGAACTGAGTGATAAATGAATTGATTAAATAGAATTAGCCATCTACACGAGTGAATTGACGTAGAGCTAAGGAAAGTTGTGTGTTGCAACGCACCACATATTTACTTCCTATATCTCCGTCATTTAGCATTTTTGGGGTCCAATGATTTCACAAGGCGCATAACTGAAACGATGGATTTTTGGGAGGATGTAAAGAATAGCAACATAGCAACAGCTTGTCCGTAATGTGATTTTACTGTCCATTGTAATTACAGAACACTCCTCAGTATTATAATACATTTATTTCTACATTAAAATTTATATCGATTCGTTTGAGGTGTGTAATGATGTCGTATTACAATTTCTCTTGTTAATAAAATGGTTTGCAGCTCATTGGTTAGGTATTAAAGCAATAGGGTTATGTCCGCCAGAAGGCAAATTATTAAAGTTTACGTATCTGTTAGGTGAGTCCGTCTCCTCTGGCTGGTGTGTTGCTGGTGGCAAGCGCTTTCGATGTAAAGACATCATCGTCTGGCCGTTAAGTCAGTACTGGAGTCAGTCAGTTGGTCGTGGTCTTTATATATGAAAGGCAGGTAAAACGGGATGATGGAGGGTCGGGGAGAGGAGGTCATGTACCTCGGGAAAACCCCTAAGGTGAATGGAACGTCTTGAATGATCTGTCAATTGTGGAATTTCCGTCTTTTTTCTGTAGGGTGGTCTGTAAATCCGTCAGTTGGTTGTTTTCGTTTGTGTAATGTTTTGAGTGGTGTGAATATGGTGTCGCATTTTGTGTTGATTTGTTCATTTATGATCTGTCCATTGAAGTTTTTTTGTTTGTAAATTTCCATGTTTTCTAATATGTTCAGTTTTCGTCCTTTGTATTGTTTGTGTAGTAAGGTGGTACAGTCCTGTATTTTGGTAGGTTCATGTCCAGTTGTTTTGAGATGGTTAGCAAAGTTTGAATCGTCTTTGTTCCTATTAAGAGATTTAATGTGTTCTGAGTATCTGGTCCGTGTTTTTCGTCCTGTCTGTCCTATGTATGCGTTTGTACAAGTACAAGTTATTTTATATACCCCACTTTGGTCGAGTGGGTCTGTCTTTTCAGTCTTTGTAGTTAGTTTGGTTCTAAGTGTGTTGTCCGTATGTAATGCGATTTGTATACCTTCCTTTCGGAGGGTGTTAGTTATTCCGTATATTTTTGGTCCTGTGTACGTGAATGTGCAGCGTCTTGTTAAGGTCTGTGTATTCTGTGTTTTTGAGTCGTGTGTTTTGGATTCGTATTGTCTTAATAATTTGTTTATTGTTTTTTTGGAGTAACCGTTATTTTCTGCGATGGTATTGATAGTATCAAGTTCTTTTTTGTAATTTTGTGCGGGTAGTGGGATAGTTTTTAGTCTCCGTATCATGTGTCTAAATGCACTTAGTTTAGGTTGTTGTGGGTGGTTTGATGTAAAGTGTATGGTCGTGTCGGTGGCAGTGGGTTTTCTGAAAATGTCGTATTGTAGTTCGTTGTCCAACCGTGTGATTTTCAGGTCCAAGTAATTAAGGGTTTTATTTTGTTCTTTGTCCATGTCATATTGGATGTTATGGTGGATATTAGAAAACATGGAACATGGAAATTTACAAACAAAAAAACTTCAATGGACAGATCATAAATGAACAAATCAACACAAAATGCGACACCATATTCACACCACTCAAAACATTACACAAACGAAAACAACCAACTGACGGATTTACAGACCACCCTACAGAAAAAAGACGGAAATTCCACAATTTACAGATCATTCAAGACGTTCCATTCACCTTAGGGGTTTTCCCGAGGTACATGACCTCCTCTCCCCGACCCTCCATCATCCCGTTTTACCTGCCTTTCATATATAAAGACCACGACCAACTGACTGACTCCAGTACTGACTTAACGGCCAGACGATGATGTCTTTACATCGAAAGCGCTTGCCACCAGCAACACACCAGCCAGAGGAGACGGACTCACCTAACAGATACGTAAACTTTAATCATTGGTTAGCCTATCGATAAGCTCAAAAATATTATTACAATTCTTTATTGACGTCCACTTTTCACTCTTGGAATACACTCGAATCAATGATTTACTAAAAAACAATAAATAAAGCTCAAGTAGATGACAACAAAAAATATCTGGTACGAGTCATATAATTTCCCTCAACCCTACATGCATTCATAACTTCACCGACTAATCGAATCTGTTTTTCATTCGGTAAACATGAACTTGTAATAATGTACCTCAATGCTCTAAATGTAGCGCCTAAGGTTCATTATTTATATAGTTGCTATTATTGATGCAACGAACGTTATTGAGCAATCAGTGTCAACACGATGTTCACTTTCTGCTTTTCAAATCGCGTATTGGCATGTTGTTTCTGTGGTTATTCCTGATTATCTTATGAACACTATTAAGCTCTCTCCGTATACCTACCACCTCTCTCTCCCATCCTGTTTTTTTTTAAAAACGCTAGTAGTGTATGTGCAAAGCGTAAAAGAAGAAACTGCGACAAATAGATTTTTCTTATACATTTTTAATAATTTATTGAGCAGCTCACGTCATAGTCCAAGACTGTGGTACTGTCGTACTACTTGGAGTTGCTTCTAAAAATATTTAATTGTCACTGCTTCTGCACACAAAGAAGAACATAGAACGGTGTTTTCTGAATATAGCTGTTTTAATTATCCGCAGTTCAGGGAAACTAAAAACGAAATAAAACTGAGAATTGACTCTACTTTATTTACAATAATAAATAACTAGTGTAACTGGAAATATAACGTAGTAGTAGCCTCTAAAAGGACCTGCCAGTTACATTAATTTTGAACACCTTCTCAGCGTTTCCTGCCGCGTTGCTAACGAGGCATTTGTACGTTCCCTGATCTTTTTGAGAGACGTCGACGACTTTCAAGTACAAAGATTTTTCCCCGGAGGTTATCGGAGTGTTGTACGAGAACCTCTCCGATTTGGTAACCAAGAAATTTCCAACGAACCAGTGAACGTCGTAGTCCTCTCCTGTCGCCGTACATTTCAGCTCTATGTCTTCGTGAGTTTTGTAAATGAGTGACGTTGTCGCTGCATTCAGGATTTGAGGCGGCTCTAGAAAGGACGAACACATTTATGAAAAATTAAAGTAGGCCACAGTAAGTTAGTTGGACCATTGACTTCTTGAGTTCGCTTGAGGCACGTTGAAACAGTAATATGATTCAGGAGGGGGGGGGGGTGCTTAAAATACTTCCAAACTGTTACCAGCTCGAGAGGGGAGCTTGCAATGCTTTTTACGAGGGACGTCCCAAAAGTAAGTTCCGAAGGGCTGGGAAAAATCGAATCTACTTTATTTTTCGACGTAGTCGCCATTCCAATCGATGCATTTTTGGTACCGTGGTGCCAGTTTACGTAACCCCTTGTTGTACCATTCTGCGTCATTTTGTTTGAAGAATTCCGAGACTGCGGCTTCGAGTTCGGCGTTCGTACGGAACTTTCTTCCGCCCAGGTGGACTTTGAGGGGGAAAAGGAAAAAGTCACTCGGTGCAAGGTCTGGAGAGTATGGGGGGTGGGGGAAAACATCCCATTCAAATGTTCCAAGCAAATGTTGGGTGATTTTTGGTCAAGAGGCGAGGCACCCACCTTGCACACACTTTCGAGAACTTGACATCTTCCCTAATGATTCGGTGTACTGAAGAACGAGTCAATTGATGTTTGTTGTGCACTTTCTCGACAATATCACTTAGAGTAAAGCGCGCATCTTCCTCCAAAAGCTTGCGAACTGCAGAAACTGCGCCCTCTCCTCGAGAAGTGGAAGGGCGCCCACTTCGCTGTTCATCGTGCACACTTTCCTGCCCTTCCAGGAAACTTCTCTTCCACTTACGGACCATTTCGATGCTCATGACCCCTTCTCCATACCCTGAAGAGAGTCTGCGGTGAATTTCGGGCACAGAAACATTCTCAAAAACTAAAAAACGGATCACCGAACGGATTTCACAATTTGACGGGTTTTTCAATGTAGCATGTTTACACTGGTGCTGATAAGCCGCAACATGTGATAGCAACATAAGAAAAATTCAGTGCTGCCACCAGATGTAACACGAAGTATCCCCGTTGGAATTTTTTCCCTACAGCATTTTCCCACGGATTTACAAATGATCGGAACTTACTTTTGGGACGTCCCTCGTAGTACACTTCTCCTCTCAAATGAACATTTCTAAGTTTTGTTATTTCTATCAAGTTTTATGCAAATCTTCTCACAAAAAGATTGTAGTGTCAGGTACACAATGGCAATGTCGATGTTTCATCTTCTGCTACAGTTTTTCTCGTTTTTTTCCTGAGTTTTTGGGAAGTTTAATAGGCCATGGTTCAAACAAAATGAACTCAAGAAAAATGTTAAAAGACGGTCATTAAAATGGACGTTAGAACTCAATGCTACCCACAAACCAGCCTTATTGTAAAATGACAATTAAGAAAAAACTGTCTTTTAAACATGATTTCTACAACTCTCAAAGCAACCGTATTATTAGATTCTTCTTATTGAGTTTTACTCTTGAGAGTTCGAAACACTGACACCTTTATTTTTGTATCTCCATCGTGATGCCATAACTGAGGGTCAATTAGTGACATTTAGAGGTGTCACGCCCTTGAGGCCACTTCACAGTCCTGAGGAACTCCATAGGTTACTTATGCTTCAAGCGTGGTGAAAGCCCACGTTTTTCCCAATCTCAACAGTGTTTCTAGTTTCTAGAATGGCCCAAGCATCAAACAATACTTCCTCACATCTCTCCCATCCATTTGACGAACACCGCATCTAACCAGTAAGTTTGCGATCCTCTTGACACAATTCACACTGTGTAGACTATACTTTCATTTTTTTTACTTCATTCAGACCACTCAACTTTTAAATCAATATCCAACGATGATTCCCCAACGTCTACATTCAATAATTTTTAAGCAGTTCCCCAACGATTTCAACAGTTAATTTTGATCGGTACTTCATTCTATTTATTTTATTCTTTATTTATTCGGTTCCATTATTATTTCTTCAGAACCCTACAATTAATACTAACGTATCAACTACGTTTTCTCCATTCCCTGACAACATTTACTTAATTTTTCAACAGTTTCGTCAAAACTTCTCATTTTTCGAAACAGTTTTGGCTGGTTTCTTGACAGTTGTTTTAGTGTTTTAGAATAGTGCTCGAGACAAGGTCGAGGCGGTGTTCACATCACAGGATGAAACAACGCAATAAAAGCGCGCCCAAAATGCAATTTATTATATCACGGCGCCACACAATAAGAAGCTGGTGCTTAGGACCAAACTAGTCAATCAATTTTGTATTTTTTTTCGATAGCATTGATTGGAGTTTGGTATTGGGATATAAATTGACTCAAGAGTAGTCTTGCTAGTAGCGCGACAAATTTCGTCAACCAGAAAATCCCGATTACAGCAAGTTCTGCAAATATGATGGTAAAAAATGTCAAAATTCATAAAACCTCAGTGAGGGTTTAGGCCTTTGAGTATGGTTCATATTTTCGTGATTTTTGTTTGAGATCGAATGAGACCACCGCGCATTTCACTTACATTTCTCAACAGTTCGACTATTTTATTCCACGCCCAATCTGTTTGTCTCGATCACTGTAACTCGATTTCCCAAGAATTTTCTCTTCACTCCTCGACTGTTTCACTGAATTTTCCTCATTCTGAAGTAGATTAATAAATAGGCGGTGAAAGTAATGTTCAGGGTAAATTTCTCTACTTTTAACATTTGGACATTTACTAGGCAATGGTGGGGGGGGGAGAGAGAGAGAGAGAAAATGAAAAAATAAATATGAATAGTTACCAATTATTTTAAGAACGAAGACCTGAACTGCGTAGCCGTACGAATTTGTTCCACTACACTTGTACTGCCCAGTGTTCTCTGCATTGGCTTCTGGTATCAACAGCTTTTTTCCCGTTCCAGGAAGACGTTGCACTTTCCTGAAATTAGAGATCCAATCAATCAACTACACTGCGTGGGTTCATTTGTATTGTAGATGTACGTTGCTCTTGGGAAGAGCATGTTGAGTTTAGATATGGTCTGCGATTTTAAAACGCTATACACACGACTCAACTCAATCGCAATTTCAGCCAAGAGCATTTTTCCAGGTAATGGGAGGACAGATTGATTGAAAATACAGGCGTGAGTAAGTACCTCTTGAATAAAAGGATGTCCTGAATGTAGATTATAATAAAATTACAGGACCCAGAATTAAAATTGATAACATTAACTATAAAATGAAGCAGGTTTGAACCTAGCCGTTGACATTTCGTATTTTTCATAAGTCTGACAGCCGAGGACAGCAGGGGAACCTGGTCCAGTGTGATAAAGGTGCCTGAGTGCCAACTGTGTGTATACAAGTTTTATCTCTAGTGGCACTGCCCCCATACCCACTGGTTCCCATTACCTCCTGCTCCACTACACTACTTTCCACACCCCTGCAAATTACTTGAGGTCATTTTTCTCGTTCAAGGAATTTCTACACATACTGGAAAACTATATTTAGCTAGTGATGAGTAGGAGAAGATATGTTTGAAAAGAAATTCATGATTCTTTTTTTACAGAGTACTTCAACCTATGTCCCAATTCAGGTAGACGTCTTATCAAAAGTGTACTTGTGTGCTGTAACTTAACCGCTACAACCAGAAGAATATCTAATGATGATGACGCACAGAATCACTTTATTCACAAAGATTATAACGTGAAATACGATTATTTTAAAGTCAGAACATGAAATACTCAGAGCAAATAGCTCTGATACGACATCCTACACCAAGTAGTTCGTTAATTTTCCATCACTCGACCGCTTGGCAGCACCTTAGCATAAATGACGACAGAAAGTATCTTATTAAGCCATTTACTTGCGTTATTTTGACTGGGGATTGATCTCTCAATATACCGCGATTGCCCAACTTGGTCAGTAGTTGCTGACAGCAACCACTTGTTACACTCATCTTCATGTCCAATAAACCGCTAGCATTAAGCTAACTTAAGGAAGATTATCTATACCAGTTCTTACCCATCGGCTATGAATTCCCAAGAAAAAGTTGGCTCTGGTGAGCCCTGCATTTGACACGTGAGCTCAACTGGTTTGTGCACAGGAATTTTAACGTGAACGGTCTGATTCCCTTGGAGTTGAGGTGGTCCTGCAACGAATAAAAGCGAACATTTCACCATCAATTAACTCAAAGTATCCAATATTTTTACTTTCCTTGGCTCTACGAAGTAGAAAGGAAAGTTATGTAATCGGCTGAAAAAAAAATTTTGAGTTTTCTTCAGATCTTTACGTTTCAGACCCTCCTGAGTCCGAAAAACACTATTTGGGAAAATGGTCTGTGGGTCTGTGTGTGTGTGTGTGTCTGTGAACGATTTTTAGGGAAAAATCCACATCAACTCAAACTTGATATCTAGCCTGCAGGTTACCATGAGATGGTTCAGGCCCGATGGGTAGGGATTCTGTACCCCTTTTCGCAAGGCGGTTTTCACGGCCTTTTCATTGTCCTCATGCCCCCCGTGAGCCAGCACCGAAATGAGGGAGAGCCTGTTACGGGCGCCGAGCTGCTTGAGCGCATGGAGGCATTCCCATGCCAGCTTAGACCTAAAACTATAGGCTGCGGTGACCTTTAAGGCGGCCTAGAAAGAGAAAATGTGATCTCTGTGTGTGATCTCTTCTGCGATTTCTTGGGTTCTGCCCACTGTTCACGGCTGCTTATTCAGTCAGCATGCTGTCCTTATTCACAGCTGGCCGCAGACATGCCCCTGGGGACAATGCCGTGGCCGCTCCACTATCCACAACCTGTGGTCACGCCTGGTAGCATGGGCATGCTCCTGGGAAGATAGCCCAGAACCAGGTGAGTTGTCATTTACCAGATTATTTGCTCTTAACGTTGAATTGGGTAGGATATATCTCAATCATGCTGTGCGAGGGAACGATAAACCATTGTGTTATAATTTTCAAGGTTTTTACTCTTCTATACTTTCCAGTACTCAAAGGTTTAGGAGAATGTTGTTCTTGAAAAAAAAGCGAATATCGGTGTGTGGTCTGTAGTTTTATTTGGAAGATCCATTGAGTTCGTCTTCGTTTTTGTTCGAAGTAGCTTTGGAAGTGTAGGGGAGAAGTACTAAAACCGAGGGTTTGTCGTATTTTTCTCAAACTTAACTTTTGTTTCCTGAAAATTCCTCCGTGAAAATTCGGTGAAAATGGATACTACGGAGCTACGAAGAAAGCAAAATCAGGTTCTTTTCTTTAAACTCACAAGATTGCTAAAAATAGTCGATGCCATGAGTTTTTTTGTTTTTTTTTCGAATTTTCCGCCGTGAATGCGCAACTGAGCCTTTTAGTCGCATTTTTCTTCACATCTGTAACGGTTTGTTGTACAAAGATATAAGCCGAGACACCAGAAAATGCGATTTTTCGGGTTGAAAGGATCGTTTTTATAATTTTCTCAAAACAAGGCTAACGATTTTGATCAAATTCCCAGGATATTCAGCTAACTAGTACCTACATTTTCTTCTAAGTGTTTTGGGCGAAATGCGTCGAACAAAAATACAGCTCCCATATACGTATCGTGTAGAATTTACCAATGTTGTGGAAAGTTTGGTACTTATCACTGGGTCTCATTAACTAAATTAATTTTCGATAAAATGACACTCCCCACTCCCATCTCCTGGCTTCTATAGAGGAGCTTAATTCACAATTCTTTTCAAGTCGCAATTATAAGCCACAAGAATTAAACCACTTAATTCACGAGATTCATGTCACAATTAGAAACCAAAATAGACACGTTCAAACGCTCAATTATACTAGACACCTCCAACTAAACTAGATGCTCTTACTTGTCTAAGCTTCTGTACAAATTACGAAAATGGTAAAGCTACTAATGATTAATCACACCTGTGGAGTTTTGGGTTATATTTAAAATACAGTAAGTAATGCAAAGAATAGTTTGCATGAGGATAACAAGAGCAAGGTGCAAGTGGTAGAACCATGAAACGGTTATGAGAAGTCTAGTAGAGGATTAGGTTTGAATACGCTATTTTCCCTGATAAAATGTTCTATATCGAAGTAAGAGGACCGGATTATTTCTTTGGAAGCCATCGTACGACGTCTGTTACTTCGTCTAACTGGAGTCACCAAATACGAACCATCCGACCCCCGACGATCTGAAACTCCTTTCGTAACAGCGAAACTTATCGAGTTGGGAGGGACGAAGTTTTCAAAATCGACTTTACACAGAACTTTAGGGTTTCTTTTGGAGCTCACAGATGTACGTCGAAGGCCTGGAGAAGCGATCTTCAAGCTTTCAAACTTCTTTTCTAAAACCTTGATCTGCTTGGATAGAGCCTCGCCTACGAATGGAGAGTCGTTTTCATTGAAGTTCCTGATAAACGTAAGACATTCCCAATAAAGCGGTTCGTAGGTAATGCCGCTGTAACACGATTTGATGGCAGACAACCATTCTTCGCTTTCATTAACAGGAAATCCCATGAGCAGCAAATTCCTGAGGTCTTCAAGAGCTCCGGCGAGAAGTCCACTCTTCGCTTCCAGAGGGTGGATATTCTCCGTGCATTCACTTTCATCAAAACTGACTTTAGAGACTGAATGCTGAACGCTGTCTGCTGACACTTCGACCCCCTCAAGGCTGTTTCTCAATGAAACCGTAACGTCTTTCAAATTTGTGCATGTCAACGGCCTCCCGTGTTTAACAAGCCAAGTGTCCAAGCCCCGAACCAATTTTTCCGTCTTCTTACCCACGCAAGTGTAATTCGAATGCTCTGGCGTTTGGCACGTTGGCGTACCTTTAAAAACTAACGTCAACTTGCGAGGAGCTGGTGTTTTGCTACCAAAACGAGGAGAGCGTGCATCTTTTTGTGTCGACGGGAGCACCTCATGACTGACGGTATTTGTCGCCAGAAGTTTGGGAGTTTTGTCCACGTGCGACTTGAAATGGCTTTGGGAGTCTTCACTCATTTTGAAACAAGAGATTTTGCTCTTGTTTTGTTTACAATTCACTAAACGTTTGCGCTGCAAAGATGTTTTCGTTTCTCTGGGAATGATTTTTGGGCGTGTAGACCACAATGACGAGACTTTCCCTTCAGAGATGCCAATTTCCATTCTGGGAGTGTTCCTCTCTTGTAGAACGCCGAGTTCGTTTCTCAAGTTGTCACTCATCTTTATAAGAAACGGAAAGGCCCGTTTTCCCCTTTTTTTTAACAAAAAATGTTTGTTTTGAATCGAGAGCGTCGAATTAAAATTAAGATTCACCGAGGCGTTACCATAAGAATCATATGATTGGTTCGGAAGAACTAAAAACATCCAGGTTTAATCGGAGTAGCACTTACGTGAATGGGAGGTTCTATGAGTTATTTTTGTTTCTGAGTGAGACATTGAAGCCTCGTTATATGTGAGTTATGCGAACTTCGTGAGGAATGAAACAGTTCAGAAGCAAGAGAATTGCGAACAAGATTTTATGAACGCGATCAGAATTTCATCAATAACTTCATTATGAAATACTGCAACACACAACCCCTCAGTAGCTCAGTTTTGAACTGACTGCGTATAAAATGAAGTGAGTAGCTGTGGAGATAAACGATTAATTCAAGTAAAAGTAATCAGTACAATGTGATGCAGAGGGCAGACTAAAATAAATTAGGGTTTAGTATCTATAGCTGTCATCACACATAGTCAAAGCATGAGTCGATTACAATAGTCCCCCTGGGATGAGTAATATAGGGGTATGTAATTGAAGCAAGAGAGAGTGAGAATGCCCATTTCCATTTAGTACTGATTCATGTTTCACAGTTGCTGTTTTACCTCACACACAATTCAATAGATGACCACAGGAATGCAATCGTTCAAATAATCAAAAATCGTGGGGCTGAAGTTACAGTTACTCACCAGACCATAAGAGGGAAAATTCATAATAGGCACTACCGAATTTGTTAATGGCCGAACATTTGTAAGTGCCATTATGTACCAGTCGAGCCTCTGGAATGTTCAGAATTTCATTGTTATCTCCTGAGAAGGAAATCCCTTCGATTGAGTAGTTGTTGAATGGAACCCAACCGTACTTGTCATTTTTCACAAACCACACCACCTGCAATCAATTTTCAATTTTATAGTTTGTTTTGGAACCATTTCATCAATAATTGAATGACAGTTGTACATATATGTACCCCTTGATGGCGAACAATTGAATGACAACATGTTCTTATTTCCATAAATTGGAAACACAGTGTTGGTTATATTACGTTTTACCTTCAGCCAGTGTTCACCTTTTACTTTCTTTGGCTGTACTTAGTAGAATAAAAAGTTGTGTAATCAGTCGAAAGAAAAGTTTTGGATTTTGTCAGAGCTTTGCGTTTCAAGCTACCAAGCCCGAGAAACACCATTTGGTGAACGTGACTGAGAGAAAATGACGGAACCGAATCGGCTCAAATTTCATATTTTCAAGTCACCATGGGACGCCAAACGGATATGAGTGTGCTGACTGACTCCTATTAAAGGCACCAGGCGATCGTGGTCTAGTGGTTAAGCCAATGGTTCATAATTCCCGACGAAAGTTGGCAATTGTGGATCAGAGCTCCGCGCGATTGCTGTTAATTTTTACATGAGTTCTTCAAACTTCAACATCTCTTCAAACATCTTCAAACTTTCCGTCGCAATACACGGTGCGTTTTTGAAATGGCCAGTACTTCCCCCCTAATGGGTCGACCAACCCATGGAAAGGGACCATTGTAATTGGGAGGTCTTAGCATTTGTTTACCAGTGAAAGTCATGGACCTGTGGAAAGTAGAGCATCGCGTTTTTGCTTACGACAGTTTCGTTCATAATAACGAGTCCGTCACAGGCAGTCCAGCGCGAGTTTCGTCGTCATTTTAATATCCATCGAAATCCTGGGCTGTTCCCTCTAGAAACACCATTCTTCGTTGATCGAAGGACTTCGCACACGAG
Source organism: Pachypeltis micranthus (assembly GCA_020466155.1). Taxonomy (NCBI): domain Eukaryota; kingdom Metazoa; phylum Arthropoda; class Insecta; order Hemiptera; family Miridae; genus Pachypeltis; species Pachypeltis micranthus. Next base: position 4,401,431 of record CM035778.1, read on the forward strand.
GTTCATTGATGAGGAACAGACCACCAGGAGCTCCAAGATCGAATCGAACACCAGAGAACATTGAAAGTGTACGACAAGCACTAATTCGCAGCCCGAGTCGATCAACTCGCCTGCATGCTGCTGAACTTCGCCTCAGTGATCGATCGGTTAGGCGTATTTTGCATCTAGAGTTGGGGTTTCCCCCCTATAAGTTGTCCATTGTGCCACAATTACCCCCATGGGATTATGCACAACGAATGACCTTCGCCCGAGAGATGGAAGCACTTATTGAACAAAATGAGGATCTCATTTTGTTCATGAGCGATGAGGCCCACTTCCACCTCAATGGCATTGTGAACCAGCAAAATTGTCGTTATTGGGCTGATGAAAATCCCCGACAACTACACGAACCGCTGCAAAGCTCAAAAGTTACTGTTTGGTGCGCCATATCCCAAACTTGCATCATCGGTCCTTACTTCTTTGAAAACGACAATGGCATTGCTGTTACTGTCAACTCAGAACGCTATGCCGAGATGATAACCGGCTTGTTTAGACCTGAATTGAGACAAAAACGTATTGCACTCCGGCGTATGTGGTTCCAACAGGATGGTGCAACCGCTCACACAGCTAGGGCAACAATGAGCGTTATTCGTCCTCTTTTCCCTGGCCGCCTTATATCCAGGTTCGGTGACGTTCATTGGCCCCCTCGGTCCCCAGATTTGTCCACATGTGACTTTTTCCTGTGGGGACACCTCAAAGCACGTGTTTACCAGCACAAGCCCCGGACATTGGAGGAATTGAATGATGCTATTCGCGTGGAAATTGTCGCAGTTGAGAGAGCAACGTTGGAAAGAATTTTCGGAAATTTCCAAGATACTCCAGCAGTGTATCGCGAACGAGGGACGCCACTTGACTGATGTGATTTTCCACACTTGAACTTCTAAAATGCTTTTAAATTGTGAATCTAAATATGTCAATAAAAATTTTTTTGAGTAACAATTACCGAAGTTATGATTTTTTTCAAAAACGTAAACGTCCGACCTTTATGCCCCACCCAGTATGAGCGGCCACAGTTATCATAGTAATCAATATTTTAAATTAACGATTATATTTTGTTTTATGTACTAAATACTCATTTCTTTTGTGCAAGCATTAAAAATGTCGCGGTCTCCAAGGACTTCTGTACAATCACGTGTTTTATGGAGTTTAGAGAAAATCCGCTCAAAAACCCACCGGAAAATTGAAATCAAAATGCAATGTATTCCACAAAGGCGTACACGTTCGCGAGTCTGTGAACTCAAATGAGAGAAAACGGCTAATCCAAATCGGTTAAAATTTCACAGTTAGCTAATGGGGAGTCAAAAGAAGGGTACGATTATAATCGCTCCAAAACTAGCTATAGTTGACATAGTTATCAAAACAAAATTTTCTCAAAAACAGTTCCAACGATTTTGATTACATTTTTAAACGAAAAACTTCAAATATGACAGACCATGACTCAAATTCCCAGGAAAACTACGAGAACAGCACAATAAGTTATTGAAAATTTGGAAGTTGAAGAAAATCTATTTTAGTTCAGCCTTTTCCTCGTATATCCTGCTAAGATACTGGCATTCTCAGAAAAATCAGGGTGGAAGTACAATAATCTTCGTATACACTGAGATTTTAATAACACTCGTAAGAGATTGTGGAATCCAAACTACCACCGTTTCACTTAATAGCATTTCTCGCAGTTGTTACCCAATAACTACAACTTAGTAAACACTAACCTTTTCAGAAAAATCGTATCAATGGCCTCATAAACCACCCAAGCGCTGATATTTCAATAGCAGTTGTGAAATAAGCAGTACCTGCCCAATAAATTCACGAACGTTGGGCAAGACCAGTTTCTACATTACAAGTTCATACGAACTGAGTGAGAAACAGTGAGAAACTGAGTGAGGTAAATAGAGTTAGTAGGGCTGAAAGTTGTGTGACACGTCGCACCGGATATTTGGCCTGAGGGCACCTATTGGCACTGTACCCCCTTGAAACCACCGTGTACCATCTGATTGAAATGGCTTCAAATGTCGGATTACAAGAAACATGTTTATCAGTAATGACAGCGTCGATAATTGATGGTACTTCTGATATGATTGTTTGTGGATTATTCAGCAAGACGGGGGCAAGAAAGTTTTTACGACACATTTACAAAATGCGTTGTAGGTTGCCACCAACCAGGATTTAGAGAAGCACTTCTAAGATAAATACTACGAGGAAAATCCATTTAAAAACGACTCACCGCTGGCTTAGGTTTCCCCGAAGCTGAACAGTCGACTGTGTAGCTTTTCCCATCTCGAATTTTTCTTGTCTTGGGCAACGCCAGTGGGTCTAGATCTAGCGATGGAGTTGTCACGAAGTTAACTAACAACTCGTGAACATCCTCACTACGTGAGTATTTGCACGTATAAACTCCAGAATTTTCCCACGAAACACCGTTGATAGTGACGGTTCGCCCGTCGTACCCGAAGATGTACTGTCGCCGATCCAACCTTTCTGGAGATTCGCTCAACAGTTTGTTGTCCTGAAATATCCATCAAAGTTGTCGCCGCATGATTAGTAGCCCCCTGTAGTACTCTGTTTTTATGCATATTCGTTCTATACAAAAATGTTCACTGTAAAAATTCTAGTCACGAAATGAAATTTTAACGAATGCTCTAATAATTTTTCGTAAAATTCACCTTATACCATTTGATTGTCTGGTTATTTCTCGCAGGGCAGGAAAGATCGTGTATGGCACCTTCGAGAACATCGTGCATTTCAATAGACGGGCGTTCTGCTAGAATTCTCTCGACTTCAGGTTCTTGAGGTGGTACTGGGAACAATATCATGTAGTCTCAATACTAGTGCGCAACAAAAAGGGAGATAATTTAACGTCAAAAACGAATCTACGATCTGTACGTATTGCAGAGATAATATTCAACCCTACAATTCAGTATTTGACTAGAAGTATGGTTGCTCTAAATGCCTGGCTGGTCTGAAAACCTCGGGAAAAAGAGAACACTTCAACACTGTGTTAGGTGCCAGGTCATAGTGGAATAATCATCATATAAAGAGGAATAGATCTTGGGCAGAGTAAAAAGAAAAGATAAAATATATGAGAAAAACGTTTTATAAAAGTAGATAAAGCACCCGCAGTGAGGAGAGACGGTAAACTGAGAAGGGGAATGGTTTGGGTTGAGAGTAGGGAGACAACATTTGTGGACAACAAATAAAGCTAACCTCTGATTTCTACGGATAGCAAGAAAAGCTTACTATTTCTACAATAGAAAATATGGATGAGGCTGAAAAAACTGGCGAAAGACGGATTTGCATTTTTCCTGGTGGAACCTGAGTTCTTCGTGGGAACCACTATGAGCCACTTGAATAAGGAGGTTGGCAAGTGGGAGAAATACTAGGCTGCTTATTGGCAGGATGTGTATGATCAAAGGCATGGGAAAAGGTTGCTCTACCTTTCTTGGCGAGTTTCTTACTGTCAAACAGCAATAACGAAAAGTAGAGCAAGGATGAGATGTAGAATGTAAGAAACTTCAGTTTTGCTCCAGTATAATCACTTCTTTTTTTTATTTTTAAATCGTACAGTAGGTGCAACATGGAGCTAAGGAGAGTTTAAAGGTATTTGGAGGCTTCAGCTCCCTTGGTCTAAATAGATCAAACAACAATTGTAATACGGAGTTGAGATGAAGTGGCAGAGGAAGGACTTTTAAGACACCTCAAAAGAGGAGAGTTTAAGAATGGAATGAAATTAATGCTAGGCTACTAATAGCGAGCTCGTTGCAGAGAGTGTACTGGCAACATCCATTCTGTGCATGGGTGAACACACCCAACAAGTGAGGGGCGCCCAGGACCTGCCCCTAGCAGGTAGTGAAGTATTCATCTTTCTCGCTTGCTTTTAATTTATTTCTACACAAATGTTGGAATACCCAAATATATATTAAAATATCGTTGTGCGTGAATCAAGTTACTCCTCAAAGACAGCTCTCAAAGGTACAAAGTGCACAACTAAAGAGGACTCTCCCTGACACACTCTACATGCTCCTTGCCTCATATCTCTCAAACAGAACCTTCTCAGTACGATGCTCGTGTTCTACATCAAAATCCCGCAATATACTTGCTGGAGCACCCCAGGGAAGCATTATTGGCCTGTCATATACCCTGTGTCGGGTTCCCTTTTTAAATGTGTGGCCTTAAAAAGGGCCGCCGACATTTTGTAGGCTCTGTCTCTGCCAGTTGGCAAGGTGTGAGACGAAGGACTCTGTGAGGCGAGGGACTCGGTTGAGTCGTGGTTCCTTCTGCTAGTGGTTCCTCCTGCTCTCCAGACAGACGAGGACAGGCCATTTTATACGTTTTGTCGGAAGGGGGAGTCCTGTCTCATTGGCCACGTGCTGTCCCCTCCAGGAGAACTGTGTGGTTAGCGCCCTCTGTCAGGATGAGACAGACTTCGTGACGAGGCGCCTTTTGAAAAAGGGTGGCCAACCACCACACCCTGTACACCCATGATGTTCCCAAGTCCCCTCATGCTACTAACGCTCTCTATGCAGATGACCAGGCCATCCTGGTCCGTCATTCATCATCTGAACTCGCGCATGGCTCTCTACAGGATTACGTCTTTCAACTCGAAGAATGGACACGAATGGAAACTGTATTAACCCCTCTTAAACCGCTCTGCTAAACTTCATGTATAGAAAGGCTGTACACATCCCTGCAATATCCATCATCAATGAAATAGTAAACCAGGTCTCCAACGTAAGATACCTCGGGGTTGTGCTCGATAGCAGCCTAATCTGGGACATTCATATCACAACTGTGACCACTATACGAAACTGCATTCGTAAACTCACGTTTCTTCTCAACAGCAAACACCTCTCTCTAAAAACTAAACGACAAATTCATTTGTCTACAATCAAATCCATATGGCAATACGCGTGCGAAGTATGGAGCTCTACTTCTGACTCACAGATCCGCGGAATTCAAACCCGTCAAAACAGAACACTCCGACTCAGCACACTATCCCCGTGGTACGTTAGAAACTCACTCCTCCACTGAGACTTGGACTTGCCGACAGTCAAGGTCATCATACAACAACATTCGTCTGCCGAATGCTATGCCATCCAAATGAGAACGTCAGGTCCATCCCTGCAGCCCCTCCACCCACCAGGTCGGCGGTTAAAGTGTAAAAGGCATTCTGATCAAATGATAATCTCTGATGGAACTGACTGATTCAATTCAGCAGCCACTCACATTCATGAACATCCTCACTGTCAGTACTTACTCCTAACTTCTGACTCTACTGTGATCACCACTCTACACCTGAAAACTACTCTATTATATTATTAATTTATAATCTATTTATTACTTGTTATAGTTCAAAAGTCGTGGCTGCCAATGGTTAGTTTACCTCTACCTGTGTTGCATTGTTAGTATATAACTGTATTAGCGTACTTAATAGTGATTTACACAAATAAAGTCTATTTATTATAATAAAAATTAACAAAACAAAGTGCGTCGTAAAAGAGGCCAGTACCTAAGACATTACACATTATCTTGGCGTAAGGGTTGTGCACGTAATAGAACACAGAACAGGCGCGGGGTTCAGTTTGTGATGATGGTATCTAACACCCCCTTCACACTGAGCCAATCCCTCAGGATCTTTTGCACGCACACAATGGCAGCCCCCCACACGCTGATTATTCACTGGAGGAGCTGAAGTAATTAGGAGCAATTCAATAAATTCTGAAACTAACAGTTTCGTCGTGGCCTACTTTTTCTCCGTTTCACGACATTTGAGACTGAAGACAATCTGTGCTCAGGTGCAGTCAAGGGTACTCATATGGCAACCCTAAACCATTCAGTGTTGACTCAAAAACACTTTGAAGAGTGTGTACTACAGCTTTTGTGTCCAAAATGTAAACATGTGAGCAACTAATATCTCATAAAACAACACAATCTAATCATCCCACATTAAATCGTCATTTTTTATCAAGTACCTGAAACTAAACCAAATTAAGATCCATTTGTATCACGAATACTTACAAATCACGCGGAAGTTATGAGTTTTGCTGCGTTCCCCTGCTTCATTTGTGGCGACGCATTGGAACGTTTCCCTGTCCTCTAACTGAATATTCATCACTAGCAACGTCCCGTCGCTTTTAACAATATATTTGTCTGAAAAACAGTAATGCAATCAGTGGGGGTGTGCCAATTGTATTGAATATGTATAAGTATGTGGGTGTTAGAGTTGTCGAACCACAAATATGCAGAAAAAATAATATCCCATCTACCACTCAATGAAATGGTTGACTTTGGTTGCTCCTAAAATAGTCAAATAATTGATTTTTTCGAGCAGCCAAATTTTTCTGGTTCTTTTCAGGAGTCATTTCTTCAAACACGAATAAAATTTTTATAAATTTAGGAGGCGCAGAATACTTAGACGATTAAACCAGGAAAATGGTTGTTCGCACTGGTTTGATTTTAAAAAAGCTGCAGATCATCACGAAACGTTCCTCACCCCACCAAAACTAACCCCATCTGCAGATAATTCTAAAGTAACGCTTAGCATATTAACGTATCGGTGTTGAAGACTTTTATTTGTACATAATAAACAATGAAGGAAAAACGTTCTAACGTAACGTTTTAGAATCACCTGCGAAATGAGTATCAGCTCAAAAATGTTGCAAGGGAGCTTGATTGGTGTGTTCTCACTCAGGCGTTCCCCTGTATGGATCTGTTCCGCTATTTATCAACTTTGCTTAATCTTTAATCGCTGTACTATTTGTGAACGCGAAATTAAACTCTTTTTCAAAAATTATACTCGTCTCCAAGTGGTTTCACTAATATATTCCTTTTCAGTTTGAAGAGCGGAAATCTGTGGAAAAGCACTTTGCAAGGCTCTCACACACATTCCAATGACCCAAGCTTCTTTTAACACCGCTGTAGAGAAGTCATACTCAACACGTTTGAGAAGTAACATGTTTCAATGCAAAAATACCTTTTACAGTCGTGAAGTTTTTGAAAAATTCCGTCGACAGTCCCATAAATCACCCACACGTTCCTAATTTGGAATCAAAGGGCCGATTCTCTTTACGAGAAGTATCCATGAAAACGACCCCACAGTTACACCAGGGAACTTGTTTGAGGCTTAGGGAACTAAATATTTAGAAGGATAATAATAGTGAATTTACCACGATAGTTGTCTGAAAGCTGCATCGCATTATCTCCAACTTTCCAACTAATGATTGGCTTTGGTTTCCCTTCTGCTGTACACGGGATGGCATAACTATCGAATTGGCTCACTTCGATAACCTCAGGAACCGTTGTTGTGATAACAGGAAGAGCTAAATTGAAGATGTTGATAGAATTTAGTCAAACTTTATAGTAAAGAAGTTTAAAATTAAGTCAATATCAATGAGCACTTACTGTACACTGTGACCTTGAAAAGTTTTTCCGCAGCTCCCAAAAAGTTCGTTGCCTCACAAGTGAAAATACCTTCCATTTCCGTAGTCAGCTTCGTGATAATTAGCATACCCTCTGCCACTCTTGAGCAAGAAAACGCGTTTTTCATTAGTCACAAGATTATCTTCCCCACACGTATATTGACTGTCAAATGCAACTAACTTGAATTCAGGAAACGTTTTCAATTCTTGGTTGTTTTTCAACCACCTCACCCGCGGAGTCGGGTTTCCGTGAATTGAGCAGTTCAAAACCAACTCTCTCCCTTGCAATTCGCTGATCTCTTGGTCTTGAGTGTCATCGATAGATGGAGCAGCTGGACAATGATAATCAATAAAAACAGTGAAAGTTAGTCAACATTGTTTTTCTAAACGATTACGAGCCATTTTATCATGGAAAAAGCCATTCCAATCATGTCAAAAAAGATGGAGAGAATTTACGAAAAAAAAAATGTACAAAACAAAATCCGTTCCGCATTTCCACACAATTCTCAGATTTTAACCTGCCAGCACTCGTTAGACACAGGACACGGGGTGAGATTTTTCTTCACAAGGGATTTCTGTGTAAGTACTGCCCAGTTTTTGAACAGTCTCCTTGAATATAATTGTTTGTTCATTGGCCATTTTTTTAATACTTTTACAACTTAACTTCCAGAAATGAATGGTTTCTAACCAAGTTTTCGTTCTTTTTTCCATTTTTGCCGATAGATCGATAATCGACGTTTAGGTTTTTAATGTGGGATTAATAACAGTAGCTGAGACGTATAGCATTTTCACGTCAAATTGCAGGTTTTCCATTTCAAATTGGAGGTTTTACACATCAATTTGGTGGATGACAGAAATACATGATTTAATTCTAGGAAAGCAATAACAACAAATTAGCGAGTGAAACGTAACATTCAACAAGTAAGAATGAACGTAATGAACGGAAAAGAATGAACAAATTTTTCAACATAAGTCTCTCCCTGCAGCAGTGGCTGTCAGGTCTATCATCATTCTCATAACATAATGTGTGCAGTCCGATGTGGTGACAGTTGGAACGCTTTTTTGAAAAGCAGTGCTCCATCGGATTCAAGTTGGGTGAGTAGAGGGGCAAATATTTCACGTAAAATCCCAATTCGATCATCTTACTGGTAACTTGTCCAGCTCGGTGAATCGCTGCGTTATCCATAATCAGGTACGTGATAGTTGGGTTGGCCCCTTTTTCGTGCAGCTCTGCGATAAATTCCTTAAACTTCTCTCCATTGCAGTTGCCTCGTAATATTATCTTATAATGAACAACACCTCGAGTGTTTACGGCTAGGACGAGGGAAACATCTTCCTCTTACCGTGGGTACTGTGGAAACAGCACGTGTATTCCTCCGGGATCTCGCATGACTTCTTCGAAGGTGCTAATTAAAACCAGATTCGTCAATGAAAACCATATTTTCACTGATTTCACGCGCGGTCTCATTTCTTCATCGTCCGAACTCATGTCACAAAAATAAAGCCAAGTCGTAACTAACGGCGGCAATTAGAGACTTTAGAATGAGGCGAATCAACAGGCACCTGCCAAAGAATGGCATTTGGAAGGGACGGATGGAATGTCTTCGTCATGTTGTGTTGCATGGAGTAGGTATTTTCAGAATCACCCGGTGTTTCCGCCTTCTACGTGGGCTAGCGTTACGGCGTTTAAAACTAATGTGAAACGAACTATTTCCGTCAACCTCCAATTTGAATTGAAAACCTCCAATTTGACGTGAAAATGCTATATAATATTTCTCTAATCTCCAAAACTCGATTGCCACTTGAATAAGATTAGCCTATGGTTCTTTCACACACGATAAACCGTGTAAAACTACAGTTTCAGCACAATAGTTGTCCTGGCAAACTTATGTTCGTGAATAATGTGCCTGGGCGAAAATCTGAATTATGTAGAACACGATTCTCTCCATCAAACAGTCGGAGGAAAAAAAGTTACCAGGACTCTACCAAAGACTCGGCATTTCGCTATTAAAATGAAACAGATTGAATGAAATAAAACAAGTAAATGAGTCGTGCAAGAAGGAGTAGTTGTATGACGAAGAAATTTGCAAAAATATATACGAATAAATAAAACGCCTAACTGCACGAACATATTGGGTTCACTGCTAATGTAACGTTGGTTTTTTTTTGGAAATAATAACGAAATAGCTGAGGAAAAAAGTTATTGACTGAAAGCAGGGGACCGTATCAGTTGCTTTGAAAACAGCCCTCCCCATTTGAGCAAGCATGTTTTCTACAGTATGAATGAAGGACAAATGTGAAGAAAAACTTCAAAACTAATGGCATTGATACTATTTAATCAGTTAAATACGGCAGTACTCGCACGTTAGAAGCACTTTCTTAGGCACTGAAAAAATTGAAACTTGGGCGCTCGCGTGTGGGAGTTTGTCTCAAAATTCAGGTTTTGTAAAAACGAATAGTTTGTTCTGACACCCAGAGATAACCATGACTACTACTTGGTGCTCTTTGCGCACGGTTGTCTCGTACCTCCAGCTATACAAGCGTTCATGTTTTTACCCTTCGTGTATTTCAGGCAACGCTGTTTCGTCAAATCTCATGCTGCGAGTACTGGGGGGTTGGCGTCATCACACTCAATAGCTTGTATTGTGGGAGTGGCAGGAACTACGAAATTGGCCTAAGTTCTTTTTAAAAGCGCGAACTTCTTCAAACTTGCACGAGTGGGGAGTGAATAGGGTGTATTTTGGATATTTTTTATTCATTTCTTCTTTATTGATAAAATGAGACGACCTGCGTTTCAAAAAAAAAGCTCGAATGGTTCTGAAGATCGTGAGCTTCCTTTTTTTTTGAGCAAATTTTAAAAGCCGATGCTATGTGCATACAAGTATTTTCCCGAATAGATTCGATGAAATCCTCAACGCAGAAAATTGGGGATTTTTACGCCACATTTTAATAGAATAATACATTGGACCACTATTGCAACTGTGTCTAACATGAGCACGAATTGTCAATAAATGTAAGCACCAAAATCCGCCTCACAGTATTCTCAGTGGATACTGGAATTTGGGTGCATATTAGATGATATACTTTGTGCTTCATTCCTACCGAAAGTTAAATTTGATAAATTTCACTAAGAATGAAGGGGAGTGTCAAACTTGGCACAAAAACAGTTCTTCTACTGCCACAGACTAACGTGTTTGTTTGACCGAGGACAAATAACAAAACAAGTTATCTCGGCTTGTATACACGGTCTATTCAGATTCGGTTGACACAAGAATATAGATGCAAGATTAAGTAAGTTGGTGTACAGAAGCTGGAATATATCTTCGACCTGATGAGCACATCCACGCGATCGCGATGAATAGAAAAACCGCCAAATTCCACAAAACAGACACTTGGGCCAACATGACAACACTTAAACCGCCCATGCAGGGCCACCAACACAACACCATACTGGATGGATAAAACAAAAGGGCTAGGGTGGGCCTGAATGGTCCAATCGAATTGAGCTTGAGGAGTAAAAGATTTAAAAAAGGGAAAGGAAAGTGCCAGGATGGAACAGGAGCGAGTCAGGGAAGATGGCGCCAGAAAGAAAGCACCTTCTGCGCGCCAGAACAGTGTTTGTTTGTTCAAGTTCTAATGCTTATTTTGAGATGAACTGTAACAACTCCCTCGCCAAGAGAGCTCAGCTTTCGAAATGCGTATTTACCTGTGACGTTTACAGTTATTGAGGATGTCGTTTGCCCCACAGTATTTTCAGCGATGCACGAATAAGTTCCAGAACTAGAAGCCCGTGCGACGAAACTGAAATAATGAAAAGCATGTTATTCCTACAAGTACAACACGGAAAAGTAGTATTTATTTATGTTCAGCCAGCTGATTAATATGTGACGATGAAACCTCTCCTGCCAGGAATAATAACCTTGTGACACCTCCCTAAGGTTGCTACATATTGGAAAGACCTAGTACGTATTTCAGTTCAGACCTTGCAGTATAACCCAAGATGATTATCTGAGCTGAATGAAATTTACCAGAAATGCGGTTGCACTTCGCACGAGGAAGATCAGTAGCCAATTTATATGTGAAGGAAAATGTCAATATTCCATTCCGTATTGTTTCAATCATCTAATGCCTCTCGTATACATATATTTGTTTCGTGAGTAATATGACGCTTTATGACAATGACAATTCTTGTTTTCAACTCTGTTGAGATGTCAAACCCTCCCTGAAGTTTCATTCCTACTAATTTATGAATGCGAAAGTAACTCTGTCCGTCGGTCTGTTACGCTTTTCCGCATAAACCTCTCAACCGATTTTGATGAAATTTGGCACAGACAATCTTTAGACCCTGAGAAAGGACATAGGCTACCTTTTATTGCGAAAAAAGGGATTTGTCAGTAGATATTGTCATGGACAGTGAACAGGTGACATCTTATCCTACAGAGTTTCTAAACTCTTTAGAGCTGTCAGGAGTGCCGTCTCATAAGCTGAGACTGAAAGTTGAGGTTCCCGTTTTGCTAATGAGAAATATCGAAGCGCCGAGACTATGCAACGGGACTCGATTGCAAATCACGCCGCTAGGACGCAATACTATTAGAGCAATTATAATGACAGGAATAGCTAAAGATGAAGAAGTTTTGATTCCCCGCACACCCATGATCCCTACAGATTTACCTTTTCAGTTTAAAAGAATCCACTTTCCCCTCAAACCAGCCTTCGCAATGACCATTAACAAAGCGCAAGGGCAAACACTTAAAGTAGCAGGCGTCCAATTAGAGAAAAACTGTTTTTCGCATGGCCAACTGTACATGGGCTGCTCGTGAGTGTCGAGTCCGAACAATCTCCACATTTTAACAAATAATAACAAAACCGCAAACGTGTACAAAAATATTTTAAATTAGGTCATTTTAAAATATTTTTGTACATAACGTGACGCTGGCCCCTGTAAGTGTCTCTTGGACATAAGGTACCAATAAATTTTCCTTGGTACTTTCTGCCACTCAATGGAATACATAAGTACTTTATACCTACTGTAAACAGATATTTTTTAATTTTTTAAAATATACCTACTCTCTTTTACCAAGTGATATTCCCAAATATATACAGTTCTTTTATTATAATCCATAATATTCAAATTAAAAGTATGAAGACGAAGTCGCGGGTACCAGCTAGTGAGTTCATAACGTTCACGTTGAAAATACCTGAGTTTATTGTGGGCTTGAGAATTATTCGATGGGCTCGAAGGATATCCATCTTTGGTCCAGGTGACAGTTGGTTGTGGCGTGCCTCTTACGTGACAATCAAAAGTAACCGTTCGACCCTCTTGGATCGTTCCGTTCATTAAACTCCAAGAGGTGATTGTTGCTTGTGGAAAACCTGTTGTTAAAACGAACAAGTTACATGTACGAAAGAGAGGTTGCACACTGTATATTGCATAAATATCAATATAATTTTAATATCTTGTTCTGAACCATTGAATTCAAAGGTTAGGTACGGTACCGAGAACATACAGCACAAAGATGATGCTTCAAGTTGCATGGTAAACCAATTCGAATTATTGTATGACTCATGCTCCAAAACATTCTGAATTTGCAATCATCAACCTTCTGACGAGAGGTGTGGTGCCTTATGACGTTGAAAAAAACTATGAATATGAAGGACACAGGGCGATATGGCGTCAGTTTTATTTAGCATGCCGATGTCTGGCCGAAGTTGCCGAGCACAATTGTACTCCAAACCCCAAGAATCGGCTTCTTTATTAGTGCACTATCACCAGAAACTTGTCTTTCTTACACTAGAATATAGGCCGCTCAGTTGGGAGGCAAGAAAGTGTACAAGAGTCGTAATCCTTCACTTCACGTCATCACCTCAGAAGAAGCCATTATTAACACCATCACTCCGTTACTGATTTCCTGAACGACAGTTTCAAACATCATTTCATTTATCAAACTACCCCAGCACCTTTCAACCTTCTTCCAAAGTAGATAGTGTAGCAGGGATACATCAGGTACCTTGCATCACACAAGTGACTGCAATTCTTCTTCATTATCAAGAATCTCCACAGTTAGAGTAGGAGACACGAGATCACCCTTGGATTGCCAGAAGTACAAAATATACATCTATTTCATAAACTCTTCCACAGTACTATGAAAACTGATTTCAGGAGTGAGACTAAACATTTTAGGTATGTTCCAAGTTGGAAGATTTATAGTGAGACTAGAATACTTTGCTCAGCCGATGTCTCACATTTTGGTTTGGTTTCCAATTCGCAAATACTCCTTTTACTCAACTCAAATGTTTGAATGAAACCCACTCATTTCCTTACGTTCAGCCAGTGGCTGTTCTTTCCAGGATTCAACTAGACATCTCTTGCGTTGGAATCCAGCAAAAAGCCCACTGTGGTACCAGTTGGTAGTTATTTAGGATGTAAAGGGAAATAACCTGAAGCCGATGGGACAATTAATTCAGTCTATACACACAACATGTCCAAATGACGATAAACTATACCAGAAAATTTTGGTTCGCAGTCAGATAAATTATTTGTACGCTGATTACACACGATATTTATTTTTTTAAAAGAGCGAAAAATAAATTGGATTAACTGGTTGGATGGGGCTGGGGAAAACATATTCAGAACAGAGATAATAGATGTAGATCGTACTTGTAACGCTCAGCTGCACAGTGAGAGAATTTTGACCAGCTTCATTCTTCGCTTGACAAACGTACTCGCCTTCATCCTCCATTTGAACGTCATAAATTTCCAAAGCTCCAGTCGCAGCGTTGAAAAACCTACAATTCGAAAAGGGGCGAAAAGGAATTATAAGTGGGCCATAGAACCCTCAGCGAAGATTCAGAAGTTCATAAGTGTAATTATGTGCTGCAAAACCTTGGAGTGTGTACTGGTAAAGTATAGATAGATTATCCATATAATTCAATTACTAGAATTCACGGGAAAGCAATCTCTCCCAGGAGAATCCATCGTTCGTGAGAAATACTGCTATCATTTTTAAAACGATCCACGAATGGGATGTAGATTCGTTTCTGTTTTAATGGATTGCTTCTTTCGATTTGAGCTTCTGTTCTCATTCATACAGTTGTGTTGTTGAAAACGCGTTGTTTGATCTCAATTTGATGGGAGCCATTTTCCGCTGACAAGGTCTTGGCGCTACGGCGCAAACATGACGTGTGTGTCCCTTCTCCTTTACCTCCTTCCTTCACTCTTGAAGGGCCTCCCCGCTCCTTAAGCCCCCCCGCGGTTCAGTTGCGTTTCCGCATGTTCTCCAGGTTGTGCGAATTTCCTGTGATTTCCTTCCTTTTTCTCCCTAGCCCCCCTTATTCTTGGGGTCTTCGTTCTTCCATACCCAACATCTCGAGACTGACGTCCATTCGCTTAACTGGAGGGAAGCACGAGGAGGCCATTCCGATCTTTCAAACCCAAGGTGAGTCCTTCACACGTTTTCCTCACTCATTTTGTGTTTGGATTGGGGGCTGTTCTTTGTGCGGCGGGAATCGACTCCTATTCTCCGGATCATACAGTCCATTCGTGCGCTTCTCATGTTCTACCTTTTCCCCGGAAAGAAGCGTTCGTTCACGCGTCGATATCTTCAAATTATAAGTTTTGTTTCAAAGTAATTGTTCAACAATCACAAGATAATTTAACGTTTGAGACCAATGTCATTGAAAAATTCTTACAATTTATTTGGCAGCATAGGTGTGTCCCAACTGAGCTCAGGTTTAGGGTCCCCTCTTGCGACGCACGGAAGACTAACGTTGGTCCCAACGACAGCTATAACTGGAGGCGGAAAACGTTCAGGGAATGAAGGGGGCTCTGAAATATGAAATTGCAGTTATCAACCCGCTGGTCGTGATTATCTTTGAAGTCTCATCGAAGTGTAAACAAAACACATTACCCGACACTACGACGTCGACTGTTGTTGAGCTGTTGCCCACTCTGTTTTGGGCTACAATTGTGAACTCGCCAGAGTGTTCAGGTTTTACAAGGAAACTGGAACACAGGCACAATCATCAGGCTGAACTGTGTGGAAAGAATGTTTTTATTTGGGTCGATCACAATATATGCTGAGGGCGTTCTTTTTGTAAACGATGTCCACAGAACAACTTCAAAAAGAAACTATGCTTCCTAGTCTATACCCTGATGTTAGTTGCATTATTTTGTTTGTAAACACACATTCCTATCGCTAATAACGTTACTGGCCGAGATGTATTGGTGTGTAGTTTACAATAAAGTAAATGGCTGAAACACTGGAAAAATCACTTGGAAAGTGGAGCAAGAGAGGGTCAATTTAGAGATGCAGTTTTAGCACCTGCTACTGGACGACTCTTCTATGTTGAGTTAACAGAAAATGAAATCATACCGGAATGTCAGGCGGGTTTCAGAAGGGGTAGGGGCTGCAGGGATAATATCTTCGTCATGGGGGCTTTGATTGCCTTGAGACTACAGCGAAAAGGAGGGAAACTTTATTGTGGGTTTATTGACTATCGGAACGCTTTTGGGTCGCTTCCTCATGGACTCTTGTGGGGGAAATTGGCGGAACTAGGAATAAGGGGACGTGAGACGTATAAATGTAAATGGAAAAAGGGATATCTTGCTCCTGATGTTCGCTGATGATATTGTTATTTTTGGGGACAGCAGGAGGGACATCGCGAAAAAAATCAGGGTCTTAGAGGAATATTCGGTATCACTTGGGCTCATTATAAACCCCGATAAGACCAAAATTCTATGTTTTCATAAGGGTGGAGGTTCAAAGCGCGAGACACATGTAGATTTGAAAACGGAGGTGGTGACATTTGTTAGGGATTATACCTATCTGGGGGTTCCCTTCTCCTCATCGGGTATGTTTCATAAAGCGAGAGATCATTTGATGTCAAGGGCTTTAAAGGCTTGGGGTAGTGTAAGGGGGACGTTGGTGGTGGGCAGATGCGGCGATTGGGGAGCGATTAATCGTTTGGTTGACTCAATGGTTTGTTCGGTTTTGTTGTATTGCTCTGAGATTTCGGGCCTTAGGTATTTTGAGGAGTTAGAAAGGGTGCAGTCTAGAGTGTTTAAGAGCCTATTGACGTTGCCTTTTGGCACCCCTCACTATGTGCTACGTGCTGAAACAGGGAGGACGAAGTTGGGAGTTTTTGTTTTAGATAGGGCAGTAGGTTGGTGGGAGGCGCTCCTCCGCATGGATGTGGAGAGGTACCCTCGTCTGTGTTATGAGCAGCTTCTTGAGACAATGAGAAGAGGGGAAGGGAATCAAACATTTAAATGGGCCACTCTGCTAAGGGGTGTTTTGTGTGGGCTGGGCTACGAGCGTCTCTGGGGAGCTCAGGACGCAGATGAGATAAAAAAATACCGGAGCAATGTCCTAAATAGCATTAATACTACGACAGCATACGAAGATTTTGAGAGGATGATATGCTCGTCATACAGTAGACGATACGGAGAGTTTGCTCCCAGTTAAGTTACTCTTCGCTTGATGGGTACTTGACATGGTCAATGCCGATCAATGTGAAGCGGGTGGTGGCCCAGCTCAGGTTGAAAAATGAGGACCAACTCCGAATATTTTATAAAGGTGATTTGCATAAAATAAATCATGACGAGATCTGTACCCTGTGCAATAGCAAGGAGAAAGAAACCCTCGAACACATATTTTGTAGGTGTCCCCAATTGATGGGCTTTAGAACAATTTATTTTGGAACCCCTATAGTAAGTAGCGAATTTGTAAATAAATCCTTATTTAGTTGCATTACGAAAGAATTAGTTTATAAGTTTTTTAATTTTTTTATGAACTATTTAAAACTTTGCAAATTTCTTAAAGATTTAGTTTCAGAAGTGAATTGATTTATGTTTCTGTTGTTTTGGAGTTATGTTGTTTGTTTATAATTTAGGCGAACTCCTTGCTGTGTAGGCCTCTGTAGCCATAAAACAACAAATAAAACGATTGATTGATCGATTGATCACTCGGAAAGTGGAGCAAAAGAGGGTCAATTTACCGTTGCAGTTTTAGCACCTGCTACTGGACTATTCTATGTTGAGATAACAGACTCTATCCACTACATGGAGAGTGGTCATCATTTAAACACCTCTTTCGTATCTTAAATAGGTTATTTTGAATAAATTAGCCCAAAAATATGTTTGTCCGCGGTCTTTCCTCGATAATCTGATTAGTCTAGATCTAGATATTCTTTTCGTTTAGAATATTTATCCGCGGTCCTCACAACCACATTTCAACCTAGGAATCCCGCTCCAGTTTGCTAATCGTACATATCTGTAACCCTTCCTAACAATTTTTCATTTATTTTGTTTAGTTGAAAAATTATTCATTACAGGTTTTCTATAGAGTACAACCCCTGAAAGAAGCCATGGCTGCTCTAGCTGCCATACTGCCCAGAAGAGTGATCCTGACAAAGCCGGTTTTTTGAGAATTGTGTACGTCCCTACACTACAAAATGATACTAGTCCAATGAGTACTTCAAGAGCATACTCCTGGTGTCATAGACATTTACTATCCTGAAACACATATTGCACACAGTGAATTTCCGTAAATCAATGGATTCACATACCTAAGTCTTCCGTCAGTTGAAGTGAAACCAAATTCATCACCGTCTTTATACCACAGAACTGTCGCTGCGGGAGAAGCTGACACGTCACACCCAATATTCGCTACTTGCCCGGGTATAAAACGATAGGACTTGGTCCTGCATATGATCTTTGGTGGTTCTGTGCGATGGAAAAACAAAGAATTTAGCATCATTGAAAGGTATATAAACTGTAACGGTTAAAGTGGACGTTGAAACGAAATTTGGTAGACAAGTTTCAGAAAACTAGTGTATCACAATGCGCGTTTTTGCATATCTTGCAGATTCTGCACCACTCTGAAAGCTGAGCGTTCAGGTTTTTATACGATCTTAGCAGCTATGAAACCACCAAAAACACCAGATGGGTTCATCCCAGAGTGTTATGTATGTGGGGGGGGGGGGATCCTTATGCGCCCCCATCGCCTGACCTGCCTTGAAGCTCTACCCAACTCTTTCCTTCAATCCAGAGGTTGTGACATGATTGGTAATTGCAATTTCAAGAAGTCTCAATTCTCAATCCAATGGTTAATTGACCATGTACTAATCTCACTACGTAGAACTTGGGAATACCAGGGGGTTATGATGAAAAATCAATGTTTTAGCCCACTTTCATAAAATGAATGAAAGAATCAAACGGTTCTTTGAAGGAAAAAAAGTAGCGGTATTATTCAGAATGAAATAAACACCGAAAGGTTGGATTAGGAACACTAAACCATTCAATTAATGCCTCGCCTGGTGGCAGGGGAAAAAATAAATTTCAAACTAAAACCAGAAAGTCACTGGCCCAGGAATTGTGGTCAAGCCCTTAGATGATAGAACGTACAGGATAAAAAAATTCTGACGGGGTTGAATACATTCGGAATAGGAAATTCATCCCGAGAGATAATCGCCCCATATTGAGGCAAAAGGAACGAAATATTTTCAAGGATAATAAAACACCAATTGCGGATGCGTCACAGGAAAATATTTCAAGCAATGATACATCGGGATCGTTAGATCAAACTCCATCTCAATGGTCGCCACGAGAAAAAGGCTTCCACAGAAATATCTCCCCGGAAGACTGACCGTAATGGCGACATGCCTGAAAATGTAGCTATACCTGTTCCTGTAGCAAATCAGTCAAGTGGAACTAGCCAAGATCCAGTGAGGCGTGAAGGCAAAAGAGTTGTGAAACCTCCCAAACGATTCACATTCTCCGAATTTGACTGAGTTATTATTATGCACTAATACTTTACGGATAGACTACATTGTGATTTGTGAACTAATTAGCTTATCGTGATTTCCTACATAGACTTATAGTGATGACAAACATGTAAAAAAAGACAAAAAAAGAAGAGCATGTTGTAGTATCTAGTTCGAATGATAGTGGCGACCCACCACAATATGGTGCTGCGCTCTGCCGGCATGGCTGGGGACTTGTGTTGTTGTCAGTGAATGTTATTCGTTTCTGCCGTCGGTTCGTGTGTCTCATTCTTCTTCATATTCTTACCGAGTATTTGTTTCTTCTACGTCTATACTTAACATATGGGAAAACAGGGAACTCATAATACAACAAGAAACTCTATTTACACCACTGACTGAATTACGATACTTTAAAAGGAATCAGAAAACTGATTTGAAAGCTGCACTCGCTGTTCAAGCGCAAAATGGATCGAATCCCAGAACCAGGCTATATAATTAGCGAGCTGTCTATCATAATCTGTTCCTTCACAAAGTGCAACTGTTCTCATCTCAAGGGTTTCCCCTGCAGAGACAGTTTAATGAGAGGAATAGCTTCCTTCACACCTTCTTTCTCCTACAAAGTACTTTCAAAAGTTATAAAGACTCTAATGATGATCAGGCTCCATCGTTGAAAGAGCCCCCCCATAAACCATGCCAATCCCCGCCAGTTTGTCTCACACAGCCAGGCTGAACAAAACACAAAATGTTTCTCCGTCCGATCAATCTTGACAAATAACAACGTGAACTGCAAAACTTAGCTGATATCAACTGAGTTTAGCCAGCGTAGATCGTTTAGGATGACCCCCCCCCCAGGCCAGCCAAAAGTCGCAGAAGTAGCTCATTTTAGAGACGCACAACCATCACTTTCTCATCCAAAACACCTCTAGGAGTAATTATGCTACCCAACATGGCTTATAGGTCCGTTTCTGACCTCCTTAACCGCTAGTCTTCTATAACTGCCCTGCAATCATCATCAGTGGGGCCTCTCAGGACGCTTCAAGAAACTTTCAGCCTCTCACCTTCATTCGTTTGGTTCTATCTTGGTTTATCATGACTTCTTGCTGCCTCAAACAACCACTTGACAGTTCCATGTACTGTACACTCAATCAGTTGGCATGCGGCTGCTTGCCATTCAGTTCTCCAACTGTTTTAATGACATGTTTCAGCCGTTATCGTTCTGTCTCTACATCGACTGTCAATAAGTAAGCGTCAGCGTCTGTGAGTTAAATGCACCAAATCCCAAACTTCGTAGTTCATTCGATCATTTCATTTGACATTTGCTGCCAAAGTTATGTCTGTCCGCTGCTATGTATAGCAGTACTTCAAGCTAAGTCAAAATCCACATTATGCTCTCAACACCAAGGAGTCCTCAACACACTGACAGGCACGTTCATTCTACACTAACCGACCAATGACACGCTTGGGCTAGCATAAATTAAAAGTTAAAAAACGTAACTTACTCAACACTTTCACTTCTGTTGAACGCTGAGCAACCCCAATTGAGCTGTTGGCAACACATAAATAATTCCCAGCGTCGGCACCAGTTGCATGTTGAATGTTCAAAACTGCCAACCCGTTGCTTAAAAAAAACAAAACCGCTTTAATTGGGGACGTTACAGTCACGCTTAGAGTGCAAATTAAATCACGAACGAGACGTGTACCTGACTTCTTGCTTGACGAGGATTTCATTATTGAAAACCCAAGAGAGCGTAGGAGCGGGGTCCCCATTTGCAGTGCACTGCAGCACAACTGATTTCCCCTCAATGACTTCAATGACAGGTGCAATGTCTTGTATGGCAGGCAACTCTGCGAATATCCAATGAAATTGTAGTTTACGAAAGAGTCAGTAGATAACAGGGTACTTTGAATAGCATAAACAACTGTTTATTAACTCTCACCATCACCTGTAACGTGAAAAAACGACAGAAATTGAGGATATTGCCCACGGGGACCGTAGCTCGAGTTTTTCAACGGTACTAATGATGGCATAATCGCTCGAATCGGAAAATGACCATTTCTCTCAGTTTTCAGGTTTTTTGACAACTTTCTGCAATTTCTCTGGGAGTGATGTAAAGTCTGAGGGGTCTGTGGGTCTATTTCAAGACATGAAATGCGTTTCTTAGCCTATTCAAGAAAACCAACCAAATAGGAGCTACACCGGGGATATGGCTAATGGCTAATTTTTAGAGAAGAGTAAGTAGGACGTTTAATTGATTAATCATTCATTTAATTTGGATTATAACAATTTTACTACAAAAAGGCCTTAGTAATGACACTTGGTCGGAACCTATAGAAAAGTAACGAAAAACGTAAAACGGTGACATAAAATAGAATGATTTCTGGACAGTGGAATACACGACACGAGGTTGAGAGGCACCACAGGTTGACGTCTTTCAACGAAGGTTTCGTTTGTCTGGGACAAATGGCCTGAGCCTAATGGACCCTGGACTGGACACCTTTCCTCAGAACCGTTACCACAGTCCAGAAGGTCCTGGAATGCTGAACCCGCTTACTCAACAGGTATGGTTTGCTGTCGAAGTGTGAATGTGACATGGAAGGTTGAAGTGATGTGGCACAGGGTCTTGTGCTCCGACGGGTTGCAGTTCTTGCTGACAGTTCTACCCATTTTCAGCCAGAGTGCCTTATTGAGTCCCACGTGGAACTTGGCACGAGTCAAAATGGGCCTCAAGAGCTGTAGCAACAATAAAACCGTTGTCCTCACCTCGCACATTGACACTAAGGATCACGAGTTACTTCGTTGAAGAAAACACGATTTCTTAAATAGTTTTGAAAAGAGATTTGAGTTCCAAGGTTATTTGAAATTATTTTTAATATTTATTCCTGATTTATTAACTTAGAGCTAATTTGTCATTATTTGTCTCTTTCTGTTTCATTCCCCCCCCCCCCTATATCGTATTCTTTTTACTTTCCTTGTTCTACAAAGTAGAAAGGAAAGTTATGTAATCGGCTGAAAAAAAAATTTTGAGTTCTCTTCAGATCTTTACGTTTCAGACCCCCCTGAGTCCGAAAAACACTATTTGGGGAAATGGTCTGTGTGTGTGTGTGTGTGTCTGTGAACGATTTTTAGAGAAAACCACCGTACCAAATCCCTCAAACTTCATATCTCGCCCGCAGGTCACCATGGGACGCAATAGTGAGGGTATGGGCAAAATCCACCGAAAGTTAACTATAGTCATCATAGTGATCAAAACACCAAATTTTTTTTCTCAATGAAGCAATGATACTATAAAATTCTCATTCGTGGGAAAATGACGAGAACAGCACAATAAATTATCAAAATTTTCGACCAAAAGCGTTTTTAGGGCAGTTTTTTCCTTATAAACTCCGCCGGAATTCTTGTAGAATGCTAAAAAAAATTGGTATTGTAGTCCAATTCAATACCTGAAGGGTGCGCGTTTAAAAACGCTCATGAGATACATGGGGCTCACTCCAGAAATTCCTGAATTTCAACTACTGCCGTTGCGCTTACTACCAGTTCTATCAGTTATTTTCCAATAACTCTGCAAAAGTGGTTACTATCCTTTTTTTTTAAATCGCGTTTACAGCCTCATTAGTTATCTGTGTACCAATTGCTCAATAATGGTCCTGCAATGAGTACGAGCAGTACAATAAATTCCGGAACTGTAAGCGCTACCGATTTCTGCTGCCGTAAAGCGTTGTTTGACCAAGTTCAAATTAACTGAGTGATGAATGAATTGATTAAATAGAATTAGCCATGTACAAAGAGAATTGACGTAGAGCTAAGGAAAGTTGTGTGCTGCAACGCACCAGATATTTTTAATTAGTCAGACCCAAAGACCCTACTTCCTTTCTCTGAGCGAAACGCGAAGTACTCTTTAGAGGGTTCAACCGGGCAACTAAAATCAAGCACATAAAACAATAAATGCCAAACCTAGGACCGAGATGATGGTGTCCATTCTGGCTTGACCAATACTGCTACTTGCAATGCAGCTGTACATACCGCCATCATTTTTAGTCGCAACGAACCTGTAAACCAAGAGTGTAATCGTAAGTTTAACGTGTTTACTTTTAGTATCATTATTTCGTGACTAGTGAGAACCAATTTGACAACATAGTCACGCCGGTGCATATTATGTTATGTAACGGTCTGAATCAACAGTAATGAAAGGCCCCTTTATGGAATTTTAGACGATGTATCTACAGTAAGGTCTGCTCTGTTGGTTTGAACAACATAGCAACTATGGGGCTTGGCAGCAGCCCTTCACATTGAAGTCCTTTGATTCATCTTCCAACTTAGATTTGGCGACGTTCCTGAGTGGAGCATGCAGCCTCATTCAGTTACGTGACGTGAACTTTGCACTGGTAGTCAAAGGGGTTGGAAGTGAGATGCATTAGCTCCGGTAGCATTAGCTCAGC
The DNA here is from genome assembly GCA_020466155.1 of Pachypeltis micranthus. NCBI lineage: Eukaryota > Metazoa > Arthropoda > Insecta > Hemiptera > Miridae > Pachypeltis > Pachypeltis micranthus. The sequence goes on from CM035778.1 coordinate 4,425,082, forward strand.
CGCAATGAAGAGATGACCAACAGGAAGTTAAGTGCATTATGGAGTGAGAGGGGAGGGGGGAGCGCCCTAAAGTACTTGAGCATTCATTAATTTTCACAGTATAAACTTTCGGTTAAGGCCGATGGGAAATTAAGTCCAATTCGACTTAACTATCAGAAATCCAACGAAGTTGTAACACATGACTGAACAATTACTTTGCAGCATTCAAAAAGCTCATTCAGACTTCCCACCAGACACTGCCTAACTGGAGCATACATACATCAGATGTATCCCACTGAGACAGCTCACTAACTGAGGGTTTGTGGACACTATTCCCAAATAAGGCAGTAGAACTTACTGTCATTGGGGCACAAGCAAAACGGTCAGAATTCCTACTGAATGTGTCGGAGAAAGTGTACGAACCATTTAACCTCGCCCATCTTATATCAACTGGGTATCACCGTATGTATCGTCATTGGCACATTTTAATGTGATTTTAACTCAGGTTTGTACACATTTAAAGAATTTAATAGAAATAAATAAAGTTTCAATAAATAAGGGAGAGAACGCATTTATACATGATTGAAAAATTAGGTTTGACGTTAGTTTGATTTCGTTCACCTGTAAAACTGCCCACTGCTGCTGATCGTATTGTTGTCTTTTCTCCACTTTATTTCCGGCTGAGGGTCCCCAGTAACCTCACAGTGTAACTGCACGACATCCCCAGCTTTAACTATTTTTTTATAATCCCATATTTTTATTTTTGGTGGAACTGAAAAAGAGAACAAAAAACTTTTTTTTCGTTATTGAAAACTAATTACAATATGTTTTACAGATATATTATGTAAGAAGGCAGACCTGGGTGAGGAATGGCCAATGTGTCTATTGAACACGACGTGATAACCCCTATCAATGATAGGTTCATGTTAATTCGAAGAGGAGCAAGCAGTACGTTTACCTGGAGTAACTAAAAGACAAGCCTCGCTTCACTTAACTCCTCGAGTTTCTAGTTTACAGACATATTTCTGCTGAATTAGTTGGATTCTAACTTAAGAGGCTAATGGGATCTAAAAGCTAGTGTCGGAATAAGGTCCCCGATTCCACCATCACGACCTGCCTCTGCTTCAAACACCCGATTTTTCTGAGATGTATGCAGATGTCATTGTTTATGATGTTTCTGGGCCAGATGCAACTCCTGTGGCGAGACTCCTACAATCTAAAATAGAAATCCTTGGGACAAAATGGAAAATAAAAATAGTTCGGTATCTAGGAGTGATCCTAGATAGACATTTGACATTCGAGGACCATATTTCTGTATTGCTGCATTGATTATGGCCCCGTGTGTTCATCTTACGGTCTCATCTGCACAATCCCACCACTTTCCCGCACAATAAAGTACTTATTTACAGTTCCCTTATCCGACCAATATGGACTTACGCCATCGCTGTTTGGGGCACGTGTTTGCCATCGCGATTCCGCCGTATTGAGCAACAGCAAAACGCAACCCTGCATAAACATATTATCCACACGCCTCAATTTGTTCGCAACCTGACTATTTATAATGACTTCTCACTGGAAACCCCAACGGCTCTTTTACATTGCATCATGTTCACATTCACTACGCAGAATCTCCACCACCGCAATCATCTGATCCATGAAGGCTTCGCCAGACCATCGCATCAACACCTGTTCGTCCCCGCCACATTTTAAATATTGTAGGAACGTAAATCCGCTTCAATGGCTACTGAACTAAGTGCGTAACCTTCAATTTTAGAAAAACAGTGTGTTCGATCACGCCATTAAGGTATATTTATATTTATAAATAGTCTTAAAAAGTTAACTAAAAAAGAAAAATATCTGGTGCGTTGCAACACACCACTTTCCTTAGCTCTACAACAATTCACTTTGTACATGGCTAATTCTATTTAATCAATTCATTTATCACTCAGTTAATTTGAACTTGGTCAAACAACGCTTTACGGCAGCAGGAAGCGGTAGCGATTACAGTTCCAGAATTTATTGTGCTGCTCGTACTCATTCCAGGACCATTATTGAGCAATTGGTACACAGATAACTAATGAGGCTGTAAACACACATTTTTTGAAGAAGGATAGTAATTACTTTTGCAGAGTAATTGGGTAAACACTTTTAGACTGGTAGTAAGCGAAACGGCAGTAGTTGAAATTCAGGAATTTCTGGAGTGACCCCCATGTATCTCATGAGCGTTTTTAAAGACTCACCCTTTAGGTATTGGATCGGACTACAATACCTTTTTTTTTTTTACATTCTATTAAAATTCCAGCGGAGTTTATATGGAAAAAACTGCGCTGAAAACGCTTTTCGTCGAAAAATATGATAATTTATTGTGCTGCTCTCGTCATTTTCCCACGAATGAGAATTTTATAGTAGCATTGCCTGATTGAGAGCTATCAATATAAAAAATGTGATTAGAAGCCGTTTTTGAGAAAAAAATTTGGTGTTTTGATCACTATGATGACTATAGTTAACTTTCGGTGAATTTTGCCCATACCCTTATTATTGCGTCCCATGGTAACCTGTAGTCTAGACATCAAGTTTCAGCTGATTTGGTACGGTGGTTTTCTCTGAAAACTGCGCTAAAATCGATTTCGTCGAAAGTTTTGGTAATTTATTGTGCTGCTCTCGTCATTTTCCCACAAATGGGAATTTTATGGTATAATTGCCTTGTTGAGAGCTATCGATATAATCAATTTAATCAAAATCGTTAGAGCCGTTTTTGAGAAAAAAAATATTTGGTGTTTTCATCACTATGATAACTATAGTTAGCTTCCGGTGGATTTTGTTCAAACCCTTATTTTGGCGTCCCATGGTAACCTTCGGGCGAGATGTCAAGTTTGAGTGGATTTGGTACGGTGGTTCTCTCTAAAAATCGTTCACAGACACACATTAGTGACACACACGCACACATACACACAGACCATTTTCCCAAATAGTGTTTTTCGAACTCAGGGGGTTCTGAAACGTAAAGATCTGAAGAGAACTCAAAATTTTTTTTTCAGCCGATTACATAACTTTCCTTTCTACTTCGTAGAGCCAAGGAAAGTAAAAAGTGAGGCATAAGTCCGACTTTGGACAACCATAGGGGCTGCCGGTTCAATCAAAAGTCAATCTGAGTGATTAGTACTTTGAGCCGACTGGCTCTTTTGAATTGGAATACTATTTGCTCATTCGAATAATTGACCCTGAATGTTTGTTCATTGCTGCGGTACGTGATATATTTCGTATGTACAACTTGACTCACATGTGGAATGTGTGACGCACTCTAGTAGGTGATTACCAGAAGTTCAGGGGGTTTGGTTCCCGATGATGTCTCGGCTTTGCCTCGTCCCCCATTCCTATTCTCGTTTAGGTATTGCGTCATAATGAAAACTGATTTTTCTTACGAGTACAGAGTGATACTTCTTTATTTCTCCTTGTGTTTAATTGAATTTAAACCTTTCATTATCACTAAAAGAACTGGTTAAGTGTACTTTGAATATTTATAGTATTTTGACTCAGCTTGAATCAGAATGATGGTCTCATTCACCTCTAAAGTAGCCTCGTTTGAGCCGTTTAGCTGGCAGCTAGGTTTCAACGTGTAGTAGAATCTACACAGAATTATTCAAAAAATATTTACCCAATACGTTTAATGCCAAATCTTTTCTGTCCATTCCAGCGGTGTTTTCAGCTACGCACAAGTACTTGCCAGCATCCGTTGTTGAAACTTCTTCGATCACCAAATCTTTATTATCGCTCACAACGCTGAAAGTGAAATTCATATTAACTGAGAAACAACTTGGTTATTGTCCAGCTACTAATGGACAAATGAAGCTTCAATGGGGGTGTAAGATGCTGGATCATGACACAGTATGTGGAACGATTTCTGGATTGAATGTGATTGTAACATAAGGTCACTTCAATATTCCAGGAGATAGAAGTATATTTAGCCACCTTCTACGTTAGACAAGTTGAGTATCACGGATGATCAAATAAAGCTTTCTTAGAATTGAAATTTTAAAAATAAATAAATTTAAAAAAAAAAGAGATATTAGAGCACTCACACGGGCATGCGTTTTAGTGGCAGTTTCGAAAACATTCCTCAATGATTCCTCCACCAACAATGAATGATTCTGCACTCACAAATATACAGCAGACCACTGGTTCCGAAATGAACGTTAATTCACACGTACGTTGTCCTATGAATGTATTAGAACACTGGGGGATATTCGCTACCTTTTTCAATTCGTAGCCTTGCAATCAAAATAGCGGCTCTGTACAATCCACAACTGATTATCAATTCTCGAAAAATTTGAAATTCCATAAACTCACCTTCCACCGAGTTTTCTCCAAGAGACTGCAGGCGAAGGGTTTCCAGAAGCCGAGCACGACAAGTTCAGTTTCCTCCCCTCCAAAACTTCTATTGTAGGCGGAAGTTCGTCAATCTTCGGCAACTCTGTAAAGATTAGAGCGCAAATCAACTTCATTACAATCACAAACGATACAATGGAAATGTGTCTTCCATGCTATGCTGGACATGAGAGGTTGTACACGATACATGAAGAACGCACTCTCAAGGAGGTTATACACGAAATATTCTAATTGTGGCTTCGAGGACAAACATTTTGAGGTGGAAGCTGTGGTTTCCATTTTTACATTGACCGTTGATACACGGAGGGTCAGTGAGTTTGTCAATCAAGTTACCAACACACGAACGAATTCCTGTAAAAAATTTTGGTCTTAATGTTCAATTGTACAAAGGGCTGCCTTTAGATGGAGACTTCGATAACGTTGAAATTGAGGGCTGGCTACTCTTCATTCAGTGCTCTCGTACGAACGTGATTTATTCACAGAGTCATTGCAACACAAAACCGCTGCAAATTATTACACATACGGCTCGACGTAGTCTCAAACCTCTAAGGCCCATCCCATCGAAAAATACTGGTAAACCATACGAAACATGACCTAATTACAACTGAACGACGAAAATTGACATATTCTACACGCCCCCAGGCAATTGGCATAACATGAAGAGTCGAGTTGATTGGTGGTTGGAGTGAGACGGGAGGTAGCGTTGGATACGAGAGCAGGCAGGGAAGAAACGATCAACCAATCCGAATCTTTCAATTAGTAGACTTTGGCTCACTATATTTACTGTTATGTTATTGTATACTCTGAGACTCGTTTCATTTAACCCAGCATTAAAAAATACCTAGAAAACGACGTAACTGTGATAAAACTGCAAAAATTTCGGTTTTATTAATTTTTTAAACCATTTTTTGCCGATAACAACCATGGGGTTTCTTCCGATCAGATTGCCGCGTGCAAAGAAGAACGATTTTTTTTTTTACTACGTCAAAGGTAAACTATAGCCTGGATGGTGGGCAGACATTGCAGATTTGGAATCCCGATGCCTCGATACGTGAAGTGTCACATTTTGAGGAGGAGTTGAAAACAGATTTCCACACCGAAAAAATAGGTGTACTATTCGGGATGATTAATAAACCAAAATAAAAACGATTTACCATAAAGCTTCAATATCGTAGTCTTCGAGTCCTTTCCCAGATGGTTCTCAGCTTCGCAAGTGTAATTACCTGAAATTCCTTCGTGTACGTTGGTTATAGTTAAGGTTCCATCTTCCTGAAATAAAAACAAATTGCTAAAATTAAGAAACGCTCTGGCAAGTTAACTTATATCGTCCCAAGTGAAGGTGCCAAAATAGTGGAACTTCAAATCACAACTTTGGTCAAACACAAAAAAGGAAAAGGTATTGACGATGTGAACATATTTAGTTGTAGTTGTCCAATTAAATCCTCTCGCTTAACAAGAGCCATTTTGCTTAATGAAGGGTCTTTGGTATTTTTTGCATAAACTGTCGTTAAACATACAACGTATTTTCTACTACTCAACGTCTAACTTATATTCTCAACAAATATCTCTTTGAAAATAGACCCAACCAGAGATATAGGCCTGGGATCAAAAAGGATGCCCAAAATGCGCGAGTAACCATGTTTTTTCCGTAATGTTTTCGAAGGTTTACTACATTTACGTAAAAACCAAATTTAATTGGACGGGTGGCGGGTGGGGGGGGGGGGTGTCTTGCTGCCCCAAATATGATGACGCAGATTCAGTGGTTTCTGTAGAATCAAGCAGGACGAAGTACAACGTCTGTACAATTCAGTTCCAACTGATTTTATTTGATTTCCAAACTCTTACTCGATTTCTCAATAATTTTGGTTTATTATTCATTCTGAATAATAACCCTATGTTTTCAGTCACGAAACATTTTTTACAACCCCCCCCCAATTTGATACTTTACGTTTCAAGACATGGAGATTCCAAATTTGCAATGTCCGTCCGTCGTCCCCCGTCTGGGCCGTTTTGTGCCTTTAACGTGGTCTAAAAAATTCGTTCTTTCGCACAAAAATCCCATTTGGTATCTAGTTGTGCCCGCCATCTCGGCAATCCGATCGGACGAAGCCCATGATTGTTATGGGCAAACAACGGTTAAAAAAATTAAGGAAACGCAGTACAACGCGGGAACTACAGCGGAAGTCAACGTTTCGTCGTTAGTACTTCCTCCCTCCCGTCTCAACGAAACCACCCGCCTGCTCGACTGGCAATGCCACCCACTCGCCTCGCAACGCTGCTCGCTCGACTCCCCTTTTGACTCGCAACGGGTTCGCTCGAAGCGCCGCCGTCCCAATTTCCCCGACCCGACGGGGCAAAATCATCAGATATTTTGTTTCCATACTTCCATTGTTGCCAGGTCATGTTTCGTATGTTTACTAGTATTTGATGCTGAATTGAAAGGGATGGGTCTCGGAGCAGTAATACTAGGTCAAGTTGTTCATGAGAATAATAAACCATTGTGTAATAATTTGCAGGGTTTTTCAGTTACAGACGTTTTTGCTTGTGTACCGGGACGAACCAAACCCCTTCATTCAGTGAAGGCTCGTCCGGTGCATTTGTGCTGACTGAGCACCTCAAATGCCCTGATTTGCTCGAGACTTCGCTGCCGTCAGTTGAAACCGAGCTGGTACTCTCGTCACTGTGTCATCCGCGCTCGCATTCACCCACCCAGTTCCCAATTTGTGGTGGTTAAACTTACCCGAATGTAATTGAGAATAAAACTCAGAGATTGTACTAACTCCCCGACTCTTAGATTTCACTATTATTTTCCCATAATTTCCCCACTTTTGACTTGCCCAATATTCCATCAACAGGAACATAATATATTTGTGGAAATTCGTGTTTTCGAAATATTACAAGAAGGAAAACAACCTCTCTCTTCCCTCCATTCAAAAAGACGTCCCTGCGTATTTGTGTATGTATTATTTTAATAAATTTCACGACACAAATACGCCAAAATGAAATGAGAAGGAGCAAAAGTGTTTCTGCTTCAACTTCCTTCATGCGCTTAATTTGCTTCCTAAACTGCGAATAAACAGCATGGAGTGTCCTTACCCATTTCAGCTTGTCAAGAAAGTAAACGAGTAACAGGCGAGAAACAGAATGCGCTAAGAATAAATGATAGTTCACGTCAGCTTTATCGTTAGTGCTGCTGTTTTGGGACGCCTCAAATAAACCAACAACAGCAGAGGACAATAAGATCCATTGCCAAATGCACCAGTTCTAAATGTAAATAGAGCACTTTTTGAACATTGTGTCTTGAGTTGTTCTGAACCCAACCGACACAAACAGCGATTGTGACGAATGCTTAGTCGTTGGTGGTCTAGGTAGAGTACACAGCAATGTGCTGACTGACTCCCATTGAAGGCAACTGGTTGATCGTGGTCTAGTGGTTTAGACAGGCGATTCGTAATCCTCGACGTAAGTTGAGGATTGTGGATCGAATCTCTGGCGCGATTGCCGTAATTTTTGCCTTAGTCAGCAGCTCTTCAAAGCATCTCCAAACTTACTTCGTAACAGCAAGACTAAGGCCACTACTCTTGCCATTTTTGGCCTATAATTCTGTGGGTTTTTTTTTCTCTCTCTCTCTCTCTCTCTCTCTCTCTCTCTCTCTCTCTCTCTCTCTCTTTATTCCGCTCCCAAACTACGTGAAAGCCAATCGCTGCATTGCTGTGGGGCCTTTCTAAAAAAAAAAAAAATCACACCCACCTTAAGTAGAAACCCACTTTTCTGGGAAACACGACTAGCAAGACCCCCTCAAGCCATAAAAAACTGTACAGCTAAAACTGAATTCTCAAAATTGATTACCTGCGATACAGTCATTTCAAAATTAGTCTTGATAGGTCGTCCGTTCAACGTCCATCTAATTGTAGGAGGAGGAATGCTTCTGATGACTGGGCAGGTCAGGTAAACAATTTTTGAAGTCAAACTTTCAACGACGTCATTTGTTGTTTTCGATATTTGCGGAGGAACTAGATGATGACAGGATGAGAAAAAGTTAGAAGTATGTTATGTTTTTTTTTTCACACGCGTACCAAGTTTAAAATTAAATACCCTGACAATTAACATATGAAGTAATCACACAAAAGTGTCTCAACACCAAGTACTGCTCGAAGAAGTATGAATTCTTCACACACACCAATGAACGTTATTATATAACAACACGAAGGAGATAAGGAAGGCTGAACATGGTCTACACACCTACAATTTATGGGTAATTTACGCCTCGTACCAAATGAGTTGGCTGGTAGACAAATTTTCTCGGCGGTGGATTTGAAAATTGAACGTGATTTAGGGTCAGCCCTCTGATTTGTAGAGTCATTAGCAATTATATTGTCAGTGACAGTTCTTAATGTCATGAGAACAAAATGTCATAAATACGAGGTAGGAAAGTCTGCATACTTACAAAACTGTGCTGGTAGTATAATGAGCTAGAAATTTTATAAAGTGCATAAGATAGTTAGAAGCAGCCCTAGAAGTTCTGGGAATCAACTCACGGCCATTTAATTGACTGGTATCTTTTACAGTTTTACCTTGTAATTCCAAAATATTAACAACCAACTTTCTCCGAAAAAGCACGTTGAGTGAGTAATGAATCACCTATGCAACAGTTACTCAATAAGAGCAGTGACTCAATAGATTCGGGCACCTTCGTAAAACATTGTCAAATTCTACCAAGCTCGCGTAGCTGAGCGAAAAATTAGTTAGATTGGTTGCTAGAGCGATAAAACCCCGCTGAATGTTTGTGCTGAAGAAAGTTGCGTGATTTTGAGAATTTGGGGATCGAGTGTTTCTCATAAAATCAGTTTTCCAATTTGCCCCCCCCCCCTCTCGCTCTCGTATAGCGAACGTCAAAACTATTTTAGTTTACTCAACATCTGATAGAATGCGCTGGCTAGCCAAATTATAGATATATATAGATGTTAGTTTACAAAATCAATTACTGAGCTGAGACCCTGGCATTTTTATTGTATACTTCGTGTAAATTTACGGTGTAACTTATTTTCCAATGCTTGTAAGTTGTGTTGAGGAACAGTTAACATGAAGATCAGAGTCAGTCACAGACTCTCGTTCCTAGTTAACTAATTAGCTCAGGTCCTTTATTAAATCAAATTTTTCAGTGGATTGCCATCAAATACCATCTTATTTCCACCTTTTGGATGGTTTCTAGTGTGGAACGACAATTTGCAGTCCCCTAAAAATGCGTTGGTATTCTGCCCAAGGGCAAATGTAAGAAAACCCCTTACCAATATTTCCTGCAAATTGAACTGCAACAATATATCAAAATAAGGCTTCTTTCGTTTCAGTAGACCTCAAAAAAGGCTGTAACAATTTCGGTTACAGAGTAATTTCAGCAAGGTAGTTCTCACATTTTATTCTTGATGTTTGTTACCAATGATTTGAACGAAAATATAGCTCCTGTATATAAAGCATTTTCACGTCAAATTGGAGGTTTTACGCATCAATTTGGAGGTTTTACCCATCAATTTGGTGGATGACAGAAATACATGATTTAATTCTAAGAAAGCAATAACAACAAATTAACGAGTGAAACGTTACATTCAACAAGTAAGAATGCACATAATGAACGGAAAAGAATGAACAAATTTTTCAACGTAAGTCTCTCCCTGCAGCAGCGGCTGTCAGGTCTATCATCAATCTCATAACATAATGTGTGCAGTCCGATGTGGTGACAGTTGCAACGCTTTGGATTATCGTGTCACACAAGGTCCTGGTTTGCTTGGGGCTCATTGAGAATTTGTCTTGATGACAACTTGATTTTTGAAAAGCAGTCCTCCACTGGATTCAAGTTGGGTGAGTAGGGGGGCAGATATTTCACGTTCAACCCCAATTCGATCATCTTACTGGTAACTTGTCCAGTTGGGTTCGCCACTTTTTCGTGCAGCTCTGCGATAAATTCCTTAAACGTCTCGCCATTGCAGTTGCCTCGTAATATTATCTTATAATGAACAACACTTCGAGTGTTTACGGCTAGGACGAGGGAAACATCTTCCTCTTACCGTGGGTACTGTGGAAACAAAACAGCACGTGTATTCCTCCGGGATCTCACATGACTTCTTCGAAGGTGCTAATTAAAACCAGATTCGCCAATAAATACCATATTTTCACTGTTTTCTGGCGCCCATGTTCTGAATTCTGGTGCGTACATTATTCTTTTCTCTTTCGTTTCTACATAATTCATCCAATCCAGCTCTTTGTTTGCTAATTTCAAGGTTATTTTCAAAAGACTCAAACCTTTACGAACGAAACGCGGTCTCATTTCTTCATCGTCCGAACTCATGTCACAAAAATAAAGCAAGTCGTAACTAACAGCGTCAATTAAAGACTTGTATGTAACAAATCACTGAATTTTAAGGGATGGTGGAAATTCGGTAGAAATTTCAGTCTTGTTGATAGGAAAACATGAACAACGCATTGGTCCGTTGTTCACTCTCTCTCACCCCTCTTCACTCATCCATGTCACAATCTTCTTGATTCTCTCTCTCTCTCTCTCTCTCTGGGTTTGTTAGGAGGACATAAATATAGATTACACTTATTGCAGTCATGCAAACGAGTAAGCAAATACGCCCCACATCGACATTCAAGCCAGAAAACTGAAAAGCGTTACTTTCAAGTAAGTTCGAAAATGTACGTTACCCGCTCCTCCGACGGCTAAATACGTTTTGGATTTAGCTGTTCCAAACGAATTTTGAGCAACGCACTCGTAAATGCCATCATCTTCGAGCTGAGTAACTGAAACGAGCAGTCAAACGTCCATTTTACAGATTCGTGAGCTTACAACTTATGACGTAGACAGTAAATTGGTGGAGTGCGTTTACCGTCAAATTTCAAACTTCCCTGATCATCATTTACTCCGCTCGTTTGCAAACCATTTTCCCTTCTCCACGTAACAAATGGCACTGGAGAGCCTATTGCGTCACAAAACAGCTCGGCGGGCTGATAAATTTGTACGTCATACTCTGCAAAAAGGAGTGTTTGAATTAATGAAAAATCAAGTATTGTTCAAGTTTGGAGGGATTTGTCGAAATGTTAGTTTCTCTGTAGATAAATCAGCTTATACTGAAGGTGTATATACAAATATCTGGTGCCCACATACCACAAATGTCCTCGGCCCTGCGTACATTCGGGCTATAAATATCAATACACTTCCACCCAGCTTACATGAACTTGGTGAAACATTATTGAGAGGTCGAATCGAACCCACTGTCAGACAGTTATTCAATTGTGTTGTTTCGTTTTTCATGTCATTCAATAAACATGATTTTTATTACTCTTCTTTCAGATTTTGTCATGTTATTAGCCTGGTCATTGGTGGAAAAATATATTCTAAGAGCGGCTTTTTTCATACACAGCATCAGCAAAACAGCAGAAAACGTGCATTTGTTAAATAAATATGCACATATCGTGCGAATGGAGTATTAATGTTGATAACTCGCCTTCAGGAAGACTAAGAATTTCTGGTATGGTGCCAACAATCACGCTGATCTCTGCATCTACGTAACCCACAAGGTTAAATGCTCTACATTTGTAGGTGCCTGAATCTGCGAGAGTCACTTGATAAAGCTCTAAATCGTTCATTGGCTGTCTTGAGTCCTGTAGACAAAGGCGTTCAAATCATTATTGCGTACAGGTTTCATCACTGGGAGACGGAAGGATCAAATAGTCAGTGGCACATAAAGGGAGAACCTTACTCCATCAAGTGAACGGCGTAATAGAAGAATGGGGCCTGAAACTACGTACGGACAGACAGATTTATCAGGCTGTGTTAAGGCCAAGAAGAGTGTATGGAGCATCGATTTGGTGGCAAAGAGCCACAAAAGACTGCCCTCTGAACAAACTTGATCCATGCTGCTATCGGGTGCTTCCACAGTAACCCCTGCATCAACCAGACAGCAATACTGGAGGGTGCTGCCAATCAGATGGAAGGTGCAACAAGAAGCAATGATTTGGGTTCTTAGACTGAAGAAAAACAATGAATGGAAGCAGATACACTGGAAAGGCCATAGGTTCATAGCAGATGAACTACACAACTACATTGAGAAAGCAAACAACCCAATGGATGATAATGATTTCAGAATAAGATCAACACTGAAATAAGCTCATGGGAGGTGTGGCATCATAGAACATCAATAAATGAATCCACCATTTTCTGTATAACAAACGTAAGAATCAAAGAGGAGAGGATGCTGGGTTAGGAATAGTCACCCCATTACCAGAGTGGGAAGAATCCATCCCACTAGGAAGGTACACCACTGTCTTCCAGTGTGAACAGCAGCAAATCGCAGATACCGACACCAGCACAAACTTCCTTTGCACTACTCGTTTTTCAGACTCAGAAGCCCATGAAACGTTAAAACATGAAGGAAACTCTTCTTTTTTCCAACCTTTTCCAACCAACTACTTGGTAGGGAAGTAAACAACATAGGAAAACTAGATTTCAATCCACTTTTCTACCTGCTTTTAGTCTACTCAGCTTCTTTTTCATCTGTGGGACCAAACTTTGTTAGCCATTTCGCTCAACGCTTACTGACTGAAGCCCCATCCGTCAAAGGCAGCAAAGGCACCTATTGCAATCCAGGCCCTTACTTTTAGGCAACCGATAATTTAACGGCTTACGTAGAATGATATTTGGTACTCACATTGCGTTCACTTTCAACCGGCACCCATTTCCCATGTAGACGTTTCCACCAAGTTACGTTTGGTCGGGGAAGGCCAACCCCATCACATCGCAGAGTAACATTTTCCCCATTCATCGCCTCAACATGGCTCTCCACAAACTCGATTCTCGGCATTTCAGCGTACTGTAATGTTACCTGTTGCTCGTCTGAAATCGCAAAACGCCAGTCATTTTAACGATGATATTACTACATCTTTCTATAAATGTTTCGGGTAAATGGAACGTCGATAACTTGAAAAGTAACTTATTATTCAAAGTGATCGTTATAACTGGACGCCCACCTTGCAAGGCTTCAACAGTCCCGCTCGTTTTGCCACTGCAGGTGTAGACTCCTTCATCGCTGGGGCTCGCTCGAGAAATTCTGAAAGTCAGGGAAGTGTATCCTCTTTTGATGACTTGTATGTTCCCTGAGCTCTGAAAAAAACCTTCAATCGTTTCAACGAAATATATTGGTCACAAAAATAATCTTGAAACAAGACTTTTGATTCTGTAAATTATTGCAAAGTTCTGTGAATGGTGCAACCGAATTGGTTTTATCTCCCTCAGAGCAGATGGGCGCAGTAATGGCGTTTTTGATGAGTCATATTTCCTTAGATCGAACTGCAGGGAGGGAGGTGGGAGAACACTTTGGTATCGATAGTGGGATTTCAGGGAAGTACAGAAAACATGGGAACAATATGCTTTGAAATACGCTACCCCTGGAATTGAACAAAACATCTAGTGTGACGCATCCCACAACTTTCCTTAGCTCTACATAAATTCGCCAGCTTTCATGGCTTTCGCTACTGAATCAATTCGTTTTTCACTCGGTTCATTTGAACTTGGTCAAACATAACTTCAAAGCAGCAGAAAGTGGCGGTGCTTATACTTCCCGAATTTATCGTGGATCTCCTGCTTGTGCCAAGACCATCATGGAGCAATCATTACACAAGAGTTCCCAGAGTAGCCTATATATGTTTTATGAGCGTTCAATAACTAGGTATAGGTACTTGATTCGACAACCACCTGAATTTATCTAAATATTCTAATAACATACCGACCGCTTTTACTTTCCTTGGCTCTACGAAGTAGAAAGGAAAGTTATGTAATCGGCTGGAAAAAAGATTTTGAGTTTTCTCCACATCTTTACGTTTCAGACCCTCCTGAGTCCGAAAAACACTATTTGGGAAAATGGTCTGTGTGTGTCACTAAAGTGTGTCTGTGAACGATTTTTAGAGAAAACCACCGTACCAAATCAGCTCAAACTTGATATCTCGCCCGTACATTACCATGGGACGCCAAAATGAGGGTATGAACCAAATCCACCGAAAGTTAACTATAGTTATCATAGTGATCAAAACACCAAATATTTTTTTCTCAAAAACGGCTCTAACGATTTTGATTAAATTTTTTATATTGGTAGCCCTTGATAAGATAATTATACCTTAAAATTCCCATATGCGGGAAAATGACGAGAGCAGCACAATAAATTATCAAAAGTTTCGACGAAATCGATTTTAGCGCGGTTTTTAGAGAAAGCCGTACCAAATCAGCTGAAACTCGATGTCTAGCCTACAGGTTACCATGGGACGCAAAAATAAGGGTATGGGCAAACTCCACCGAAAGTTAACTATAGTTATCATAGTGATATAGTGATCAAAACACCAAATATTTTTTTTCTTAAAAACGGCTCTAACGATTTTAATTACATTTTTTATATTGATAGCTCTCAATAAGACAATTATACCATAAAACTCCCATCCGTGGGAAAATGACGAGAGCAGCACAATAAATTATCAAAATTTTCGACGAAAAGCGTTTTTCGCGAAGTTTTTTCCTTATAAACTCCGCTGGAATTTTTGTAGAATGTTAAAAAGAATTGGTATTGTAGTCCAATCCAATACCTAAAGGATGAGTGTTTAAAAACGCTCATGAGGTACTTGGGGCTCACTCCAGAAATTCCTGAATTTCAACTACCGCCGTTTCGCTTACTACCAGTTCTAACAGTTATTACCCAATAACTCTGCAAAAGTGATTACTATCCTCCTTCAAAAAATTCGTGTTTACAGCCTCATTAATGATCTGTGTACCAGTTGCTCAATAATGGTCTTGCAATGAGTACGAGCAGCACAATAAATTCCGGAACTGTAAGCGCTACCGCTTCCTGCTGCTGTATCCTGTTGTTTGACCAAGTTCAAAGGGACTGAGTGATAAATGAATTGATAAATAGAATTAGCCATGTACAAAGTGAATTGTTGTAGAGCTAAGGAAAGTTGTGTGTTGCAACGCACCAGATATTTTTTCAGACAATTGCATGACTTTCCTTTCTACTTCGTTGAGCCAAAAAAGTAAAAAGCAATCTAAATTAAATTCAAATATTAAATCTTTGCATATTATATATACATAATGTAGTCCTAATATTTCTAAGTCCGTTCCAGAAAGTTGACACAAAAAGTAAAGCAGCACTTACTTGCATTACTTTTCCCAGGTTATCGTACCACAATAACTGAACTGCCTGCCCTCCCTTCTCTACTCGGCAAGTTACTTCCACTGTGCTACCGTTCTGGAAAGGTATTATTTCGTCGAGAGAGTTTTGCACGATCCCTACTTGAGGTTGTTCAACAACCAACAAATAAGTGGTTGCTGACGTACTTCCTCCTGAAAAAAAAATGCAGACTTTGAAAACGGATTTTGAAGAAGTTAACGTTTTTAAAGGAAAGCGATTGTTTTGTGCGAGACACATTGATTCCTCGTCAAGACCTGTAGACTGATTAAAATAAATGAAGAAATGCGCTACCGCAGAATTATTTGTCTCGTATTTAACCAATAAACTGAACCATCATTTTCATTTAATTTTCGCACAAACAAAACTATTAATTCAATGAGGTGCACACACGTAAAAATTCTTAGTGGATTTAGTAATTATGCAACGGACAGAAAAAACAATTCTGAAGTAACTTGACAGAAATTAAAAAAAACTACAAGGTAAAGTAAGTTAATTAAAATTTTTTGAGAACAAAATACTTTTTTAAACGAAAGGTCGATGACTGCCCACAGACGTCTACGGAAAGTGTCTTTAGCCTCAATTATGGTCTCAAATGGCGTTTTTCACTCAAAAGCCTTTGAGGGAAATTGTTTCTTTTGTCAGGCAATCACATAACTTTCCTTTCTACGCCATAGCGCTAAGGAAAGTAAAAATAAATTGAAAAAGTGGTGTATGTGTGTGTAATATTTCATATTCAGCCTACAGATTAACCATGGGACGCCGAAATAACGTTACAAGCAAAACCAGCCCAAAAATAACTATAGTCATTTGGGCCCGGTTGCTGGGCGTCTGCCCGTCCGGTTGCTTCTTGTCAACCACCTTCCCATATCCAGCCTTTTCATCGAGCTGAGTGAGGCTGAAGTAATGCTTTCCGCGTCCTCCTCCCTCCTGGACTTGAGCTATTTTCTTGCTTATTCTACTTTTCCTTCTTCCCACAATGTCATCTATGCGACCTAACCTTGGGCCTGTGAGGGTTTTCTAGTCATGGAGGGAGCTTCGTGGTGGAAAGGTAGGCGGTTTTTTTTCCCCTTGAAACAGTGGATGCAGGTGATACCTTCACTGCAGCCACAAACGGGCCTATTGTAAGGGTGTCCATGATCCTCAAATCATGGCCCCCCTGCAACACCCCCAGGCCCCAAGTCACCTATGCGCCCCCACCACCCATGCACTAAGCGGAGGATATCTGCAAGTTCTCCATTCGCCACCTCTTCTGGCTGAAGAAAGGGCCTCCCAAACACATCGCATACGCACAGAACATGCTCTGCTGCCTCTAGCCCTACCTCTGCAGAACCTGCATACCTGTACGTCTCACTTGACAATATTTGCAAGGTAGTACCTCAGCGGACAGTGAACTGTGAACAGGCCACATATGATCCTCATATCCTTCCTCCCCAGTACAAGCACCTCCTTGGACCTCCCTCTGGAGAGCGGGATGAAGAATTTTGACTGTCTAAGGCCGGGCAGCCCCTGCCAATGGGCAGTCCTTCACCTATCCTCCCATTTGCCAACCTCTCTACGTATGTGGCTTCTGGTAGTCCCAACAAAAGGCTCAGGGCCAATAGGGATCTGCGCCAATCCCTTCTTAGCCAACTTATCAGCCTGTTCGTTTCCCTTTATACCCTGATGCCCTAGCACCCAACAGTGTTACACTGCTGTCCTTGGCCAGGGCCTTCAGTCCAGTCAGACACTCCCACACCTGCCGCAATGTAAGACAGTATGAGGCCAAGCCCTTGAGAGTGGCCTAACTGTCCACCATGATGTAGATTCTCTGCCGCTCAGTCCCCTCTGCAGTTTATTTAGCTGCAACTGCACTGTTTTGTTTTCCACCCTAGTCCACCAGACCAGGGCTCCATAGGTGACTACAGGCCTAACAACGCGGGGTTCCCAGTCGCGGAGGGAGCTTCGTGGTGGAAAGGTAGGCAGTTCCTGTCGTACCTCGTATTTTTCTTTTCCAGCCGAGCTTTCTGTGATGAGGGAGGGGACACATTTACATACAATCCATTTGTTTTACGCTCCTCCTGACCAAACAGTTATTATAGTAATCAAAACAACAAACTTCCTCTCTTCAGAAACAGTTCCAACCATTTTGTTTACGTTTTTGTATGAGTAGTTCGAAATGATACAGCTCTACCATACAATTTTCATTGGTGGGAAAATCACGAGCACAGTAAATTATCAAAATTTTCAATCTAGATCAGTGTTTCTTCAGTCCCACTTATATGATACTAGAGACCAGCGTCAAGTTCTACCTCATTCATATTAACTGAAGGGGAATGGACTGTATTGGTAGCTAGAGCCGTGGTCTTAAAAATCAGTGAGTTGTTTATTGTGTTTGGTGACTGGACAAGCAACGGCCTCACCCAGATGGTCCCTAAGTAAAAACTAAATATCCAGCTTGGAGCCCAGAATCTCAGCTATTTCGAAATTATGAAACAACAGATTCATCCGCTAAACTGATAGGGGTGGGGGTGATTAACGCACAACTAATATGTGGATGACAAGCAACATCAAAAATTAGAACTAGCCACTGTTATGAAAAAGAGCGTGTGAACCAGTAAACATGTCAATACCAGTTGTTTTGGTAAGTGGTATATCAAGAGGGTGGAGAGTTATTCATCAAAGAGCATACTTACTATTGTTACTCGCCATGCATGCGTAAACTCCTGCGTCCTCCAGTCTAACAGGATTGAGTGTGAGGTAGTTATCTTGGATGAGGATGTTATCGACATTACCTGTTAGTGGCACCATGCCGCCTTTATTCCCTTCAAAATGAAATAACACTATTATTTCGGTATAACTATTTCGATGTAGTTAGTACAATCATACACTTCATACTGTTGAAATTGTAATTTGACAATGCTGAATTTTTGAATTTGAATGAGCCACGCACCCGCCCAAAAAGATCAGTTTTGATTAGCTGTTCAACAGCCAATAGGAAGACGTGTTTCGTGTTCTTGCGCATGGCGTCATTTTTAGTAATCTTGCCTTATGTAAAAGAGTGTCATTGCTTTATAAAACTGCTTCTCATAGTAAAATCTGCGCTTAAAACTCATATACCTCAACACATAGATGGTAATGGCACAACTGCCGGAGACCACAAACATTCGAAGAATGTACTCAAATAAACATCACTCTTGACGAAATATGACTAAATGTTGACGTCAACGTTTAGTAAAAAAAAAACACCCACGAGGATTCATTTTTCTTTTACACCCATGGATCTAAAAAACTATGAATTTCAATTTTCATGCGTCTCTCCATCAACTGGCACAAACGAATTGCTAGTTGATTTAAAAGTTGTTGTTTAACTTGTACAATTACTGGAAATGCAAAGTTTAAACGGTGGATCTGGACACGGAAAGAAGAAGAACTTGTTCAATTTATACCTTAACATATTTTCGACGGATTTGATACAATAAAATCATCCACCCGATACAATCTGGGCGTGTAATAACATAAATTCATCGAACACGCGTTTCAAAAGAAACTTATTACACTCACCCCCGTCCAGTGTTGAACGCGTTGCAGATGATTTCCACGAAGTTGTGTACGGTAAGTAACTTTTAACTTTGCACTTGATGTAATGGATTTTACCTGCAACTGCTGTCATTCTCTCTGGTAATGAAACGACTGGCGGTTTTAACGCGGCTACAGCAAAACAAAAAGCATCAGTTTACTCGTCGTTACAGTTCGACCATCATAAAATGATTAATCACAAAAGAGTTTCATTGATCTGATATATTTATAGTACCAGAAGCAAACCTTTCTGTGTGTGGGCCTGGTTCTGGGTTATCTTCCCTGGAGCATGCCCATGCTACCAGGCGCGACCACGGGTTGTGGATAGTGGAACGGCCACGGCATTGTCCCCAGGGGCATGTCTGCGGCCAGCTGTGAATAAGGACAGCATGCTGACCGAATAAGCAGCCGCGAACAATGAGCAAAACCCAAGAGATCGCAGAAGAGATCCTGAACCAAGGACTCAAGGGCAAGCGGATCTACATTTTCTCAGACAGCCAGGCCGCCTTAAAGGCCATCGCAGCCTATAGTTTTAGGTCTAAGCTGGCATGGGAAAGCCTCCATCCGCTCAAGAAGCTTGGCGTCCATAACAGGCTCTCCCTCATTTGGGTGCCGGCTCACAGGGGCATGAGGACAATGAAAAGGCTGACTGCCTCGCGAAAAGGGGTACAGAATCCCTACCAATCGGGCCTGAGCCACACCTGGGTCTGACGAAAAGTCACCTGAACCGTCTGGTTGCTCGATGGGAGATACAGGAAAATGGCGCCCATTGGCATCGCCAGCCACGACTTAGACAATCGAAAAGGCTTGTCACGCCTTCCTGTCAAAGGGCGAAGGCGATGCTGACACTCTCTAGACAAGATCTGAGAGTACTGATAAGCTTCCTCACCGGGCACTGTCCACTCAGATACCACCTCAGCAAAATGGGCATCTCAGAGGCAGTGGAGTGCAGACTGTGTGGCGAGGAGGAGACGGCAGAGCATATCCTATGTGAATGCCCTGCCTTGGCAGCAAACCGCTTTGAATACTTCGGTCAGGGGACCACTGAACCCCAAACTGTAGCGGACTCTGCGGTGAAGGACATACTCAGCTTCCTAAGGGGGGCGGGTATGTACGACGCCTGCTACTAAGAAAGGCCCATATGCGGCCGCAGTGACAAAGGGACTTGTCCCACACGCCCTCGGGTCAGAAAAAAAAAAAAACCTTTCTGTGATTATGGTATCAGTACATGCTCGAACAGCATGTACTCTTCAACAAAACTGACGTCTTGTTTCATGGCCAAGAAACTTGATAAATTGCCATTTTCTGGCCCCTGATTGACACTTTTGACGTAAAATTGCTATATTATTTATTATAATAAAAACACTACGAAAACGTTTTGTTCAGAAATCAATCCCCCTTTCCGAGTTGGTGGAGCTCAAATGACAGGAGGGTCAGCTTGCTGATGGGTCTCTTAACGGAAAAGGTCCGCGCCCACAATCCCTTTTGTTCCACTATACTTTTATACTCGTCACTTCAATTGAAAATCATCAAGCATAACGACATAAGTGTAATTATTTATAAGTATATGAATACTTATACACACGTCTATAAAATCTTAGATTCGTTGGGGAATGTCGTCAAACAGATTTTATTTGCAAAACTTTTTCAAAAACATTCGTTTTCTAAAAGTTCTATGGAAAATTGCTAAGTAAATGAGTTTGGCTGCTGTGGTCAAAGCAACGTGAGATTCATCAACGTTCATGAGCTCTCAGAACCTTCCACAGCTTTGTGTAAAAGAGCAGTGTGTTAACTAGGAGCGTTCATTGTTATAAGAAAATATATTTGCGTTAGCTCGAGGAAAGTACTACTGGAAAACAACATAACATCAATAACTTGATTGTACTGTAACAGTAAAACCAGTTTTTTCCTGTATTTTTCCGGCGGGTCGTTCTGTGTCTGTTTTTTAAAATACGATTTTGTCAGTGACACATGTCTGAAAGGAAACGTGGGGGAAAATAGCAACCAGGAGTAAATCTTACCTATCACCTGCAGAAATACGTTGGACGACCTCGTTCCGGCGCTATTCTTGGCTATTACAGTGTACATTCCTTCGTCAGCTCTACTTAAACTGTTCAGCGTCATTTCGACTCGGGATGTTTGGCTGTGGATGTGAGGAAACAAGTATATTCAACGTTAAACATTTTATAATAACAAATATGATGAACCCAGCAACCCCCTTATCATTATACTTTTAAGTGACTTATATAAGAGAACCTCCCAGTGTGATACGTTACACACTTTTTAATTTATTGAGTGCGTTTAACGTGTCAATTTCGAAAAATTATTCATTTACCCCTCAATTGACATGTTGCATGATCCACTAACTGGATAAAAACGATACTACTCGTATTTGTTCTGCTGCTGGCTCTGTGGCTAAGATCCAGAGAGATCTGGTCGAATTGTAGGGATTGCCCACAAAAAAGGTGGATTTTATAAGAACTGGTTTTCTATGTATCGCCAGATTCAAAATGTCCATCACTGCGTGCCCTTTCTGCTGAAAATGATCCCATGTCTATCAAAGAAAAATGACTTCGCCTTCTTGGACATGTCAACTCCTCTGATCTGAATATTTTGTGTTCTGAATAGCTTCTTGATGGCCTACCAAAACGAATGGAAAAAAACCTGAAACTTTTGCCAGCAGACACACTGATGATACATTCAGGAGCCTTATTGGGGCTTCACTGTTTGTTAGTACTGCAACTCGGCCAGATGTGGCATTTGCAGTAAATTATTTGAGCAGATTTCAGGCATATGCGTCTGTCACACATTTCAAATATGCTAAGCGTGTGTTGAAATATTTACACTCTACCAAGGACTTGAAATTGACATTTGATGGTAAATTCACTGAAGCCATTGAAGGATGGGCAGACGCAGACTGGGCTTCCGATTGTGTGGATCACAAGTCAACTATTGTAATTTTGATCCGTGTTTTTGGGAATCCAGTGCTTTGGAATTCAAGAAAACAAAAGACTGTCGCCCGGGTATCATCTTATGCAGAATTCATGGCACTTCCAGACACATTTTCAGCGCTACTTCCTGCAAAGGGAATTATTGGAGAACTATTAGTTGTTAATCCTAGGGGTGCAGTGAAAATTAGTGAGGCTTGGGTCTGGCAGATTCGGCAAAAACGCTAAACACATTGAAGTGGCTTATCATTTTGTCGCTGATTATGTAAAGCCAGGAGGAGGAAGTAGATTCTAAGTTCCAACTTGCTGATACCTTAACTAAAGCTATAGATACTGAGCAGTTCAAACTTTTGAGGGGAAGACTTTCCATCTTATAGTACTTCAACTGATTCTGTATGTTTTTTGTTTCTCAAGGTATGTTTACATTGGAATCTTTTCCATTCAAAATTGCGATACTTGTACATTTAAAAAAAAATTTTGATGAGGTATGTTGGTAAGGAAAGGATATAGGTTGGGGGCCATCCTGGGCATATCAGCTAAGGCACGTCAAGAACATGTTTATGGTTGACTGATGCAGAACTCACTCGTGAATGAGGAAGAATAAACGCTATTTCGTTGTATTCATTCGTTATGTTTAACACGATCGATAAATATTTACTATTAGGGGTGGTTGGTAATATTGCCATTACCAATATTATCTCAATACTGTCATTGCTCTCTTCATTAGTCATTTGTGATTTTGGCACTTCTGAGCAACAGTCAAGTTAGAACCCTATTTTGGTTTATTATTCATTCTATGTTTTCGGTCACGAAAAATTTTTCACACCCCCCCCCCTCAAAATTCGATACTTTACGTTTTAAGACATGGAGATACCAAATTTGCAATGTCCGTCCGCCATCCACCGCCCCCCATCCACCGTCCCCCATCCGCCTTTCCGCGTTCCGGGCCATTTTGTGCCTTTCACCAAGTCCAAAAAATTCGTTCTTTCGCACAAAAATCCAATTTGGTATCTAGTTGTGCCCGCCATCTCGGCAATCCGATTGGACGAAGCCCGTGATTGTTATGAGCAAAAAACGGTTAAAAAAATTAACGAAATGCAGTACAACGCGGGAACTACAGCGGAAGTCAACGTTTTGTCGTTTGTACTCCCTCCCTCCCACCCGCCTCAACGAAACTGCTCGCCTGCTGCACTGGCAACGCCGCCCCCACTCACCTCCCCTTTCAACTCGACTCGCAACGGGTTCGCCCAATTTCCCCGACCCGACGGGGCAAAATGATCAGACGTTTTTTTTGCTTCCTCTAGGAAGCGCTCGTGTTTCGTATATAACCTTTGGCACTACGATTTGTCTCTTTATCGTCCATTTGCCTTGTTCTCGTCTTCCCCTCCACGAATGACTGTTTTGCTCCGTCACAACTATTTCCGTTAGCAAAATATCTGTTATCTTCGATTGAACTTTTCATTATTCGCTTATTTTTGGTTTATTTATTTAATAGTTCGTGCGTTTCATTTTTTTTTGGTTTTAATACGATTCAATTTTTTTAGATTCTTTCGTTTCATTCTCATTTTGTTTTTTTCATAGATTTTTGGTTACATTTTGATATTAGTATTTAGCGTGCATGTTTTCATATTAAAATTCAGTTTTTCCTAGATACTTTCTTTTTTTTTTTTGTTTATTTTAATATTACGATTCAGTTCTTTTCGACCTTCTGTTGGGTTTCATTTTGATATTTTTCGATGCTGAATCGAACAGGATGGGTCTCGGAGCATTAATGCTAGGTCAAGCTGTTTATCCGAATAATAAACCGTTGAAGGGATAATAAATTTGCAGGGTTTTTCTAAGATGTTCACTCATGTGAACAATAGCAATCTCACCATTTATCTAATGCCCAGTCACTTACCACAGCAAGTTTTCATACAGTGGAGAGGTCTGTATGGAGTTCAGCCCATAGCAGAGGAAGCTCTCATTTCACTCTCCACTTGACTACCAGTCAATTGGTGCTTGGTCAGTGTTAACATGGAGTGATTCAGTGGATGCTGTATTGTAGGCCTTGGTGATCCACAGGAGAGCAGATTGGGCTATTTACTCCCCTTTGAGTGGCTGTGAGTGTGCCACCCCAGACAATGGGGCAGATGCACAGATCCCAAGTGACATTGCTAATTGCTCATAATGAGGAGAACCTTGCAAGGGTAGTGCTTTTGAAAGACTGGAGGTGTTGGATGAAACGCTACCTCTCACCTGTATTGACGCTCAAGTACCTAACTTGCTTCTCAAGAGAAAGCCTGTGGCCGCTAATACGTATTGATAGTCCCCCCCCCCTCTCTTCCAAGCCCGTGTCTTGGGTAGTAATGCTGTGTTGGGTAGCAGACAATGTTTATAGTCTCATCGACTTGAAAATAATACGCGAGGTACATTCAGAGAACAATTTCCAAGTTTTGGCAACAGAATGGTGCGGTCAGTACTAATATCGAACCTTTCGATGATGTTAAAACCAGCACAAAGTTCAAAACGCTCAAGGAACGACAAATCAACTCAGAAGAACCTCGTACCAACATTTCAAGGCAGCAAACCACAAATCGCCAGCACATTGTCGAACATCCAACATAATTTTCAAAATGAAAAATGGACGAGAACGATCGGGAAATAATTCGGACAATTACCTGTAAAAGGAAGGCGGTCTTACTGGTTTGTTGTTGTGAAAAAACGTGACTTCCATAGGACCCAGAGATTCAACAGAGCAGTTCAACGTAAACGGCTGACCAGCAAAGCCAACTACAGCTCGCATACATTCAATTTCCGGAGGACCTGCGAGTTGACAGATTGTTAACAAAGAAGTTGGATGGTGAACCAAATGAACCAATTTATGAATAGTATGAACCAAATTCGCAGATAGCGAAGCGAGCTTTGAAATGTTGCAGTTATTTGGAAATTTATACAACTGCATGCACATATATAACTCCAGGTGCACAGGTTATACGACACAAACAGAAAGTTTATCTAACCATTCTTGTCGTTCTAAGTCGATAACCTCAAGGGGAACCTAAGTAGCTGACTATTCTCACAGTTCATTCTGGTTGAAGAAATTGACGATTATTTCGGGCTTATCGATTGCATTTTCTGCTCATTTACTACAACAATAACTACGTCCTGATTCATAAGAAGTGTAATGTTCAAACATGTAAGTCTAAGCACAGTACATTACCAATTCTCTGGAATTTTTTCAAATAATTTCATCGTACATGTATCATATCAACCGATTACTCAAACTTACCTCTCAGCTGTGGTAATAATGTAGCTTTCGTGAGTCTTGTGATTGGATATCCTTCCTTCGTGAACCCATTTATCTGTAATTTATTAGTTTCAAACCACAGTAAATTTCGTATCAGTTGAGAAGACGATTCTATTGATAAATTGGAAATAATGAGCAATAATGAAACGAAGATAAGTTGTAGTTATAAAAAACAAAACGACCTCTTTCAAATCATTAGCAAATCATATAGCCAATATGAAAGATTGAAGTCTTACCCGCATTTTGAACGTTGAACTCGGAAATCGTGTAGGTACGCCACAAAAGATTCCTCTTTCCTGATCAACAAATTTGACCGGTATGGTTTGTAAAACTTTATCGTTGCTGACTAACTGAACTTCAGTGACGTTGAAGAGAACAAAAGGATGTTTGGCAGCAAGATATAAATAGGCTTCACCATCTGTAACCAATTGATCCGTTGTGAATGAAAATATTCGGAGGGTAAACTTTCCACAACCCCTGTAAATTCAATAAATCTCACGGAGTGTCTTCTAGCAACATATTCTCATAATTAGTTCTCCACAAATTGTATCTGTTGAACGAACATATAAGCTACGAGCTCGTATCATGGCTCCGAAAACGAGACTTGTCAAACACAAATTTATCGTTTTTTCAAGTTTCTCAAAAGCGGCTTTTAATGATTTCAATCAAATTTACAGGGTACTCTTTATTAACTAGTACCTACGTATTATTCCCAATAGAGTTTTGTGCAGAAATGTGTTGAAAATACAGCACCCGTGCATAGCAGGCAGTCGAATTTACGGGGATTGTGGAAAGTTGTGTGTTACTACGCACTAGGTATTTTTACTTTCCTTGGCTCTACAAAGTAGAAAGGAAAAAAAGTTTTTTTGAAAAATGGCTCTCACGATTTTGATTAAATTTTTTATATATATAGCTCTCAATAAGACAATTATACCATAAAATTCCCATGTGTGGGAAAATGACGAGAGCAGCACAATAAATTATCAAAATCTTCGACGAAAAGCGTTTTTAGCGCAGGTTTTTCCTTATAAACTCCGCTGGAATTTTTGTAGAATGTTAAAAAGAATTGGTATTGTAGTCCAATCCAATACCTAAAGGATGAGTGTTTAAAAACGCTAATGAGATACATGGGGCTCACTCCAGAAATTCCTGAATTTCCACTACCGCCGTTTCGCCTACTACCAGTTCTAACAGTTATTACCCAATAACTCTGCAAAAGTGATTACTATCCTCCTTCAAAAAATTCGTGTTTACAGCCTCATTAATTTTCTGTGTACCAATTGCTCAATAATGGTCCTGCAACGAGTACGAGCAGCACAATAAATTCTTTAACTGTAAGCGCTACCGCTTCCTGCTGCTGTGACGCGTTGTTTGACCGTTTTTTTGTTTGTTTGTTCGAATTAACTAGAACTAGAATAAATGAATCGATTAAATAGAATTAGCTATGTACAAAGTGAATTGACGTAGAGCTAAGGAAAGTTGTGTGTTGCAACGCACCAGATATTTTTGAGATGACTTTCCTTAGCGAAAAGTAAAAACTCTGCAAATTATTACACAACGGTTTATTATTCGGATAATCAGCTTGACCTAGCATTAATGCTCCGAGATCCATCCTGTTCGATTCAGCATCGAAAAATATCATAATGAAACCCATAAAAGGTCGAAAAGAACTGAATCGTAATATTAAAATAAACAAAAAAACGAAAGTATCTAGAAAAAACTGAATTTTAATATGAAAACATGCACGCTAAATACTAATATCAAAATTTAACCAAAATTGATGAAAAAAACCAAAATGAGAATGAAACGAAAGAATCTAAAAAAATTGAATCGTATTAAAACCAAAACGTCCGGGAAATTGGAACGGGGGCGCTCGAAGCGAAGCGCGTCGTCGTTGGGAGGCCAAAGGGGTCGTTGGGAGGGAGGCGAGAGCCGCCTCGAGAGCGGTTGGTTTTGGTTTATTATTCATTCTGAATAATAACCCTATGTTTATGTCGGTCACGAAAAATTTTTTACAACCCCCCCTCAAAATTTGATACTTTACGTTTCAAGACATGGAGATTCCAAATTTGCAATGTCCGTCCGCCGTCCCCCGTCCGCCGTCCGGGCCGTTTTGTGCCTTTAACGTGGTCTAAAAAATTCGTTCTTTCGCCCAAAAATCCGACTTGGTATCTAGTTGTGCCCGCCATCTCGGCAATCCGATCGGACGAAGCCCGTGGTTGTAACGGGCAAAAAACGGTTAAAAAAATTAACGAAACGCAGTACAACGCGGAGCTACAAGCGTTTCGTCGTTTGAATTCCCTCCGCCCCGCCCGTCTCTTTAAACGCTGCAAATTATTACACAACGGTTTATTATTCGGATAATCAGCTTGACCTAGCATTAATGCTCCGAGACCCATCCTGTTCGATTCAGCATCGAAAAATATCATAATGAAACCCAAAAAAAGGCCGAAAAGAACTGAATCGTAATATTAAAATAAACAAAAAAACCCTGCAAATTATTACACAATGGTTTATTATTCTCATGAACAGCTTGACCTAGTATTAGTGCTCCCCCATCCCATTCGACTCAGCATCGAATACTAGTAAACCATACGAAACATGTCCTGGCTACAATGGAACTACGGAAACAAAACGTCTGATGATTTTGCCCCGTCGGGGAAATTGGAACAGGGGCGCTCGAAGCGAACCCACCCGTTCCGAGGCAAAACGCTGCAAATTATTACACAACGGTTTATTATTCGGATAATCAGCTTGACCTAGCATTAATGCTCCGAGACCCATCCTGTTCGATTCAGCATCGAAAAATATCATAATGAAACCCAAAAAAAGGCCGAAAAGAACTGAATCGTAATATTAAAATAAACAAAAAAAACACGAAAGTATCTAGAAAAAACTGAATTTTAATATGAAAACATGCACGCTAAATACTAATATCAAAATTTAACCAAAAATCTATGAAGAAAACATAATGAGAATGAAACGAAAGAATCTAAAAAAATTGAATCGTATTAAAACGAAAACGTCGGGGAAATTGAAGAGTAAGGCGAATGGGAGAGACCGGTCGTTGGGAGGGAAGCGAGCGGGAGGCGCACTTCGCTCGCCTCGGAGAGCGGTTGGTTTTTTTTAATGAGACGGGCGGGGCGGAGGGAATTCAAACGACGAAACGCTTGTAGCTCCCGCGTTGTACTGCGTTTCGTTAATTTTTAACCGTTTTTTGCCCATTACAACCACGGGCTTCGTCCGATCGGATTGCCGAGATGGCGGGCACAACCTAGATACCAAATCGGATTTTTGGGCGAAAGAACGAATTTTTTAGACCACGTTAAAGGCACAAAACGGCCCGGACGGCGGACGGCGGACGGGGGACGGGGGACGGCGGACGGACATTGCAAATTTGGAATCTCCATGTCTTGAAACGTAAAGTATCAAATTTTGAGGGGGGGTTGTAAAAAATTTTTCGTGACCGAAAACATAGGGTTATTATTCAGAATGAATAATAAACCAAAAAACACGAAAGTATCTAGAAAAAACTGAATTTTAATATGAAAACATGCACGCTAAATACTAATATCAAAATTTAACCAAAAATCTATGAAAAAAACATAATGAGAATGAAACGAAAGAATCTAAAAAAATTGAATCGTATTAAAACGAAAACGTCAGGAAATTGGAAGAGTAAGGCGAATGGGGAGAGACCGGTCGTTGGGAGGGAAGCGGCGGGAGGCCGCACTCGCTCGCCTCGAGAGCGTTGGTTTTTTAATGAGACGGGCGGGGCGGAGGGAATTCAAACGACGAAACGCTTGTAGCTCCCGCGTTGTACTGCGTTTCGTTAATTTTTTAACCGTTTTGCCCATTACAACCACGGGCTTCGTCCGATCGGATTGCCGAGATAGCGGGCACAACTAGATACCAAATCGGATTTTGGGCGAAAGAACGAATTTTTAGACCACGTTAAAGGCACAAAACGGCCCGGACGGCGGACGGCGGACGGGGGGACGGGGACGGGGGACGGGGACGGCGGACGGACATTGCAAATTTGGAATCTCCATGTCTTGAAACGTAAAGTATCAAATTTTGAGGGGGTTGTAAACATTTTTCGTGACCGAAAACATAGGGTTATTATTCAGAATGAATAATAAACCAAAAACACAAAATATCTAGAAAAAACTGAATTTTAATATGAAAACATGCACGCTAAATACTAATATCAAAATTTAACCAAAAATCTATGAAAAAACATAATGAGAATGAAACGAAAGAATCTAAAAAAATTGAATCGTATTAAAACGAAAACGTCGGGAAATTGGAAGAGTAAGGCGAATGGGGAGAGACCGGTCGCTGGGAGGAAGCGAGCGGGAGGCGCACTCGCTCGCCTCGAGAGCGGTTGGTTTTTTAATGAGACGGGCGGGGCGGAGGGAATTCAAACGACGAAACGCTTGTAGCTCCGCGTTGTACTGCGTTTCCCGTTAATTTTTTAACCGTTTTTTGCCCATTACAACCACGGGCTTCGTCCGATCGGATTGCCGAGATGGCGGGCACAACTAGATACCAAATCGGATTTTTGGGCGAAAGAACGAATTTTTTAGACCACGTTAAAGGCACAAAACGGCCCGGACGGCGGACGGCGGACGGGGGACGGGGGACGGGTGACGGGGGACGGGGGACGGCGGACGGACATTGCAAATTTGGAATCTCCATGTCTTGAAACGTAAAGTATCAAATTTTGAGGGGGGGTTGTAAAAAATTTTTCGTGACCGAAAACATAGGGTTATTATTCAGAATGAATAATAAACCAAAAACCAACCGCTCTCGAGGCGAGCGAGCAGCGCCTCCCGCTCGCTTCCCTCCCAACACTGGACTCCCCCCGGGTTCGCTTCGAGCGCCCTCGTTCCAATTTCCCCGACGTTTTGGTTTTAATACGATTCAATTTTTTTAGATTCTTTCGTTTCATTCTCATTTTGGTTTTTTTCATAGATTTTTGGTTAAATTTTGATATTAGTATTTAGCGTGCATGTTTTCATATTAAAATTCAGTTTTTTCTAGATACTTTCGTTTTTTTTGTTTATTTTAATATTACGACTCAGTTCTTTTCGACCTTTTTTTGGGTTTCATTATGATATTTTTCGATGCTGAATCGGACAGGATGGATCTCGGAGCATTAATGCTAGGTCAAGCTGATTGTCCGAATAATAAACCGTTGTGTAATAATTTGCAGGGTTTTTAAAGAGACGGGCGGGGCGGAGGGAATTCAAACGACGAAACGCTTGTAGCTCCGCGTTGTACTGCGTTTCGTTAATTTTTTTAACCGTTTTTTGCCCATTACAACCACGGGCTTCGTCCGATCGGATTGCCGAGATGGCGGGCACAACTAGATACCAAATCGGATTTTTGGGCGAAAGATCGAATTTTTTAGACCACGTTAAAGGCACAAAACGGCCCGGACGGGGGACGAGGGATGGCGGACGGACGTTGCAAATTTGGAATCTCCATGTCTTGAAACGTAAAGTATCAAATTTTGAGGGGGGGTTGTAAAAAATTTTTCGTGACCGAAAACATAGGGTTATTATTCAGAATGAATAATAAACCAAAATGAGTACATTTTACGAGAAAACAAAACAATCGCATAGTAAAGAAGTCAGGTGTTTTTGTCACAAAAGAACGTATTATGAATATTATTCGTATTGAGCGAAATTACCTTTCGGTGGATTCTTGGGGAGTTGAGAGACGTCATTTGTTGGTTTTAATGAAAATCCGTAAGTGAAATCAGTAGTGCTAATTCCAGACACTACGAGATTGAAAGGGCACGTTGGGCTGTAGACAGTAACCGTCCACTCGCCTGGATTTGGGTCCTAAAAAATAAGTAACGGTAACAATAAAATCTACTCTCCTCAAAAGCTGTTGGTGAAATATCGAGTAAATAAAAAACTAATTGTAAAAGCTTCCCACATAAAGCATAAACATCGCTATACATGTTTGAGTTTCCTTCTAATTCAGCCTCTTTCTAATAGCAATGAGCCACAAACATTTTCCCCATACGTAAAATTAGATTATGCTCACTCAACTCTGATATTCATTTCTAAATATGGATTGGGTACTTACCTGATGTGTTACCTTTTCGACTACTGAAATGCCACTATCTGGGGAAAGATTATGCTTACTTACTATCATCCAGTCCTTATCATTGGCATATGTTTGTAATACGGTTCGTCAAATAAACTACTAACGAGGAGTAACAGTAAAATATGCGTCTTTAAACCCTTACAGGTATGGATAAAATATTGATGTTTGACATGTTCAACACTTGCTGAACACTCTCAGTTGAACCATCAGGCCCAGTGACGGTGACCACAGTGTTTTCCCCGGTTGTCGTTACTTGCAATTCAGACGCGTACGGGTCGACGTCTATAGGGAACTTCGAAGGTTGTTCGCCTGTCGGGCCCAGTCTAATGTCTGTAAAGACGATACGCCGTTTGTCGATGAGCCGAGTTACACCGTCAATCACCTGAAAAACGTAGGCGTCAATTTATTTCTCTGTTCGAGCGAAAGGTTCGACGAAGAATGAATATCACTTGTAAAGAAATCGATAGGGAAACTGAAAGGGGAGTTCGTATTCTGAAGACAGTTTCAACAAATTTCTTCTATTCCTCCTACCATAAGCTGTGGGGATCAGATTGATTCGACTGGTGCCAAGACGTTTGACCTGGTAGGACTTCTAAGTTATTGAGTTATTGAGTGAATGTTTTATGTTACTGTGTTTTGTGTTATGTGTTATATGTAGTGTGCAATTTTTGTGGCTTGGTTGAATAGTTATTCTATTTTTAGGTAGGGCCAGGACACCGAGCACCGGCTCGGTAAAACCTGCTTGGACTAGATCACGTAGGCAAACATCAAGGTAAGAGGAGCAGACCACATGGTCGGACGTCCGAATAGTTCAGGCAATAATGGGAAAACTCCAAGCTATAAGAAGAGGGAGCAGAGTACATAGCCCGACGAACCGTGTGCCTTACCTCTGCCCCTGCCCTAGTAAAAATATTGAAACAAAAAAAAGAAAAATTAAAAAAAAAAAAAAGATTGAGAATCGCCGTCTCAGCCAATCAAAACCTGGCTCTGCCACGAGGTCCAGCCTGGACATACCAAGAGGTATGGCTGATGCCAGGAAGGCAGGGGGGCCTGCTGTTCCCAGGCACTCTGGAAGGCGTGTCACCGTCAAGACGAAAGCGTTCTTGCAGTCAATGATTAACAATGGGGTGACCGGAATGACTGAATGAGAAAGGACCAGTAGCAAGCAAGCATATGGTAAGGCCACTGAAGTGCTGATGGGTTGTTATAGGCCACAAAAGAGGCCTAGGTGCAACTGTCTCCCCACCGGTCCGGAACAGCAGGTAGGACTTCTTTTACCTTCAACTGACCATCTCACTGTTTTGGTTTATTATTCATTCTGAATAATAACCCTATGTTTTCGGTCACGAAAAATTTTTTACAACCCCCCCTCAAAATTTGATACTTTACGTTTCAAGGCATGGAGATTCCAAATTCGCAATGTCCGTCCGCCGTCCCCCGTCCCCCGTCCCCCGTCCCCCGTCCGCCGTCCGCCGTCCGGGCCATTTTGTGCCTTTAACGTGGTCTAAAAAATTCGTTCTTTCGCCCAAAAATCCGATTTGGTATCTAGTTGTGCCCGCCATCTCGGCAATCCGATCGGACGAAGCCCGTGGTTGTAATGGGCAAAAAACGGTTAAAAATTAACGAAACGCAGGAAAACGCGAGCTACAGCGTCCCTCCGTCTGAATAAAAACAACCGGTGCCGGGCCGTCACTCGCCTCGCGGGGGCAGGCGGCTAAACTCAACTCGCCTTTCCCTTCGAGCGCCCCCGTTCCTATTTCCCCGACGTTTTGGTTTTAATACGATTCAATTTTTTAGATTCTTTCGTTTCATTCTCATTTTGGTTTTTTCATAGATTTTAGGTTAAATTTTGATATTAGTA
The DNA here is from genome assembly GCA_020466155.1 of Pachypeltis micranthus. NCBI lineage: Eukaryota > Metazoa > Arthropoda > Insecta > Hemiptera > Miridae > Pachypeltis > Pachypeltis micranthus. Next base: position 4,458,448 of record CM035778.1, read on the forward strand.
TTTAGCGTGCATGTTTACATATTAAAATTCAGTTTTTTCTAGATACTTTCGTTTTTTTTTGTTTATTTTAATATTCCGATTCAGTTCTTTTCGACCTTTTTTTGGGTTTCATTATGATATTTTTCGATGCTGAATCGAACAGGATGGGTCTCGGAGCATTAATGCTAGGTCAAGCTGATTATCCGAATAATAAACCGTTGTGTAATAATTTGCAGCGTTTTTTGCAATTAGTAAGAGGATTTCGCCTAACCACTCACTCACTGGCTGGTTGCAAATATAAAAATATGAACTACAAATTTCCGGATTCTATTAGTGCGTTCCAACATTTACTCCTTTGAAAAGCGTGAAAATTACTAAGGGACAGACGCTCCATAACTGTGGTAAGAGCATCCCTCATCCCATAACCTCATTGAGCGCCAGGAATGAGTTGTGATCTAAATCCGATTTTGTACTCACGATGAGAAGTACGAACCCATAGTGTTAATTAATTCAAATAAACCTTGCATACCTGAGGGTAGCTATATATTTTAAAACGTGCCGCCATGAGCCTAGTCCCGGCGATCTTCTATTGCCATGGTTAATAACTTGTTTACGCCACTTTGTTTCGAACAGCGTAGTGATAGGATTACTTTTTGTATAACATGGCTACATTCAGTTGCTCAATACCAGGCTAAGAACAGAGTTCGTGCTCCGGGCATTGTCAAGAGGAAAACCAAAGTCCGCGCCATCTGGGGCAAGGTCACGCATGGCAGCTCTGGAGCAGTTCGAGCTAAGTTTAAGATCAACCTCCCGCCTACCGCCATGGGAAGAAGAATAAGAATTGTAAGTGATATTATTACGAAGAAAAAGTCCATGTTTTCTTCTGCGCAGGATGGTTTGAAGATGGCGACCCGTTTTAAGGTTGAAATATATTATGTGCGCGTCACGAGGTGCAAGGGAACGATGAGAGGGGAATTACTGACAGCACGATCATTGAAGTTGTTTTAATTGGACGTAGTGGTGGTTAATAGAAAGGGGGATGCGTCCTGCCATGCCTTGTTCATCATAAGAGGGGGGAGGGGTCGATAAATCAATGCTTTATGGAAGAGAAACTTGTTTACCAAATCTGCCAAGAGCTTGTGCACATAGCTCATTGGCATCACACCGAAAGTAGAACCAACTACTTCATAATTTTAAGACGAAAGAGCCCACTGTGGAAGTGTGCTGTAATCCTTAATACTCTTCCACTCTTATTTTGTGATCTGAAAGAAAGGGGCGTATCAGACAATAACAGGAGGAACGTTTTGGTACTGCTACACCACTCTGGTTTGTTGGGCAGGAGGTTCTGCAGTCGTGGGTCACACTAGGCGTTGTGCCAAGCTGTTCAAAAAGAACATAGGTACATAGGTGAGCCTGAGAGGATCACTTGTCCACTGAGGGACACCTCCATCACTACTCAAGAGGGTTGTGAGAGAGAATATGCCAGGAGAACGCATCAGACTGTCGGGGATATTTCGGAAGTGAGGCACCTAATTTCAGAACAGACATGATTCTGATGATGGAGAAGAAGGAACTTGGGGCACAATGAGTTGTACGAAGAGATCCTCACTACACTAACGAACAATCTCGGTTTCTCCGGAGGCCCTTAGGTTTAGTTTCTCTTTTTAAATGACCACGATGAACAGTATTTTCATTTAGTAACACGCAGAATGTGGTAATTGAATTTGACTGTGTTCGAATATTTCTACTTACCTTTTCAAGCCCACTTGGGTCTTTATCAACTCTGGCCACAATGCCAGTGGAGTTCGATGTGATGTAAGAATATGCCATTCCCTGCAATGGGGCAGACATGCGTTGGCAAGTTCCAGATACAACGAAATTCACCTGGGGGAAAACACAAACATTTTTTAACGCTGTTCATTCGCACAACTTTGGATGTGGTACAAGAGTTTTAAAGTTATTTTATAAACAAAACCCACGTACATTGTAAACGTATTTAATAGTTTGAACGCTTGGTGTTTGCAAGGAATGAATACTGTGCACATGCTCTTCTATTTAATCAAGTTGAAACTGATACTGTCGTGAGTTGCTAAGCTCCCTGCTTCCTGATTTCCTTTTATGTTTCATCTCATGCGCATGGGGAACACATGTCTAAGGTTTCCCACATTAATGCCTCAAATAGAACAGCTTGATTGAAGGCTGCTTACTCATTCCATGCTGGTGGTTTGAAAAATAACTGGATTGACGCATCACGCAACTTTCCTCAGGCCTGACTCCTATCTCTCTGCATTGGCTCAGCGTTGGATGATGATTCAAATACACGTAGCCAACCTTATCCATGTATACCAATACCTACTAGAAATTGAGAGCGCAGCCAATCTCAGAAGGGCCCAGCCAGCCAGGATAAGACTGTTAGCTCAAATGAAGTTAAGAAAAGCTAGATTTCTGCAGCGCTAGTTACTTTGTGATGTTCGATACAAAATATTATGGATTGCACACAAATAAAAAGAAAAGAGCTAAGTTGGCTGCATTGGCATTAATTACTAGTTAACGAGTACACCTGAGGTAGAAATTGAGAGTGGGAGTTCAGAATAACGCATGACACTACAAATAAGGTTGTTATTGGATGGTGAACCTTGTCAGAGATTGAAAAGAGTGGAAATTGGTTTTCAGTACCAGCAGGATAAGGGAAACCACAGCACATGAAACGGATCGAAGGACAGATTAATGGACAGATAGTTCACAGTGATGCACAAATGACAACTTTGTAATAAGCCAAATAGTTGCTGAAAATACGGTTTTTGTATTGGTTTTGGCACGAATCAAACATGTATAGTTCGGGAAGGTAATTATCGTTGAGTGCCAGGAGAAGACACTCACTGCGTGCCATTTGCTAGACAGTAGGTCTTATCTAGACCCAGATATCACCGTTATACCATGGAAAGTGGAGCTTGTACAAGGAGGCAACTCCACTTGTTCCAAACCTCACTAATTCAGCAAGATCACAAAGACTGATTAGAAAGATCAACAATTAAATCCCATTCTATAGCCCACACTGGTTACTGCAGGTAAAATAGCGTGATTGGCCGAGTCATGGATTTTATCTGGAAAGCACATTTTGCAATCGCAAATTGACATTAAATGACAACATGAAAAGTTGAATAAAACTCACTATAGGTCTTCGTTTTCTGATCAAATCTATTATCTGATACGTCAGATAATAATCAGACGGGTAAGAGTCCGTAAAAACGAAAATATAACTCTCTTTTTCGCTCAGTTCAAGACCTTTCAAAAGACCCGTCATCACTTTTTCTTGGCAGTCGCCGCCTCCGCTGACTTCGATGCTCGATATTATTCTTTCCAATGTGTCCCGATCATCAGTAACAACTGACTTTGACTCGTGAACCGGATCTGAAACCAAAAGTAGTTACACATTTGAATGTACGAGATAGACGACTGTTATGTTCATGAAAAGTTAAGCAACGAAAAGATTACATTAAATAAATAAACCTACTGGTATTCAACCCACTAAAAAATGTAAGAGTTCATTAACTTAAATGCAAAATAAAAGTCGAAAGCTATAAATACCGTTTTCATTCCTTTGAAATGACAACATGAAAAAAATCTCATAAAACACGTTGCAGCCACACATAGTTAAACTGGGAGACTCCACATCTAATGCAAAAGACGGGAACTGACAGTCCCAAATTGGACATGGTTTATACAGCAATTACCGTTCGACACGGTTATCAGGGCAGTGAATAGAAGAACTGTCAAGGAGTCATGCGCCGAAGGAACCTCCCATTCCCGCGTTTTATGCTGTCACCTTTAGTTTTCTTTGCGCTCCGCCAATCGTCTGAGTGCTGACCTCACATTTGAATTAAAGAAAAGTGTATTTACGACAGCATACTCTGTATTGTTCATAAGACTGCCATCCAGGTCAATTTTTATGAATCTGCTGCTCAAGATTTAGAGAAGGAACACTAGTAAAAATATCAGGTGCACCCCACCACACAACTTTTCTTAGCTCTACGTAAATTCAATTATTTGCGTGGCTTTTGCTAGTTCATTTAAACTGAGTAAAACACCGTTTCATGGTGACAGAAAGCGATATTGCTTACAGTTCTGAAATTTATTGTGCTGCTCATACTCATTCCCTGACACCAAGTGGCACACAGAGGATTCATGAGGCTAAAGACACGAACTTTTAGAAATGGTTGTAAGTGCAATGGTGGGGGTTGAAATTTCGAAATTTCAGGTAGTATATAAATCTTACGAGCATTATTAAAGGCTTATCGTAGAGGTACTTGGTTGTGGTACCATCTGAATTTTTGAACTATTAGGAATACTGTGGGCAATGTCCGACGACCTCTCAATTTCTAGTTCCATGTGACGCCAGGATGCTTCCAATCAAAGTTATCCCATAGGATATCCGTAAAAGACTTATTAATAAATATTCTTGGATCTGGCATTTGCATGGTTGATGGACAGATTCTATTCACTGATGGATCCGACAAATTGGAGGATGTTGAGTAACTACGCATTCAATCGGCTTCTCCTGTCAACAAAGGGTTTAGGTTTATTTCTGAAGCCAACAACAGATTTTTTACTTTCCTTGGCTCTACGAAGTAGAAAGGAAAGTTATGTAATCGGCTGAAAAAAAACTTTTGAGTTTTCTTCAGATCTTTACCTTTCAGACCCCCCTGAATCTGAAAAACACTATTTGGGAAAATGGTCTGCGTGTGTGTGAACGGTTTTTAGAGAAAACTACCGTACCAAATCAGCTCAAACTTCATATCTCGCCCACAAGTTACCACGGGACGCCAAAATAAGGGTATGAACAAAATCCACCGAAATGTAACTATAGTTATCATAGTGATCAAAACACCAAATTTTTTTTTCTCAAAAACGGCTCTAACGATTTTCATTAAATTTTTTATATTGGTTGTTCTTAATAAGATAATTACAGCATAAAATTCTCATTTGTGGGAAAATAACGAGAGCAGCACAATAAATTACCAAAGCTATCGACGAAATCGACTTTACCGCCGTTTTTAGAGAAAACTACCGTATCAAATCACCTCAAACTTGATATCATGCCCGCAGGTTACCATGGAACGCCAAAATCAGGGTATAAACAAAATCCACCGAAAGTTAACTATAGTTATCATAGTGATCAAAACACCATTTTTTTTCTCAAAAACAGGTCCAACGATTTTGATTAAATTTTTTATATTGATAGCTCTCAATAAGGCAACTATACCATAAAATTCTCATTCGTGGGAAAATGACGAGAGTAGCACAATAAATTATCAAAATTGTCACGAAAAGCGTTTTTAGCGCGGGTGTTACTAGAATGTTTGAAAAAATTGGTATTGTAATCCAATCCAATACCTATAGGGTGAGTGCTTGAAAACGCTAATGAGATACATGGGGCTCACTCCATAAATTCCTGAATTTCAACTACCGCCGTTTCGCCTACTACCAGTTCTTACGGTTTTTACCCAATAAATCTGCAAAAGTGATTACTATCCTTCTTCAAAAAATTCGTGTTTACAGCCTCATCAATTATCTGTGTACCAATTGCTCAATAATGGTCCTGAAATGAGTACGAGTAGCACAATAAATTCTGGAACTGTAAGCGCTACCGTTTCCTGCTGCCGTAAAGCACCTCAGTTCCTTTGACCAAGTTGAAAGGAACTGAGTGATAAATGAATTGAGTAAGTGCACAAAGCCATATAGAAAGTGAATTGACGTAGAGCTAAGGAAAGTTGTGTGTTGTAACGCACCAGGTATTTTTTTGGATTTTCCAAAGAATTCCTTCACCACCTTTTCTTAGATTCCAACCCTGAGCTCTTCCTAGACTCGACCCACTCTCATTCAATGCTCCGCTCTCGCCCAGTTAAATGAATATTCGTCACTCAGCTCCTACGCTGCTAACTCGCTGCCTGCTCTCATCCCCCCAAACCAGTTCACCACAGATCCAGAGGCCCCCTCCATCCTATCTCCAGTGTGTAAATACAGTCCTCTCTCATGCTCATACCACTTTCATCCGCTTAGTTTTCAAACTCCACCTCGAGCTCCTTCTCTCATGCACCCAACACACACACCAATGGTTTTCTTATGGATTTGGTTTTATTATCGTCTGTAACAGATTCGTATTTTGTTTAAGCTCGGTCTTGGGTTGTCCCCCCCCCCTTCCCCCAAGCAACAATTTTCTAGTTTTCTAAGGGCAAACGAAGCTTCGCCAATATTTCAGTAGTTACCTGAGTCGTGAAATGGAACGAATACGAAATTCTTGATGAAGCTGTTTGGATTACTCAACAGGGTGTCGGTGATGTTCAACAGGTATCGTTTAACCGCATTGAGTTCAGGTCCCATTGAATCCGTAACGTCAACGACAAACGCCAACGAAACACCTTCTGCTGAACTTGCGGTGTATTCCCTTGCTCGCCTTTTGTACCTAACTGAACGCTGCCTGTCAGTCAAATGCCGCTCTCGCTTTTCTACTTCCAAGGACAAATGTTGGACGGCAGATTGCTGCGGATTAACGTTACTGACGAGAGCTCGTTGAGAGAATTGTCCGTGTGGAGGGATTCGAATTCTGATGTTGGATATGCCAGGATTTACTGGGTAGGGTCTTTGAACTGGGATCAATACCGTTCGTCTTTGGAAACCACCCGATTCAGGTTGATTCGGAGGTCTCTTGGCGTTGCTCGGAACGATCCTGTTGGAATTCCAGGGCACGTGAACGATTTCCTCACGTCCCTCGGGGCCGATTCGATAAACTGGAATATAAACCGGCGGCTGGTTTGAGTCTGGCTTGTTGAGGTAAAAGTGGTGTATTTGATGACCACGGACTGCTTCGTGTTTCTCCTCCCCACGACTACGTACAGGAGTCTGTGCTATAGGTCGCTGATAGTTGTAACGATGTTTCATTCGATCCCTTTCTCGGTTAACCGCATTTTGATCGGGAATGAAGTTAGTTTTACTGGCCGGCAGCGGCTGTTTTTTGCTTTCGTGCGGGAACATTTTGGGAAAACCGACTCCAATTGAAGGAATTTCGAAAATTCGGCCAGGAGCGAACGTGGCCAACTTGGGCCCAGCCAAAGGAGATTTCGCTACTGCTAGACGATCTTCTTCAGTTGGCCTTTTTATTTTAAGCGGTGGACTATCTGTAATCGATTGTTGTTTTTCGGTAATTTCGAAAATTCTGTGTGGCGCCAAAGTTGCCATTTTAGTGGTTGCAGGAGCTTCCGTACGATCGATATGTAAATAATAACACTCCAAAGATTCGGATTTGTTGGCGTTGACCAATTTATAACACACTTTACCGTCAGCGTTCGGTATTGGTGTTCCTTGTGACGTCAATAAAAGTGCTTTTGGAGTAGTGGATGTAGTCAATGGCTGTGAAGGGGTTTGCCTCTGAGGCGGGACATGCCCCGCAGGATAAAAACATTCTTGTGAAGCTGAGCCGTCCGCGTTCATTAAATGGAAACAAAGTGGTGTCTCCTCCGCATTTGAATTGACTTGTTCTGATTTACCTCCAACGCCAATTTTGCGAGCTGACGTTGTGTGAGTGGTTGGCACTTCCGTGGTCGTGGTTTTCGGTTTTTTCGTACTTGCTCTCTTGAGTGTAACCTTTTTGGTCGTTTTCATCCATTTTTTGGTTGTTTTGGGCGATTTTTTAGTCGTTTTTACAGATTTTGCTGCTTGTGAAGTGGTTCTGTCGGCTGTAGTTGTTTTCTTGGGAGTTAGTGGAGTTGTTTTCGGCGATGAACCAGTCGTTTTGGTAATAGGTTTTGTCGTTTTCACAGGCGAAGTAGTCTTTTCAACATGAGTAATTGTTGTCACTGGCAAAGTAGTAGTTTTGACGTCAGGGGGAATTGTTCTTGTCGGTGTTGTCCTTGGCACAGAAGTAGTTTTGACTGGAGGAGAAACTGTTGTGACAGATGGTGTAGTTGTTGTCACTGGCACAGTAGTAGTTTTGACGTCAGGGGGAATTGTTGTTGTCCGTGGCTCAGAAGTAGTTTTGACTTGAGGTGAACTCGTTGTGACAGATGCTGTAGTAGTTGTCACTGCCACAAAAGTAGTTTTGACGTCAGGGGGAATTGTTGTTGTTAGTGTTGTCCTTGGCACATAAGTAGTTTTGACTTGAGGTGAACTTGTTGTGACAGATGCTGTAGTAGTTTCCACTGCCACAAAAGTAGTTTTGACTTCAGGGGGAATTGTTGTTGTAGGTGTTGTCCTTGGCTTAGAAGTAGTTTTGACTTGAGGTGCAATCGTTGTGACCGATGGTGTAGTTGTTGTCACTAGCACATCAGTAGTTTTTACTTCAGGCGAAATCGTCTCCACAATTCGTGTAGTTGTCACTGGCGTAGCAGTAGTTTTGACTACAAGATGAGCCATTGTGACATATGGTGCAGTTGTTCTCACTGGCACAGAAGTAGTTTTAACTGCAGGAGAAGCCTGTGTGATAGATGGTGCAGTTGTCGTCATTGGCACAGAAGTAGTTTTAACTGCAGAAGAAACTGTTGTGACAGATGGTGTAGTTGTTGTCACTGACTTTGAAGTAGTTTTGACTTGAGATGAAAATGTCGTGGCAGATGGTGTAGTTGTTTCAATCTTCGGCTCAGCTGGTTGAGTTTGTGGGGTCGTTGTCATTAGGGAGGTTAAATACATTTTTATGGAAGTCACTTTGGCTGACGAAGCAGATGTCGCTATTGTTGCTGTGATAGGTAAAACCGTAGTTTCGAAACGCGTCAAAGTGGTTTCAGGCGGTAATTTCGTCGTGAAAATCACACTCTGTACAGCGGGTAAAGCTGCGGTAGTGGTGACAACCGTTTTGCCAGACGTTCGCAGAGTCGATGTTGTAGCCATAACTTTAGCACGAGTGGCGCCCAAAGTTGAACGTTTCTCCTGACTGGATGAAGAAACTGTCGTTTTTTTTTGGGTTATCGCCTGGGAATTGGAGCTCACGCTTGGAGATTCGATTGTAGGCCCCGCTGTAGATGCTGTGGTTTTGTTTGCCTTAAACGGTAGCTCTGGTGTAGAAGGAGCGGTAATTAAAGGACTAGCTGTACCATCCCTTTTTGTTGTCATTACGAAGGTTGGAGTTGAGTCAATTTTTGACGAGCCAGCTAATTCTTTGGGTGGGACTAAGGAAGGCGTAGTTCGCTCATCTTCACCCAGATCCCCAAATTTAAGCCAATCGATATCATTTTTTTCCGTTGGGAACTCATAATCATCTTCAGGTTGTTCAAGCATCGCGAACACCTCATCGTCGGACAGTTTATCAAAATCTAGTCCATCGTCGTTACTTCTCCGTGATCTCAAATTTCGCGTGACGCATTCTCCTAAGGTCAAACACAATAAACAGCAAGTCACTACGCGATTCATTGTACGATTTGCACTCAGCCCTTCGCTCTTCCGAGCCGAATATTAAAAATAAAACACTAAACCGCAGAGTCAACGGCCCGTAACATTAGTCAAAACATTAGAAACTAGTCAGCAAATATAGATGTTCGACCGTCAGGAAGTGAGTAGCCGTCCAACTGTTTCAAATAAGACTTATCTAAGGAAATGATATCGGGGTATCTGCATAGAAATCGGCCGTGGCGACTGTTTATCTTGAGGCTCCCTCAGCATCTCCTTCCAAATAATGACGCAATTGGATATCCTAAACACCTCCGCACGCACTCTCGCGAAAAAAATATTTATACGTTGAATTATAACTATCTTAGCAGTAGATGGGGACATCGTTCGAACTTCAAAAGTTGAGTTATGACGTCTGAGAGGCCGTGTTTACATACAATTAGTGAAAGTAAGGAATAAGGAAGACACCAGCCTACACATGCTAACTTTTTGTAATTTTATGATGTATTTTTACTTTCCGCTACCCGAAGGGAAGGAAAGTATAGTAATCGTGTAAAAAAATATCTGGTGCGTTGCAACACACAACTTTCCTTAGCTCCACGTCAATTCACTTTCTACATGGCTAATTCTATTTAATCAATTCATTTATCACTCAGTTAATTTGAACTTGGTCAAGCAACGCTTAACGACAGCAGAAAGCGGTAGCGCTTACAGTTCCGGAATTTATTGTGCTGCTAGTACTCATTACAGGACCACTATTGAGCAATGCGTACACAGATAATTAATGAGGCTGTAAACACGATTTTTCAAAAAAAAAAAAAAAAAAAGGATAGTAATCACTTTTGCAGAGTTATTGGAAAATAACTGTTAGAACTGGTAGTGAGCGAAACGGCAGTAGTTGAAATTCAGGAATTTCTGGAGTGAGCCCCATGTCTCTCATGAGCGTTTTTAAACACTCACCCTTTGGGTATTGGATTGGACTACAATACCAATTTTTTAATAACATTCTACAAGAATTCCTGCGGAGTTTATAAGGAAAACACTACGCGATAAACGCTTTTGGTCGAAAATTTTGATAATTTATTGTGCTGCTCTCGTCATTTTCCCACGAATGAGAATTTTATAGTATCATTGCCTTATTGAGAGCTATCAACATAAAAAATGTAATTAAAATCGTTAGAGCCGTTTTTGAGAAAAAAAATTTGGTGTTTTGATCACTATGATGGCTATAGTTAACTTTCGGTGAATTTTGCCCATACCCTTATTTTTGCGTCCCAGGGTAACCTGTAGGCTAGGCATCAAGTTTCAGCTGATTTGGTACGGTGGTTTTCTCTAAAAACCGCGGTAAAATCGATTTCGTCGATGGGTTTGGTAATTTATTGTGCTGTTCTCGTCATTTTCCCATGAATGGGAATTTTATCATATAGTTGACATATTAGGAGCTATCAATATAAACAATTTAATCAAAATCGTTAGAGCCGTTTTGGAGTAAAAAAATATTTGGTGTTTTGATCACTATGATAACTATAGTTAACTTTCGGTGGATTTTGTCCAAACCCTTATTTTGGCGTTTCATGGTGACCTGCGGGCGAGACACACATGCCCCCATTTTGTTCTCTATTGTTATTTCTGTAGATATATGTTGAGCGGAGAAGGAGAAAATTTCGAATATTAATTTATCGGTATTCCAATTTTCTCAAAAACGGTTTAGATGATTTTGATCAAACTTACGGAGTACTCTCAGCTAACTAGTCCCTACATTTTGTTGTCCATAAATTTTTCTGTGGAAATGCGTTGAACGAAGATATACCACCCGCATCGCATATGTAGCCGATGTTCGAACTTAAAGGGGTGGCGGAAAGTTGTGTGTTGCTTCGCACCGCTCGTTCATTTTGTTATAATTTGGGGTAATCTGATTATCACGTCCGTATGAACCGTCATGTTTCAAGAAAGTAATTATTGATTGCAATTCTGGTCACGTTAGATGTTCAGGTTGACGACTTAACATGTACAGGAGGTGCATATTTTAAATGGTAATAAATGTTACGTGGCACTTTCTTAACAAAAAATAAAATAACTTGTGCGGCGCATCTCACGACTGCCCTAGACGCTAATAAAATCCGTTTTTCATTTAGTTCGTATGAACTTGTTAAAACAATGCTTATGAGATTTTGAACTCAAGTTCCCTTCTTCCTCTTTCTTGCGCGTTATCACGTTAACTAGTTTTTGATATTAACGCCCCTTTCGCTCTTACCTAGTATTCGACTATTTAATTACACGTAGTTGCACTTCCACAACTACTTTTGAGCACTTCTAATTGCAGCGTTATTGTATCCACAACTATTCGGCCAGCGTCCTGCCAAAGCTTCTTGCAAACTCAGGAAAAGTTTGTCGTGATTTTTGGTTCTCAGGGTTATTTGCCGCTAAACTTTTCCGCCATCTAAAAAGTTGTGAACTCGGATTATTAATGTTCATCAGCCACCAAAAATCTGATCCGAAAAACCTTTAAACTTCCTACCAAAAACATAAGTGATTTGGTATCGTTCACTGTTCGTGAGGCGTATGCTACGGGCAAATCGTCTTCATTTATGTCTTGACTGAGTGCTGCACTTGAAGATACGTATGCTCAAGTTGAAGAGGTATTGAACTGCAAGATCGTTCAATTGCAGAGTTTTACAGGCTTCATATGTTTCAACGTAATTGGAGTGAGTGGCGTGTATTCTAGAATTATTCTTAGAATAAGTGTCAGAGGTTTTGTAACCTTCCGCTAAATTAGCTATGAATCGTCGGTGTCCCTTAATTTTTGTGGTTGTTTGGGAAATTGGGTACTTTCGTATAGCACGGGCGAGGCTCAACTCCCTCGGACGTGACGGTATGAACATTTGGTTTTGTTAGATTGAACTGACATTAGATTTGCTCTTTTCAGTCTTTCGAAAACTTTCCTAAGACTCAGCACTTGTTCTTAGCGACTGATCAAATAAATTAGTATGTCATGACATCGCTCATAATTCTTTGGAACATGGGAGGTTCAGTTTTTAATCCAAATGGCACTCGAAGAAATTCCCAATGACCTTTTTCGGTCGAGAAAGCGGTTTTATGTTACTGTCAGGGCGCATTTCAATGTGATGGACACCTGATCTTAAGTCAAAGTTTTCTAAAATGGAAGAGATGTCAGACAGAAGTACTTATCATCAATTGTCATGTGGTATTCGTTGTCATTCTCACTTGTGGTTTGAAATGGTTAACGAATTCCATCACAATCTCTGGAAGGCATTTTTTGCCTTCAAAAATAAACCTGCAAATGTGCAGAAGCAGGACTTTAAATCGTACCACTGAGTTTAGACATCAGAAAATAATGTGTTCAAGCCGTTAAAAAATTATAACTACTTGTCTTAAACTCGAATAATTACCACCATTCTTCAGCGCTTCAGATTATCTCGTGTAACGTTTCAACCAAAGTTTAGTAACATGACCTTTTTCCGAGCGCTTTAGAGCGCAGTAAATGGCAACAAAATATCATTGAGGATGATGAAGCACAAGATGAGAGTTATACGAACCACGAATAACGTGCAGTGGTCATGACAGAAAATGTAAGGATCAGAGGGATCAATAAAACAACTACAACAAAACATTTATTTAACGCACACTGAATTATCATCGACATTCCGCCTTAACTGCATTTCTTGGAACTCTAGCAGGTAGCTAAAAGAAGTATTTGTGAAATAAGAGAGAAGTTTGACGTCTTCATTGACAAAATTAAGAGCAACGACGATTTCAATGATCTCTGTTGAGCTCTATTTCTTTGTACGTTCGAGCGTAGATGATTTTTCTTATCCAGTCGTAGTAACAGGAAACTTGAGTGTAAACCCCCGGGAAATGAGGCCGTGCGCAGCCGACTCCCCAACTAACGACGCCGCACAAATAATACCTTCCGTCGGATCTCCTGCACGCCATCGGACCTCCGGAGTCACCCTGAAAGTGACCTTGGAGTTAATGTCTGGTGCGTAGTAGCATCCCACAGCTTTCCCCTATCGCTCGAAATTCAAAGCCGTAAGGGCGAAAATGAAGAAAATGTAGGTAATTGGGTGAAAGATTGGCCGAGGGTTAAGGAACAATCGTTTTGATAAGGAAGCAGCCGTGTTGTTTGGGAGAAAACTGGGTTCAATGTTCATTAACTGTCACTGTATGTTAGCTTTTATCTCCGTTCAGACAGGTGGTAACAAAAATAGTTGTGAGGAACAAAGTACAGTTATACGTATTGGGTGCATGAGAGAGTGCAAGTTGAAGATCGAAATAAAAGAAACTCAGTGAGCGTGAGGAGGACTGTATTATATTACAACGGGGCGACACGACGGAATATGCGTGAACTGGCGCAGGAAACTGTGTTGGATGGAGGTGAGTGAGCACAGGGAGACGAGTGTCTTTCACGAGAGTTCGTAGGTGTATGAATATGGGAGGAGCTGTGTGTTGTGGAGAGGAATGTGTGAAAAGAGGGGGCAGGTGCGGGCATTCCAAGGTCGAAAAACCCAGACTGATTTGGCTTGCGTCAAACAATAGGTTTTTAGAAGGCATTTCATTACTTTGTATGCAAGTCAGACTTTCACTTAAGTTTGAAAAACGTTCAAAAACACCTTTATTGGTTCATATTGGTTATCTCCGTTCTCAATGGGCTGTCAGAGTAACATTCGTATAGGCCCTTGTTGCTCCCTGTAAGCTGAAAAGTGTTATTGCCACTTTTGAGAAAAATACAAAAAGCTCTTCCGTAAAGTAGTTTTAAACGAGCGGTGCGTAGCAACACACAACTTTCCGCAATCCCTTCAAGTTCGAACACCACCTACATAGGCGGGCGCTATATCTTCGTTCAACGCTTTTTTACAGGAGCATTTATGGAGAACAAAATGTAGGGACTAGTTAGCTGAGAGTACTCCGTAAGTTTGATCGAAATCGTTAGAGCCGTTTTTGAGAAAATTGGAATACCGATAAATTAATATTCGACAAATCTCCTTTTCTGAGTTAACTTCGCTTTTATCTCCGTTCAACATATATATACAGAACAAAATGTTGGTATGGGTGACTAAAAGACACTCCATTAGAATTTATCACATCTGGTGAAGCAACATCTGGAATTTACGGAAATGTTCGAAAAAACGTAATTTTCGACACCTTTTCATTTTTATCTCTGTTCAATGGACGGCCAGAGGAACATTTATTGGGAACAATATGTAGGTATTAACTATTTGAAAACACCCTGTGAGTTTGGTGAAAATCGCTGAAGTCGTTTTGCCAAAAAGCGTAAAAAACCTATTTTTGCTTCATGGGCCTATATCTCCGTTCACCGTATTTTCATGGAGATATGTATGGAGAAGAAAAGTTAGGTGTTGATTAGCAGAAGATAATTTGAAAGTTTAATCAAAATCGTTAGAGCCGTTTTCGAGAAAAATGCGAAAAACCCTTGTTTTGGGTACATTTTCGTCACCCCCCCCCTTCCCATCGACCGGAATCGGCCATAAACTTATTTTGGTGTCTACAAAAAATAATGAACAAAGCAAAAAAAGATTCAGATCAATCGGATCAGCCGTTCTCCCGTAAATCGAACTACAGACACACACACACGGACCACGCGCCGAAATTAGGTTTTTAGACTCAGTAGGCCTCAAAACGTACAGATCTGAAGAAAACCCACATTTTTTTGTCACGATTACTATACTTTCCTTTCCTTTTGGGGCAGAGGAAAGTAAAATAACGAAACCTAAGAAAAGAAGGAGCTCATTCAGTTCTGGGGTTTCTCTTTCAAATATGACTACAGACCACGAGCTGGAATTAGGAGGTTTCGATTTAGTAGGCCTCAGCACTGTTAGTTTTTACGCGATCGGGCAGGGAAAAGTAAATGCACTTCGTGCGGGTGCATTGAAAGAGAAAAGCGAATACCTGGCACGAGTCCTTTCCTCCTCTGTCGTATCCGCTGCACAGTTGACATTTGCTCAAAAAGCTGCC
The DNA here is from genome assembly GCA_020466155.1 of Pachypeltis micranthus. Lineage (NCBI taxonomy): Eukaryota > Metazoa > Arthropoda > Insecta > Hemiptera > Miridae > Pachypeltis > Pachypeltis micranthus. The sequence continues at coordinate 4,473,796 of CM035778.1, forward strand.
GTAACCAGATCGCAAGTAGAAGGCGTCGCATTTCGGTTTTGGTACCAGCGGAAGGGAAACTGATTGTAAAATATTTGGAAGCCGCCCGTCTTCCTTCAAACGACCCCATCCTGTCACAACGCCAGCCCCTGGAAAGCCGTAAAAATGACATAATATGATAATGTAACACGTAACAGCCGTAACTGTTAAATGTCTTTCAATATGAGTATTTTGGAGCCCACCTTCAGTGAACCTGTGAGTTGGTTTTGGAATACAAAGCGGTGCCAGCCATTTTCCGTCGAGTTTGAAAGGAGGACTCACTTGAAGAAGCGCGATGTCGTTAGTGAAATTGTCTCTGACGAAACCTTTTGTTATGACGCTGACCACCTTCGATCTCTGCTCTACTCCTGAAAAAGCAATTGCCAGCATTAATTGCTGTTAGACGCTTCAACCTCTTAAACGCTTGGACTATGAATACATTCCACTTTTTACTTTCCTTAGCCCAATGAATAAGGTGACCAGATTTTTATTTTGAGTTGTTGAAACTGAGTCGAAGCATTGGTAGCGTGCCAAGGGGTTAGTATACGATAATAGGAGTAAAATTGTGAGTTTTGAGGGACTTAAAAGATAGTTTTTAAACCTTGTGCCCATTCATATTTACTACTTACTTTTCCCTGTACAAATATCTGGTGGGTTGCAACACACAACTTTCCTTAGCTCTATATCAATTCACTTTCTACATGGCTAATTCTATTTAATCAATTCATTTATCACTCAGTTCCTTTGAACTTGGTCAAACAACACGTCACAGCAGCAGGAAGCGGTAGCGCCTACGGTTCTGGAATTTATTGTGCTGCACATACTCACTGAAGGACCATTATTGAGCAATTGGTACACACATAATTAATGAGGCTGTAAACATAAATTTTTTGAAGAAGGATAGTAATTACTTTTGCAGAGTTATTGGGTAAAAACTTTTAGAACTGGTAGTAAGCGAAAAGGCAGTAGTTGAAATTCAGGAATTTCTGGAGTGACCCCCATTTATCTCATGAGCGTTTTTAAACATTCACCCTCTAGGTATTGGATTGGACTACAATACCAATTTTTGTTAACATTCTACAAAAATTCCAGCGGAGTTTATAAGGAAAAAACTGCGCTAAAAACGCTTTTGGTCGAAAATTTTGATAATTTATTGTGCTGCTCTCGTCATTTTCCCACAAATGGGAATTTTACGGTACAGTTGACTTACCGTAAATCAATATAAAAAATTTAATCAAAATCGTTAGAGCGGTTTTTGAGGAAAAATAATTGGTGTTTTGATCACTATGATAACTATTGTTAACTTTCGGTGGATTTTGTTTATACCCTGATTTTGGCGTTCCATGATAACCTGCGGGCATGATATCAAGTTTGAGGTGATTTGATACGGTAGTTTTCTCTAAAAACGGCGGTAAAGTCGATTTCGTCGAAAGTTTTGGTAATTTATTGTGCTGCTCTCGTCATTTCCCCACAAATGGGAATTTTATGGTATAATTGCCTTATTGAGAGCTATCAATATCAAAAATTTAATCAAGATCACTAGAGCCATTTTTGAGAAAAAAAATATTTGGTGTTTTGTTCACTATGATAACTATAATTAACTTTCGGTGGATTTTGCTCATACCGTTATTTTGGCGTCTCGCGTACCTGCAGGCGAGATATCAAGTTTGATTGGATTTGGTACGGTGGTTCTCTCTAAAAATCGTTCACAGACACACAGACCATTTTCCCAAATTTTGTTTTTCGGACTCAGGGGGGTCTGAAACGTAAAGATCTAAAGGGAACTCAAAATTTTTTTTCAGCCGATTTCATAACTTTCCTTTCTACTTTGTAGAGCCAAGGAAAGTAAAAATATTGAATTTAATTTGTGTCAATAAAAATAACTAGTTGAGGTAATGTACATGCAGCGTGTGACAGGTAGGAAAAAGCCACTTCGATCGGGATATCGGTCAATAGCCTGAACGAACAACGCCAGAAACGGCCAATGATAGTGTAAATTGAAATAGGGAGTCAGGGAAAGGATTACGTATATTATTCTGATACCTAGTTATTTGTTTTTTAACTGAGTACAACCTATTGCCGCTCGAATTCAAGCTAAGTTCAAAGTATTTTAAACTAAAAAGTAATTGTAACAAAGCCGAATAATCCACCGACAAATACTCATTAAAACGGGACAAACAAGCGTCCCTAGAGGGTTGGTCGGGACAACGGGACATTTTTCTAAAAAAACCCTGCAAATTATTACACTGTGGTTTATTATTCTCATGAACAGCTTGACCTAGTATTACTGATCTGAGACCCATCCCATTCAATTCAGCATCGAATACTAGTAAACCATACGAACATGACCTGACTACAATGGAAATACGAAAACTAAATATTCGCCCGGCGCCCGTAAACGTCAGTAGCTGGAGGAAGTGGGCGTTGCGAGTCGAGAGTCGAGCAGGTGGCGTTGCGAGGACGAGGCGAGTAGCGTCGGGCAGGTGGTTTTTTAATGACGGGAGGGAGGGAGTACAAACGATGAAACGTTGACTTCCGCTGTAGTTCCCGTGTTGTACTGTGTTTCGTTAATTTTTTTAACCATTTTTTGCCCATAACAACCACGAGCTTCGTCCGATCGGGTTGCCGAGATGGCGGGCACAACTACATACCAAATGGGATTTTTGTGCGAAAGAACGAATTTTTACTTTTTTAGACCACGTTAAAGGCAAATGGGCGTTAACGGCCCAGACGGGGGACGGGGGTAGGTGAACGGTGGATGGGGGACGGTGGACGGACATTGCAAATTTGGAATCTCCAAGTCTTGAAACGTAAAGTACCAAATTTTAAGGGGGGCTGTAAAAAATTTTTCGTGACCGAAAACATAGGGTTATTATTCAGAATGAATAATAAACCAAAATGGGACTGTCCCGTTGAAAATGGGAAACGGGACGTCTGGTCGCCTATGAAGTATCAACGAAAGTTACGCAATCGGCTGTAATTCTTGTTGAGCTTCCCTCACACTTTTACATAAAAAAGATCGAAAACCACCTCTTGGGAAAACGGTTTGTGCGGAACTGCGAACGCGATTGAGCAAATGTGACGATACCAAACCAGCTCAAATTTGATTTCTGCCTGCAGATTAATATGAAAAGCCAAAAAAAGTTTTATACTGAGCAAATTCGATGCAAAACTAACTGTATTTATCACAGCTTTCATTAAATTTGTGGTGTGAATAGTTTCAAACGACCTAATGGTACTACACAATGTTCATAAAATGATAAATGGTGAAAGCAGCTCAATAAATTATCGACGCAAATGTTGGACAGATGCCGCAGACACTGGCCTTCTCGAACAAATCGGAGCTCCATCAAATCACAAATAAACCAATTGAAGAAAACTCAACTTTTCTATACAGATTGGGAAAGAGGGAGGAAGCAGAGAACAAGAGAATTTGTTTAACTGACTCGTTAAGAGCGGCTAGAGCTCGAGTATTTATGTTTCATCTCGGCTAGCCCCCCACCCCACCCTTGATTTACCGTTAAGCTTTGGAAGCGAAAAATAACGACAGGAACAATAATTCCCAAACACAAATGAACGAGGGGAACCATATTTTCAGGGGTCTTCTTTCGCAGCTTACAAAAAAATGTAGTTCAAAATTGTTGATACCACCTTGAAACGAGGCTTATCTTCCTGATCTATATTCCAAAAGGGCGTTTGCGACAATGAAATAGCCAACTAAAGTTGCTACTGTAAGAATTTCCATGATCTGTTACCTTCTTTTTCGTAGAGGTCATGATCGCCAGCCACAACGGAGAGCGCAGAAGGTTGAATGCCTGCGACGCAATGGGCTGCTGTGATGACCCAGTACTTGGAAAGGATGGTTCCGCCACACATGTGACGGTAAACCAAACCTACTTTTATTTGAAGGGAAACTTGCCAAGGGAACTCGCCTGCACATAAATACCAGTAAGTTTGTAGGTTCAAAAAATGAGCTGATACCAATTGTTCTTGCGGAATATACGAGGAGTTACCTGGTGCGGCGTCAGTGCCTCCGACAATGCGGTTAGAATCCTCATCGTCGTTTCCTCTTCGACCGCAAGGGACCTCGTACCCGATTTGTTCCCTGTTAATCAAAATGTTAAGGGCAGGTACAATTTTATGAATAATTAATTTATGATCAATAATTTCAATCCCATTAGCGGTAAAATAATGCCTGAAACAAATCCTCAACCGAGAAGACGTGTATCAGTAACCAAACTGTTCCTGGAGGAAGAAAAGACACTGTTTCAGAATAAGGCCTAATAATTCTTGTTAATTCCACCAATACCCGTCAGGCATTTGCAGGTTACGGTCAGTGTGCGGAGCCATTGTTAAGATAGAAGCCAAGGCTGCTGCTCTCCTCGAGGGAAGGGCACAGTAAGAGTCGAATGGGTCAGCTGTAGGATCTTCCTTAGGGTTGATGTGCTGAGATGCTTGGGTTGTCTACACTATGGGCACTGGGCAGCTTACTGCATCCTTCTCTACTGCTACTACGAGGGATGAGGTGTGAGTGCACAGGACTCATAAGGTGCATGCTCTGCTTTGACTGTCCTCGGTGGAGGGGAGGGGGAGTACATGGAATGATCTGACCCATCGCATGGGGGTTCAGGTTGTTTAGGGAGACCTAGGGAGGCTAGTCGCTGTGGCCAATGATAGTCCGCATCCTCCAGAGCAACCTCCACTGGAGCACAATAGCGCGGAGCTTCAGTGGAAGAAGGAGGTTGATCTGCTGCACTTGAGCTGGTTCATGGACGAGCAGGGTACTGCTGCTATCTGGGTGATGGTAAAGAGGGACCACCTAGAGCAGCCACTACTTCCTACGTCCCAATTGAAACAAAAAAATTGCAGTTTTCCTTTTTTTTTTTTTTTTTTTTAATGTTTCAACAGTCGAAGAGGCAGTGTGCACCAGCTTCGGTATTGTTCTGTAAATTTGAAGTTGCGAATTGTTTGATTTGGATCTCAGTACCCAATGTATCTTGATGCTAGGGATAGTTAGAAGAGTGGTTGTAGAGAACAAAATTTGGGTGTAGGTTACTAGAAGGCACGCCGCCAGGTCGATCAAATTCAGTTACAGGTTTTGTCGTGGCGCCTTTGTACGTCTCACTTAGGCAAACGCTTGACTATTCGTGCCTCCCTTCACGCCTTCTCTTTCCTTGCCGCCGCCTGCTATTCATTCTTGCTTCGGATCGCAGAGAGAGATCAAGCGTCCCATCGACTCGTGTTTTAGTACTTACTTGTTTCCAATAATATCCCTTTTAGGCTCACAAATCGAGTGATTGCCTCCTATCCTCATCATTCGCCTCTTCCGTCCTTCCTTCATACCGGCCGGTACCTTTCTGCTCCCTTTTTTATTCCCTTAAAATTCGACACCTCTGCAGCACAAAGGTAATATCTTTAAATTACGTTGATTAGCATTTACAGTTCACAGGTTTACAGTGGAAAATTCGAAAATGGTGAAAAACACCTCTCTTGCCATCTTTTGGTTGGCGTTTCCGTTCAATAACTATTTGTGGTGAACAATATACAGATACTGGGTAGTTGAAGACATCTCCAACTCCCCGAGCCCTCTGTTTATTTCTTACGCCTATATCCCCGGTCACCGAACTCACAGAAATATTTTTTATGAAGAACAAACGTTAGGCATCGATTGGTAGATGATAATTTTCAAGTTCAATTAAAATCTTCGCAGCCGCTTTTGAGAAAAAATGCGGAAATGCCTCTTTTTTAGACCCCCTCCCCCCCAGCACCCCCTTATTTTTTTGTAGCACTTCAAAAAATAGCGAACTAAACAAAAAATGAATGAGGTTCTCCTGGCAAAACTACTCTACTTCGAGTGAGGTGAAAGTAAAAATCAATACTTCAAGTCAAATTTGATAGTCTCAGGTTTCTAAGGTTTCCAATTGAGTGAACACGCGCTTACCGAGAGGAAAACTTCTCCACCTGTTCTGGTTCGGGTTCAATCCACGTTAGTTCCGAATCATCCTCGGTAAAGTCGAACTGGTTGTCAGGTTGCCATTGCCCCTCGCTTTCAGGCGCGTTGGGTTCTTCGGGAGAATTTGAACTGTGAACTCCCGAAAAGTGAGGGTTCGAAATAACTATGGCGGGCGCCTTTCCTCCTTCTTGCTGGGAATACAGAACGCTGAAAAGGAAATAAATTAGGATACATAATGAAGAATCCGTAGATTTCGCATTGTCGGGAACATATTGCAAATAAATTAAAGGTTATATCACAGTTGCAGTTATTGGGTTCAGCTTCTTCTCTCATCGTGCCTAAATCGCAGAACATTGTGAGTTAGGTGTGGCAGTGCCACGTCTCCAATGTCCCTCATTCACTTAGGCGTCCTGCAGGGAAGCGTTCTGGGTCTATATTTATAGTTGATCCACTCCTCATATTATCCTTCTTCTCCTTGTAAAAACAGCTCTGTTTGCAGATGATGTGGCACTTCTGTACTGAGGTAGTTTGGAGATGCTTTTGAAGAGGTGCTGACTCAAGCAAAAACTTCGGAGCTCCGATCCATTATTGCCCGACACTGTCGGGAATATGAACCATAGTCTGAACCACTGGACCACGATCGCCCGGTGCCTTTCAATAGGAGTCAGTCAGTACACTTCTGTGTCAGAGCTCATGCTGTTACACTTCAGAAACACCTGGTTGAGAACAGGTGTAGGAAATGCGGAGTCAAACTAAGTCCTCACAAATCACAACTGATAAAATTCCCTTACAATCGTGATGCACACCACATTACAGCTCTCGTAAAATGAGATATAGCATCTGATTCTTCAAATGTCTTATTTCCAGCGAATCCCAACTTCTTCTCGTGGAAGATTACTGTGCCTTGCACTACCTCGTCCCATTTGGTACTACTGCGTTCTCAAATTGATAAAATTCAAACTGACCAAACGCTTATAAAGAGCTCTCCTTGGTATGTTTGCAACAGCGCCCTGGATGCTGACCTCCAAATGCCCTCATTCCACGATTCCGTTAAAGATAGCTGCCACACCCGAATCAGTTGATGGCAACCACTGCTGTGAAGACTTAAACGAAAGCATCAAGTGGATACCTAGCGCTGTACACACATTACTCACTAAAACGTTGAAACTATCTCGACCCTCACATCACCAGTAATACGAATAATGATTATTTATTAGGTGTACTTCGTGTTACCAACATCATTGCCACAATTATGGACCCTTGCTGAGGAGTAACCCTTTCCACGTGCGATGCGCCTTACTTTCTTCAACAACAACCGAAGTCCACTTTTCTGTTTGTTGAAAACTCAACAAAATGACAGGTGTTCGTTAATAAATATTCAATCACGATTTATTTGCGATTTTGTAATAGCTCGACGAGTTTATGAGAACTACTCCTGGTAGGATCGACAAATGCTCGTTCACGCCCAAGTAATAGGTTACCGGTCTAACAGATCATCTTGGGCAATAAATTACCCGAGACGTTGACATTACGTCTTACTTCCAACATAACCGTATTGCGTTTATCGCTTGAATATGCCGCACTCGCATATGTTCGTACTCCCTCCCTCCCGTTTCATTAAAACCCGCCAGCTCGACTCACAACGCGTGCCTATTGCCTACAGGCGCCTGGAATATTTAGTGTTCGTCGCTCTGTTGTAGTCAGATCGTGTTTTACATGATTTACTGGTATTTTTCGATGCTGAATGTAATCGGATGGGTCTTGGAGGTGGGAGACAGTTATTATTCTCTTATAACTGCCTGTGGAGTTGCGGCCAAAGACTCCTTCGAGGGACTGCAACATCAAGATTTATAATGTTTTGCCTAACGTAGAAAGAAGGCTGAGCAGTTTTCATGATCGCAGGTCTGACTGATTGCAGGAACTTTTTGACTACAGACAGTCATTAAATAAATTAAGGAGGCCGCTTGAGACAGTCCACTCAGCCTTCCTTAGCATATTACTCGCATATGCACTCGCTGCGTGGGGGGGTGAAGAAGCTGTATCCAAACTGATTAGTTTTTTTCTATTTAGCTCTTGTACCACACAGCATGAAGTATTTTAATAACACGTACGTACTATACCTTCAGTAATATCCACCAACATAACGTTAGCAGAAACGTGAACCATTTTGAAGAAACTGCATCTAAATTTTTTGAGGCGATTACATAACTTCGTATTTTACAAAAATTTTCTAAAGTTAAAGTAAAAACAAACTATGAATATTGCGCAGAACTTGGAAAAAGAATAAATAATTCAGATGGCCACTCACAACGGCACATCAGGGAACAGCGAGGCCAGATCTAGCGCCGTGTTATTTGGAATCCAATAAATCTGATAGTTTTGACCGTCAATCAACGTTTTAACGCCCGGTCGATTCTCAAGCTGATCCAAATTCGTGATTAACTCTGAAAATTGATGACGATCGTTAATTCAACGGGTAATGAAGTGCGTGCTCAAGCACCACTCATTAGGAGAGGTTTAGGCGAACATTTGGTACATCCAAGTTGAATTTATGGCGCATGCAATGAACAGTTAGGCGGTAGATTTGCATCCGAGATGTTTTTATATGATGTTCACTCGGTCATGTTACGGGTAATTGGAGACACGTACAACTGTCTCAAACTATTGGCTTAACAAACGAGATTTGTATCCAAATTTAGGCGGGTTAGTATCATTATACGAAAAACACAGCTATCGAAATTTGACCTCATCCGTAATTTGGATTTTGATTCTAGTTTCTGATGAAGAAGTTGTGTAGGATCGAAGTGTAAATTATCTGGTGCGTTGCAACACACAACTTTCCTTAGCTCTACGTCAATTCACTTTGTACATGGCTAATTCTATTTAATCGATTCATTTATCACTCAGTTAATTTGAACTTGGTCAAACAACGTTTTACGGCAGCAGGAAGCGGTAGCGCTTACAGTTAAAGAATTCATTGTGCTGCTCGTACTCATTCCAGGACCATTATTTAGCTAATGGTACCCAGAAAATTAATGAGGCTGTAAACACGGATTTTTTGAAGGAGGATAGTAATCACTTTTGCAGAGTTATTGGGTAATAACTGTTAGAACTGGTATTAAGCGAAACGGCGGTAGTTGAAATTCAGGAATTTCTGGAGTGAGCCCCATGTATCTCATGAGCGTTTTTAAATACTCACCCTATAGGTATTGGATTGGACTACAGTGCCAATTTTCTTTAACATTCAACTAACATTCCAGCGGAGTTTAAAAGGAAAAAACCACGTCAAAAACGCTTTTCGTCGAAAATTTTGATAATTTATTGTGCTGCTCTCGTCATTTTCCCAAGAATGGGAATTTTAAGGTATAATTATCCTATCAAGAGATATCTATATAAAAAATTTAATCAAAATCGTTAGAGCGGTTTTTGAGAAAAAAAAAATTTGGTGTTTTGATCACTATGATGGCTATAGTTAACTTTCGGTCGATTTTGTTCAAACCCTTATTTTGGCGTCCCATGGAGGCCTGCGGGCGAGATATCAAGTTTGAGCTGATTTGGTACGGTGGTTTTCTCTAAACGTCGTTCACATACACACAGACCATTTTCCCAAATAGTGTTTTTCGGACTCAGGGGGGTCTGAAACGTAAAGATCTGAAGAAAACTCAAACTTTTTTTTTCAGCCGATTACATAACTTTCCTTTCTACTTCGTAGAGCCAAGGAAAGTAAAAAATTATTCTGGCTCAAAGCACAAAAGTATTATTCAGATTGAATTATAAACCAACGTTTGGTACTAAGCATCACACTTTCCTCAGCCCCAAGAACATTTGTCGGTTTTTGTCATACTACCGACAAATCCAATCAGATTTGCTCTCAGTTTATGTTCACCTCGTAGAACTAAACGCTCTGTATGTAAGACCTGGTACCGTTCTACATTCCGAAATTTATTGGGTTGCTCCCACTTATGTCATGACTGAGTAATGAATATGCTGGTAGTTTATGTGGCTGTCCAAATGATTTTTTTGAAAACGCTCACGTTCACAGTTCTGGAATTATGAGAAAAATGCTGAAAAAAGTCACACAAAAACGACAATGGTTAGAATTCTGGATTTTCGCGGAATATCCTAAATTATTTCATAACCGGTATTGAACGATCATTCTTTAAATAACTCCTTGGACCTCACGATTTTTTTGTTGAGAACGCTAGTGTCATATGGCCGAAATTTTTTTTTATGTACTTGTCGGTGTTCACTGTCATTTTTTTATAACAGACTGCGTATTTGATGTTCTATACACACAACAATTCATCAAAAAAGTTAAAGTCGTTTCTGAGAAAAAATATTTAGTGGTTGATTCACCATCTTTCTGCTGTTTTCCTTGCTATACTTCGTTTTGCTCACAACCTCACGTTTTGGCGTTTTGGCCAATCGCGTTCATAGACCAATCGCTTTCTGAGACTGCGTTAAAATAAACCTCTGAAAAAAATGCTAGCCGAGCTCATAACTTTTTTCCCTTTCGTACGCCGAAGGAAGTAAGCTCCGGTTACCCCAATTAACAGCAACGTAGCGCAATGAAATTCCCCAATGATAGTGCTCGCAGCTCAGTGTTCTAAGATTCGTCTTACGACAGTTGACTCATTAATCACAAACGTTGTGCCCTTACTTATCGAAGTTGGGTTTTTATGACAAAATCTTTGCGCATCCATTTTCTGCTATATTTCCCTTCAACTTGGACTATTAGTATGAAATTGGAACTCAAGAACTTGTCTCTGATCCCTCGCTCTGTAAATTGCATTCTTTTACCCTTTTCCATTTGACGACCGGCTCTTGAATTTTCTGAACGTTGAAGTTTTTCACAAGTTTAAATTGAGAGATGAAGAAAAGTTGTGATGCTCAACTTAGAGTTTTTTGGTTTTTTTACATAACGCACGGCGTAACTACTCGACCAAATCCGTTCTTATTATACAGAGTAAAAGTACGTTCGAACGATTTCACAACTGACCTTTTTGAGAACTTAGCCCAACTAGCCACAAAAACGCACAGAAAACGAACGTCCAAAGAATCATGGCTAGACGCACCAACAGATCGCGAAGACTAATGAACCTATTTCTATCTTCTTCGCATTCGGTTAATCGCCCTCAGCCCACTACTTTTAGCCGCAACTTCTTCTGAGGAAATTTGGCCTGTTGATAACTGGAAATGATGGAGACGGCAATCTGGGCTGTTTAATGGCCTTTTTCGTACGTTCGGCGACAGATAACGAACCTCCACTGGCGAACAGAAGTAAATCTTGGAACGTAATAACCGTTAAAAGGAAATTATTTTCACACGTCCGCTCATGTTTAGCGCCGTCGTTCGATATACATTTGGTCACGAATATTCCCCCAGTTAGACGCCATAATAGACGATTTATCGTCCTTGACGATAAGCCAACCAGCTAACGTTTCTAGCTACTTCGATAAAATTCATTACTCTGCCGCGATGATTATGGGGGTTGGTCCCAGGAAAGTTTCAAGTGCGGCAGACATTTTTCGTTCGTCTGTGAACGCCTTGACGTCAAATACTTTACAGGCAGAATCTCAAAATATCCTACCGAACTCAATAGTCAGTAATGACTTTTCAGATCTGTTCGCGACGATCCTAGATTCCTAAAATGCGCATCTTAGTCATCCAATTAAGACATTTTTACTTCCCTTAGCTTTGGTAAGAGAGAAGTTGTGTAATCGGCTGAAAAAAAAGTCTTGTTTTCTTCAGAGCTTTACGTTTCAACGGCTACCGAGTCTGAAAAATGCGATTTGAGAAAGTAGTATGAGTGTGGTAACGGTTAAAGCGGCTAAACCAAATCAGCGCAAATTCTATATCCAACCTGCATATCAACACGGAACGCCAAATACGGGATTTCCGCCCAATCGGCTAACTGTAGTTATCATAGTATACTGAGGTAAGTTTGGAGATGCTTTGAAGAGCTGCTGACTCAGGCAAAAATTACGGCAAATCGCGCAGAGCTCGGATCCACAATTCCTCACTTTCGTCGAGAATTATGAACCAATGTCTTAACCATTAGACAACGCTCGCCCGGTGCCTTTAATAGGAGTCTGTTAGCACATCTCCCCCCCCCCGTCTTTGGCCGCTGCTCCTGGAGCTACAAGGAAAGTCTTTTCTTTCAGATTGTAGTAGGCCCATTTTATTTCCCTGGCACTGGCTGGAACTTTCACAGCGTCAGCAAATCTCGGACCTGAGAATTCGTCTCATTATTTCTCTCTTAATTTTTCAATTTTTCTCTCTGGGCCTCTTCTTTTTCTTGGAATGAAGAAGTTCGACCACTAGTTGGGCGCCATTGTACTGAGGTAAGATTGGATATGTTTGAAGAGCTCCTGACTCAGGCAAAAATTAACAGCAATCGCACGTAGCTCCAATCCACAATGCTCCGACTATCGTCGAGAATTATGAACCAATGTCTTAACCACTGGACCACGATCGCCCGGTGCCTTTAATAGTAGTCAATCAGCACAATAGTGGCTGCATTTTGCTGTTTTTTTTTTTACGACAAAAAAATGCGCTTCAACTAAACTAGCTTCTTTTTTTCGAGGTTTACACTTTATGAGTTTTGAGTTGTTAGTGTTCCTACTAAATATGAACATTGAACCCAAGTTCAGAATTGGTTTTAAGGGAAATTTAAAGAGCTTTTGAAGGGCAGATTCCGATTTTTAGTATCGGAGGTACTACCTGCTTTATAAAAAATGAACCTAATTTATTCGAAATACACAAATTGCCCTTCATTTTCGTGAGGAAGGGAAAACGGAGATTTTTTGTTTGATTTGGGTGTAGAATGTGCTGTCAATGTGCACGAACCGTCTTCCATCTCTGATTGTGAGCTAGTCTAGTATAGTATATTCTTAATACAAATAACTTGAACAGAAAAGCTAACCGAAAAACCAAATTTGGTGAAGAAAACAAAAAACACATAGTTAAATATTAAACTGTCCAATTAGAAACATCCTACATTTTCATGCTATTTTACAAAGAATTATAGCACTGGACCACCTTTTCCCTCCATTTAATGAAAGTGTGGGTTTGTCCATACACATAGTGCTGTACCTCCTGACTCTCATTAAAGGCACCGAACGATTGTAGTTAGTGGTAAGACGAAGGTCTCATAATCTGTTGAAAGTTAGACTATTGGATCAGAGCTTGCAATCGCTGTAATTTTTGCCTGAGTTAGCAACCAAAGCATTTCTACTCCCAACGGCCAGACAAACTCCGACAGTGAGACACATAAGAAATCGTAAAATGCTACAGGTTCTTGAAGAGGGAATTCATTCAAACTGTTTAGCATTGACTTTCAATAACTCACTCCATAACATACCTACTGGTTTCATGTAGCTTCACACCCTGAGCATGTGTGGTTAAGCTTGCATATTTTGTTTGATAGTTCAGCTCACTATAGAGTTTATACATTTGCGACTCTGTATAGCACAACGTGAGCTCTCTTCAGTTCTCTTTCAACCACTTCCTTTACAAATATCACATAGCCCTCCCATTTTACAGCAAATGGTGAATATCATTTTAAGCCACGTGGAAATAAGACCGTTGTAATTGTCCTGAAATGGTACTGACGATAATGTTAATTACTGGACCCCCTCATATAAAACTCCTTAAGTCCATGACCTTTTCACTGGAGGGAGGGGGGGGGGGTTATCCCAGTCGCACACATTCTGTTGTACACACCCTGAGCAAGTCTGGTTATGATGCTTCCTCCAAGGAGTGTACTGGCCATCAAGCATTAATGAGCCATGGCACAGCCACTAAGAAAAGACAACCCTCACAGCCAATCCATACACCCTGTACCACAGATTAGCATTGAGTAGAGGGTAGTGTGTACCAACGGCCACTGCCCCACAGCATCGCTGACCAGGTGTACTTACAAACAAAATTGAGAATGGCAAGTGGTTTGAAATATTTATAAAAATTCATACCGAGTGTCCGACGCAAAGCATTGAAGTGGTTAGTCTTTGACCTCAGACTTCCCCGCGTAATTGTCTCAAACTATTTCAATACCTTCCCCTCAGCTGCAGTCGGTTGGTTCTAACAGCCCCCTTTCCCAGGTTTTCCCCTTTCTTTATTTCTTTCTCCCCAATTTCATTTTCCTATCAAGGACAGAGCTCTTCCAAAATCATTCTGCTTCCAACTATTGCACCAGTAACTTCTCACTCTCTCATACAGTTGCCCCCCGCCAGTTCGCGCGTTCCGAGTACTGCCCTTGTGTCGCCCATTTGTACTCCACTTCAGCTCAATTTTAGTTCAACTCAATTCCGCACGCACGTATATTACAGTCCTCCTCAGGCTCACTGAGTTTCAGTTTTATTTCGATCCTCAGCTCCCCCTCTCGTGCACCCAATACCGAGAGTTGATATTCTTTTCACGAATAAGGTAGTGCATGGAATTTATAAATTACGTGGATATGAATGATCAAAACTTAGCAATTAATGCTCTCTTTTTATACTGGGGCATGGAACATTGTTAATACGTTGAAATTGTTTAGATCTACTAAGATATTGTATAATTCACTTCAGACTAGTGGTAGTTACTGTTTATCTTTAACCTTTTCATTATGTTATTGATGATAAGAAAATATTGGTGTTCGCGTATTAGGATACTGTTTCCTCCTTGTGTATTACAGGAGGGTGCTTGTCTCTCGCAAAACTAGTGGAAGACGCATTTTTACGAGATGGCCTTGGGACAGAATGTGTTGAATGGGCTGTCTGAAGCTAAAATGAAAATTTAACTTCAGTGAGTTGAGGAGCGGCCGTATTGCCCTCTGTGCTTCTGTTTTGTTGGCTCTGCTCTCTGCTTTTGTTTTAATTTCCATTTGCCACGGTTTCAAGTATAACTGTGTATATATCCAATGGATTCAGACTAGAACAGATAGACAAAAGAAGAAAAACAAATGTACAGTCTCCCATGAGTTGCCGGAAAATCAAGTTTTTGTATACTCAACGTTGATTTACACTCTAGAGTCCTATTGTCAAAAGAAACAATTGTTGACTACGATCAAAACGAGTTGAGATGTTCTTCCAACTATCGTAGAGTGAATAGAGTACATAGCCATCAAAACCACTCAATTTTGCTGATGGCGAAACTTCTTACAACTTTCAGTTTCTACAGTCTTGGTAAGTTCAGCGAGTTACTATTTTATCGACCTACCACATTACCTACCTGTCAATGGTTTACATCACTAACGATTTCCCCACATCATAAGTCGTCATTATGAGAACCAATCGATTACTGTGGTAGGTATTAAAGAAATTGGGTTGTGTCCGCCAGTAGGCAAATACTAAAGTTAACGTACCTGTTAGGTGAGTCCGTCTCCTCTGGCTTGTGACCACGACCAACTGACTGACTCCAGTACTGACTAAACGGCCAGACGATGATGTCTTTACATCGAAAGCGCTTGCCCACAGTAACTCACAAGCCAGAGGAGACGGACTCACCTAACAGGTACGTTAACTTCAGGATTACTGTGGTTATAGCCAAATTACCAACTCACCAGATATCTCAGTATTTAGTTGACTAAAATATCTGGTGCGTTGCGACACACAACTTTCCTTAGCTCTACAACACTTCACAGGCAGGAAGCGGTAGCCCTTACAGTTCCGGAATTTATTGTGCTGCTCGTACTCATTCCAGGACCATTATTGAGCAACTGGTACATAGATAATTAATGAGACTGTAAACACGAATTTTTTGAAGAAAGATAGTAATCACTTTGGCAGAGTAATTTGGTAAAAAGTTTTAAAACTGGTAGTGAGTGAAACGGCGGTAGTTGAAACTCAGGAATTTCTGGAGTGAGCCCCATGTATCTCATGGGCGTTTTTAAACGATCACCCTATAGGTATTTAATTGGATTACAATACCAATTTTTTTAAACATTCTACTAACATTCCAGCGGAATTGAAAAGGAAAAAACCGCGGTAAAAACGCTTTTCGTCGAAAATTTTGATAATTTATTGTACTGCTCTCGTCATTTTCCCACTCATGGTAATTTTATGGTATAATTGTCTTATTGAGACCTATATATATAAAAAAATTTAATCAAAATCGTGAGAGCCGTTTTTGAGAAAAAAAAAATTGGTGTTTTGATCACTATGATAACTATAGTTAACTTTCGGTAGATTTTGTCCATACCCTTACTTTGGCGTCCCATGGTAACCTGTAGGGTAGACATCATGTTTAAGCTGATTTGGTATGGTTGTTTTCTCTGAAACCGATTTCGTCGAAAGTTTTGGTAATTTATTGTGCTGCTCTCGTCACTTTCCCACAGATGAGAATTTTATGGTGTAGTTTTCATATTGGAAGCTACCAATGTAAAAAATATAATCAAAATCGTTAGAGCCGGTTTTGAGAAAAAAAATATTTGGTGTTTTGACCACTATGATAACTATAGTTAACTTTCGGTGGATTTTGTTCATACCCTTATTTTGGCGTCCCATGGTAACCTGCAGGCTAGATATCAAGTTTGAGGGGATTTGATACGGTCGTTTTCTCTAAAAATCGTTCACATACACACATACACACACACACACACACACACACACAGACAATTTTCCCAAATAGTGTTTTTCGGACTCAGGAGGGTCTGAAACGTAAAGATCTGAAGAAAACTCAAAATTTTTTTCAGCCGATTACATAACTTTCCTTTCTACTTTGTAGAGCCAAGGAAAGAAAAAAGTTGTGAGGTGAGTTCCCACCAGCGATGACTTGGAACAAACCAGCCTTGGTTTCCCAAGCGGCGAAAGAGTCCTTCATTCGTGAACCTTAGTGCAACCTTCCTCACGTTTTCAAGAGGCTATAGTTTTATGATATTGGATGCTCCTTAATTTGAATGTTTCCCGTTCTATAATTTTACTCGATAATGTTGAAGCGTGTTAGTAGAAATAATGATTAATTAATCAGTTGAGTGTCGGGATCTGCGTGTGGTACATTAGAACTCAAATATGAGAGACACGGCGTTTTCCAATTGCGAAAGCGAATTCGTTATAGCCGCGATTAAAAATAAAAAGGTATTTTTCAAAACTATTGAGATAACACGTTCTTTCGTGTGGAAGTATTTATGTTAGTGATATATGCGTTTTCAGAGGTTGGATGGTCGACTCTTTGATGAACTCCGAGATATTGAACTTTACTTTGGAGCTGACTTCGGCTGTGCGTACGTCACTCTTGGCGAAACGAAGTAAATTTCTTTGCTTTTGTCATACGAATATGGTAGTTTAGTTGTGGTGTGGCACTGTGCATATTTAAAACCTTAGTTGAGTACTTCCACCCAAATAGAATAGGTTTTTGAATTTGTTTTGATACTGTGATCTCATCTGGCCCGGTAGTGTAAGGTGTTGCCTAGCTGGTGGTCTGTCCACTGCCTTACAATTGACTTGATTTGTGTTTCAGGGCGTTAGCTCAGGTCTCGTGTCAGTTAAGTGAACCGAGAAATGCCAGAAAAAACGAAGGAAATTTATTTGTCAACGTCGAAATAAACGACATGTTGTGCGGCGTATTTGAGACAGGGAACACCAGCCACTTGGCGGCTCATGCCAACAGACTTGTTGAAAAATGTATAAAGGATTCCCGTTGCATTGATCTCGAGGCGCTTTGTATTGTCTCCGAAGAGCAGGTAATGTCGTTTTATTAGCGTGAAAATAGTGTGCAGTCAAGTATTGTGATTTGAGCGTCCATTTCAGTCACATTCGCCTGTCTTCTCCAATTTAATCTTTCTAACCTTCTTAATTTGAAAGGCGTGCACTTTGGAATCCGTGGGTGAACAGGGAGATTACAGCCTGACCCCTATTGAAGGCATCCTAAGTAATCCTCGTCTAATGGTTAAGTTCCATGTTCTGAGGAAACTCTGGTACTGGCGCAGAGCTCGGGATCGCTGCAATTTTACAAAATCAGCAGCTCTAACATTGCAATCTCCTCCTGTCAAATTAGTGTCGGAAAGATGATCAATAAAAATCTTCCCTTTCGCTCCTCTTCATTAGGGCTTAAAACACCTCACTGTACTCTGCGTTCTTGGAATCTTCAAGGACTCTCACTTAAACTAAAAGATCTGTTTATTGAAGTCGTCAGCTCTAGAAACTTTGAGTTCTTTATTACTGAATGCTGGACAACATTTAAAGAGGTCATTATTAGAAGGGGGGTTAGTTGAAGAGTGTGACGTACTTGGGGAATTGTCTCACAATTCCCGCGTACAGAACACTCGTGAAAGTCGTGTCTGGGCCCAAAAGAAAAGAATAAATCAAATACGCTCAATAATACTCACTCGATCAAATAAATAATAACTCTCAAGAAGGTAATGGGAAATGAAATTATAAAGCAATTAAGACCCACTTGAATTTAATCGGCAAAACTCGAAATGAATGAAATGAAACGAACTCCTTTTAGAATGAAATAAATAACCTATGCTCGGATTGTATTAAATGACAATAAAGGGACAATGGGGAAAATGAAACACAAAGCTCTGATCGCTTACCTTACTTCACACAATCAAAAGGGGAATTTAAACACTGACTTATAATAGGAATGTTATTAGCTGACGAGCCGATAGCCATTCTGATCGAGAAAAGCGGCTCTGAAGCTAATATAAACAGCGGCAGTAAGTGTTGCCACTTCGCGCAGTCCGCCGCGAAAACCATTACAAGAGATAGGTGTCTACTGTAATTCACTATTAGTCACTATGCTTTAATGATTTGAAACAGTACTGGAGCGTGCATTACTCAGCTTGGAGCAATTTTTGCCGAATTCCGTCTGTGTGTATTCTTGAAATTAATTTACCCATAATAAAACAGAGCTAGGGCGATTGTCTATTTCCACCAAATGTGAGTTACAATTTCATATCGATGTCGGTGATTAGGCCATCATCAGTAACCTGAACACAAGTGAATAAGTCAGAGAGAGAGAGAGAGAACATCATATCCACGCACAAGCAGAAGGTAGATTCCGTTGTCACCAGCGACAGGAAAACAGGACAGGAGAAAATCTATGGAGACGGTGGTTAGATAGCTTATGATAATGTTTAGAATTTTCCACAGTTTAGGCCTCTTAGGCCGTCGAAATTGGACAGAAAAATAGCATAATAACAGAATAGTGTAATAGAAGTGGGTGAAACGTAGATAGGTCTAATGAAGTATGCTCGTGACAGTTCTTTGCTCACTGTTGAGGGGAATCTCCATTAGAAATAGTTCCACTGATTTGCCCGTTTTTATTTATTCTTTTTGTTTTTATAAGGAAAAAAGGCGGATGAAAAAATGATGTTTAGTAACACTCCTAATAGAATGAGTCCCCAAAACACTTCAAATTTATTAAAAGGCTGACCAATGGCAAAGGCGTTGTGGGTGTTCTAATTACAACTGGATTATTTGTGGAAGGGGGGGAGGGTCTGTACTGATATCAAATGTTTGTTGATTAGTAATGATCTTCTTCTTCCATGTTTCAGGCCTGGGAACTCAGGGTGGACGTTTCAGTTCTGAATTTCGACGGAAATCTCTTCACGTGCTGTTCCCTCGCTGCGTTGGCGGGCCTCGCTCATTTTAGATCTCCTCACGTTTCGTTGGAAAACTCGGAAGTTCGGATTGAATCAATTCACGACCACGAGCCTGAGCCTCTCAGCCTTCACCACTACCCCATTTTAGTGGCTTTTGCCATTTTCGGAGAAGGGTTGGTTTTGTGTTTTTTTTGTTTTTTTTTAATTCTTACCTTTTAGCGTTAGTTGGCGGTAGCATAGTGAGGGAAGAAGTTATGTGTTTAGTTTCATAATGTTCGTCCTTCACTCGATATAAGCGTAGTGGGAGGGAGCCCTACACTCTGATCATCTCACTTGTCTAGCCTGAGGCTCGTGTACTGTCAATAAGTTGTACAAAGGTTATCCCAAACTTTCAGTGTAGAATTTAATTTGGTGACTATCGAGGCTGAGAGTCAATCTAGAGAGCAAAGGACAGAGGGTGGTTGGATAGTATAGCACACTGTACAGGGGACATTCATGGTTCCCCTTGCGTTTGTCTCAATTAGTGAATCATTCAGAATTCGTGCCTTTCGGTGGTGCTCATTTTAAAAGAGAGGTTCAAACATATACGAGTCACTCAGCTGTTCATTGCAGACATTTTGAAACTCCGCCATCACAATTATGTCTCGCCAATCCTGGTTTTAAGCAGGATTTTTTTAGAAACCGTATGTTATTCTAACTTTGGAGGGTTTAAGTGGAGGACTCGTTGTTTATTGCTGCTTCTGTGATGACAAGTGTCTGCTCTCAGCTTGTGATAAGCTCTTCTGACACCATTGTACTGTGGAGGGGGGGTTTGGGGCACCACTGGCTCAGGCAAAAATTACAGCAATTGCGAGCTCCAATCCAATAGCCCAAATTTCGTCGGATTATGAGACCTTCGTCTTACCACAAAACTACCATCGCCTGATGCCCTTTAATGAGAGTCAGGGGGTACAATAAGTGCGTCGTCAGTGGCACTAGCAAGCACTTGCAGCCTTTAGTTGCAGTTATGCGTAATAATAATTGATAATGTGGTTGAAAAGTAAAAACCAAGTAATTAATATTTGTCTCCTTCGTGTTTCAGAAATGATATACTCCTCGATCCAACTGAGCTCGAAGAAAAAGTGTGCGAATCCGAACTCATTATAGGAATGAATAGCTTTCGTGAGCTGTGTGGAATGCATTTTAGTGGTCGAACCACTGGAAATCGAATCGTACTCATGAAAGCCACCCAACAAGCTGCTCTAGTGGCTGCAAATCTCGTCAAACTGTTAAAATCAAAACTTGAAGAGGATAACAATCAAAGGTGAGTTGCTCGTATGGATCGGTTATTAACAGGAACAAAATAATTGAGTTAGTTTGTTTTTTGGACGAACAAACAAGAAATCACGTTCTGCCCCATGGTAGTTCATGCAGCAGTGAGCGATAAAACCTGTCAGGCGTGACAACTTCCAGACAAGCTTTTAGTCGTTTCACTCATTTTGCAAAGAAGATAATAATTTTTTTTTAAGTGGCCACAGTAGTCTGTGACTGTATCTTAACGTTCTGGAGTCTTATGGAACAGAAATATATAAACTAGAGAGTTCTAGACAACCCTTCACTCAGCACATTAACACTTTCGCTGCTAACGACCGAACCCCTGTGTAAGACCAGGGCTAAACAAAACATGGCGGCCCGCGGTAAACCCGCGCTTTCGGGCCTAGTCACTCGCATGGAACAAAACGTTATTTTTCTTGCCTACTACTACCACGCGGTAAAACTGTGCCAGCATTAGCTGGATATTAGGTATCGAAAACGGCCTAGACATAATATGTGATAACATTATTATTCTGAATATATGAACCAAAAAGGAAAATATATTTTAATTGTCTTCGATTTGTTTCAAACGTGCCGCAAAAACTACATTATTTTACGATTATACCTACGAATAAATAGGTTGGGAGGTCAGCAGGTACCTACTAGAAATACATATTACAGACAAATACATCCATATCACAAAAGAATAATAATAAATTTATTGTCACAAACCATTCATATACATGCTTTCATATAACACTTATTCAAAAGTTATAATATATTAGTAAACTTTTGGGAGGGAGCAGTCGAGGAACTTTTGGAGGGTTGAGGCTCATCCTGATTACGGGGTCTTTTGAGACCCACTCGAGTTTTAACCATGTTTATTCTGGAAAATATCGTAGATAAATAGCATGATGGGCGAAGAATTGAAACATACATACGTATATAACATCTAAGGGGAAAGCACAATAAGTAGGCCACTAGACAAGTGAGATGGGTTTAGACATTCACATACTTGTTTTCGATCCTCCTCTCAATAAATTCCATAAATATATGCTGATTAGTAACAGTAAAAAAGAATGGTAAAGTAAAATATATAACTTACCACAAAAAAATTGCCGAAAACGCAGGAGAAACGCGTTCGGTTGAGGCTTTCGTCAGACTGAAAATAGAAAACCCTCGCTACCTGAACTCCTCGGCGGGTACTCCCCGCTCATTTACAAGGGTCATTCCCACTACTACCTGTATTGAAAAGGGCTTATGGAACTACTACCGTCTCAATACAGGCTTGGATTGTACGGGGTTTTCGCAAGGTTCGAGAGCAATTTTACCGCTCTAGTCATGGGGAAGAACACGAAAGCGCGGTAATACCGCACGTAGCAGGGAAGCTGTTAATTTTCTATCAGATAGCAGGTGGCTTTACAGTGACTTATCAGTTCAATCATTACCCACAACTACTAAATCTGCACCCAAATGTTTAATGTTGTTGCAGGAAGAAAAACCGGGGTAAAACCGATGGTCTGGTCGCTGCTATCGATTTGAGCCAAATTCTGTCTGCGGCACAGGACAGGAACTCAGTTCGAGTCACCAGGAGAGAAATCGAAGAAACGGCTCGTAGTTTGTACACTGAGCAAAATATGGAGGTTTCTGGTGAGTCATGTAACAACTGCCTTTTTAACTTTCCTGAGCTAAAATGTAACGTTGTCAACAACATATATTGGTATTTAACGATAGTGAGACATAGTGCCTAAACCATGTAAAGTAAGAGTACTGCCCTGGGATTCTTTCATAATCGTGCTTATAATTAAATATTGAAACATTTACAAAGGGCCAAGATGAGGGGGATTTCTGCCTTACTCAGTTCCTCACAAGACATGGAGCATTTACAGCGAACAACGAATTGGCAAGGCTGCAAGCTCAAAATTATGCTTCCTAAGCCCTCTTCTCTGGCTGTCGGTGCATGGTGGATGACACAGTGGCCGCACTATGTTATGAAAACCAGAGGTCCATTGCTCAGCCAGAAGAGGATGGAGCTTATTGATCAGGGGCTAGTATCTCGCGGGAATCATAACTCGTAACCAGTCGAGCCTGTTCTCTACTCTCTTTCTAACAACAGAACTTATCATCATTCCTGAGGCACTTCTGGCAGAGTGAGGGTTGTCAACCTAGGTGTATTGAATCGCAATAATCTATCAATAGCTTATGGACAGCCTGCTGTCTGCACACTGTTTGAATGGTGGGTCATAATCTTAGGACCTTCCTGCTTCCAGAGTCCCTTTGGTCAGAGCAGCTTAACCTACATTATCCCTCAGTGTTTGTGATTAAGTGGTGTATTTTCCTTGTTGTATTCAAGTTTCTGTTGCACCAAGCTTGTTCTATGTTGACGTTCAGCGCTCTGCTTTGGAAATAAACACTCTGTAAGCCTCACTCCCTACATTACCATTTTTGAGCTGCTTTTGGCAAGAAATGCGAGATTCTTCGAAATAGGGCAAATATTCGCTGGGGAATGAGGTTTTTAATAGTGTTCATTTGTGTTCTATGATCTTCTGTTCTGTTGTACTCAGAAATCCTTCAAACAGTGTGGAGAACCTACAAGAAACACTGCTTTGGTGTTAATAAATATTCTTTCCTAATATATACAGTATCAGATTGATTGATACGATTACCACAAATACGACTCTTTTATCGTTTACTCTAAAATATTCTTTCTCTGTATTAATCTTTTATGTGTGTGTGTTCTGCAGGGGTGGACTCTGACACAGAACGGGACACTGAGAGAAAATTAGTTGCTGAAGACAGGCATAAAAAAGATGAACCATTCTCTAAAGACAAACGAAGAGGTGTAGAAATGCCATTAATGACGTCATTTGTGAGTCGCTGATCAAAAACGTTTCTAATAATTGTTGATTGTATCTCACACAACTGTTATCCGGTCGGTAAAGTATTGTGTTGAGGGATGATAGAATGGACTGTGCTTCCTGAAATGTAAACATAACTCTCCAAAACTGATGGTGTGAGAATAATCTGAATTAAAGGGTAATCTGTACTCAATATCGGTCCCAGGTATATGGCAGGGCTTCAAATACAAAAGGGACTCACAAGTTTGCGATGTAAGACTCAGCCATCCCCAACATGTTGTTAACACTGTTGGGGCTTGAAGGTTGTAGATGTGACAGTGCTCAAGAGGGGGTCTTGTAAGCACTGTATACTTTGCGTATCATGCTTTCTGTAGCACCCAACACCTAATTCTTCGTAGCAGTGTGCTGGCACATAATAATAGACAGCACGATGAAGAAGATAGTAACCACAGGAGGAGGCTACACTCGTATCAGGAAAGGCTGATACGCAAGCAGCTGGCAAGTGATCGAGCGTGTTGCACTGGAGACCAAAGGAGGCCACGTGTTGGGGAAGGGGAGGAAATTGTAATGAAGAATTTCGTGTCGCGAGCCATGTTCGGACCTTGGTCCGATAATCTTGTTTCGCTCTGTGGCAGGGGCTTGGCGATAGCGCCCCTCCTTTCTCCTCATCCTCAGCCTCCCATCGCTTCTTTTGCTTAGATTCATTAACATCGTGCGTGCGGCTCCGGCATACAAACAATCGGACACCTCTCGGAAACAAATTAAATATAGTATTTAAATAATGCGATGCCAAGGCACGTTTATTCATATACTCTTTCCTCATCAAGTTGTACAGCACCAAATAGTTATCGGGATGAAAAGGTACAGTTTGCGCTAACTTCAACGCACTTCCCTCCAAGTAACTGATGAAAAAACTAAACTTTTCCGCGTTGGAGAATGCAGCATTTTTGTGTATAATTGAATCATATAATGCAATGAACCCGGGAAATTTTTCTAGATCGCCTGAGAACTTGGCAACATTTAAGGATGGCAGATACGCACTTGACGGAAGTGCACTGCCCTGTGTAGTAGGAGGAGGCGATTTATTACGAGCCGCTTGGTATTTATTCCGCTCAGCGATGACCGTGAAATATAACTCGTCAAACGCTTCGCTTCTCTGCAAAACGTTGACTTCGTTCTCTGTTCCCAACCCACTCATTTCCGCCAATTCCGACAAAATATCATTGAATTCGGCGTAC
Organism: Pachypeltis micranthus; assembly: GCA_020466155.1. Taxonomy (NCBI): domain Eukaryota; kingdom Metazoa; phylum Arthropoda; class Insecta; order Hemiptera; family Miridae; genus Pachypeltis; species Pachypeltis micranthus. The sequence continues at coordinate 4,498,684 of CM035778.1, forward strand.
GTACTCACAACCTGATCGACTCGTACGATGAATCGCTCCAAACCAACAGGAAGCGTATGCACTAAGTCGTGAGCCTTCTGAACCCGACACCATAGACGCTCGTGACGACTATTCAACGATTTGAACCTTTTTTATCTTGTTCTGAAGCCATGGTAATTCGAGCTGTTACCGGTAAGCAACGAAAACGCAATGGGGCAACCACAACAGTCAACAAGATTGTACCCGCTAACAAGAGCGACGTCAGACGAGAGCACAGAAATTGAGAGAAATTATAGACAAATGGCGGACAATTCCTCAACGTTTTAGAACTGCATATACTTAAGCGTAGCACATGTATGTGTAACCAATTACGTATTAATTAATCGCTGATAAATCTGGCACGGATTGACCAATTTTTTGTATGTTGGGTTTTCCTGGTGGACTGTATGAATTATTTTTTGTGTTCTAGTTATTCTTTTTTTATTGGTTGTATGATAGCGGGTTAATCGATAGGCAGCAAGTTAATCCGGAGGAGCGAGGATTCTGTTGGGAAGGAATGGATGAGTTTGGGCTTACCTCCAGGCGAGTGAAGATGGAGCCGGCTGGCTGCACGAATCCGATGTACCAATTTTGTAGGGAGAGTAGTTGACGCACTCCGACCGTTTGGTTTCCGTTTTTAATTTGTTTCCGAGAGGTGTCCAATTGTTCGTATGCCGGACCCGCACGCACGATGTTAATGAATCCGAGCAAAAGGAGCGATGGGAGGCTGAGGATGAGGAGAAAGAAGGGGCGCTATCGCCAAGCCCCTGCCACCGAGCGAAACAAGATTATCGGACCAAGGTCCGAACAACGCTAAACTAAGTTTTCACCAGTGCACCACTCCTTCGCCACCTCAGCAGGTCAGGAACCTCACGACCTAAGTTGAGCTGGGGTCAGGCGCTCAAACATGGGAAAAGCACTCTTTTTAACCTCTTCACACGGTTGAATCGTAGTTCACTCTTTGGTGGCCACTCCACCATTAAATGTTTAAACCAGCAACATCAATTTAAATTATTGACAACCTACAACTACAACTTCATGACGGAGCTTCTTAGCTCTGTCTAGCTGAAACCCTTACAATTCCTAACATATCATCCCTAAACTGTGGCAATTCCACCTTTAAGTGTTGGAAAATGATATTTACTTCACAATTAACTTTATACTACTAACTCTCCTTCAAGGGCCAAGAATGGATTCCTTCTGGCAATCAAAATGCTTGGTCGCTGCCTAACGCGACTTTGAGTGAAGATGACATCAGCGGCGATGAAAAGGGCAATGACGAACCGAGCGAAGATGGCGACGACTCGGACAGCAATGGCAGTGATGTTGGTTTCGTCAAAACTATCACCGACGACGACCGGATCATTGACCGCATTGGTGAGTACTGAATTATCGTTATCGTTCGTCTCACTGCCGAAATTGATTTGTCTGCTCTGCAGGTTGCTGACAATGATGGATAAATGGACGCGCCAAAAGGAGAGACACATTTCCAATAACTACGTAAAGAATGATTTTCTTATGTACCTCGCTACTCTTATTGAAATTTAATTAAGGATCCTTTTCATGTGGTGTCGTGAAAGTGGACGACGTTCGAATGTTATCTAAATACTTCAACAGGTATTTTCAGATTACAGTGCTTACGGTTAAAATCTCTACTGACTACCGAAAACTCCCTAATCTACTGACTACTACATATTTTTGCGTTCTAATTTTGAGCTCTTCAGCAAAATATTATCTGTTCATTTTTGGTCCATAAACAAATTACGAGTTTACTAATAGAGCACAGAACAATAATTACAGATCACAAATCTGTTCTTCTACCCTTAACTAACATTGATGTGGTCTGTAGGGGAAACTATAAACGTTGCACTAATGAAGAGCACGCTCTATTTGCGTATTCTTGATCATCTGTTTCTTAACGAAATTGCGAGGTCTGCTCAAAAAGTATTGCAATTTTTGTTTCGTATTAATTAATATCTCGAATAAAATACATTTATATCTACGTTTTTCCCGACTCTTGAAACAAACACTGCAAATTATTACTAAAAGGTTTATTATTCTCATGCACACTGTTGTGTCTTCCGAGACCCATCCCGTTCGATTCAGCCTTGAATACATAGGCGGGCGCTATATCTTCGTTCAACGCATTTCTACAGGAACATTTATGGCGAACAAAATGTAGGGACTAGTTAGCTGAGAGTACTCCGAAAGTTTGATCGAAATCGTTAGAGCCGTTTTTGAGAAAATGGGAATACCGATAAATTGATATTCGACAAATCTCCTTTTCTGTGTTAACTTGGCTCATATCTCCGTTCAAAATATATATACAGAAATAATTATACAGAACGAAATGTTGGTATGGGACTCTAAAAGACACTCCATTAGGATTTATCACATCTGGTGAAGAAGTTACCCTGGAATTTACGGAAATGTTCGAAAAAACGTTATTTTCGACACATTTTGATTTTTATCTCTGTTCAATGGACCGTCACAGTAACATTTATTCAGAACAATATGTAGGTATTAACTATTTGAAAACATCCTGTGAGTTTGGTGAAAATCGCTGAAGCCGTTTTTCCAAAAAGCGTAAAAAACCTGTTTTTGCTTCAGGGGCCTATATCTCCGTTCACCGTATTTTCATGGAGATATGTATGGAGAAGAAAAGTTAGGTATTGATTAGTAGAAGATAATTTGAAAGTTTAATCAAAATTTAAAAAAAATAGTTTTCATCTAGTCGTCTCTTCCCTTTCTTTTGACTGTATCTCAGTGGCTTCACAGCAAAATTGTTAAGCGGGAATACTCAACTTCTGGTGTGGTGACCCACTTGAGGGGCAGCAAGGGGGTTGTTCTCTCTGAGCGCCCAGAGAGTGGTAACTCCCTATAATGCTAAGATAGGTGAGTTGTGTTCATCTAGTCTGAGAATTGACGGTTTCGAACCACAGCTCTCCATGCACTTCTGGTGCAGTGGTCATCTTTAAGGTTGGCTTAGGAAGGGTTCTTCCCAAATATCCCTGAAGCAATGACTGACTCCCTTTAACGTCTTTACGACAGGTTTTTCGCCCATTGAAACGCCCTAAAATATAAATACTGATAGGTGCGTTGTATATAATTATGTTAAATCCAGAAAGGTATACAAATATCTGGTGCGTTGCAACACACAACTTTCCTTAGCTCTACAACAATTCACTTTGTACATGGCTAATTCTATTTAATCAATTCATTTATCACTCAGTTCCTTTGAACTGGGTCAAACAACACGTAACAGCAGGAGGAAGCGGTAGCGCTTACAGTTCCGGAATTTATTGTGCTGCTCATACTCATTATAGGACCATTATTGAGCAATTGGTACACAGAAAATTAATGAGGCTGTAAACTCGAATTTTTTGAATAAGGATAGTAATTACTTTTGCAGAGCTAATAGGTAATAACTGTTAGAACTGGTAGTAAGCAAAACGGCGGTAGTTGAAATTCAGGAATTTCTGAAGTGAGCCCCATGTACCTCATGAGCGTTTTTAAACACTCACACTTTAGGTATTGGATTGGACTACAATACTGATTTTCTTTAACTTTCTACTAACATTCCAGCGGAGTTTATAAGGAAAAAACTGCGCTAAAAACTCTTTTCGTCGAAAATTTTGATTATTTATTGTGCTGCTCTCGTCATTTTCCCACGAATGGGAATTTTACGGTACAGTTGCCTTATTGAGAGCTATCAATATGAAAAATTTAATCAAAATCGTTAAAGCTGTTTTTGAGAAAAAAATTGGTGTTTGATCACTATGATGACTATAGTTAACTTTCGGTGGATTTTGCTCGTACTTTATTTTTGCGTCCCATGGTAACCTGTAGGCTAGACATCAAGTTTCAGCTGATTTGATACGGTTGTTTTCTCTAAAAACCACTCTAAAATCGATTACGTCGAAAATTTTGATTATTTATTGTGCTGCTCCAAAGCACAAATTTGGATAAGTTACCAGTTACTGCTAGGAAGACTGGAGCTGGCTCCATACCGGATCTATTTTAGGAGAAATGAGAAATGGGCCTCCAGTGACCAATTGAAGACAAGCTGAAGCACGTCCATCAAAACAACCGAAATAGGTGTCAAAAATGAACTGAAAATTGTAAGTGGGCTGCCTTGTTAGTAAAAGAAAGAGACACTAGCGCCTATATAAACCCACAAAAAATCAAATATTGAAACACGAAACCCGTGAAAATCTGCAATACTTTTTGAACAGACCTCGAATAATTCTCTTGATTGTTGTTTGGCTCTCGGACGTTCAGCATCGCTGTATGAGAGTTGGAGAGTGTGAGCTGTGAGCTCAGGAAACGCCTATACTATTAATGCAAAATATCTACATCTAGTAGCTGGCAGGTTGGCATATTCAAATGGTATGCCCCTGCCCCTTCTACGGGGCCAGTAAGGTATGTAGGCGTTTCTTCTTACATTCTTTTTGTTTCTTGCTGTCCTTAGGAATTGGAATCCCCTCCTCTTCAATAGATGATAATAGCTCATGCATGTCCTTGAAATCCAAATGAGACGGAGATCATCTTTGTCATTAGAAAAACCTCCGTCGTCATCAACCGCTGAAATCACTAATAAAAGTAGTTGGGCTTCAAAAATTCCCTCTTCCAGTCTTCACCTGCTGATAGTTGTCTAGGTTTTTCTGTCTACTGCTCGCTCAGAGTAACTGGTCGTTTCTAAGTAAATCCACGCTGATATTTGCAAGGGTCGATTCTAAATCGCTGTGTTAAAATCGGAATTCCCACTTTCCCACACTTGATGTACATCCATTGTACTTCGCTGTACGTGGGAATTAATTGTTACTAGTATGCGTACGAACTCAAAACCCTCTGAAACATGAAGATCCAAATAAAAATAAAAATAATCTATTACAACTCTCTTTCTTCCTGCTTCGTTGGGCAGAGGAAACTAAAAAGATATTATTTGAGAATGCGCAGCGCAGCTGTCATAATGAACCTTTGAAGGTGCACCAGGTCTGGTAATAAGCGCAATTATTTGGTAGGATAGTGGAAGCCCTGGGAGTCCCATCGTGAATTCGATAACGCCCTTGTGTTTACTTGAATGGTAAAAGAAACAAAATGCTGCTCAATGAAGGGTTGATGTAATTTCTGTATCTTCACAGCTCGCATTTAATTTCGTGAATGCTAAAGTAACTTCCTGTCTTGTAATAGCTCTCCGATTGATAGACAATATACAGTTTTTGCTACGTCGAGTGCTCACGTTTGATTTATATCGTCTGAACGGAGTACTATACTTAAGAAACGTTTAATTAGACCCGTTAATATTGGGAGGTAAGTAATCGTTTACTCAATGAAGCAATATTTTTCATCCGTTGTGATTTTGTCGTAAAATTTGTTAGTTCGTTACATTAAATTTGTACTATTTTCGTTTTCGATGTACTCATTTGTTTTATGTTCGTTCTCAAAATAGGCAGGTAACTAAATGAACAATGCAGCTATCAAAGGTAGTCCCGTCAAAACTAATACTATTAGAATTGATGATTACAAGTACGATGGAATTTGTGCAGTATGACTTAGATGGTGGTAAAACACGGGGCCTGTAACCTCTGGTTCCCTCGTCAATAAAATTAGGGGCAAAAACACGCGTTTACCCTTTCCCCTACATAGACAATGCGTCTTCTCTTCTTCGTCTCGCTACACTTCTGATTTATACGCAGGATTTTCAGTGTGACCTGTTTTTATTTATTTTATTTTTTATTTTTTGAAACGGTGGATGCAGGTGATACCCTCACTGTAGCCACAAACGAGCCTATTGTAAGGGCGTCCATTGTCCTCAGATCATGGCCCCCCTGCACCACCCCCAAGCCCCACGGCACTGGTCTCACTTGGTGTGACGTGACCTATACACCCCCACCACCCCTGCACAAGGCGGAGGATATCCGCAAGTTCTGCATTCATGACACGACCTCTTCTGGCTAAAGAAGGGGCCTCCCAAACACACAATGGTGCCATGCCGCGACACGCAAAACACGTGCTTAGCCGTCTCTAGCTCCATCTCACAGAACCTGCATACCTGTACCTTGTACTTGTCAATATTAGCAAGGTGGTACCTGTCACGAAAATAGACGAACATTTTAGTAACAAAAAGGAAATAACTGTAGGAGTCGGATCCCACTCGAAACTAAAATAATAAAAGGGTAAACTTAAAGAAATCAACAGGAACGACTAAAGGTAAAATAAAATTTAATTTGGGGAAAATAAATAATAAATGACCTTTTGGTTTAAAATGAATCTAAAATAATAATTGTCCTTGTATACCTGCCTATGGCATGCCGAAACTAAATAAACAAAAATAAATGACCAACTTCAGGAGCGTTGTCTTCTCTCTTCGTTTGAATGGCCTGAAATTTGGAAAATGAGAAGTCAGAAGGCGGGAGACGTCGCGGGAGATCGGGACTGTCCGTAGTGGGAGAAAAAGGGAGTACGAGGTATCAACGAAAAAAAAAAGGGACGAGAGGCTGACGAAGTGTTCGCGGCACAGGGACCTGATTTCTTGGAAACCCTACACAACTTGCCACTTTCTCCGTAGCAGCGCATCGGAAGCGTTGCAGCTCGTCGGTAGCGACGATCCGGTTCAGCGGACGTTCACCCACCGAATTGCCGCTGCTCCAAAGGCGTATTTTACGGCACATACCTCAGCGGACAGTGATTTGTGACAGGCCACATATGATCCTCATATCCTTCCTCCCCAGTGCAAGTACCTCCTTAGCCCTCCCTTTGGAGAGTCGGATGAAGAGTTTTGACTGCTCAGTGTGACCTCATTATCCAGTGGAGGTAGAGAGCAGATGCTCAAAGGATATCTCAGGTTATTGCTGAGAAGTACTTCATTTGAGGCTTAGTTTCGTGTGACTCTGTTATGTCTCCTAACTGACAAATCGTTCTGTGAGGAGATACTCATGCAATTGAAATTGACAAAGTACATAGTTTAAGTAGTTCGTTTTAAGCAAAAAGTACGACATTTCACAATATGCGCACAAAACTCGAATTAATTGAAACACAATCTTACCAGCAATTCGAAAGCATAACTTCTTCGTATGAATTTGGGAGTACTCTGTAAATGTGATTAAATATCAATGTGAATGGAACTTAAATAAAAGTAAGCGGATCCTTGAAAAAAGTTGAAAGAATCCCAGGACCCTTCCTAGGGACCTTCAAGTGAATGTCAGGTCTGAACGATGAGGTAATACTGTGAGTGTAGGGGAATCTTCTTACTTTCCTTGGCTCTGCGAACTAGAAAGGAAAATTCTGTATCGGCTGAAAAAATTGAACTCTCTTGAAATCTTGACTTTTAAGACCTACTACTAAGGAGGGGGTATGCCAGGTTGACAAATATCTGGCAGAGTGATTCCCCTCCGGTACTGCAGCAGCCATTAAAGCCATGAGCTCGAGTGCAGGTAGATGGTGAAGAGACAGATCTCTGCTAATAGCAACTGGCCTCCACCAGGCTCTTCCATTGCATGCATGGATCAGCAGCCACATACTCCTTGCCCCTTTTGAGCAGTGAGATTCTGAAACTTGCTGACTAGATGTGTGAATAGTTATGAGAAACCTCAACTGCTGAGTCTGAAAACGCTATTTGGGAAAATGGTCTGTCTTTGAACTTGACTGGGTAAAACTGGTGGACGAAATCAGCTCGAACTTGATACCTAGCCTGCAGGTCACCACAAGACGCCAAAATGAGGCTGTGTGCAAAATCCGCCCAAAACTAACTATAATTACCATAGTGATCAAAACACTTAATTTCTTCCTCCCCCCGACCACCCAAGAATGGCTCTAACGATTTTGGTTAAATTATTTCTATGGGCAGTTCTTGTTGGGTGCACGAGAGGTGGAGTTGAGGAACGAAATAAAAAGAAACTTGGTGAGCGCGAGGAGGACTGTATTATATGTGCAATGAATATTTGAGTATATATGGGTGCGACTCAGCGTATGCGGGAAACTGTATCGGAAGGAGAGTGCGCACTGTATGGGTCAAGAGTTGATAGAGGATTGTCTATCTGTACGAGCACTGGGAGAATAGTGGTGTATCTAGGAAGTGCGGTGTGTCTTGGAGAAGGAGGTAAATCGAGGGAAAGTACAAAAGGGGAAATCCGTTGTCATAGGAAGTTAACCCAAAGGCAATCGCTTAGTTTAGAGGAGAAGCCAACTAAATGGGAAGTTCTCGGCCTTCCCCGCGGCATATTATGATAAGGGCCAAACACACCTGGGAAAGACTTGCCTTTCAGCATGTTCCGAACAGTTCTAAATAATTGAACAATACCGTGAAAGTCTCATCTGTGGGAAAATGGCGAGAGAAGTACAATAAATTACCCAACGTTTCAGCAAAAATCGATTTTAACGCAGTTTTCTCCAGATAAATTCAAGAATTCAAATGTTCCTAGGGTCTGCAGAAAATTTGATGTGGTATTGATTGTGATCAAGTAACTATACGATAATAGTTTGATAACGCTCGTAAGATACTCTAGAAATTCCGAAATGTCAACCCTCACCGTTTCACTTGCTACCATTTCTCTCAGTTTTTACCTGATAATTCTGAAACGGTGATTGTTGTCGTTCTAATTTAAAAAATCATGTTTACAGTCTCATTAATTTTCAGATGGTGCAAGTAGGAGCACCACAATAAATTCCAGAACTGTAAGCGCAACTGCTCTCTGCTGCCATGAAGTTCACACGAACTAAAGGAAATTCCAGTTAATTTACGTAGAGCTAAAGAAAGCTGCGTGATGCGTCGCACGAGACGTTTTTTGTAATGAATCATCACAGATAAAATTAGGAGGAAGATCTTGCACATTGTACGAGAATTTAGTGAGGAGGGCTAAGCACTACACAAACTGCGCTAAACATTCGGAGGCACACCCGCCCAGTGTGAGCAGTATCAATATAAACTGGTGGGCTGTCGTGAGATTATCTTTACAAAAACTGTGTGGAATCGTTCGAAATAGCGTGGCAAGTGCTGTTGGCGTAGCTGAGGGCGGCGGCGTAGCTAAAGGGTGTCCCAAAATTAACGCAAGATTTGAATTAAATTAAAAACACAGTTTTTAGTCCTTTGATTGTAATTTTTTTATTGATTCATAAAGTACATAGGATAGGGTTATTTATGGAATAACACATCGGGCAAATGGCCTCCGCGGCTTTGCATACACATATGCGCTCGTTTATCGAAATTTTCCATGACCGTTCTGCATAAATGTGGCTGAATTTCGTTGATGCAACGTTGAATCTCCTCCTTTAATGCACGCGTTGTTGTGGGCTTGTTGACGTAGACCTGTGATTTTAGGTAACCCCATAAAAAGAAATCTAATGGTGTTAAATCACACGATCTAGGGGGCCAATTCTGATCACCGGAACGAGAGAGTACACGACCTGGAAAAATCAGCATTCATTTGTTGTTGCTCAATAATCCATTCAACAAACTCTCTTCGCTGTGCATGGTCATTGGGCTTCAGTAGTTGTGTTATTTGAATTTTGTAAGCATGGAGACAGAGATCTTTAGTGAGTATACGCTGTAGAGAGCTTCTTGAAATTTGCAATTCTTGTCCACGACGCCGAATTGAGGTTCCTGGATTGCCACTGACATTCGCGTGCACTGCCTCTAATTGACATTTGAGCGGCTTGTTTTTGGACGACCAGTGTGTTTGGCATCTCCCACGGATCCTGTCTCTCGGAATTTTTCAATTAATTGCTTCACAGTTGACGAAGTTAAAACACTATTCCGACCATATTTTGTCTGAAATTTTGGAACTACGGCCGCCAAGCATTCATTATTTTTTAAATATTGCTCAACAATGAAGACACGTTCTATTGCGTAACGCTCCATTTTTACTAACCCTAAACTGTCAACTGCCGATTTATTTTGTTTTTAGGGTTGGCAACACTGTACTGCATAAATGGCGGCAAATTCAAATCTTGCGTTAATTTTGGGACACCCTTTAGAAGGCACTTACTTACTCTCCAGTAACTAAACATCAGAAAAAATATATGCAATGGCTGAACATATTTGTTGTTTGTCCAATATTTTGTTCGGGCGTGCTTCCAAGCTTTGTGGGGAGCGCCATAATTAGGAATACTGATCCTTTAAAAGAGCGTACAGGTTGGTTCCACCTTCCAAAACGCTGGAAGTTTCCCTTCAACCAAACCAGTAGGGTCGCTCAATGAACTATTGCTGCTTGAGCGCCGTGAAAATACCTGATATTATTTAAATTGTTCCTCGTTTTCAGAACTCAATGACAGCGAGGAAGAAGATGACGTCGTCGTGCTGGATTCTAAAGGTTAGTACTGGAGTATTTTTACATTTTGTCTTATTTAAAAGTTTAGTGAATAAGTTGCAAATGTGTAATTCGAAGGACTCTCAAGGCGATAAAAAGTCAGTGATTGGTGTGAAATGTGGTCCTATATTTTTTGAAATTGAAAAAGATTCATGGAGCTTTACAACTTGGTAACCTAAGCTCAGTTACTTAATAGGTGTCCTAGGTCAGGCTGAATTAATGTCATTGGGAACACGTAAGCTACTAGGCTCCCTTTGTTAGTACCCTCGGTTGCTACTGGCAGTTGGCAATGCATTTGCCCCTTATCCAATCTGCAACCGTAGGCTGCCAGCCATTTGTGTCTCAAGGTTTGCCCATGCCTGAGCGATGTTCGTGTGGCGCTTTATGGCTGCCCAGGATTGAAGATGGTGGCTTGTCTGTCCTTGATTTGGAATACACGGTTGTGCACACTACTGCATAAAGGGGGCAATCAAACATGACCTGAGCCGCATCTACTACCTCCTCAGTGTCACACGGGCAGTCGTTGAAGTCTCTTTGTCTGAAGGACATCAGGCTGGTGTTGAAAGCCTCATAGCCCGACAGCAATTGGATTGTAGGGAACTTGAGACGCCACCATTGGTGATCCAGATAGTATTGAATGGTAGGTATCAGAGCCCACAGGGGTTCCTGTATTATACTCCATTATGACTAATCCTTGATCCTCTGACTCGCCAGCCATCTGTGGTCTCCTCCCGCAGCAATGTTGGGTCTAGGGAGTCCAGCCCACCGCTGTATGAGTCCAGGGTGCCTCTGATGCTAAACTTGATCGCCTCTGGGTCGAGGAGGAGTTTCAGCGGGCATGCTGGAACCTGTTACTGCCAAAAGTGTTGTATTAGTTTCACCAAGAATTGGGGCAGTTCGTCCCACGGCTGAGACCAAGGTCGAAGACCAGAGACTGTGACGTGTTGTCTCTGTCTCTTCTGCATGAACTATGGGCTGAGACTGTGGCTGCAACTAAAACATCATTCATTTATTTAGTCTGTCGATGAAGTTAGTTGCGTAATTGTGCTGTCTGAGTCATTAATTTACACTCTAATGGAATGCCAAGTAATAGAGTTACTACTGGAAGAAGGAGAAGGCGATGGTTTGCTCTTATATTATTATTACAATCTCATAAAAGATTACCTATTAACGAATTACATTTAATTTGAGTACATCATATATCACAGGGTGCTGCGCGATCTCTTCTATAAGCTTTTCACTGTCTTCGTCATGAAATGCAGTCATTTTTACTTTCCTTGGCTCAACAAAGTAGAAAGGAAAGTTATGTAATCGGCTGAAAAAAAAAATTTTGAGTTTTCTTCAGATCTTTACGTTTCACAGACCCTCCTGAGTCCGAAAAACACTATTTGGGAAAATGGTCTGTGTGTCTGTGAACGATTTTTAGAGAAAACCACCGTACCAAATCAGCTCAAACTTCATATCTCGCCCGCAGGTAATCATGGGACGCCAAAATAAGGGTATGAACAAAATCCACCGAAATTTAACTATAGTTATCATAGTGATCAAAACACCAAATATTTTTTTTCTCAAAAACGGCTCAAACGATTTTGATTAAATTTTTTATATTGATAGCTCCCAATATGGCAACTATACCATACAATTCCCATTTATGGGAAAATGACGAGAGCAGCACAATAAATTGCCAAAACTTTCGACGTAATCGATTTTAGAGTGGTTTTTAGAGAGAACAACCGTACCAAATCAGCTCAAACTTCATATGTAGCCCGCAGGTTACTATGGGACGCCAAAATAAGGGTATGAGCAAAATCCACCGAAAGTTAACTATAGTTATCTGTATATGATCGGGAAATACAGATTATGCTCCAAATTGTAAGCGTTCAGTATTCACCTGCGTATGACTCACGATGGTGCACAGGAATTAAGAACGTGGACTGTATATAACAACTAACTTTAACAAGTAAATATATTATTGAAAATAAATAACAACAACGAGGATGAAAGAAAACGGTGGCGATTGTTGAGCTGTTGAGGATGATGGTGAAGCGGAAGCAGTTCATGCGTGAAAAAGAAAATGGTTCGACCGACCTGGAATCCAGACGGATGGTGCAATTGGATGAGTGCACTTTGTGGATGGAGGACTCCTCCGTAAATAAATCTGCAGCTTTCTGAGGAAACTTTCCTGAGTCGAACGCCGACACCAGCGGCAGAAATAGGTGTCGCCGGCGTGGCCACCAAACGTGAAACAAAACGGCTTGGGAGAACGTCTCACACTCGTTACGCAAGGAAGATAGAATTGCAACTAACTGAGATTTGTCCGTGATCTAGGGCAATCGTTGAATCAACGCAGGCTTGAGGTCGGAGCAAGTAGTCCGCGATAAGGACGCCGACCCGGCGATAATGTCATTGTTCGGCACTGGGCAAGGGGGTTTGTTGCCGGATCTCCAAGGTGAATAATGAACATGTGTCCCCAACACTGCAACTTCACTTTGACCCACAACAATGAATATTCCGCCCAACAAAATTTACATTAAATTTTAGGATAGGTTAGGATTGGGAAGGATGAAGATTCTCTGAATCAGTGACCTGTCTGATGGATACTAGTTTTGATACTGGTCTCGAGAAGATTCCAGAGGTAGTCTGAATATCCACCACTCGCACAATTCCATCACTGCCAGGGTAAGCCTTGATGATCCTCCCCAGCGTCCATCGTGAAGGTGGGTCTTTAAATCCTTGAGGATCACCACCCCCAACTTGCATGTTGGAAGAATTTTCAATCCACTTTCTTCTTTCTTGGAGCGTGTGGAGGTATTCGCTCTTCCATCTCTTCCAGAAAATGTTGTATTCGCTGTTGGACCAGCTGCCACCGTGACAGTCGATTGTCTGGAAGATCCAGCAGCATGGCTTGGCCGAGCAACAAGCGGAGCTCCAATCAAGAAGTGGCCTGGTGTCAGGGCCAGGCTTTGGGGATCCTCTGAAATGGGGCAGAGGGCTTTAGAGTTCAGGATGGCCTCAATTCGACAGAAGATGGTCGATAGTTCTTCAAAGGTAAATACAGTATTACCTGAGACTTTCCGAAGGATACCTTTAGCTGACTTCACACCAGCCTCCCAAAGGCCTCCAAAATTAGGGGTGGCAGGTGGATTGAATGACCAGTCGATTCCACGAGAGCCAAATGGCCAACTATTGCATCTTTAGTCGACTCATCAAGACACCAGGTGTGCAGCTCCTTCAATTCTCGGTTGGCTCCAACAAAGTTCATCACAATCAGAAAACATCCTTGCTGGCAGTCCTCTTCGGGATATAAACCTATCCAGAGTAGCAAGAAAGGTGGGAGTCGAAAGACCTGAGCCCAGCACCAAATGACCAGCCTAAGAGCTCATGCAGATAAAAATGCATAACCAAGCCTTAGATATTATGGCCTTTCGACGTGGAGAGTCCTTAATTAGGAAGAATCCAGCAAAGTCCACGCCTACATTAACAAAGGCCTCTTCTCCTGCAAAACGAGAAGAGGGAAGGTTGCCCATAAAGGGTGCCTTAGGCTGCTTCAGTAGCCTTGCACACAAGTTATGCATCGGTGAGTTCGTTGCCTGACCAAGGATCGACCTGACAAAATCCAATAACGGTTTCAGAGCATAGAGTGGAGTGACGACGGGCCGATGTGCAGGTAAAGTTGGTGATAATAATCGACTAGAAGCCGAGTAAAGTGCAAATTTTTCGGTAGTAAGATAGGAAATCGAGATCCTTCCGGCAGTGGGGCTTTAATTAATCTTCCACCCACTCGTATTATGCCCTGTCGATCCATAAATGGGTTAAGTCGTGCTGTAAGGCGGCATGTCGAGCTTTCGTTTTTCTACGATATCAGGAAAGTGGTAGGACTGAACGATGCGTATATAAATTCTCTCCAGCCTTTCTGGTATTCTTGTGCACTTATCACTGGCAGTGCATGTAACACTTCCTCTTGAGTTGCATGTTCCCATGTTTTACGGGTTCGCTCTACTGACATTCCCAGATGACGGCCAACGGACCACGGCCTTCAAGAAACGAACGACATATGCCATAATTCGCAAAATCCGACCATAAGAGGAGAACTTTTCCATCCATGGAATTAGGCTTGAAACCGTCAATTCAGCAGCCAAACACGTCACCTCTCCTTCAATTCTGGAATTTCCTTACACGTAATCTGGGCTATATTCTTAACGGCCATTGCTCGGCGGGTTGGCACAACCATTCTGGACCATGTATCCATTGGGTATGTGAAAGGAATGCTGACGGCAACAGACCTCGGATGAACAGTCAGCCGGTTATCGCAGCGGACGTGATACCAATCTGAATCTGTGTATTCTCGGTAACCTCCACAACTCTGTTGGCTACCCACATTTTAAGTTTGGATGGTTCCTTTCTGAGCCAGGCCAATGCCACGGTAGAGTCGGAAACCACATACAACGAGAAATGTGGAGGCGATCCAAATAAACGAGAAGGGACTTGTATAGGCGGCTGAGCAGTAGGACACCTAACAGCTCTAAACGAGGAATGGTGAGGGGTTTTAAAGGCCAATTCGTTTTGGCTTTGATAAGATGTTGTGGCACCACTTGCCTTTGAACTCTCAAATATATCACCGCTCCATAAGCCAACTCTGAAGCGCCGGAGAACCCAATAACATCTATTCTTTCCGCCTTTACGACAGGTATGTGGCGCTTATGAGTAATTTGCTCATTAAGGGCAATTCGGACACCAAATTGGCCCAATCTGACGCAATGTTCGTGGGTACTGGCTCATCCCAAGCAACCTTGGCCTCCCAGCAGCGCTGCAGAATTATTTTTGCAAAACACACGACAGGAGAAACATAACCCAAAGGGTCAAATATTCGCAAGAATTGAGGAGAGGATAGATCGCTTTGTAAAATTTAACTTAGGAGCATCAATCTTGTATCTGAAGACATCTTTGAAGGGATCCCACTGAAGCCCTAGGATTTTAACAACAAGGTTATCGCTCAAGGGACAGGTTCAACAAACCTTGATTCCCAGACTCATCTCCTAGCAAAATTGGTTCATTTGATGTCCATTTGCTCAATTCGAATTTTCCTTTGCCAGTAAGTCAATTAACTGGCTTTCAAATTGACGGCATCTTCAAGCGTATCAGCTCCAGTCACCACATCATCAACGTAAGTGTCCCATGTCAGAGCAGCCGATGCGTCGGGAAAGGCTTTACCCTCGTCATTGACCAATTGCTGCAATGTGCGCAGGCATAGAAAGGGCGCTGGTTTTGTTCTATAAGTAACCGTTTCCAACTCATATTCCAACAGTTGCTCTAATGGATCAGCGCGCCACCAAATATGTTGGTACACGCGATCTTTAGGATCCACCAAAATCTGACGAAAAGCCTTAACAATGTCAGCTGTAAAGACAACGGCATGTTTTCTGAACCTCAGAAGAACGATTCCAACTGTCGTTTTGTAGCGCAGGTCCGGCATGAAGATAGTCATTTAAACTTCCCTTGGATGTCTTACAAGAAGCATCAAAAATGACTCGCAACTTTGGGTTGGTATCATTTATTTTATAAACACCATGATGAGGATAACATAAGCAGCGGCTTGGATACCAAGGACATGTGATTTAGCCTCTCACATACTCCTCCATGAACTGAATGTAACAATCCTTGAAGACTGGCATTTTAGAATTTCTGCTCCAGGTTCCTAAACCGAACCTTTGCAATTGCACTTGAGGTTGTCAGGTCCGGGGGCGTACCTTTGAACGGCAAAGAAACCATGTAGCGACCTGACTGAGTCCGCTTATGAGTTCGAGTGAAATGTTCCTCACAGTAGGCATCATCAGACGATTCTACGTGTCGAGGCTCAACTTCTTCCGTCAACCAGAACCGCTCAATAACGCCAGACAGACTACATGCTGAGGCCAACAAAGAAGTACCTATAAGTCCGCTGTTCAGGTCGTTGATACCTTCCGCCAACAACGTACCCAAATATTGTTGGGGTCAATTTAGGAAGATTTGGTGCTACATGCACCGGCCTTCCGGAGAGAACTTCAGAAAAGATCACTTCCCAACAGAAGCTCTATTGGCGCAGGTCTCCAAAATTGTGAATGTGCCAGTGTAAAGTTTGTGTATTTCTGACGCATATCAATAGGAATACTTGCTTGAGGATGGTTTCCAGTGATATTATCCAAAACCACTGCCTTCGTTTTTAGGGTGAGATTCGGCGTCAGTAGGACGTAGGAGACAATCCAGAACACCGTAGGTATGAGCAACAGCCACCTCTCCGATACCCCCTAATACTCAACTCACATTTTGTTGGCTGAATCCAAGCCTGTCGACGCAACCCTTGTAATGAATGAGTAAGTCGATCCACTGTCCAATATCATTCTCACATTGTGAAAAATTCCCAAAGGGGTCTCTAATTTGTCCGACAACCGTTCCCAAAACAACACCATCTCGATTTGACGAACCGCCCAACATGGCACTGCCAGTCGGGGCAATAGAGTGGTGTAGCTAAGCTTGAGTCTGAGGCCGAAAAGCTATTTGCCTCATTATTTCTTGCAATGGCAAATGAAGCCAAGAATGGTGTCTTCCATTACAATACTCACAAAACTTGCACTGGGACACTCCCTAGAAAGGTGTTGGACAGAGAGGCAAATTCGACACCCAATCCATCTTTTCAAGAGGTCAAAACGTTCCCTAGAGATACGGACTTAAATTTCTCACAGTGTTGAAGGGAATGCTTGGCCTACAACAGGGCAAGCCGGATCTACTTCAGAAGAACTAGCCCTCCTTTGGTGCTGAACTTTAAGTTTACATTCGGCCTTTCCAGAGGCCAGCAGCACACTTTTGGGGTTATTATGCGATGAAGACTGATTGTGTCTGTACGAGCGATACTGAGAAGACGATGACTGAGTGTTAGTTGTAAGTCCCTTGCCAGCCCCACTAAGGTTCAAAGCTGTAAACTCTCCCATCAGAACTCCTGAAGGGAAACAAACTTTGGAAATTCTACCCCAGATTCTTCCTTTCAAAGGCATGGCGCGTACCTGGGTCAAGACATCTCACTGCCAAAGTCAACAAAATGAAATCATCAGCATTTTCGATGTTCAAAGATTTGAACGCCTGTACACTTTCACAGACGTTAGTCAGGAATTTTGGAGAGTAGGTATTGTAAGGGAAGTGGAAAGTTGCTTAAAATCCAGAATTTTATTTAAATAGGTGGCTCCAAGAACACGTTTATTATTATAATTCTATTGAGCAAATCCCACGCCTGCGTATAGTTTGCTTCCAAAAATGGCAAACCTTTAATAAGGGTAAGTGCATGACCTTCCAAAGAACCAATCAACGCTCGGTACTTTTCCATATTAGGAATCGATTCATCTCCATGTACTAGTGCGGTGAAACTATCACGATAGAACGGCTATTTTTCCAAGTTCCCGTCGAATTTGGGCAACGTCTCGACCGGAAAATTAACCCGCAACACACGGGAAGTCGGAGTTGCGAACTGAAGAGGAGGTATTATGAGCGGCCACAGGAGGCCGCTCAAAGTCTTTAAAATTGCTAAGGCCTCGTAGTAATACCGGTCACAACTTTGCTGGAGGTCCTTTTCCGATTGAGATGGGAAGGAATCAATCGAATCATTCGCCAGTGAACGTCAATGATTTCGTTCCATAGATTCTTGAAATCCGAATAGTGTGTTTTTATTTCTTCCATCATTCCACGGAACATTACAACCTTTGAAGGTACTCCCGGCAAGATCTCTACCAAATCTAGTGATGCTTTGAATTTTAGCTTCAACTATGCTCAATTTCACTTGGATACCTCGAATTTTTTTGTTTCATCCATTATGGGAAAAGGGATAGGAAAGATATAGTTGAGGAATTGGAAACAAACCCAAAAATATTTGACAACTAATGATCTAACCCCTGATTAATTGAATTGGTTTAACAAAGTAACAGCAACAAATTTGTCAACTCAGATCGGCAAAGGCTAAGTCTCGCATACGCTTCAGACAACCGCGTACTCACGCGTTAACTATTCACGCGTAGTTGTGTAAAGGAAACTGACTTCAAAGTACAATTTCTCCCGACATCACGCAAATAAATCCAGCAAATGCCTATGAGAAACAAATAAAAATAAATCAAGCTTAATAACAACAAACACAAATAACATGCAAAGACGAGGCTACAGTTATAACAGGTCTATTAACTTAACAAACGAAAGACTTGATCAAACAAGATACTGCTATTTACTGCTTTACTTTCTGGGCTGAGAAAATCATCCGACCCTGAATAGGACCAATGTATTTGATCGAAATACAGATTATGCTCCAAATTGTAAGCGTTCTGGGTATTCACTCCGTGTATGACTCCTACGATGGTGCACAGGAATTAAGAACGTGGACTGTATATAACAGCTAACTTTAAGAAGTAAATATATTATTGAAAATAAATAACAACAACGAGGATGAAAGAAAACGGTGACGATTGTTGAGCTGTTGAGGATGATGTAGGGAAGCGGTAGCGGAAGTTCATGCGAAAAAGAAAATGGTTCGGACCGACCTGGAATCCAGACGGATGGTGCAATTGGATGAGTGCACTTTGTGGATGGAGGACTCCTCCGTAAATAAATCTGCAGCTTTCTGAGGAAACTTTCCTGAGTCGAACGTCGACACCAGCGGGCAGAAATAGGTAAGCGCGGCGGTGGCCACCAAACGTGAAACAAAAACGGCTTGGGAGAACGTCTCACACTCGTTACGCAAGAAAGACAGAATTGCAACTAACTGAGATTTGTCCGTGATCTAGGGCAATCGTTGAATCATCGCAGGCTTGAGGTCGGAGCAAGTAGTCCGGCGATAAGGACGCGACCCGGCGATAATGTCATTGTTCGGTACTGGGCAAGGGGGGTTTGTTGCCGGATCTCCAAGGTGAATAATGAACATGTGTCCCCCAACACTGCAACTTCACTTTGACCCACAACAATGAACATTCCGCCCAACAAAATTTACATTAAATTTTAGGATAGGTTAGGATTGGGAAGGATGAAGATTCTCTGAATCAGTGACCTGTCTGATGGATACTAGTTTTGATACTGGTCTCGAGAAGATTCCAGAGGTAGTCTGAATATCCACCACTCGCACAATTCCATCACTGCCAGGGTAAGCCTTGATGATCCTCCCCAGCGTCCATCGTGAAGGTGGGTCTTTTAAATCCTTGAGGATCACCAATTCCCCAACTTGCATGTTGGAAGAATTTTCAATCCACTTTCTTCTTTCTTGGAGCGTGTGGAGGTATTCGTTCTTCCATCTCTTCCAGAAATGTTGTATTCGCTGTTGGACCAGCTGCCACCGTGACAGTCGATTGTCTGGAAGATCCAGCAGCAGTTAACTATAGTTATCATAGTGATCAAAATACCAATTTTTTTTCTCAAAAACGGCTCTAACGACTTTGAAAAATTTTTTTATACTGATAGCTTCCAATATGGCAATCACTCCATAAAATTTCCATTCGTGGGAAAATGACGAGAGCAGCACAATAAATAATCAAAATTTTCGACGAAAAGAGTTTTTAGCGCAGTTTTTTCCTTATAAACTCCGCTGGGATGTTAGTAGAAAGTTAAAGAAAATTGGTATTGTAGTCCAATCCAATACCTAAAGTGTGAGTGTTTAAAAACGCTCATGAGGTACATGAGGCTCACTTCAGAAATTCCTGAATTTCAACTATCGCCGTTTCGCTTACTGCCAGTTCTAACAGTTATTACCCATTAACTCTGCAAAAGTGATTATTATCCCTCTTCAAAAAATTCGTGTACAGCCTCATTAATTTTCTGTGTACCAATTGCTCAATAATGGTCCTATAATGAGTATGAGCAGCACAATAAATTCCGGAACTGTAAGCGCTACCGCTTCCTGCTGCTGTGACGTGTTGTTTGACTAAGTTCAAAGGAACTGAGTGATAAATGAATTGAGTAAGTAGGATTAGCCATGTACATAGTGAATTGTTGTAGAGCTAAGGAAAGTTGTGTGTTGTAACGCACCAGATATTTTAATAATAAACACGCGCTTCCGATACACTCCTGGTCTGGGGTGGAGACAGTCTTGCTGTCTTCAGTGTCGAGTCTTTATCGGACGCGCTTACTGGCAACTATACAAACTCCAACGACCTGGGACGCTCGTTGTTTCTGGTCTCAGTCACGGCGCAAACCATCCTCTGAAGAATGATACTTTTGTGCATCCCACCCTCAGCCTTTACGTCAGTTGATTGGTTTCGCGATACGTTTTGGTTTATGCTTCCTCCTCTTCATTATTTGGCTAAAAATGTTTAAGAGTTGGTAAAAACTCCTTAATTTTTGGCTGAGCAAGCTATCAAACTGTTCAGGTGTAAGGACATATTACTACACGAGTAGATAACTGGTATTAGAGACTAAAGTTAACGTACCTGTTAGGTGAGTCCGTCTCCTCTGGCTTGTGAGTTACTGTGGGCAAGCGCTTTCGATGTAAAGACATCATCGTCTGGCCGTTAAGTCAGTACTCAGAGTACTGACTTAACGGCCAGACGATGATGTACGTTAACTTTAGTAATTTGCCTACTGGCGGACATAACCCAATTTCTTTAATACCTGGTATTAGAGAGTTAATTGCCCTCGAGAAGAAATTAAAATACGAGTTGGCCCACTTTCAAATTTAGCAATCTCAAGAGTCTGAATGATTTGGTCTGCGACTGAACACATCGGCATTTTCAGGGCACCTACTTATCTCCTTGCCTTTGCCGTTCCCTTTTTACCTATAGCTGAAGTGTTTGGGTAGATGGCGATCTGCTGGCTATACAACACCTGAATACCGCACTGAATGGAACTGTGCACACAGCAAGCCAGTAGAGTACCTACAGACCTGAGCCATGTGGTTGACGTAGTTTTGCTGTATAGTAGCAACCACTGCTTTGGGCTGTTGAACTTGCTATCAACAATTACATCTTATTCTTTAGCTTCGTGTGAACTTGCCTTCAAGTATTGTTTTTGTTTGTCGCAGATATAAAATGAAGAACCCAAGAAAAAACGAGTGGTTCAAGAAAGTCGCGTTTAAGTGTTGCATATTGTAACTTTACTGACAATTGTTATATTTTAAAAGTAATAAATGTGTAATTTTGGGTTTTACGTGCGTTTTTTATAATACTGAAGAGATTTTTCCTAACCAGAAAAGCCTCTTGAGGCTCGCAGAGTAGCCGGAGGAGTGAGAAAGTGAAGAGGATTCTCAGTCCTCCTTGTTATCCTCGTCTCACTCTGTCGGCGTTCACTATGTGCTGAGGCACGAGAATGAGGAAGAGGTTGCTCAGAGGTTCTCATGTCATGCACTCCTCATTACGCCTGAATTCACTCTGAGGGCAGTTTTTGTACTCCAAATGAAAGAATCACACGGAGCCAATGAGCTGGATACAAGGAACAAAGCATGCTCCTCCAGACTTCAAGGGGTTGTGGATGCGTGTGTGTTTCGTCTCGTCCCACTTCGGCAAATGCAGTCTGCGAGGATACTCCACCACAGTCTGGTTTACAGTTTTTTTCCTTATAAACTCCTTTAAAATGTTACTAGTATCATCAGGACAATTCTGGTGGTAGTTTCAACAAATACCTATACGATGAGTCTTTAATAAGATTTACAGGGGCTACTCGGAAATTCTAGGTTTTCAACTGTGGCCGTTTCATGTACTAACTCTGGGAAATTTATTATCTTTTTCCAAAAATCGGGCTTACGCCCTCATTAATTCTCTGTGCACCAAGGCGGTGAGCACAAGCAGCACTACAAATTCCTGAACTGTAAGTGCTGCTGCTTTCTTCTGCCGTGAAGTGATGGTTTACCAAGTTCGAATGAACAGAAGGAACAATAAATTGAATCAGTAGTAGAAGCCGTGAACACAAATGGGTGAGCGTAGAGCTAAGGAAAGCTCTGGGGGGAAATCCGAAGGTGTGACGCAGTGAGACCTACCAACGTCAAAGTCTACCAAATTTGCATAAACTGATTGGGAAGCTAGTTACATTAGTCGCTAGAGCTACAAATCGCTGAATGTAAGTAAGGATGAGGAAAGTTGCGTCGTGTTCGAACATTTCGCCTGACTGGAAGGTTTCGTTACACTCCTGCATTCTAGCGGTGAGCGTTCAAACTATTTTGGTATCAGTCAAATACTAGGCCAACAGTTCCGTCGACTGATACGCCAATCTTGTTGGAAAACATCAGGTGCGCCGCTCTGCACAACTTTCTTTAACTCCAAGTCCATTCACTTGTGTTCTCCGCTTTATCTACTAACTCAATTTAGAGGAAAGTGGCAGAGGTGTTTACCGTACACAGATCGCACAATGTCCTGCCACGCCAGAATCCCTTGGTCATGAATAAAGTCGGAGTTTGAAGGTGTTTGAAGATAAGATACTACACAACTGACGTGGCAGAGCTGAGATAGTTAGCAGGCGAGGAAGAGAGCGTGTGATTGCTTCCCATTCATGTGTTAAGAGGGGGGTTCGGAGATGTTTGGGGATCCGCTGACTCAGGCAAAAATTACTGCGATCATGAGGATTATGAACCATTGTCTTAACCTCTAGACCACAACCGCCCGGGTTCCTTTTAATAGGAGTCAGTCGTTGCTTCTGGAGCGGTCGTCTTTAATGATCGAATTTTTGAGTCCAAAGATGTGTTTGGGAGTTGCCATTTCAAATTCTAAACAGACTGCAACGAATTTACAGCACATTTACGAACGCTAGGGTCATAATGGCTAGATGTGAGCAATCTGAACTTGGAAATGTCCGATTCAGACGAGTCTTCGCGATCTATCAGATGTTAAGGGAATTAAATTGCAAGCTCTTCACTGTTTATGATCTCTTGTTCAAATATCTTCCCAGTTAACTGTTTCCATTCAGCGGTAACTTCTATTTCACTCCAGTCAATCCGCGCGCGGAAACATTCATTGCGACTCTAGCGACGAACGTAAGAACTACTTTAGTTTACCGATCGTTGCACAGATCGCGTCAACTCGAACGTTTCCCGGCAACACTTACGCGAAGTTGAGCGTTTGAAATCTGCGTTCATAAAAATTGACTACGTTGCACATGCATGGCTGGCAATCACACTCTCTCTTTTGCTAACGATCTCAGCTCTTCCACGTCAGTTGTGTAGTATCTTATCGTGTCGAACACCTTGAACCTCCGACTTTATTCATGACCAAGGGATTCTGGCGTGGCTGGACTTAGTGCGATCCGTTACTAGTACGATAATCGCCGATTGGACTTAGAGCTAAGGAAAGTTGTGCAGAGCGGCGCACGTGATATTTTCCAAGAACATTGGCATATCAGTCGATGGTACTGGGTATGAGGGGCTACTCAGGAAATTCGGGAATTTCTACCACGGCCTTTTCACTTACTACCGTTCCTTAACATTTCTACTGGAAAAGTTATTATTATCCTTTTCCAAAAACCCTGCAAATTATTACACAATGGTTTATTATTCTCATGAACAGCTTGACCTAGTATTAGTGCTCCCCCATCCCATTCGATTCAGCATCGAATACTAGTAAACCATACGAAACATGACCTGGCTACAATGGAACTACGGAAGCAAAAAGTCTGATGATTTTGCCCCGTCAGGCGCTTTGAGCGAACCTGTTGCGAGGCGAAAGGGGAGTTGAGCCGCCCGCCCTGCAGCGTTGCCGCCGTTTTTTATTGAGACGGGCGGGAGGGAGGGAGTTCAAACGACGAAACGTTGACTTCCGCTGTAGTTCCCGTGTTGTACTGCGTTTCGTTAATTTTTTTAACCGTTTTTTGCCCATAACAATCATGAGCTTCGTCCGATCGGATTGCCAAGATGGCGGGCACAGCTAGATACCAAATGGGATTTTTGTGCGAAAGAACGAATTTTTTAGACCACGTTAAAGGCACAAAACGGCCCGGACGGCGGACGGACATTGCAAATTTGGAATCTCCAAGTCTTGAAACGTAAAGTATCAAATTTTGAGGGGGGGTTGTAAAAAATTTTTCGTGACCGAAAACATAGGGTTATTATTCAGAATGAATAATAAACCAAAATCGGGCTTACACCCTCATTAATTCTCTGTGCACCAATGGCTCAGTAATGGTAAGGGTGTGAGTACAAGTGGCACAACAAATTCCAGAACTGTAAGTGCTACCGCTTTCTGCCACTGCGAAGTGGTGTTTAACCAAGTTCAAATGAACTGAGTGAAAATTGAATTGAATTAGTAGGAAACGCCATGAAAACCAGTGAGTTTATGTAGAGCTAAGGAAAATTGTGTCATGCGTCGCACCGCACAATTGTTGTTCCCTTTTCACTTTTATCAAAATCGTTTTAGCCCTTTTCGCGAGAAAAAGTATTTGGTGTGTTGATCACTATGGTAACTATAGTTATTTTTGGGCGAACTTCGCTCAGCCCCTTATTTTGGCGTCCCATGGTGACCTGCGGTCTAGATATATCAAGTTTGAGCTGATTTGGTTCGGCCTTTTTCTCTCAAAATCGTTCACAGACACGCATACCATTTTCCCAAATACTGCTTGTCGTACTCAGTGGGTTCTGGAATGTACAGACTTGAAGAGAACTGAAAACATGGTTTTCGCCCGTTTATATAACTTTCCTTTCCACGTCGCTGAGCCGAGGAATGTAAAAAGTGAGTTATGATCACTTATTGTCAGAATCAGAACATCAAATTCTGAGGCACAATCTTTGCATACACTGTCTAGTCAACTCTGTGGGAGAATGGCAGAACTTATTGTTTGTATACTTTTTTTTCGTTTGTCCACATTATTTTGAGATGTAAAAGAAAAAAGTTATGAGTCGTTCAGTAATTAGAGGGAACGGACAAAATGTACCAAAAGGAGGGTTTTATGAACTTTGTTCAAGACCGGAAAAACGATTTTGATTAAACTTTTTGTATGGACAGCTCCCGATGAAAAAACCCTGCAAATTATTACACAATCGTTTATTATTCTCATGAACAGCTTGACCAAGTATTACTGCTCCCCCATCCCATTCGATTCAGCATCGAATACTAGTAAACCATACGAAACATGTCCTGGCTACAATGGAACTACGGAAACAAAACGTCTGGTCGGGGAAATTGGAACAGGGGTGCTTCGAGCGAACCCGTTGTGAGTCGAAAGGGGAGTTGAGCGGCGTCGTTGGGAGGCGAGGGAGCGAGCGGGTGGTTTTTTAATGAGACGGGCGGGGAGAGAGGGAGTTCAAACAATGAAACGTTGACTTCCGCTGTAGTTCCCGTGTTGTACTGCGTTTCGTTAATTTTTTTAACTGTTTTTTGCCCATAAAAATCATGAGCTTCGTCCGATCAGATTGCCGAGATGGCGGGCACAGCTAGATACCAAATGGGATTTTTGTACGAAAGAACGAATTTTTTAGACCACGTTAAAGGCACAAAACGGCCTAGACGGCGGACGGACATTGCAAATTTGGAATCTTCATGTTTTGAAACGTAAAGTATCAAATTTTGAGGGGGGTTGTAAAAAATGTTTGGTGACCGAAAACATAGGGTTATTATTCAGAATGAATAATAAACCAAAACAATACCACATAAAGCTCCCATTTGTGGGAAATTAACGAGAGCAGCGCGATGAGTCTTCAATAACGCTCATAATATATATGTATAAATTATATGATAGATTGTCCCTATCTTGCTGACACCAGCAGCCAGAGGGTATATAACGAGGCAGCGAGGCCGAGCCTAGTGAGTTCTGTTGTAATCGTATTGCTGTTCGTTTGTCCGCGCGCGTCGTCCCTACAAATCCGTTATTATTTTTCAACCAAGTGTAACTTCCTGTGTAATTGTTGTGAACAAAATAAATTCCTTTTTAAAAAAGCATTTCCCGTCTACGGTGAAATAACTTATATATACAAGTTGCTTCAGAAATTCCGGAATTTCAGCCACGCCCGTTTCACTTACTACCATTTCAAAAAGCTTTCACCCTGAATCTCTGGATTCTTATTATTCTTTTTAAAAAAATTGTGTTTACAGCCTCATTAATCCTTCGTGTGCCAATTGGTCAATAATGGTCAGGGCGTGCGTTCGAGCAGCACAATAAATTTCGGAACAGTAAGCTCTACTACTTTCTGTCGCCGTGAAGTGATAGTTCAAATGAACTGTGTAACAAATAAATTGAGTTAGCAGCGAAAGTCATGAACACTAGTGAACGGATGTAGAGGTAAGGAAAGTTGTGCAGAGCGGCGCACGTGACAATTTCCAAGAATACTGGCATATCAGTCGACCAGGCCTAAAATACTTAGGAATGTAAGCGTTTACAACGTGGAGAAAGTAGTATTCCATAACTAAAACTATGTTCTTGCACTAAGCTCTCGTACCTGGTTCCTCAATTGTTAGCTATTACTGTGGTTATTATGCGTGTCCACTATATTTATTTAGTAATAGTTCTTAAAATACTTCCAACCTTCAAAACGTTAGTCTCTGATAAGTTCTCACGATGTACTTTGATTCAATTAGATTTAAAAACGAAATTTCTTCTCTGGTTGATTCTAGTGTGCTCCTCGGAATCAGGCAATGACGACAGCTACGAAGAACGACCTTTCAAAGACAAAAAGCCGCATCTTGACTTTGAAAGTTCGTCTTATTCCATGACATCCCCTTCATACTCGTCGGACTCTTGCCTGCATTCTACAACTTCTAGCTCCAGATCTGGTAACGAGATCAAACCAAATTACAACCCCCCTAAACGTACATTAAATCAGCCCTCGACGTCCAAAGCTCAATACGCAGAACCATCTCTGAGGCAACGGAAACGAACGTTGTGTGGAACTTACTCGCCATCGTCGCCATCTTCTTCTTCGCCGTCGTCTTCCCCAAAAACTTCCGTCGCTCCTCAGCCTTTTCTCAAGACTTCTAAAATTGAGAAGAGCAGTGAAAATGACAGCGATGGGTCAAAAGTACGAAATTCCAAGTCATATCAGTCCAAACGAAAGTGGAAAATTGTGAATCGTTCGAGAAAAAGGTCCGCTTCCAAAAACCGCGTACCTCTTAATTCAGTGATTGTGAAAAGTGAGCGGCAGAATTCAACGTCGTCGCGCGAAAACGAACAAGTTTCTTCTCGTTTCAGCAGTTGGCCTGTAGAAAACATTCCTAATAGTTCTCTGGATGTCACTGATAAGCCTTTGAAAATGAGTAGTCCTTCCGCTACATCTGTTACGACATTTAGTCATCATCCATCCCCTGATTATTCCTCGGGATCTCAGAATGACACGAAACCCCATCGTGCTTCTGAATTTATATTGGAAGATTCTTTTCCAACTACTAATCCCCTCAGCTTGCCTTCTAAAATGTTGTCACCTACCTATTCCCCAAGTTCCCCGTCGTTCTCCAAATTCCCTCCAGCGTCACCAGTTTACTCGCCCTCTTCCCCTTCGCTCTCTTACTCAACTACTTCTTGCCCCTATTCATCACCTGAGCTATCTCCCTCGCCATCCCCGAGAAATTTGGATTTTGAGTCGGCACGAAGGGCAGCTAGCCCGCATTTCTTGAAGTCGCCTTCGGGGCATCTGTCCTCCTTTTCGTCGAATATAAATGTAACTCCGTTTAATTCTCCCAAGTTACGTTCAAATTCATCGCCTGACTACTCATCTGGTTCACCGCGAAAATCGAATTATTTCGAAGAGTCTGGTACAGCCACATTGGGGAAGCTGTCATGTAGATCACTAGGATGTGCAGATATTTCTTCGAAAATTGTGTCTCCCACGTATTCTCCAAGTTCTCCGTCCAAACCACCACCTTCTCCGACGTATTCTCCTTCTTCCCCATCGCCATCCTATTCTCCGACGTCTTGTCCCTATTCTTCTCCTAAACAATCCCCTTCTCCTCCATCCAACGCCTTATTTGCTACAACTGCACAACATTCTTTGCTTCCATCCCAATACATTGGTTCATTTCAAATGCCATCTACGAGTTTTGCCTCTACAAATTCGTTGGCTGGTCCTATGGAATTTGTGAATTCTTCAATACATAATACATCACCATCATATATGCCATCGCAATCTATACCCTCCTCGTTGAAAGCTATTCCCTCGCCTATTTACAGTCCGTCTTCTCCTTCGAAACCTCCAGCATCACCGTCCTCTCCTAGTCTTCCTTCTGTGCACTCACCGTCTTCAGTCTCATCTGCATCATCCTCTCGATTGGATTCTCCTCTTTGTTCAGACGATCATAATTCTGAAGACATTAATTCTTCGTTAAATCCAATAGATAAATTATCTACTGAGTTGAAAGGTGCTTCCCCAAACACTTCGCTTTCCCCCAATTATTCGTCCAGTGCATCCGAAGATGGGTGTACGAGCGCTGCAGTCGAAAACAGGCTTTTAATCCCTTCTGCAGAGACTCGCATGTATAAGGCGTCTATTTCTGACAAAATGTTATTCTATTCCCCTTCGATGTCTCCGATGATGTCCTTAACACCTTTAAAACTTCCTAAATCTCGGGATGAATCCACCGATTTTTCTCTACCGTCTCCAAAATACTCCCCGAGCTCTAAGCTCGTTTTATCGGATGCTCCCAATGCAGTTATTCCTCCTTATTCTCCATCTTCCCCCTCATATCTGCCTCAATCCCCATCCTTATCGCCGTCTGCAATGACATCACCAACTAGTTCGGATCAGTTTTCCTTGTCTAACGTTAAGCTGTCAAAGTCGCCAGTACCGAACTCCAGTTCACACGATACTCGATCGTCTCGTGAGTCTGTGGATTCTCTATCGATGTATTTGTCTTCGTCTTTTAATTCGAGTTTACCCAGCCCGTCCAGTGGCTCTCCTCGGTATTCCCCTTCGCCGTCTGAAGGGGAAACTACCATTAATCAACCTCTGACTCCATCGCCACCAGTATCACCTTCTGTCAACCTTACATCCCCTCGCGTGTCATCTACATCCTCGTCACCTCTGACGTCAGGCTCCGAACTCAAACCTCAAGTACAAAACGTGCCTGGCGTCCGCGCGTCCAGTCATTCCATGTTTTCGCCGTCAGTGTCGCCGGAAATTCCTCAATATTCCCCTTCAACTCCCTCTCACCAACCTCCCACTCCTAATTACTCCCCTTCGTCTCCTTCTTACTCATCTGGTTCGTGCTCATCTCCAAATTCCTTTGCGTCGGGCTCTTCCCGGACTAGTGGGCCGAGACATTCAACGTCAGATTCCACTGGATTTCTCTCTTCTTCGTCAGCAGAACGCCCATCTGTAGTTCTGAAAGTTTACTTACCGAAGCCTTAGCATTTGGTGTTATGTTAATCTGGGTGAATGATCTGTGATATATTCTTAAGGAAGTTATAGTGTTTGTAGGGTATTTTAAAGAACAAAACATATATTAAAATGAATTGAACGCCTAATTTGCGTATTGGTTTCTAACGCTGTCTTGAACACCTTTACTTTTAAATTTCATGTGCTTTCCCTGGTCTTTGGTGTTACTGCAGAGGTAACTTTACCAGAGAACCCAACCCGTTATTCCAGACCGTTCTCTGTAAACCACCCCAACAGCAGCCTCAGTATTTCATTTTATGACTGCCGAAAATAGCACGCTCACAACTCTATGCCGATCAGAAAATGCTACATTAAAATACGACGTTCCCAAAGTGCAGTAACAAAACTTTGAGCTAGACTGAAGGTACGAAAATGATTAGGTCAAGTCCACCAGCACAGAAATGCCTTAGCGCCAGACAGAAGATAATAACCAGAAACATAACGATTCGAAAAGGCTGCTGGAAGTAAATGGAACAATAAATCTCAGATCCTGAGAACCTCAGCTCAGACCCTTTGCCTTTCTACTGGAGGATATGTTTACAATATATGACGCAGATTATACAGGCCGGTTTTCTTATTAAAGGACTGTTTTTAAACCCTCGACGAGAATTATATCAATATGCAAGAGGCCAAGCCCTGCAGCATCCACTGAACCCAGACCAGCGGAGGTTTTTGGTCGTTTGCCAGTCTCCCAGTAGAGAGCTGTTGCCTGTGTGACCACCTGAGGAATCCCGTACTATATGGGAGTTCTTAATGTGGGTTGCCCGGACCTGATCTAACTATTTACTTTGGTGGCAAGTTTTACATGGGCAGATCAACAGTAACCACGTTTCTTAGCCATCACCTTCTTCGCGAACTCAGCAAAATGGTTATAGGCTTGCTTTGTAGCAATCGATGCTGCCAAGTCCGTCTGCCCTCCCAACAACCGTCGCTCACTGACGTAGAAACTAAGTAAGTGGAGCAGCACGTGGTTTCTTGTGTCCTCTCCATTGAAGTAGCCGTGTCCCGTGAGGAACTGGCTCGTTCAGTCGTCTGGCACAACCCGCCTTCCCACAAGACGTGCACGGATGGTGGGGAAGAACTCATACGTGTCACGTCCCTTTGACCAGTGTTCCCTTCTCGCTCTAACGCCCATTCGCAGATTCTACCTTTCTTAAACTACCATCGAGTAGGTAGGGTAAAAGCACCAATTGTTGACACTATTAGAGAGAAAAATCGTTCGATTCTGCGCTCTACCCAAGTATTCAAGAAATTGAAACTTTTGGATAGTGATCATGAATCGTGAGTTCCTTGGGAACAATTTGCACTTATTAGACTTGATTAAATACGATTTTTTCAGCATAAAAAACAAGTTTTTCAAAAATGGAATTTTCCCCCTAATGTTGACAGTTCTGCCTTCGGAAATTCCTAATGTTGACATTTGCGGTTCCTAATGTTGACACCAGTCTAAATTTTTGAGAAAGTATTTAAATATGCTTTCCCTCTAGTTATTTCTCAAAGTAAATGAACAAACGAGATTAGGAACGCGTTAAAATATATTTAATGTTAGACTAGACAGTAGGAAATGGATTTTGAACAGCATAATCACAGAGGAACAGGAACAGAAGTAGGGAACACAAATTTTCTAGGGTTTCCCCCGTAATATTTAGGCTTGGACAGTTTGTATTTCACATTACTGACTGCCAGAAGGCGATTCCCCTCGCTCGAAGGCCTGAAAACAGTCTGTTGCAGGGATGAAGCGGAGTTACTTCAGCAGCATCTTCACTTTCAATTTTGACAACCAGACAAACACATTCGGTCTACTTTTTGTTGCGGGCAACACACTCACCACCATGTCCCCTTCATTTATTCGTCCTACTTCTTCCTGAGCACAACTTGTTTCTCCTACGGTCCCTCCAGGTAGTGATATTGGGCCATCTTCATTTGACAATTCCTTTTCCCGTCCTGATACTGCCTCATCTTCTTTCAGCGACTCCTTCACAGGCTCCACTTCGTTTGACAATTCCTTCTCCCTTCCTGATGCTGCCTCATCTTCTTTCAGCGACTTCTCCACTGGCTCCACTTCATTTGACAATTCCTGACCTGATATCGGCGCATCTTCTTTCAGTGATACCTCCACTGGCTCCGTATCATTTAACAATTCCTCTTCTGTATCTTTAGCTAAGGTATGCTGCTGGACAACATCTCAGTCTTCATCCATGTCACTGTAATTCTCAGAAAAACCTGGGCCTGTGTGACTGGAAAGCCAGCCTTTGCTGTTGTTTTTATCCAGTGGACCAAAATCTCCTCTTCATCTTTTGACAGCACCGACTGACGCCCTATTCTTCTTTCGAGAGGAGTTTTCCCTCTCACCTTGTACAACAGAGTGATACGAGGAACTCCATGGCGCTTTGCAGCTGCATAAACCGTTGTGCCGAGCTTCACATCCTTTATAGCGTCTTCCATTTGCAGGACAGTGTACTTCCACATTCCGTTCTTGTCGGGAGGCATGGTAGTAGTCGATCTGTTAAAATGATAAGACACTGTATCAGAATCATACTGTTATTTTAAAATTCTGATAGGTAGGTAGGTACCTGATAGTGTTGCAAAGGTCATAGGTAGGGGTCTAACCACAAAAAGATCAAGTTACCTTACGTAAAAATGTAAAAAAAAAAAAAAATTATAATATGTCAACTTAAGGAACCAAAATATGTCAACATTAGGATCTCCATGTCAACTTAAGGTTCCAGTACGCTGATTTGAAAAATTCAATAGTCTCAATATTCTACGAAATTATTCAAACCCAAATATCACCTTGGCAACCTGATCAACATTTTCCCCTAATGTTGACACAGGTGTCAACATTAGGACACACGCCCTTTCATGAACCCAAATGATGACACCCCACCTTGACCATCTATTTCAACGAAATTCAGGGGTTTAATGCTTACAAATTCTTCCTTACACTATTATTAGAGCAGGCAATAGATATATAACTGGTTACTCATAATATTTGACTTGAAAAGTCTAATTTTGTTGACTTACCTCACTAACCTGCGGGATAGCGATGGCGTCGCTGGGTTGACTGATCCAGCTGTCACCGGCTTCAATATTAGCCAGACGTTCGATATGGGTAATTATAACTAGTGGAGCCGGCCTACCTCAAATCTCACATCCTTATCAACAGAATGACGCCAATTCCGAGTACCTACAGTGTCCCAATACCTTAAGTTTACGTTTTGAAATTGGAGTGTCAACATTAGGATAAGTGTCAACATTTGGTGCTTTTACCCTAGCTCATTGGGCTGCCTATTTGATGTTTTTGAGAACACTCCACTGAGCTAGATTTATAAGGTATAAACTAAAAAAGTCGGGTTTATCGACATTTTTGATCAGTTGTCTTTCTCTCTATATCATTTTCTTGCGGACGAATCGCTTAACTCATTGTGCGGTCAATACGGGACATGTACGTTTCTATGAAGGAATTCCGTACCAAGATACATTATCATCATATTTTTTCCCGCCGATCACAACACTTTCTTTCCTACTTTGTAGGTCTGAGGAATGTAAAAATTTGTCAAAAAGGCGGCTAATAGTTAGAACTTTGGAGTAAGTCTGGGGAGGATTCTTGACAGTCATTCACGATAAAATAAACAGCTTCTCTAGGCCGACGTTTTGCCTAATTTATTAAGCCTCATTAGGGCTCGGGAAGTGGCTTGTGGTTTCATAAAATAATGGCATACAGAGAACACACAGATTGGACTAGTGTGGTTTTATCCTGACTGACTCTCTAGAATCCACAACAGAGTTCACTTCTACAGTCAAGAACGACCCCACATTGTAATTTGCTGTAAGTAGCTTATTGTCCTATACGTACGTAATTTTTGTGACAATGCTAGCGGCATATGTACGGAATGTTAAAGAAAACGATTGTAGTGAAATCAATTTTTGTCGAACACTTATCATTTTGTCGGCTTTATTCGTCATTTTCCCTCACATGAAAAATATATGCCGCTTTTATCATTGGGAACTGGCCACACACAAACCTTCATCAAAGTCATTCGGGGGAAAAAGTATTTGATTCTGCTCGTGGATGCGGCATTTTTTATCCTGCTTCTGACTTGTTTGTCACTCCAACGTGTTCCCTGGTTCTGCATACTTTTCGGAGACGATTAATTGTATTTCTCACAACGATATCTAAGTAGGTCCTTCGCGTGTCCAAGTTATCAACGTTTGATACGTCGTTCGACAACGTGGCAACACTTCCTCAAGACGAATCGCATTTAACGCCACCCTATCTCCTGCCTGTGGAAACCATTCGAGCGCGTATCTGTAGTGACAAGACCAAGAAACCATTTCAAAGGGCAACGGCTTTTTTTTTTTTCCTTCCCTTCTCACCTTAGAGACCACCAGCGAAAATATTTCAAAGCGCCATGTTGAACTACCTACCACTCAGGCGGACAATGAGGAGAGGAGAAAAGGTCTCGCCCCATTCACAAACTTGCGAGTTCCTCACACCTTCACAATAACAGTAAGGGAAAATACGTCCCCCTTTGAGAATAGTTCCACAAAGGAACTCCTCAACCGCTTCATGGGGCCTCCCCCCTAGCCCTCTGGCCCAGTTTAACAAAATATCCTACTCCCAATGCCAACAAAATGATTATTGTTCGCGCTCGACCTCAGCGCATTCATCATATTTCTTTTGAAGAGATAAGGCCATCACAGTGAAAATAGCCAGAGTTTTCGGTTTCCAACTAAATGATGCCGAGTGGAGCTTATTCACGATGATTGAGACAAAATTATAGATCCGTCTTCTGCATCCACGTGCGGTTCATACCACTAATTCACAAGCTCCAGCAGGTAAATTTTCCCAACATTTCAGCACCGCCAGTGTAGAAACTTTCATTTAAATGTTGGACTATTGAAAATGATTATTGAACTTAGCCGAGAAACTGAATCAAGGTTGTTAACAAGTTGAGCAAAAATTTGAGACCAACTGAGAAAAAATGCTACACAACTTTCTTCGTCCTACTGTCAAATCTGCAATACGCTATTCATAAAAGCGCTACATTATTTAGTTTCCGCAACCTAACGGGTACGGAAACTACTGTAATCGCGTTAAAAAAATCTGGTGGGTTGAAACACAATACTTTCCGAAGCTCTAAGTCAATTCTTTATTACTTACTCAATTCATTTATCACTCAGTTCATTTGAACTCAGTCAAACAACACTTCACGGCAGCAGGACTCATTCCCGGACCATTATTGAACAATTGGTACACAGATAATTAATGAGGTTGTAAAGACGATTTTTTTGAAGAGGATAGTAATCTCTTTTGCAGAGTTATTGGGTAAAAACGTTTAAAACTGGTAGTAAGCGAAAAGGCAATAGTTGAAATTCAGGAATTTCTGGAGTGATCGATTTTCGTCGAAACTTTTGGTAATTTATTATGCAGCTCTCGTCATTTTTCCACAAATGTATAATTGTCTTATTACGAGGTATCAATATAAAAAATTGAATCAAAATCGTTAGAGCGTTTTTGAGAAAAAAAAAAATTTGGTGTTTTGATCGCTATAACTATAGTTAACTTTCGGTGGAGACACACAGACCATTTTCCCAACTAGTGTTTTTTAGACTCAATAGGGTCTGAAACGTAAAGATCTGAAGAAATTTGTTTTTCATCAGACTATTTAACTTTTCTTTCTACTTTGTAGAGCCAAGGAAAGTAATAAATTGGGTTTTCTGCAGATCTTTAAGCGGCCGCTACATTATCAAGCGGCTTCATGAAATGTTTAAATCAATCTATTGCATCAAGCGTGACTCACAGTGTAGAGACCTGATAGACGCTTGAAGCATTTGATTGACTCAAACATTTCATCAAGCCGCTTGAGAATGTAGGGCAATCAGGGTTATATCAAGCATTGCTTCAGTCACTCTGTTCGGGGGATGACGCTCTTTAGCTTCCTGTAGTCCTCTGGTTCCGGGTTATACCGAAACTTCAATACAGGTTCATGAGCGAAGCGGTTTCTCAGTTTGTGCCACTCCTTAGACCACCGTCGCGTTTTATTTTGCGGTGTTTTTTCTGCTTTAGCGCCACCAGTGTTAAGCCCAGGAAGCCCATATCAGAATTTGAAACCATTCAGCACCGAAACAAAAAACAAACAATGCTTTACGGCAGCAGGAAGCGGCGGCGCTTACAGTTCCGCGTTAAAACCGATTTTCGTAGAAAATTTTGATAATTTATTGTGCTGCTCTCGTCATTTTCCCGAAAATGGTAATTTTATGGTATAGGTTCCATACTGGGAGCTATCAATATAAAAAATTTAACCAAAATCGTTAAAGCCATTTTTGAGAAAAAAATATTTGGTGTTTTGATCACTATGATAACTATAGTTAACTGTCGGTGGATTTTGTTCATACACTTATTTTGGCGTCTCATAGTAACCTGCAGGCGAGATATCAAGTTTGAGCTGATTTGATACGGTCGTTTTCTCTAAACATCATTCACACACACAGACCATTTTCCCAAATAGTGTTTTTCGGACTCAGGAGGGTCTGAAACGTATAGATCTGAAGAAAACTCGAAATTTTTTTTTTCAGCCGATTACATAACTTTCCTTTCTACTTTGTAGAGCCAAGGAAAGTAAAAATCAACCAAAGCTCCACTTCCACGGCTTCTACTGACGAGGGCCAAGGGAGTTGTGACGAAAACATTGAAAGTTTGATTGAAGTACGCTTGAAGCTCCCATCAATCGAGAATCAAGCCGCTCGATAGTGTGAGGGCCGCTTAATTTCTACGCATTGGTGCGTGTGTGGCTGTAGTTCGATTTGCTGAAACGATTACTGGTTCTTTTTCTGTTTTGTATGTAAATAATTAAGAGAAACGCCAGATATTTCGGAATCCGAACCACTGCCGTTTCACTTACTACGATTATTCCAAAACGGCAAGCACAATTCTCTTCAATAACATCACATTGACAGGCTCAATAATGGCCGTGGCATGAGTAGGAGAATGTTTTTTGAAGACTAGTACTTTGGCTCGCTTGTTACTCACATTGAATCAGCCATACCCTGAAACTTTCATTAATTTTTATAAAAACAAAGAAACACTACGGCAGTGTTCTAGGCGGGTTACGTGGCATAATGTAACGTGTTTACAAATCCAAATCAAGAAACTCGAAAGTAAACATTTCGGCGACTTCTACTTTTTCACCACTAGCCGTTCAACTATGGATGCTTTTCACGCCCATCTTTCCGCCATTCCAAAAACGATGAACACGTAACCCATCGCGGATGTGCCAATTTCCTAGCGACGAACCTATAAATATCTTGAGCTGAGGGAGAGCGCTGTGAGAAATTTTCGGTTCTCACGCATTACCGATTCGTCAACCTTCGCTGGGCTTTTGGCGTCGTGAATCGAAAAACTGCTTCGTTCAAAGCCGTTCGCGTGTAGCAGATCAAAAATTATCCACTTGCGAGCGTTTCATTTCCTCACGAGTCGATTACAATACGAATTGAGTTGTATCGCTTATGTTGCTTTGATCTGACATTTGGTTGTTTCAAAACTGTAGAGCCTGCTTCGGCAAGAGGCAGTGTCGATAATTTGAAATTATTTTTGCTTTGAGACCCATAATCCAGATCATCGCTTGAGTTTTAACATCTAAGACGTGATATACATTAATGTTATCCTAAGACCTATTGGAATCTTGAGAAGCTATTAAACGAAGGGAAACCCAAAATAGTTTTAATGTTTAATGGATTCGTTTTCTCAGTTCATGAGTTGAAACCCAATAGGAGGAATTTGTTTTCAGTTTGCAAAATGACTAGATGTCAACCGCTTTTACTGTCCTCTTAAAACGAATCGTTCTATTAAAATGTTTCAACGCAAAAGATTCAATTTTTGGGTGAAAAAAAGATTGGGACCGACCGCTTGATAACGCTACGACTGCACGTATCCATAGGTCGCTTGATAATGCTACGACTGCATGTATCGATAGGTCGCTTGATAACGCTACGACTGCACGTATCGATAGGTCGCTTGATAACGCTACGACTGCACGTATCGATAGGTAGCTTGATAACACTACGACTGCACGTATCGATAGGTCGCTTGATAATGCTACGACTGCCCGTATTGATAGGTAGCTTGATAACGCTACGACTGCACGTATCGATAGGTCGCTTGATAACACTACGACTGCACGTATCGATAGGTAGCTTGATAACACTACGACTGCACGTATCGATAGGTCGCTTGATAATGCTACGACTGCCCGTATTGATAGGTAGCTTGATAACGCTACGACTGCACGTATCGATAGGTCGCTTGATAACACTACGACTGCACGTATCGATAGGTCGCTTGATAACACTACGACTGCACGTATCGATAGGTCGCTTGATAACGCTATGACTGCACGTATCGATAGGTCGTTTAATAAGGCTACGACTGCACGTATCGATAGGTCGCTTGATAACACTACGACTGCACGTATCGATAGGTCGCTTGATAAGGATACGACTGCACGTATCGATCGGTCGCTTGATAATGCTACGACTGCAAGTATCAATAGGTCGCTTGATAACGCTACGACTGCAAGTATCGATATGCGTCACTGGCGCAGTTGGCGGGGAAGAGACTCGGAGACTGCAATGAACTCGGAGGAAGAGTGAGAGCGATAACAGCACACAAATTCGATCGAGGGAACATGCGCCGCTATCAAGCGTGGGATTCCCTCTAGATCGGTCACAGATCATTTTGACTCGTACCTCTTCGATTACATTTGGAGAAGGACGAGAATTGACTGTGATGATCTAACGAGGGCATTTTTGAAGGATGTGGTACAGGTGTACAAAGTGAACGGTGGAGGAGAGGAAGCATCCGGCAGTTCTTCGTCAGAGACTTCCTAGAACCTGTAAGTACAGTATAACATTGTTCCAACTTTTGTTAAATGTACGTTTTCGCCAATCCGTTTGTTAGCTCATATTTATTTCATATTCCCATTCTTAATTTCAATGAATTAATTCCTTTTCATAGTCTTTGTACATTTAAAATAATTATATAACGGGATATTACATAATGCACATTAAATAATTTGCATAATCGTACAGCTGTCGTTATTTCTAATTTCAAACATGGCGCCAGAGCCTTCAATGTCGCGCTTATCGATAACCTGACCTTGGTCGTGATATATCGATATCTTGCCTTATCAGAGGGAGCGGTCCCTATTCTTTGCTTTTACCCAATTTTTCATTGCATTTTGTTTGAGATTTTCCCAGAGGAAATTGTTTAGAGTAACACAGAGTAATGGAGTACAGAATTCGTCAGTATGATATCGAGGATAACTAAATCCACCACAAGACCAAATCTCCTCAAGTGCAGTTGTTTTGAATCGTAATCAGAACCACAGCACAATCCAACGGAACATTCAAACACTGAGAGACATTCAAAGAGGAGAACGAACGGATTTCCAGTGGCGTTTGTATCGACCCACCTGCTCAACGTTCCTGTTTTCGGTCTTGAACTTCAAACAGTTCAATGAGGGTCCTTCACACCTTCAGAAAAGGATCTTTTCCTGGAAAATAATTCGGTACTTGTGGAGGGCGTTAAGAGCCACCGGTTGGTTCACACTCCCGCAGGCCCTCGCGCTACCTGGACGTTGAAGCACGTGGCGTGTTCTTGAGTGAAGGCACTTCTTATTATTATTTATTGCCGCTATTTGGTTCGTCGAGAGTGTCACTCTTCTGTCGTTCTCGTTTCAAGAAGCCGGTCGTTGTAGACGTGTTGTCTTTCCTGGAGAACGCGTAGACACGTTGTCTCACAGATGTTTCCAAATAAAATGAAAAAAAACATCACTGTCATAATGAGGCTACTTGTGGCTAATAGGACAACTTCAAGAATGTTCGTGGGAGATTAGCTACAAGCATATGAACATATACGATCATGTTATTTCAGGTACCGCGATACGCCACAATTTGTGACATATTTTCGGGCGGCGCTCTCCTGGAAAATCTTCGGCAAAGAGAGGCAGACGACCTAGCGGGGGTTTTTCGGCTTACTTCTAATTTGAGAGAGTCGTCGAGATGCTTCTTTCAGATAAAAGAAAGAGGATACTTTGATTTATAGCTCTTGTCATGGGCACCGAGTGGATGGGGAAATAACATGCCGAATGTTTACAGAGGCCGTCCAGGTGTGGGTGGGCTTTTAGGGTGCAAGCGCAGCAGTTGAGGGGAAGACAGCCGTTTAGAAATACCTAGTCGGTTTGTCTGATCCGTCTAAACCAATAAAACTGTTAAGTGAACGTGAAAACTGAGACGAGCAACAGAGCTCCTAATGTCCATTCTTGGGTGACCTCGACGTAGTTTTTAATTATTATATTAATTTATTTCAGTTGATTTTTACAACCGTTTCTTAAAAGATGTAAAGGTGGCTCTCCTCGCTCAGGTAGGTTACTAACAGAAATCCCACATTAAATGGAATTGATCACACATAATTCTGAAGCGGGAGAGCGCTCTTACGAAGCGGTTATACTCGAATAATGCTGTGTAAAATATCTGTGTGTGCGTTGCAACACACAACTTTCCTTAGCTCTACAACAATTCACTTTGTACATGGCTAATTCTATTTAATAAATTCATTTATCACTCAGTTAATTTGAACTTGGTCAAACAACGCGGTAGCGCATACAGTTCCAGATTTTATTGTGCTGCTCGTACTCATTGCAGGACCATTATTGAGCAACTGGTACACAGATAATTAATAAGGCTGTAAACACGATTTCTAAAAAAAGGATAGTAATCACTTTTGCAGAGTTATTGGGTAATAAATGTTAGAACTGGTAGTAAGCGAAACGGCAGTAGTTGAAATTCAGGAATTTCTGGAGTGATCCCCATGTATCTCACTACTTTACGGCAGCATGAAGCGGCAGCGCTTACAGTTAAAGAATTTATTGTGCTGCTCGTACTCATTCCAGAACCATTATTGAGCAAATGGTACCCAGAAAATTAATGAGGCTGTAAACACGGATTTTTTGAAGGAGGATAGTAATCACTTTTGCAGAGTTATTGGGTAATAATTGTTAGAACTGGTATTAAGCAAAACGGCGGTAGTTGAAATTCAGGAATTTCTGGAGTGACCCCCATGTATCTCATGAGCGTTTTTAAATACTCACCCTATAGGTATTGGATTGGACTACAATACTAATTTATTTTAACATTCTACGAAAATTCCAGCGGAGTTTAAAAGGAAAAAACCACGGCAAAAACGCTTTTCGTCGAAAATTGTGATAATTTATTGTGCTGCTCTCGTCATTTTCCCACAAATGGGAATTTTATGGTATAATTATCTTATTAAGAGCTATCTATATAAAAAATTTAATCAAAATGGTTAGAGCCGTTTTTGAGAAAAAAAAATGTGGTGTTTTGATCACTGTGATAACTATAGTTAACTTTCGGTGGATTTTGCCCATACCCTTATTTTTGCGTCCCATGGTAACCTGTAGGCTAGACATCAAGTTTCAACTGAGTTGGTACGGTTGTTTTCTCTGGAAACCGCGCTAAAATCAATTTCGTCGAAAATTGTGATAATTTATTGTGCTGCTCTTGTCATTTTCCCACGAATGGGAATTTTATGGTATAATTATCATGTTAAGAGCTACCAATACTAAAAATGGAATCAAAATCGTTAGAGCGGTTTTTGAGAAAAAAAAATTTGTTGTTTTGATCACTATGATAACTATAGTTAACTTTCGGTGGATTTTGTTCATACCCTTATTTTGGCGTCCCATGGTAACCTGCGAGCGAGATATCAAGTTTGAGCTGATTTGGTACGGTGGTTTTCTCTAAAAATTGTATACAGACACACATACACACACACAGACCATTTTCCCAAATGGTGTTTTTCGGACTCAGGAGGGTCTGAAACGTAAAAATGTGAAGAAAACTCCAATTTTTTTTTTCAGCCGATTACATATCTTTCCTTTCTACCTACTTCGTAGAGCCAAGGAAAGTAAAATCCCCGAAATTTCTTCAAAACTCCGCCCGAAGGGTATTGCAACCGTGTAAAGCACGCAAACAACTTCCTCAACCCCTGTAAATGCAATAATCGCTATGTCTTCTTTTACGGATTTCTAGGGCAACATGAAGGTACTAATTAGCCGAGTACTTTGTAATTAAAACCAATAATAATAATTTAATGTACGGCATACCTCGTTTTCCTATATATCTTGTCTTACATCTCCGTTTACATAAATAATTGGGAGGAACAAGATGTAACTATTGGTTGTGTGAAGGCACTCCATCAGGTAGATCAAATTCAGACTTGTGTTTACAGTGAAAAACTCGAAAACTGTAAGTTTTGCCACATTTTGGTTTTTGGTTATCTCCGTTTAACAAACTGTCCGAGAAACATTATGGTGTTGACGATTCGACTCGCCCTGT
Source organism: Pachypeltis micranthus (assembly GCA_020466155.1). NCBI lineage: Eukaryota > Metazoa > Arthropoda > Insecta > Hemiptera > Miridae > Pachypeltis > Pachypeltis micranthus. The sequence continues at coordinate 4,540,702 of CM035778.1, forward strand.
GAGTCTGGTTGACAGCGAAATGAACCCCGAAAGTCGCGCAGTCAACTGAAGTGAGCCACGAAAGTGGCCTCAACAATCTAAATCGTTAGAGTAATTTTGTGGCGCATTATGTGCACAAGCTGCACATAACTTTCTTAAATACTAGCTGACCCGGCTAACTTTGTACCGCCTTAGCGTAAATTTGATGCACTACTTTATTTTGTATAGCTGACCTATCTTATGTATGCGTACCTATTCAATTTGAACTGGGATCTATAATATCCTCCACATAAAAATGAATACCTATTTCCCTGGTTTCGTCATACCTGAGAAGGACTTTACTAATTTTATTACAAAAGTCGTCGATGCTAGTATGGCCCAGGTTTTTAATAATGGTGTTATAATGCCCCGCAACGGTGATTTCATTCGAAAACGTCATTGGCCTAGAACGGTGTGCTGTGCAACTGGTGCCGCTAGTACTAGCACGTGCTTCCATCGACGTTTCTATCCTACGCATCGGCTAGTACTCGGTGCGCTTTGTCGCTTGCTGACGCCCTCGTTCGATGACGTACTCATTGTTACTAAACGGGGACTTCCAGAGACATTTGAATTTATAACGTTGCAAGCCCCGGCTACGTATTTAATAACCGAGGGCCTACAACGCTCAATGTGCTCATTAAAAACCCGACGATCGAAGTATCTAGCGCACCTCGGACACACGCAGCACGTGTGCGTGGTAACCGACACAATTGACGGCAAGGTCGTCTTACAATTATTGCAGGTAAATGTGCGGTTACCGTTAGTTGGCTCGGGTGTTGATGGGGCGGGAGAGTTAGAAAACATGTCGCTTGAAAACATTTCTAAATTCTCTGACACTCAAATTTTCAGATCTTCACGTTTCGAAGCCTACTGAATCCAAAGGATATTTTATGCCTTTTTCTTTTAATATAACTGTTGGGTGCAAGAATGGGGGAGGATCGCAACAAAACTGAAACTTGGTGAGCGTGAGGAGGACTGTATTATACGTGCGTACGGATTTGAGTAGAATTGAACTTGAGGTGAGATGGAGTACAAATGGGCGACACAAGGGCAGTACTCGGAACGCGTGAACTGGCGACCGTGGGAGAGAGTGAGAAGTTACTGGGGTGATAGTTGGAAGCAGAATGATTTTGGAAGAGCTCTGTAGTCGATAGGAAAATGACATAGGGAGAAAGAAATAAAGAAAGGGGAAAACCTAGGAAACGGGGCTGAAGGACCCGCAGCTGAGTGATTCCTGTGGGCGAGGGGCAGGTATGGAAATAGTTGGAGACAATTAGGCGGTAGGAGATAATGACACGGGGAAGTCCGAGGTGAAAGACTCTGACCACTTCGACGCTTTGCGTCGAACAATAATTTTGTTTATTTTAAATAAAGAAATATAAAATTACTACACAAAAAATATTTTTCATTTTTGTAACAGACGTTACAATGCACTTAACCCAACACAAATTTAGTGACGCTTCTCCGTTACATATCCCGCGTTACATTTTCGAGTTTATGTAGCAAAGTAAAGACATAAAATGTCCACACAAAAAAAATCGTAACCCTGGTGGGACTCCAGCCCACAACCTCCGGTTTAGGAGACCGATGCCTTAAGCATTACGCCACAGGGACTGTGGTTGCAACTCGGGTTAAAACGTTGCCTTGTCCAATCGGCCTCAAAGGTTAATTTTCGTGACGCTTTTGGCCGTTACACTTTTCGAGTTTATGTAGCAAAGTAAAGACATAAAATGTCAATAGAAAACAAAATATATATTTTCTTAATACTGTTTATTCCGTAGGGTTCAATAATTTCACTTATATTTTTGCAAATCCCTATTGAACAACTGGGAATTTTGAAGTAAACACTGATCTCAGTATCACGAGCGCTCTAGAAAGCAACTAATAGCCTCTATACCCTTCACTGCTTCGCTCTATTCTAGTGCTTTTTGATAAACTATATTTTTAGTTTTATGTTCTGACGCGTGGATAAATAATTTCGATGGTTTTCCGACACGGGAACAGGCGACATATAATTGGCCATGTGAAAAACATGGATTGCTCCAGTATATTACTCAGATCACTCCCTGCATCACTCTAACGTTAATCGCTACCAACGTATTTCCAGTTTAGGCTACCCAGCCAATACCTGCTCGGTAACAGTCACATTTTACAATACAGAACTTTCCTCATCGTTTCTACTGATCGAATTACATTTACTCCGCTTGAATGCTTAAAACAGTCAATTCCCTCATTTCCACACTCACGCCTTCCGGCTCGCCTGCTATCACTCAACATATTTTTTGTGTTGGAAAACCTACTCGTCTTTCACCTTCAATTTTCTCATCTGAAGTTCTTCTCCCAGGTTCTGAACCTGAATAAATTGTGAAGGAGGTTGGATGTAAATAATTGAGCTAGTTTGATTTGCTCTTATATTTCTTTGACTTCCATGACCGCGCTAAAAATAATTTTATTGAGTTTTTGATAAAGTTCGTTTTGTTTTAAATTACTAAGAAGTTTTTTGTTTGCTAATAAGTGTTTGTTAATCACGGTAAGCTCAATTCACTTAACAACGATTTTTGTTGACTGTTGGTGACTACACAATATTACAATTTGGTATACATGGATATACAGAAAATTTATGAGATCTTTTTATTTTTAGTTGGATTTTCGTTTTCAACAGTGCCACCAACCAGACGTACAAACGTAGGCCGCAGAACTCGAAATACTGCAGTTACCACATATTTTTTTTTTTTTAATTGAATGACGACGTTTGTTAGTGCGGTTATGTCTGTGGTGTCATAGATCACCACAGAGTTTTTTGTTTTAAATTGACATTCGTAACGCGCTTTTTTTTTAAATGCGCAAAATTAAATGTATACTTTTAAATCTTTCTGAGAGAGTTTCTTAATATTTTTTTCCGTAAGAACCTTGTACAGAGTATTAAAAAACTACTACAACAAAATTCAGCCAAATCGGTCAAGCCGTTTTCATGCTATGTCGTGACAACGGAAAACGGGTTTCATTTTTATTTATATAGATTTGCGTGACAGAGAAATACTGAGTTCAAACACGTCACTTTTTTGTTTTGGCGTACAGCTAAACATATTTCGAAGTCAGTGAGACATTTCAGCCTAGTTTTATCATGGTCTTTTGTCATCCATTGGACATGAACTTCATTGGGGATAATGAAGTTTCTTCAACTCCGATTCAATGAAATGATGGCGAAAAGGAACAATTCTACTTCTATGGTCAAGTGCTGATCCGCTCCAGGTAGTTTTGATATTAAATAAACGAATCAGTGTGCCAACCGTTATACCCCTAATGGATGCTACACAAGGTCATACATTGCTTTTCACATTAACACATTCGTGCTCACGGAAAGCGCGACAGTTCAAGTAAATTTGCATAAACAATTTTGCACTTGGTTAGGAATTTATTGATATTGCTGTCAAATCATGCATTCCGTTGGAGATGAAAGCGGTTCTACAACAGCAAAGGTTCTGATATGATGTGATGCTTTGCAACTTGGCATCAGAGAAGGGCGAAAACGAAAAGCCTTCAGGGAGCTTCGGATGCGACGTGACACGCGTAACCGTGAGATGACAAGGAGGCCATTAATTTTGACTCGCTACTTCGGGAACATTTGGCTCTTTTTGACGGGCGACACGCGTTCAGACCGCCTACAAACCGACCACCGGTTGGAGCCCCATAAATAACCAAAAAAGCTCACTTTGCCTGGGAACAACTCTTTGTAGAGTATCCGACTTCAGGAGTCGATAGATAACGAGCTCACATTATTGGTGTTTGAGGCGGCTCTGAACTCATTTTAGTTATCTCCAGACAATCAGTGTCCAGATAACAATTGACGTCCTTTGAGGCCATAACTCAAAAGGGGGAGCAGTTCGGGGTCATTCGAGAAAATACTGAAACCACAGGTGACTGGCCGAAGCTAAGTTAATGGCCAAACTGAACTTGAAAACGTTTAAGTCAAGATAATTGTACTAAGAACATGATACTTTCTAAATCCATGTTACAGACAGAATAAGCGGTTTAAGTGTTGAAAATGTATTCCATTTTAAACTTTTACGATGCCGAAAATCAAACAAATATCAGTCAAGCATCTCAACTCACAACATGTTCTGGTTATCATGAGCCTGCGGGGGGGTGTATGAGTGTGGATTTCCAAAGTTCCACGTGCATTTAGTGTTTCCGTCACATTTTCCTGGGACCTTGCAGCGATTGTGGGCTGTGTTCTTCGACCCGTTTGGGCCTGTTTTTTCCATTTTTACAATTTTATTGCATAATTGCATTATAGTTTGGAATACATTGGTACATAACAGTAACATGATACATGTTAGGGAGTTGAGCCCAATGACTTTCTCTCATTATAAATGTGGTAGTTAATAACTTAGTAATATAATAAATTAGTTTACATAAAGGATGGATTGTTTACGTTATTGCAGATTTGATTGATAAATTATTGATTTTTTGCATTATTAGGTGTGTTGAAGGGATGATTTTGTTGGGATGCTGCGCTCAGCTGCAGTTCGTCGTGAGGAGAAGATCGGTGTGTCGTTTGCGTTTCAGTCTGCGAGTTTGTCGGTCTGGTGGAACTGTATCAAGTATGCCAGCTGCTAGGGGGCTTGGATGGTTGTGGAGACGTTGGTGGAAACGAGAGTAAGAAGCCTGCAGGACTTCGTGGACAGTTGGGAGTTCCAATTCCTTGTGGATATTGGTATTCCTGATATACCACTGAGCTTTTGTAATGAGTCTCAATGCGCGGTTTTGGAAAGTTTGGACTCGTTTTACCTGCGAGTTTGACGCTCCCCCCCCCCCCCCCATACCTGGCTGCCGTATTCCAAAATTGGTCTAATGAGCAGTAGGTATATCAAGCGCTTTGTATCAAGTGATAGTGGGGATAGCATCCCTAGAAGTGGCTTGAGTGTTTTGAGACGATGGCGGCATCTTTTGAGGATAGATGTAACGTGCGAGTCGAACGTCAGGCGTTTATCCAGCACCACTCCCATGCACCGGACATGCGTTTCGGGCGGTATGACTTTGCCCCTAATGCTCAGTTTTGGCTCGTCGTATAAACGTAGATAAGTGAATGTCACGATGCAAGACTTTTGGGGGTTTAGTTTCATTTTCCATCTTTGTGCCCACTCGTTCAGGTCGAAAGCAAGCTCCTCCATTTCCACACCCGCTCTCTCTCCTCTTGGTGAGCTGCAGAGAAAAGCTGTGTCGTCCGCGAACTGTGCAGTGGTCACTCTTGGGGGGGGGGGGGGGGGATGTCGCCAGCATAGACAAGATACAATTGCGGACCCAGCACACTTCCTTGGGGAACACCTGCACAGATATGCCGTGAACAGGACATGGCCTCGTGGTACCTCACAGTGTATGTGCGGTTCGTTAAATACGACAGTAGAACGCGGTAATATGTGTCAGGGAGAGCATTTTTCAGTTTGTACAGTAATCCAGTGTGCCAGACCCGATCGAAAGCCTTTTCCGTGTCAGCAAAGAGTCCTATGCAGGTTTCTTTTCGTTCGAAGGAGTCCGATATCTTGTCAACCAAACGATGCAGTTGACGTAGGCAAGAGTGGGAGTTCCGGAAGCCGAATTGCGTAGCTGGTATGTGACGGTCAAGATGGTGGACCAGTTTGGGCAGGAGTAGTTTCTCAAAGATCTTGGAAAGGAAAGGAAGAAGACTTATTGGTCGGTAGCTGTGGGGGTTATTGGAGGGTTTGTTTGGTTTGTGGATGAGGATGATGATAGCATGTTTCCGTTTGAAGGGTATATATCCTAGTCTTAGGCAGGCATTGAAGATTTGCGTGACTAATACCAATGTCTTTCTAGGTATGTGGATTAGCAGGGGACGAGTCATATTGTCGCTTCCGGGGGCCTACCTGCTTGTAGAGCGGTGGATGGCATTTTTTACTTGTGCAGGTCTTGTTTGGGCCTGGTGTGAGCATCTCCACTCTCTCGACCGTGGACGTTTTCATATGAGAAGGCACCACGCCCCTAGCATGCCTATCACAGTTATCTGAGGTTACTTACAGTCTTGTGATTAGCGCAAGGAATACCACACCTTGCGTTTTGTTATTCTCATCGTTTTATTCTCTCCAAATTGATGAGACCGAATAGTTGGCAATATTTTACGTCTACGCCAGAAAATTAATTGTGAACGCTGTTAACAAAAACAACTTAATTATTTCCAAGGCTTCCGTGCTACTCTTGATTTATCTTCTCAACTTGGCTGTGACAGTCGTAATTAAATAACGATTTTTTAAAAATAGTCTACTCCCCATCAGCTTTTTTGCGCGTTCACAGCATCGTATTTCAAGTAAAATATATGCGGTGGAAAACTGACAGCTCCGCCGGTTCACCTGGTCTTTTTCGGTTGATTCATTTTCATCGTTAAAAATTAGAAAGCGTATAAAAATCCCCGTCTTATGAATTTTTCATGAAGGTTGGTGGGGGTAGACGAGTTTCCATTCGGGCGACTTTTCAAATGTTAATTCGGGCCGTGATGAAAATACGAACCATTTATAACCCACATGCGATCCAAAGCGACCCAATGGAGGAAAAATTCGCAATGTATCCGCTACACATTTCGGTTTCGGTAACTTGATTCTCCTTCGCTTTTCAATAAATAATAAAATGAATAAAATGAGCAGATCAATAAACAAGCTCCTTGTACCTGTTTGATGAGTTTCATCTAGAACATATTGTACCTATTTGTCTACCGCTTTTGGTACGGAATAGTTTAACTTCCCAAACACCAGTCGCAAACCAAAACATTGAAATGTACGTGCTGCACTACAGTGAAAAACTGTAACTGCTTTTAATCTAGAAACAATCTTCATAATACACGTGTATTTTATCAGAATTGTTTGAATAGTTATGTACTTATTTTTGTAATGTGGAATCGAATGAGTTGCGTTGATTCGCTTCTTTTTTACTTTCCTTGGCTCTACGAAGTAGAAAGGAAAGTTATGTAATCGGCTGAAAAAAAAATTTTGAGTTTTCTTCAGATCTTTACGTTTCAGACCCTCCTGAGTCCGAAAAACACTATTTGGGAAAATGGTCTGTGTGTCTGTGAACAATTTTTAGGGAAAACCACCGTACCAAATCACCTCAAACTTCATATCTCGCCCGCAGGTTACCATGGGACGCCAAAATAAGGGTATGGGCAAAATCCACCGAAAGTTAACTATAGTTATCATAGTGATCAAAACACCAAATTTTGTTCCTCAAATATGGCTCTAACGATTTTGATTAAATTTTTTATATTGATAGCTCTCAATAAGGCAATGATATCATAAAATTCCCATTTGTGGGAAAATGACGAGAGCAGCACAATAAATTATCAAAATTTTCGACCAAAAGCGTTTTTAGCTCAGTTTTTTCCTTATAAAGTCCGCTGGAATGTTAGTAGAATACCAAAAAAATTGTTATCGTAGTCCAATCCAATACCTAAAGGGTGGGTGTTGAAAATCGCTCATGAGTTAAATGGGGCTCACTCCAGAAATTCCTGAATTTCAACTACGCCCGTTTCGCTTACTACCAGTTCTAACAGTTATTACCCAATAACTCGACAAAAGTGATTACTATCCACTTCAAAAAATTCGTGTTTACAGCCTCATTAATTATCTGTGTACCGATTGCTCAATATGGGTCCTGAAATGAGTACGAGCAGCACAATAAAATCTGAAACTGTAAGCGCTACCGCTTCCTGCTGCCGTAAAGCGTTATTTAATTAAGTTCAAATTAACTGAGTGATAAATGAATTGATTGAACCGAATTGGCCATGTACAAAGTGAATTGACGTACAGCTAAGGAAAGTTGTGTGTTGCAACGCACCAGATATTTTTTAATCCAAGTTTTCGCTCTACTCCGAGTTATTAACTTCATTTGCGTAATTGGTTGTAATTAAATTAATTTTTCATTTACTTAGAAAAAAAAGTGCAAGGTAACCTTCCGTTAATTAAAAAAATAACAATTTGCTGGTACGCCCTGCGAACTAAGTTCTTGTACTAATACCGCGAGGGTTCTAGGCGCTACAATAGCCTCAAACAGGAGGACAGGAAAACCGTTGTAAGGTAGTCAGTGTCGAAGATGACACTGGAAACCAAACATTCGATGTCGAAGGACAGGAAGCTCAAATTGGCATTATCAAGGACGTTGCACAAGCGCAAATGGAGAACCTAGCAACCCCTTGATGCGCTCACATCTCTTGGTGTCTTTGAACCACTTCATGCATGGATTGCCAGCTACCTCACTGCCCGACAGCTCTTAGTGCGTGTAAGTGGTGTCGTGTCTCACCCTTTCCTTGCCACTTCAGGAGTTCCCTAGGGCTCGTATCTCGGCCCCCTTCTCTTCAACCTGGTGATTAATGGCGTTGTATCCTCCCTGCACCGTACAGATATATGCTGACGACCTGAAGCTTTTCATCTCCTTCCATGACTCCTCAGACTGCTACCTCATCCAACAGAACCTGGATGCCCTCTCTCAATGGTGTGACATTAATGGGCTAGCCTTGAACCCATCTAAATGTGCAGCCATTTCTTTCCATCGTTCCCACTCTCCAGTCATCTACCCCTACTCAATCAATAGGGTAACAATTCTCCGTAGGACTGATATTGTGGACCTTGACGTGCTTTTAGATTCCCAGCTTTCCTTCTCTGGCCACATAGCTGAGCTGGTATCCCGTGGAATGCGGACACTTGACTTTCTGAAGCGCAATACCAGAGAGTTCCCCCAAGCACCTGCCCTCGTGGCACTCTATAAGACTCTCGTGCAGCCAACTCTGGAGTACGCATCGATGATTTGGAGTCCTCATTATGAGTCCCATATTGGGCAAATTGAAGGCGGCTTCAGGGCTTTCCTCCCGCTTCCTGGCATATAAGCTCTCCATTCCTAGTGAGAATTTGGACTATGAAGTACTCGCTCGTCGTTTTAGCTTGATGTCTCCACGTGATCGTCGCCTGTGCGCAGATATTACATTCCTTCATGGTCTGCTATCAGGTCGGATTGATGCCCCTGTCTCTTGGCCCGGGTCGGCTTTCTCGTACCTCGCCTCCCTTCCCGCTCTGTCACGCCTTTTGCCGTTCCTTTTTCTTCCACAAATTACTTATATCACCGTCCACACAGCCGCAAAACTCCTCTCATCATCACCTCCCTTCATCGACATTCTCTCTTCGCCCATCTCAACCATCAGAACTCAACTGTTCCGTCACCTCTGCTTGGGTACCCCTCAATAACTCATTTTGCCTACAGTGTTTGTGGTCAAGCAGTGTTATGCCTAGTGGGGTGCTCTAGTCATCGTTGGTTGTTCCTTATTTCTATCATTTATTTAGGTACTACCTGTTCACTTTTTTCTTGTAATTGGGTTCGTCCCATATTTTCTAAATAAATAAATAAATAAGTGGACTCAGTTAGATTCTTCACGAGCGCTAACACAAAGTAAGGGATCAGTTTTTTTTGGACGACTCCACTACTTTTTCTCCAAAGTTAAACGAGAGGTAACGCTCCCAAGAGCGCTCATTCATCTCAGGTTCATTCGATTATATGTGAAACAATACCGACCAGTTTGGCAGTTTTGTCTGTTACGAGGCGTTGCACTCGCAGATGTACTCATAGCTGCTCACACAGGGTATGCATTGGCAGGAAACGCAAACTTATTTAATACGCTTCAAACAAAACATTGAATTGACTCCGTGATCAAATTCAACTGGAAACTAACTTAATTGCCTGCTTTGTTTATTCGTCCTCATCTGTGAGACATCAGTTCTAGAATTACACTTAACATTTCAGAAGCCGTGTGTGTCAGAGACCTTTGAATCGAACCACGTTGAATTTGAACCTGTGTCCTCTTTTAACGCGAACCTGCTCGAAATGGCAAATATCTATAAGGATTTAGATAAAATTTGCAGAAATTCTTTTGCAGTGTTTGGCTCAACGCGTACTCAACTGACATGTTTCATTTAAAGCTGTGAAGGGTCAATGGTTCGTGGTTCAATGTATTTTGAATTGGTAATTGTTTCATTTCATCAATAGTAACAACGAAGACTACTTCCCCGTCGTTTCGATTCTCAACGTTGTGGACACGGGATATTTTTACCTGAACTTCGGATGTGCACTGCTCCACGAGTGATTATTTGTAACTACTGTAGAGCAAGTTAATTTGAATGACACTCTCAAAACTAAGTTCAGATAAGAGGATGCAATAATTAACAATAACGATTGGCGCTAACGTTCTGTGAAAATTGAATTACATTTATACTAGAAAACTTTATTTTGCTTGCAGAACTCCTGTGACTCTTGGAAAAGAAGATGATGGTCAAATATCTGGTGCGTTGCAACACAAAACTTTCCTTAGCTCTACGTCAATTCACTTTGTACACGGCTTTTTCTACTTACTCAATTCATTTATCACTCAGTTCATTTGAACTTGGTCAAACAATACTTCACAGCAGTAAGAAGCGGTAGCACTTACAGTTCCGGAATTTATTGTGCTGCTCATACTCATTCCAGGACCATTATTGAATTAATGGGGCTGTAAACAAAATTTTTTTGAAGAAGGATAGTAATTACTTTTGCAGTGTTATCGGGTTAAAAATTTCAGAACTAGTAGTAAGCGAAACGGCGATAGTTGAAACTCAGGGATTTCTTGAGTGAGTCCCATGTATCTTATGAGCGTTTTTAAACACTCACCCGATAGGTATTGGATTGGACTACAACACCAATTTTTTTAAACATTCTAGTAACATTCCAGCGGAGATTTATAAGAGAAACCCGCGCTAAAAACGATTTCCGTCGAACATTTGGTAATTTATTGTGCTGCTCTCGTCATTTTCCCACAAATGAAAATTTTATGGTATAATTGCCTTATTGAGAGCTATCAAAATAACAAATTTAATGAAAATCGTTGGAGCCGTTTTTGAGAAAAAAAATATTTGGTGTTTTGATCACTATGATAACTATAGTTTGCTTTCGGTGGATTTTGCTCATACCTTTATTTTGACGTGCTATGGTAACATGCGGGACAGATATCAAATTTGAATGGATTTGGTGCGTTGGTTTTCTCTAAAAATCGTTCACAGACACAGGTCTGTTTCCTTATTACTGTTCCTAAACCCTCGACGAGGGTTATATCAGTCATGATACACACACACACACAGACCATTTTCCCAAATGGTGTTTTTTGTACTCAGGGGGGTCTGAAACGTAAAGATCTGAAGAGAACTCAAAATGTTTTTTTCAGCCGATTACATAACTTTCCTTTCTACTTTGTAGAGTCGATAAAAGTATAACATAGTTACCCAGCAAAACCCGTTTACAGCGAAATTTGGAGATTTAGTCAACTAAAGGGCGAATGTCGACGTACACATCGTTACTGGTACACCATTCGCGTTGCTCGTTTCAGGAAATCGGAAGGGGCCGTTATTAAGTCGCGTCGAGGGAAAGAAATAAACGAGCTATCAACATACCGTAGCGAATGAGACGTAGGAAGGTCAAGAGCGTCAGGCCGGATGCTGCGGTTGGTCGCGCCCTTCCTCCTCAACCTCGCATTGGTGAGCAGACAAGTGGAAAATCGCCCACAAAAACCACGAGTCAGTCGGGACACTTGAGAAAAATGGTGATTCAACAGCAGCTCACGGTCAGTCTATTAATGAGAAACCTGTGCGCTCCCAGGATGACGATGGGAAAGTGAAGTGGCAGCTATCGAGATAAGTGTCGCGGAATATAAGGTGACAGGAAACGCGACCAGACGAGAGAAATACACAAGGGGAAATACAACAAATAGCGTGAGAAATACTGTAATATTAGGAAGAAGCGTAGTTTCGAGTAATTAGAGTATTAGTACACGTCTACGGGATGCTCGATTAATAATTTCTACCTCAGCCACGCTCAATACCAATCCCAACTACTACAACGTAGTTTGAACGCGACAAGTAGAAATTTCGAGAACGTAGTAGGGAAGGGCGGTCATATTTGAACTGTATTGTGAGGTTATGACTCAATATAGTATTGAAATGTCAGTACAGTGCCTTTCCTCTAAAAGAAATGGGCTGTATCATGGAGCATTCATGCAGTCAAGGGTCTAAAGGCTAATTGAACTATTGAAAATCATTTACACTACACTATACTACGTTTTCTGGGTGCTGTATATGCTGTTCATGATACGACGTATATCCACAAAGTAAGAATACTGAGGTTATAGAATCCTCGGTGCTCGTTCTGTACTGCGCGACGCAATTTTTGAATGGGCTCGCAGTAAACACGTGCATTGAAAGTTTGGTCTCGTGGTAAGAAATCGATCAGCAAAATGGTGCACATGAGTTTTCGATGTGTCAGGATTAGCTTAGGCTTAACTTTCTTTGGGGACCAAGTGTGCCCATTCCACATGCCAGTGTTCACTCGTAGCACTCTGTCCGTAAACCTCGCAAATTTGCAGATTAAACCACTTGGTTTAACTTTCTTTGCAGTTTTTTCCCCTCCGAGGACGGAGTCTATTGTGACGATATCCGTTACTTGATAGAAGACGTCGTACATACCAGCCCCCCCTCAGGAAGCTGAGTGTGTCCTTCGCCGCTGACTCAGCAATGGTTTGGGGTTCGATGAGCCCCTGAGAGAAGTATTCAAAGCGTGGGGTTCAGGCCGAATGGGTTGGGATTCCATACCCGTTTCCGCAAGGCAGTCAGCCTTTTGATTGCCAAGACAAAGCCAATTATGGGCACTGAGTCGTTTGAGCGCTTGAAGACATTCTCTCATGTCCTCCTGGATATGAAGGTGTAGTCTGCAGTAGCCTTTAGAGCAGCCTGAATGTCCTAGGATCTCTTCTGCTCTGCATGATATATCGTGGCATACTCTCCCAGCGACTTAGCAAGACTGAAAGTGGGCCTTACAATGCCCAGCCCTGCTCTCTCTCTCTCTCCCTCCTCTAGAACTGTCTGTATCCCACTGCAGGGCGCCCACCTCAGTCTGGAACGACCCTCTGTCCTACTGTTCTCGTGAGTGAACGCTGATGGTGAATGGCAACTGAAAGAGTTCTTTCACTCTGGGATAATGTCTCTAGCAAGAGATGCTGCCTTTTCTAGTTTGAACTGCCTAGTCATTTCTTGGAGGCTTGGCGGTGGAATCATTTCCTGTATTTGCAAAAGCCTTACTGCCCCCAAATATGCAGTCCTCTGAATGCATATGCAGAGATGTGAGATGTTCAAAAGGACTTCCATTGCAGCCCTGAAGCAAGTACTCATTGCTCCTGTAATAGCAAGGTAAGTCTGTCGCTGCAGTTGCTTCTGAACTGCCAGATGGCTTGTCGCTTTCCACCATAGAGTGGAGGCATTTGTGACACAGGGTTTTATTATTGTCCCCATGTAGAGCCATTCCATTCATTCATTTTTAGAGCGATGCCCCATGATTTTCTGCGCAGCTTTCTACATGTCCACAGAGCTGTAGTGACTTTGTGTAGCGCATATCTCACAGATCTGACTTCACAAGCTGCGGCGGTAGGAGCGATTTGAAAATGGCATACATTGTTCAGCTTTGCGCGCATGCTCGGAACTGCGATTGCAGTACTGCCAGGGATAGAAATAGCAGCGGAACTTACTCTGTGGAATACATAAAAATCCTGATTTTGGTTTATTATTCATTCTGAATAGTAACCCTATGTTTTCGGTCAGGAAAACATTTTTACAACCCCCCCCCCTCAAAATTTGATACTTTACGTTTCAAGACATGGGAATTCCAAATCTGCAATGTCCGTCCGCCGTCCAGGCTGTTTTGTGCCTTTAACATAGTCTAAAAAATCCGTTCGTTCGCAAAAAAAATCCCATTTGGTATCTAGTTGTGCCCGCATTCTCGGCAATGCGATCAGAGAAGCCCATGGTTGTTATGTACAAAAAATGGTTAAAAAAAAACACAAAACGCAGTATAATTGCAAATACGCCGTGTTTCGTATCGTTTTCATGGTATTTTGACATCCTGGGTTGAATGGAATGAGTATCAGACGTGTACAACTGCGTATTGGGAAATTACAGTAATTATAGTGTGCCAATGTCAACAAATTGAAAGAACTCGTGGGAACTACAGCGGAAGTAAACGTCTCGTCGTTAGTACCCCCTCCGTCTTATCAAAACCACCCACCCGCTCGACTCGCAACGTCCTGCCAATTGCCGAGGGTTCGCTCGGTTCGAGGTTGCCCGTCACAATTTCCCCTATTCTTTTTGCCCAACGGGGCAGAGGAAGGATAGGGCCACTTCCGCTTGGCACCGGGGGAATATTTAGTTTCCGTAGTTCCAATGTAGTCAGGTCATGTTTCGTATGGTTTACTAGTATTTTTCGATGCTGAATCGAATGGAATGGGTCTCGGAGCAGTAATACTAGGTCAAGCTGTTCATGAGAATAATAAACCGTTGTGTAATAATTTGCAGGGTTTTTCAATGTGTTGTAGTTTAAAAGGCAAACCAGAAATGACAATCCACTGCGAATTCCCTAAATGAGAAAACCCGAATGGGAGAACGATTACAGTTATAAATTAGATTTCCGAGTAAGGCTCACTCTTCAATGAACTCTACAATACATCAAGGCTCATGCCGCAGCTGACCCAACATTGAGGCCTCAGAAGTTAACAAGAATATCATAAATCGCTTTGAGGAAAACCACCCTTGAAACAGGACTTTGCATTAATTCCTGTTTCACGTCCACAAGAGTGATTTAAGACGGCGAAATTGTTTTACCCCCCACCGGCACCCCCCACCCCCGTCACCCTTAACCGCCCTTTTTCCTGAGCGTCCCCCTTAATTCACCTGCTGTCACGTGACGAGCTTGTCTGCTGGACCTTTTGTACTTCCTACCCTTTGTGAGACTCATTTAACGTAGGTAGTCGGAAATGGCTATATTGCTCGGCAAAATGAAATCCTTTTGTGAATTCGTTATGTTCAAAAGGGAATTGCGATTAAGGGGAAAATAGTTGACAGTTTTCAACGGAGGAACAAAAAAGAATGTCTTTTACTTGATTTGAAAGGGTTTCCTTTGGCGGGAATGTCATTGAAAGCTGGTTACGTAGGCAGCGAAAAGAATTTCGATTTAGTATTTACGTTTTGATTAGGTTGAATTCACATCGTGATAATCAGCAAAAGAACTCAAATTTGCAATCTCCTCCGACAAAAACTGGAATTTTATAGCACGCTACTTAAAAATTACTGAGTGACCCTTAAAAGTAGTCAAACGGCATTTTTGAGATAAGCGTCTGCCGGTGGTACGAGTAGTATCGATTACTTGACAAGAACGTCTTTTACTTGATTTGAAACTAACGAAGTACCTAACAACGTTCCAGTTTCACGACCGTAATTTATTGCAGATTTGAAAAATGTTTTCTCCCAAATGGATTAGTTCCGAAGTTGTTTTTGAGAACGTAACTTTTTTGTGTGAAACTGTTCAATTGAACAGCCAAGTTTATCGGCATAACTTCAACACAATTTCGTAAACGTTGCGCTAGTCGAAAATTTGAGCGTTTGCTTCCAGCCGCAATTTGCAGGTACCTTCGTTTTATTGCTTGTTCAATTGTCCATGCCAATTAGAAAATGCACTTGATTAAAGTGAGGAAACTGGAGGATTCTTCGGGGTGAAAGGAGCGTTATAGTAATTAAAGTTGAATATCGAACTATCTGGCAGCCGCCGAGTTGCAACGAAGGTTCACTTCATTTCTCTACTCCATCGTTTCATGGATAGATTGAGTGTCCACGAGTTTGAGCTTCTTGCTTTCCATGTCCTGTAGATGGCACTCTCAACATAACCTCTAGTCTGATGTGTCAAAATTTGGGTAAAACGCTGCGTCGGTGTCGTAACGCCAGCGGCCCCAACCAACGCTTACCTACCTGTAGCGTCACTTTGATAAAGCACTTCAGCCAAAATTTGTTTCTGGCCTCTGCACATATCGTATTGCTACAATTGACAAAACTTCAGCTGCACCTTGCAAGAACGTTATCCTCATTTAAATGCTACTTATGTGGTGAGAAATACGGCCGTTTCAGCAAATGTACGAGCTCATTAATTGCTGATTCGTGGATTGAGTCCCGCCCGAGCTATGTACCTGTCTTCAGCTATGAAGAAGTGTGAAGGTAGTTGGTACTCATCACCGCTTCATCGTTGCAATTGGCGAATGTTGAAAGTGTCGCTAGTTATAATTATAAAAAATAATAATTAGCTAATAATTATTAATGGAAAATATTAATATAAAGAATAGAATTTTTTATTGGAAAGTAGAAAGGTTTAATGGAAAGAAGTTTAGTTGAACATGACTTTGTCAAGATCTCTATACCACCGGTGACTGTTAAGGTTAATTAATAACGGTTATGGGATCAGATAACAAAAGCACTACATCAGAGTAAAGAACGTTTTTGTCAAAACCTAAAAGACTTCTCCTAAAACAGACGGTACTGACAAAGGCTGAAGTATTCGACCAATGCGGTTAGGAATGATTGAAAAAAACGACGCTGCAGCCGACATCCCGCCGATGATGTTGGACAGCTGTTTGGAGTTGAACGCAAAGAAGATTGGAATGCTCGAATCTTCTACCTGAGTCCCAGTACCTCATACCCTGCTTTGCTCTTCACGAAATCGTCCTGGGGCTGAATATCAATGGAAGGGGGCGGAGACCAGTTTGGAAAAAGGGATAGAAAAAATAAAAAATTTCGAGGTCCATTCCTGCACCAAATCGAATGACGTGGTGAAGTCTAAACGGCACATCCCTGCCGACAATTCATTCGAAGCCGAGTTTCTATTTTGGCGCCCGGTTTAAATGACTGTTCACGAGTCACGATTATGTTGCTGCTCAAACTGTGGACAGGATCTTACTTGAGGTGGAACGATTAAGAAGATTAATAACAATTGCATTATAGGTCTACTTCGACTCCTCATCTCAAAATGTGCAAAGCCACTTTGGTAAGGTGCGTTCAGACTATATCATGGTTTTTGCAGTGGCCTAATTGGTTTTAAAAACGTCTATTTATTAGTATGTCCCTCTGAATTTACTACTCGTCTGTAAAACGGAAACCCAAGTAGACTTACTTTCAAAATTCTTAAAAGGAATCCACATTAAAAAACCGTGAGCATGAATGTGCATTTCTCAGTTAAATAACCTTGGCTGGAAGGTATGTGAGTTCGGTGATCTTCCGCAAGTTGCCAATGCTCCATTAAACCTGCAGCAGCTACCCCTCCCATGGACGTACTTGCTCCTAAGGCTAATGTGCGAGCTGGTTGTTAGAAGGATGGTGAAATGATCCACTCTTCTTTCCCCAGCACTCTCTAGAGAAGGCTCCACGTTCGTCCCTGTAGGTTCTGCCGACCGAGCCAAGACGCGTAAATATCGCAGGACTAACTGAATCGTAAATTCCGATCTGGATGGCGTTACTGAAAATAGGTTGCTCCAGCCCTACAAATCAGGACGACCCCAGCGATTGAACTTTCTCATTTGCCCCCTTCATTTGAAACCATCAACTTAATAGTGTGTGTCGCAACTGTTGCCGCAATCAAAAGCAAGTCAGCGCTGGGCGTTCTTTGAAAGAGATGACATTGTGTGCTAGAACGCGGTTGTTAGCTCAATAGTGCCCAGTGGTGAACTGGGTGCCGCAGACACCGACCTAATAGTGCAAGAATCCACACCTGAAGAGGTGGACAGCAAAGTGGACGCATTTACCCCAGCACTGCACTCTGCTGGGCTCTCGGTACTCGGGCAACAGAAGCACAGGGCGATCAAAGTCGCATGGTGGGCTGAGGAACTTAATCCCCTCAAGCAAAGTGTAAATAGAGCCAAAAGGATTACCAAAACACTCGTGACCCTGATGCCAGAGCCACACTCCGAACTGCCTTCATCCCAAGAGAAGAAGGCCTTCCACCGCACCATCAAATGAGCCAAACGGCAAGGCTGGCGAAATTTTGTGGAAGTGGAGAGCTCTGAGAGCCCCTGGGGCAGACATTAC
This sequence comes from Pachypeltis micranthus, assembly GCA_020466155.1. Taxonomy (NCBI): domain Eukaryota; kingdom Metazoa; phylum Arthropoda; class Insecta; order Hemiptera; family Miridae; genus Pachypeltis; species Pachypeltis micranthus. Next base: position 4,558,686 of record CM035778.1, read on the forward strand.
AAGTCCTCCATAGGGAAAGCAAACGTAGAGCAGGTCTAAGCTGTGATGCAAAATGAGTCAGGCTGGGCCTGCAGCATCGAAAGTTCACTGGAAACCCTCCTTGAGAAGGCGTTCCCTGACGACCAAGTAGCCCAAGACACCGAAGCCCAGAGGGCAGCAAGGGAGCTGGTCATGGACCCTCCGAACGAGCCCGACATCCCATTGTGGACAACAGGCGACCTCGGCAGGGCCCTTGCGACCTTAAAGCCCAACAAATCTCCTGGGTCAGATAAAATAGAAAGCAATATGCTAAGGAAGGCTGAGCGGACAATCTCCAGCGGCCTCCTTAATTTATTTAATGACTGTCTGCAGGTCGGACAGTTCCCCACTCAGTGGAAGTCTGCGCGTGTTGTCACTCTTCAAAAGGGAAGCGACCGCAAACAGTCAGACCCGCGATCGTGGAGACCGCTCAGCCTTCTTTCCATATTAGGCAAAACACTAGAAGTCTTGATAATGCAGCCTCTCGAAGGAGTCTTTGGCCGCAACCACACAGGCAGGCAATACGGGTGTACCAAAGGAAAAAAGGATGAAATCCGGCGTGTTTCCCCGCTGGCACCGGCTAAGTACGTCGTAGCAGTTCTGACTGACATCAGAGGAGCGTTTGACAACCTTTGGTGGCCAGCGCTCCTTAATGAGCTTAAAGGTAGGGGAATCCCCCGCAACTTGTACTCGCTCGTCAGAAGTTACCTGACAGACAGAACTGCTACGATCGAATGCAGAAATGTCTCCGTTCAGAGAGGGATTGAGAAGGGGTGCCCACAGGGCTCGGTCCTTGGACCAACAAACCGCAACTTCCATGACTGATATAACCCTCGTCGAGGGTTTAGGTACAGTCATCAAATAAGGAAACAGACCTGTTAGCTCAATAGTACGGTCCGAGTGCACTTATCACTTTGGCTTGGCGTCGGGCTATCAGCTCTTTGATATGGATGCGCCTTTACTGTCAAGCCTTTGTAGTTATATCACACGTCGGGTCAGTGGTATTTCAATTAATTAATGATCAATCTAAGTATTAAGTCAACACGTGCAGACAAAGCCCATAATGAGGTTTTATAAAGGGTTTTTTTGCATTTTGATTCATAAATAGGTTGTTCGCCAGGACTGAAGAAGTTCGAAGTTATGAGAATTAAACGGTACTGTTATTGAAGTTGCTTCCTCCTGTCGAGAGTTTTAATCGTAACCTTCGGATTTCACAAACGAATATTCTGCAGGACTTCGTCGTTATTTCATTCCATTAGACTTCCTTTTGAAAGCGTTAGGTGTGGCGTACGTTCAACGATTTTACAATTTTCCTCGTTAATGGAAAAACTCTCTCGCTGTGTGAACGAGCTAGAAAAGTTTGACCTCGCGCAAAAAGAAAAGTTGGAGGGCGTTAAGCGGGTTGGAGCGCAACATAAATATTCACACTGCTGTTTGTTGGCTTCGCCTCATTTTTTCCCCCCTTCAAGAAAAAGTTGGAGCAAAGGTAGGGCGGTTGGGTGCTTTTCCCGGCAGAGCCCCTGGCTTCAAACGACGTCTGTCCCGAAATGCTAATAAATGAATTTCTCTTCCCCAAAAGAAAGAATGCTCTCCATTTAGCGAAGAAAGTCGGACGGTTAGAGTTCTGCGTTCTCATAGTGCAGCGGTGATGAAAGGTTCCCCCCGCAGCAACATTCCAAGGAGGTTTTCAGGGCTCGTAGTGACGGCTAACGTTATAAATTTGGATATTTGTGAGCTACTCTACGAATGGTATCAACATCTAGACCCGACGGGACGTACTCGAACACAGCAGAGGTTTATGCTATCATTACTGGGGTTGTCATAATGCACGATAAAGGCTATAGCAATAGAACTTTAACATAAACTGATAGTCAAGCGTCTTGCAAACAACGTCATAACTGGTAAGACAAACTCTAATGGAGTTAACGTTTATTGGATCTTATTTAATCACTAGCCATAAAAGGATCACTGTCTACTGTATAATATGCCAGGAGAATGCGGTCCGGAATGCTGTAGGAGTGATCGACGATGGTTATATCAGTCATGGAAGTTGCAGTTTCGCTAATATGCAAGAGGCTGGCCCCTGCAGCATCCACCGAACTCAGACCTGCGGAGGTACGGCTGGTATTTGGTCGTTAGCCAATCTCCCGGTAGAGAGCTGTTGCCCGTGTGTTACCACGCGGAGGTGACCACCTGAGGAATCCCATTCCATCGGGGAGTTCTTAATCTGGTTTCCCACCTGATCTAACTATTTACATGGGTGGAAATTTCAAAAGGACAAATCAACTATGACCACGTTTCTTAGCCATCACCTTCTTCGCGAACTCTGCAAAATGGTTATAGGCTTGCTTTGTAGCAGTCAGTGCTGCTAAGTTCGATTGCCCTCCCAACAACCGTCGCTCACTGTTGTCGAAACTACAGTGGAGCAGCACATGGTTTCTTGTTTCCTCCATACTGGGGGCACAAGACGTGCATAATGGAGAGTCTTTCAGAGAAAAGAAGTGGAGCTGCGCATTGAAGTCACCATGTCCTGTGAGGAACTGGCTCGTCCAGTGGCCTGGCTCAACCCATTTTCTTGAAAGACGTTCACGGATGTTGGGGAAGAACTCATACGTATCACGTCCCTTTGACGAGGATTCCCATCTCGCTTGCCATTTCTCTAACGCCCATTCGTCGATGGCGGCAAGTTTCTGTTCTGTGGTGAGATCCGTACGGAGTTCAGCCCAAAGCGGGGGAAGCTCCCGTTTTACTCTCCACTTGTCAACCATGCAATCAACGGCCAAGTCAACTGGTAAGTGACCAGTGATCACCTGGAGTGCTTCTGTTGATACAGTCTTGTAGGCCTTGGTGATCCACAGGAGCGCAGCTCTCTGGGATTGGGCCAATACTCTCTTTTGATTGACTGTTAGTTTGCTACCCCAGAAAACGTGGCAGTAGCCAATCACGCCCAGATAGATGGCCTTATACATGAGGATAGCGTCATGGTAACACACGCCTTTGCAATTGCCCGCAGTGAGGCAAACCTTGCAATGGCAGTGCCTTTAAGGGACTGGAGGTGTTGGTTGAAGCCCCACCTCTCACCTATATTCACTCTTAAATACTTGACGTGCTTTTCAAGAAGGAGCCTGTGGCCTGTGTGTGGGTGGATTATTCACTTTTCCTTTCAAGAGGATTAGCTGGGTATTTTCCTCAGCCACCTGCATCTTGACATGCTCGCACCATTGGGTCACGGTGTGGAGCACGTGGTGGGTTTTTTCTTCAATTTGGCGGACTGACTCTGCAAAGATCAGCACAGTCAAGTCATCCACATAGGCGTACGGCTCGCAGTCAGTCTCCATGAGTCTCCTGAGAAGACTTTCGAAGAAGGCATTCCAGAGTGCTGGTCCAAGGACCGAGCCCTGTGGGCACCTCCTCTCAATCCCTCTCTGAACGGAGACATGTCTGCATTCGATCGTAGCACTTCTGTCTGTCAAGTAACTTCTGACGAGCGAGTACAGGTTGCGGGGGATTCCCCTACTTTTAAGCTCATTAAGGAGCGCTGGCCTCCAAAGGTTGTCAAAAGCTCCTCTGATGTCAATCAGAACTGCTACGACATACTTAGCCGGTGCCAGGAGGGAAACACGCCGAATCTCGACAATGACATCCTGCGTGGACTTCACGGAACACTACAAATTGAACAAACACATGTATGTTATAGGGATAGTCGACACCCTTCGGTGCAGGTGGTGGGGTACAGTTGAGGAAAATTCCTATCATCTCCTGGACCAGTGCCAGATACTGGAAGGGAGGGATATTTGGTCTTTGGTACCACTTCTACAAGGGTGGACATAAAAAAAGACTAGGACTCCGTAGGAAGCTAGCATTGGACCTGTGAGACATTAGGACTGGCACAATGGGACTTTATAAGCCGCGGTGTTTATCTCAAATGTAGGGCAGACAGAGTTATAATATATACACTAAGAAACTATCCTTTGGAGATTTCGTCACACAAACAAGTAGAAACAGGTGTTGCTTAATGAATCTGCTTTGTTGCGCTTAGTTACGTGTCTATCTTTTTATTGAGTATCTACCGCATAGGTAATTTATGGAACTATTCGCATTTTTCTCAATAAACCGCTAAGCCGATTTTGATTAAACTTTCAAATGCCTAACTTTTGTTCTCGATAACAAATATTGTCTATGAAGCGAACAGTTTTTGGGGGAAACAGTTTTGATTCATAGGTTGTCACCAACTAGTCAATAGATAGAGAAAACGACCGAAGTGTTCTAAAAATCGTGTTTTATGAAATACATTCAATATCTCCGCAGTAACTGCATAACTACATGTGATCCACGTGACCAGGACTTTTGTTCACTTTGAATATTTCTGCGGAAATCGTTTTTTCCGATGCTCTCAAACTCCGATATCAAAGTTACGAGATCGCAACTAACTAGTAAACACATTTTATACTCCGTCGCCATTTCCGTAGAAATATGAAGACCTACGGGGAAAAACGGTTTTTGTCCAATTTTTCTCAAAATGCCGATTTCAACGCCATCTTTAGCATCTTAAGGATCTCTAAGAAATAATGAATTGTTAAAGGGGAAAAAACACATATGATGAATCTGTGGCTAAGAAAGGTTGCGATGATGTTGCTTCTATGGTTTACCATTTTGTCCATAATATTCTGTCGAAAGACGTTCGAGAACTAAACGTTTTTTGTGATTCATGCTCAGGGCAAAATAAAAATTATACTTTAGTCAGACTTTTTTACCATCTCGTTGATGAGGAGCGCCGATTTGACAAGATCAACGTCTTCTTTCCAATAAGGGGCCATTCATACATGGAATGTGATAAGGACATGTCCCTAATCAATCAAAAGTCATACACAGAAGTTCCTGATGACTGGCGAGAAGTAATTCGTGAAAGCAAAGTAAAACCCAATCCATTCAAAGTTATAGACTGCGGAAAGGAAATGGAATTTTCAAATTGGACAGAGCACCTGACTGGATTTTACCCACACAAATGCCCATTTCCTACTCGGCCAATAAGAGTTCTCTAGGTGAGCAATGTAGAGCCCAAGATTGCCTACAAAACCACTTACTTTGGTCACACAACCCCAGCTTCTTTTGACACTGAAACTCGAACCAAAGAAACTGTCGCTTCCACGAGCTGGAAAAACCAAAAAACTAGGCACCAGGAAAAAAAAAGTTATTACAATAACTTTAAGTCCCTAAGAAAAAACTTTACGACTCACCGGTTCCCATAAAGGCAGCTAAACATGCAGATTTGCAATTCCTGGAAAAACCAGAGTTCCATAATTTTTTTGAAAAACTTAGTGTTTTGTGAGCATCTCAAAAAAATGCAGTCCAGAGCCAGAAAAAATCAAGAGGTCAAAAGAAGAAAAGCGAAGACAGTGATGACGAATATTTAAGTGACGAAATAGTGATTGGAGTGGAATTGTGCGGGAATAACGGTTTTTGTCCTGGACATTCTTCGATTTTTATTTTTTAAACGTGCGAAATATGCGAATTTTAATTTGAAAATTTTTGAGATTATGAATAAATATTTGTCGCTTAAGGTGTTATTTTTTTAATTAAAAAATCCATTGTACATTTTCCCCAACCATGCCACAAACCTTCAAATTGTTTTTTCTCAAAATTAAATTTTTTGGACATGTACCATTCTTCCCCGTAGGTCTTCATATGTTAACTTTAGGGTGTACTTTTGGTGGTCACCAAATAATTTCAATAAAGAAGAATAACTGAAAGATGTAACGACACCCACGAATGGCATTGAAGAAGTTATGATGTGTGGCAGGAAGCTAACTGTCGACGACAATGTTTAAACGGCAAAAGGAACGCGGGCATGTCCGTGGAAAGGGGAGCGCGGAAAGGTCTTCGAGTAGTATCCCGTAGTCATTATAACTGTCCACATCACGGGATGTGAAACTCGGTATTTTAAAGAGTTGTGGGAAGGGTAGAGGGGGGGGGGCAATCTGCCTCCATTAGGTTAAATGTTCCTAGCACTTAGCTCGGTGTTGAGCGAATTTTCATCGATCAACTCAGAATAAAGTTGAGAAATCCTTGTGAGTCGTACGACAAAAAATACGCAAATAACCATCGTACAAATTGTGTATAATATACAATAAACGTGAAGGTCGTGGATCCCCAGAAATTGTCATTGTTCCCACGGCAGCGAATAGGCAACTTTGAAATATTTTTTGTCGTAGGTTCCACCACGTTTAGATGGTATGTTTATATTTTCTTACCCTAGAGTCTCAAAACAGGTTGTGAATATACCATAAAAAGATTATCGCGAATGAGTGCCTGCCCCCCATGTTGGTGACTGCTACAGCTCTATTTTGCTCTGAGATGCAATGCTTCTAGAACTTCAGGAATGCTGACATTCTGGATTCTGAATGCCGCTTTGCTATCGTCAGTAACGCCAGTAACACCTCATTGCACGATTCACATCTAATGGAAGCGAATGCGAAGGTTTTTAGGAACCCTATTAACTCAAGTTGTTTCCTTTTAGGTTTCTTTCAAATTAAAATTTATTCAGTAGTCGTATTTTGTAATTTAAAATGCGTTCGAAGGGTTCTTCCAACACGTCTCTCGAGACCCGAGGGAGTACAATGCGGTCCCGTAAATCAGCCTCGCGCTTCCCCGTCTCGTTTGCCGACGACATGGCCCTTTTTAGTGGGCAACTTTGTGCGGAAGTCAACCATTAGCTGTTGTCCCTCCCTGGAGCTACAGTGCCGTTCAATCCCAAGAGGCCCCAGGCTCTGATCCCTCTCACAACACAGTAAGTCATTTGGGATTATCACCCTTCTCGTGAGTGTACTTGATGATCCCCAAGGGAGTAAACACGTTCGAGCCCCCAAGTTCACTTTCCGTTAATTACAGTCATCGATTTATTCCGTCGAGCGAAAAAACTACCGATCTCACGACCCGTGGCAGAAAATTATACGGAAGCAGCGAGCCTGAAGAGCTAGTCTCAACCCATTAATTGGTTTACTCCACATTGTATTATACACAACTTCTTGGAAGCACATCCGCCTCACATAATACGAAACGACTACTGTACTTCCAGCTAATCCGTTCAATATGGCTGCATGGTGCGCAAATAAAGCAGGTTCAGACACTTCACGACAAAATGCTCCGCCAGATGACTGGAGCACCGTATTGAACCAGACAATCCATCAATTCGTCTCAAGTTAAATAGGCTTGGCTTATGCCTCTTAGTGGTTAACTTTCGCAAAACATACACACTTGTTTAAATGAGAGTAGAGCTTCCAATTTTAAAAATCAAAAATTTGTAGCATTTTGCAAACTGCTTATAGTTAAAAGATGAAAGAAACTTTGATAAATATTTCAGGCTAAAGGGAGGACTATTAAACAAAACTAATCAGTTTAGACCGTTTGGGTGCGCATGAATTTGCTTGCTAGGGGGCAGAAAAACAGGTCCGTATAACGTGAACCACACATTGCAGATGTTTCATTCGTGCTTTGGCAGTGGCGAAAGGTTCAACGAAAAACGAATAGTTTATTTTTTTCTTCAGAAGCTGATTAAATTCCTATTTTTTCTTGTAGACTTTTTGTGTCTATCACTGCGCGCTGGCCAGTAACTAATAAACCCTTGAACATACAATGGTTACTGGTTTTTGTTAATGAGTAGATTTTATCAGGAGAATTTACGCCAAAATCTTCTCCATGACTTCTTCTTCAGGACTTCTCTTTGGGCTTTCTTTCCATCGCCAGCTATATTCTTCTCGCCTAAAGATGTACGCAGAATTCTGAGCAAATCATCATCTAGAAAAGCTCCTGGATCAGACCTGATAGTGCGCCCCCTACTCCAACACGCTCCAAACAAACTCCTAGCTCGCCTAGTCCACATATACACTTCTGCTGTAAGAATTGGTTATTTCCCCCGAAAGTGGAAGCACGCAAATATAATAATGATTCCAAAACAAGGGAAACTCGAAGATAACATCATATCGTACAGGCCAATCAGCTTGCTCTCTCTACTCTCCAAGATCTTCGAGCGTCTGGTTTTGGGCCATCTCTTGAACTTCACGGGTCATTTAATTCCGCATGATCAGTTCGGTTTCAGAGATTCCTTGTCTTGTCCCCTCCAACTCCAGCGCTTCACTTCGTTCATAAACGCATCCTACCAGGCCAATCACGTATGTAAAGCAACGTACTTTGACGCCGAACAGGCGTTTGACCGCCTGTGGCACGAGGGTCTGCTATCAAAGTTATCACCACACCTTCCCAACAACTTGTTTAGTTTGATAACCCACTACCTAACCGGTAGAACATTCCAAGTATCTATTCAGGGAGAGTTCTCAACAGTAAGGCCGATAAATGCTGGAGTTCCGCAAGGCGGATGTCTTTCCCCGTACCTCTACACTCTCTACTGCTACGATCTCCCTCTCCCGAAAGCCCCAGAGTTCTCAGCTCTATATGCTGACGATTTGGTTTATGCTGTTAGCTGCCCCGACTCGGGTTCAGCCACTAACCGCCTACAGCAAATGCTACATGATCTGGAGGCTCAAGATAAACCCAACCAAATCGCGGACAGCCACCTACACCTACAAACGCTCATTTACCAACCACCCTCTGACCTATGACAATGAAGTAATCCCATCCTCCACCTCCCACCGTTATCTAGGCCTCACATTGGATCAGAAATTAACGTTCCATGACCACATCACCGAGTTACTAAGAAAAATAAAAATAAAGACTAATCAACTGAAATCCCTTCTTAGCAACCCTAACTTACTGATCCATAACAAAGTCACGATTTACCTCTCCCTCATCCGCCCTATCTGGACCTATGCCCTCCCTATTTGGGGTACCTGCTCGAAGTCTGAGTTCCGTCGCAAAACTCGATCTTACAGCGCCGTGTTATCCACTCTCCTCCTTATGTCAGAAACAAAACCATCTACGACGACTTCCATATCTTTAATCCCACCGAACTGCTCTTCAAACACACCAGTACCTTCATCATTAATAACCGAGATCACTCCAACCCCATCGCTGCTGATGAGGATCAAGATTCTGTCTACCAGCCTGGGGTATGTTCAGTCCCACCTTTATGATCACTCCAACCATCTCCTCCACCAATGCCTCGTCTAAACCGCCCTCGCTATGTATTCTGCAACTTCATCTCCATAGACTAACTGCAAAATCAAGTGAAGCACCGTGTACTTAATTAACTTCCTAGTTAATTAATGTCAAATGTTTTAATGACTTAAGCTAACTTGTCAATACGGTATGTTATTTAATTTAACGGTCGTAAATAAGAGGATGTCAAAAAAAAGAGGACTTTCTTGTGGAACCCAATTGGTTATATGTAACTGTTCAAGGATTGTAACGCGTCTACCATCTCTCCTTCCATCTTTAGCAAAATACCGCTCACGCGAGTAAGTAATTTCTCGTTTAGTCCCGAAACTGTTACCTAAACAACCGCCAATTAGAACAATTCAGTTTAATAGGTTGCGATCCTATTGTGATTATTTTAAAGTGTCAGCGTGGGAATTCGATGAAGGAATTAGCAAACAGTCGAAATTACTCCTGCCACTTTGATAGGAACAGGGTGGGCTGAAATGACGCCTGTTTGAGTTGGCAAATGACTTGTTGTTTGACGGGAAAGGCAGGTCTTCCAAGTCAACATTTACATTGCGCCCTCGAAACCAGTTCGATTGAGCTTTCGAAAAGGGCGAAAGCGAGCCAACAATTTCGGGACAATTACTATTCAGTTGGACTTTGAGGTGCGACGTGGCAAATAGCGTCGTATAAAGCCGTGACAATCTGAGAGCGACTAGCAATTACGCGCGAATCGTTATTACCAGTCGCTCTGAATTGATCAAACTAATGTTCAACTTGAAGTGAGTCGGGTTCTACTGGGTCTCATTGTTTGTGATCTAATGGAACGCATACTGTTACATCGCTTCTTCAGCCTTCGACTGAGCAATCGAAACGCGGCTCAATTTTCATTAACCCATTTAAGACAGTGTGAGTAAAAAACGGAGCTACTGTAAACGTGTGAAAAATGTTGATGGTGATATTTTGGTGTCTTTCAAAACGGTGCATCGAAAGACTACAGATGATGGATTGAGTATAGATCTGAAATCGGTCACACGCATACATCATGTTGAAGATACCAAATGGGACTTTTGTGCGAAATAACGTATTTTTTAGTCCACGCTACAGGAATAAAACGGCACGGACGGCGGATGGGAATTGCAGATTTGGAATCCCGATGTCTTGAAACGTAAAGTATCAAATCTTGAGGAGGGTTCTAAAACACTTTCCTGTGCGAAAACATAGGGTTATTATTCCGAATGAATAATAAACCAAAAGGCACAGGCAGGTTTAATTGGTTAAACCGTTCTCTTGAAAATTGAAGTACACACACACAAGATACTGGTAATAAGGAACTTGTACTTGGAGACGCACGAAGTGTGGAGAGCTAACAGCGCAATGGCTGACAGGTTGCATCCTGCAATCTAGGATGTCAGATGACAGGAAGAGAATCCTGAGTTGGGGGCAGCGTACTACAAGGTGTACATGGATCGGAGCAAAATGGAAAACCAAGTGAGTTGCGCATTTACTGTAGCGACGAGAAAGAATCAGGGGCCAGCAAGAATATCCGTCTTGATTATGACAGGTCTAACAACTAGGAAGAAATACACGCCCTTGAGTGTCTTACTGGCCTGTAAGAGCTACTGCCAGAGTACAGATCGATTTCCCTTAAAAACGACGGCTTAGAGGAAAAGGAAGACATAAAATGTGGGACTGAACATACCTCAGGTTAATGGACAGAATCTTGATCCTCCTGACAGAAACCCCCGAACGAGCCCGCCTTAACCGATTTTCCCCCACTGTACAGGACCTATATTCCACGTATGTCTTAAAAGACGACTCAGGCGTTGATTGTCGTGTTTAAAAGAGTTCGCCATCATCCAACACGACTCCAGAATGATCAGAAGCTCTCTTATCTGACATCACGGTCGTTTAAATCACTACTTGTAATCATAAGAGGGAACCCGCAGAGATTAAAATATTGGGGAAAGGCCCACACACACGCGGACCTCCTTAAGAAGGTTTTCGGATTGAGCCTCAAAACGTAAGTATACGAAGAAAACTTCTTTTTCACCCGAAAGGAATACTTTCCCTTCCCATTGGGTAGTTGAAAGTAAAAATGCGTCAAAGAAAGGAGTGCCTAACATTCCTGAATTTATTGAGTTGCTCTTATTCAGCGTGCTGTGCAGCAGTCAACGTCAATTAGCTTGAATGCCGGGAATTCTTGGTTTCCTCGTAACTATTTCATAACGTTAAAGAACGTTCAATCAAAATCGTTGAAGCTGTCTGCGAGAAAGAAAAATGCAGCCGATCGACTGTTTCGCGTTGGACTCATCGCTCATTAACAGGAAAAGCGAAATTATTTCGAAAGAATACAATTTAGATATTTTGATATTTAAGAATACACAAAGAAAAAGAGTAGTTTCAAGATAACGGGATTCGGAATTTGCTATGACCGTCGGCCGTTCAGGCCGTTTTGGTATCTAGTTGTGCCCGCTTGCTCGTCAATGCGATTGGACGAAACCCATGGTTGTTATGGGCAACAGATGGTTAAACGAATTAATAACAACGAAATTTCGGCAGTTTTATCGCAAATATGTGTTTAGTATCGTTTTCTACATATTTTTGGACGCTGGGTAGAATGAAACAATTCTCAGAGGTGTACGACTCCGTCTATACAAAAAATAGTGAAATCGTAGTAATTATAGTGAGCCAAAGTTTACTAATTGAAAGAACTCGCGGCAACATACTTCAACGAAAGTAATCGTTTCATTGTTTGTACTCCCTCCCTCCTGTATCACGAAAACCACCCGCCAGCTCGACTCTTCACGTCGTGCCAATTGCCCACAGACGCCAGGAATATTTAGTTTGTAGTAGTAGTATTTTAGTTTTTAGTATGTTTCGTATGGTTTACTGATATTTTTCGATGCTGAATCGCATGGGATGGGTCTCGGAGGTGTGAGACTACGTCAAGCTGTTCAAGGGAATAATAAATCATTGTATATTAATTTTCAGGGTTTTTTTAAAATTGAAAGCTCTACTCTCATTTAAGCAAAAGACTGTATTTTGTGAATGTTAACCACTAAGAGGCATAAGCCAAGCCCAATTAACTTGAGACCAATTGATGGGTTGTCTGATTCAATACGGTGCTCCAGTCATCTGGGAATAGATTGAGCACTACGCGGCGAAGCCATTTTTCGAAGCATGAAAACTCCTCATCAGTATTACAGGGAGGAAAGTTGTGAGATGCGCGAGCATTTAATTGTTTTAGTCTTGTGAAATACCCAAAGTAGAGGACTAGATGAGAAGAAAATTGTGAGTTTGTTAACATAACTACCTTTCTATTGCGCATACAGTCTGAAATATGTAGCTACTTTCGTGTGGGTTCTAGGCATGTGGGGCGGCCAGCGAATCACCCTATTCGGGTCCTCTTAAAATCCGTCGTCCAACGTCGTTGATCTTCATATCTAGATTTGTTGTTTTTATCTCTCATAGCTGAATAGATATCAATTCAAGTGGAAAAGAAGAGGCTCCAATGGTCCTGTTAGATCGTGACACGTGATCGTGATAGCCTGTCAGCGGTGCAGTTCTCACAGGCTATCGAACCCATAACGCGACCTTGTATTTTTAATTCACATCGTCGCCTTAAAAACAAACAACTATATCCGTCCTGAACGTTCCGTGAGGTCCCGTCTATCTCCTCAAAAATCTTCTCACCTCGGGAAGGAGCCTGAATGGAAGTGCCGCCGACTTCTCACTTGGAATCGAAGTGGTTAGATAAAAAATGCAGGATCCTTCCGTCTTGGGAGAGGTCGTCAAGTGGGTTGCGTTCATACATGATACATATCAGACTCGAAAAGTAGGGACCCCAAGGTGGAAAAGGAGGGCAATTTCGAATCTCTTCCTGTCCGTTCAGGAAGTTTTCACGCCGTTGAGTTGACATTCTAACGGAAGGGTTAGGATTACTTTCGGCCCTTATATAAATGACTCTGCGCTCGCATCTTATTCCGTTTTATTCCACCTACTCAAAGCTGGGAGAACTTTCACATCAGTGGCAAACTGTCCTGGTGACAGCGAGGTATATTTATGAAGGACACTCGCATACCCCAAACTTATCCGAGGTTTCGTGAAGCTACGGCCTCCTACTCCTCATACAATCCATTCAAATATACCTGTTTTTAATTTAATCAAACCTAGGGTAAAGAAAGTGTTTCGAATCTTTTTGCTTCGCGGTCTTCTAATATCACCGAGTAGCATGTTGCATGTGCCCGGAGGTTGAGCTTACTCGGATGCCAAGAGGGGTAAAACGCAAGTATCAAAAGCTCGTTTGGAATTATCTTGAAAACAGCACTAACCCTTAAGATTAAAGTTGGAACATACACAGTGCCCTTGCTCTCCACAAACATTGTCGTAAAAGTAAAACGATGTTGTTTAACTTCTCCAAAAACGGCTTTAATAATTCAGCTCAAACTCACAAGACATCATCACTAGTCGACACCCACGTATTGTCACCCATAAATATTTACCCCCATTCAACAGAAATAAAAGCCAAAAAGTTTCATAATGTAAAATTAAACGTCACTTTTTCACAAATTTATCGACAAGAAGTTCGAACGGTTTCAATTAAACTCACCGGATATTGCCTCCTGACACTTCGTTATCTATGTTTGTTTCTTTAATATCCGGGAAATAAACACAATAACCGATGCGAAATTTACTTTTTATTCTGCTCGAAACAATAGGTGCAACTCCGACTGACTGCGGCTAAAAATAGAATCCGTGACCTCGATTTGCAGAGGCATGATGCCACCCGCGACGCATCCCTTCTTATGTGTAATATACAACATTTCCCCCCTAAAAATAAATATTCACTTTGGTATTCGTAAGTTTAAAATACATTCATTATACCTGAATTATCAAGTAAAAACTAAAAATAACTAAATAACAGCTTTCGCGTACATTTATTTAAACGAATAAATTCTTATACAAATGAACATACATTCCTCTTTCTTAAGATTAAAAAAAATCTCTTAATACAGTTTATGATAAGTTTAATTTCCATATCTTTCAATGGGCTTCACCTTTCACTTAGGTCTAGGGGATTTGTTAATTGTAGGCTGTGCCTCTAATCTTAATGGGGAACCGTTAGGGGTACTTACAGATTTCGGGATGTGAACAGATTCATCAAAACCTACAGATGGATCTGATACGTTTATTTCCTCTAAAGACATGTCTACAACTTGACAATCCTTACTGGTATCGATAGCCTTCTCAGAGAACAAATCACTAATAGGTGACGTCCCCTCCGTATTTATGGAAGTATCGTTGGTCAAAATTTGATTGATATGTCTCTTCCATTCTAGGTCATTTGTTGTTTTAATCAAATAGAGTTGATGGTAATCCCTAGCTAACACTTTATCGCCGACTTTTAACACTACACTTCTTTTAGCACCACTTTTCTGTTGATTGAATTGGCAATCCTGGACGATATTTTCAGTATAAAGAATCATCTGACTGAAAACATTTCGAATTTCTCTACCTAATAGAAGTTTTGCTGGTGAACTTTGTGTTGTAGAATGTTCAATACTACGATAAAATAGTAGAAATTCATGCATCACTCTGTTCAGATTTCCCTGGAGGTTTTTCTTCAAACAATTTTTCATCATTTTAACGGCCGATTCGGCCTCTCCATTTGTTGGAGGATGGTACGGCGCTCCAATATGATGATTTTCCCCAAGTCCATTAGAAATTTGGTAAATTCCGCGCTCTTGAAGCATGGAGCACCATCTGAAGTAATTGAACGGGATTGTTTTAGATGGCGATGCAACTTGAAAACATTCTATCCACTTGAAACATGAATCCATTACTACAAAAAAGAATTTTTGATTACATGAAAAATGGTCAATGTAAACGAGTCCATGGCTTAGCTAGCCATGGCCACGGATTTAATAGTGATTGCGTTGTAAATGCGTTGAACTATGATGCGGAGCCTGCATAGTGCATTCAGAATTTTGTATGTTACACCTCACCAGATATTTAAGTCAAAGTTTGCTGAGACCGTGTTACTCTAAAATCGGCTCTCAAATCGTGTATTTGGTGAAATACTCAACTTCCGCATCTGTACCCATTCCGAAGGCTGGAGGCCTGTGTGAATTCGGCTTCGTCGTATTATTTAACAGTTACTCTTATAATTAATTCAACTGTTGAAACGGAGATGGATCGCGGTGTGTTATGCGGCTCTGTAGAGGGTTAGGCGCTAGAAACGGGGATGGGCTAGAGGGGCGTTAACCCCTGTCGAACCGCCAGGATCAGGCTCAGATGGGAAAACTCCATGATACAAGAAGAGGGAGTAGAGTACCTAGCCTGATGATCCAATCAGTCTAGGCAATAATGGGAAAACTCCAAGATACACGAAGGGGGGAAGAGTAGTTTGAGGGACTGTTTGCGGAGGTCTCTACTCCTTCCCGGAGAAACAAAAATAAGTAATAAAAGAGCAAAGAATCTCCGTCCCAGCCATCCAAAATCCTGACGCCGCCACGAGGTCCAGGCTGGACATACCAAGAGGTATGACGAAAGTCAGGAGGGCAGGGGGACCTGCTGTTTCCGTGCCGGAAGGCACGTCACTGTAAAGGGCAAGGGTTCCTTTACAGTCCGAGAGAGAAATGGGCTGACTGGAAAATCTAAATGAGCATTGGATGAGAAAACAAGAAAGAGGCCACTGAGGTGCTGATGGGTTTGCTCTCTGGCTGCGTTATCTTAATTTTTGCTTTTTGGGCGTCCAGGAACAGGTCTAAGGGCGGACAGCCTGCCACGTCAACGTGACCAGAAAAAACTTCATTGCGTAACGTAAAATCACTCAGCGATCCATCTCCGTTTCAACAGTTCTATTAATTATAAGCGTTCCTAGATGCAACCGCCTCCCCCCGGTCTGGAACAGCTGGTAACGTTGACGTAATTTGCCTTGAGTTGTATTTATCGCGCAGTATTTCTGTAGTTTTCTACAGTCCGTAAATTGTGAGGTTAGAACTGCCAAAAGCAGAACGGCTTTTACGATCTACTCGTAAATTTCAAGACGAATAGCCTCATTCGTAATACCGAATCTAGAATGTCGAGTGGCTCCAAAGGAGAGAATGCATCAATGTCGAGAGCAGTTTGCTTGAATAGAGAACAGACAGTGAGAGTAACCTTGGACGTTGGACGAAATGAAGAAAAAAGCGTCGCTTACGTATAAATAGTTACAAATATTCGTTGGGTTCCTTTAACTTTTGATAATTTTCTACCAGATCGAACTATTCTAGGTGGTACATTCTCTAGATGACTCCAACATTCAAATGTTAGTTATAGCTCTTTACAAATGAAAAGGGAGTAGGAACTTGAAGGTTAGTCGTATTATATTACACTTAACCAAAAGGTTACTCTCGAAACTCCCATTAAGACGCCTGCGACCCTCGGATACATTATTCCTTTCACAGTTCGGAGGAACGAGCCGAGGCCTTTATAATATTACCGCCTGAGTTTTAATTTTCATCTTTTTTCGTAAGACATGAAGAAAATTCAATTTCAGCCTTCTCAACGCGAAGGAAACCTGATTATCGCGGCAAAGAAAAATATTTACGCTCGGTATAACCTCGTTGGAAGGATAGTAGCAGTCAATATAATTAGCGTTCGTGAAAAGAGGTTTGTGAAAACGTTTTGCTTCACTGAAAAATGTACTTATGTCAACATTAATTTGTTCCGTAAAACGCAGTAAGAAAGGGTTTGCAACCGTCGCCATAAACTTATTTGCTATGTGCATTTCTGACCTGAGCTCACCATCATATTCAACGCTACTTTATCGAGAACGAAACGGATGACCTTGGATAGATCAGTCTTTAGATCACGAATCGAACCTCAGGATGTCTTGTGGCATATCGAATATGTGTCTCCGGAATTGATGTTACCATATTTTACTGCCACCGAGGGTGTTTTCCGTGCAGTAAGTAGAGGAAATTAATTCCTTCAGCTGAATATTTTCATTTATTAAACGTAGCTTATAAGTATCAAATTTGTCTTTTGCGAAAATCCCTTTACATTCGTGAATTAAGTTTTCAATTTCTCGTCTTTTCGTAGAATCAAGGTGGTCAACTTTTGCCTCAAAATTACTGACATCTATGCCCTCGTTGTACTTTACATATATATCTTGAAGTCCATCTATCTTATGAACATAGTTTTCGACATTGTCTTTGTTATCATCTTCGGGTACGGTCTGATATAAATGCAATTTATAATCCAAGTTCAAGTAAAAACTGACAATTAGGTCCAAGCCCAACAATTCTTCTTATGTTCGCACAACCAGCAAAACCATGCCTGCCACCAATCGTTCGGAAGGTCATATTATTATCCTGAATTCGTAATTTCAAGTTTTCCACACGTTTCAATGTAATAAAACTGATATTCGCGCCAGGATCGTAGATTCCTGTACCTTCATTATTTCTATTTATTATGACCCCGAGAGTAATTAGTGGCAGAAAATTTAGGTTTTGGTTTATACTTATGTTTTCGGTCGGGAAAATGTTTTTACAACCCCCCCTCAAAATTTGATACTTTATGTTTCAAGAGATGGGGGTGCCAAATCTGCAATGTCCGTCCGCCGTCCGGGCCGTTTCGTGCCTTTAACGTTGTCTAAAAAATTCGTCCTTTCGCACAAAAATCCCGTTTGGTATCTAGTTGTGCCCGCCCATGGCACCCCCCCGTTGGGACGAAGCCCATGGTTGTTATGGACAAAAAATGGTTTCAAAAATTAACGAAACGCAGTATAATCGCAAATAAGCCGTGTTTCATATCATTTTCAAGGTATTTTTACATTCTGGGTCGAATGAAATGAGTATCAGACGCGTACAACTGCGTATAGGGAAATTACACTAGTTAATAGTCAACTAATTGAAAGAACTCGCGGGAACTACAGCGGAAGTCAACGTTTCGTCGTAAGTACTCCCTCCCTCCCGTCTCATTAAAACCACCCGCCCCCTCGCCTCGCAACGTCGTGTCAATTGCTGAGGGTTCGCTGGAAGTCCCCGTCCCAATTTCCCCGACTCTTTTTGCCCAACAGGGCAGAGGAAGGTCAGGGCCACTTCTTCCACACACCCGTGACATACTACAGACGTTTACGGGCGCCTGGCGCCGGGGGAATATTTAGTTTCCGTAGTTCCATTGTAGTCAGGTCATGTTTCGTATGGTTTACTAGTACTTTTCGATGCTGAATCGAATGGAATGGGTCTCGGAGCAGTAATACTAGGTCAAGCTGTTCATGAGAATAATTACCATTGTGTAATAATTTGCAGGGTTTTTGATCAGTGATGGATTCGTTAAGGGTGTCTTGAATTTCGACGTTATTCACAGTTATACCCCTCTCCTGTTTTTCGGCAGATGATCGATTACGACATACTGCCTCTAGATGAAACTTTCCTAGGTAACGTAGATTGTTATAGATGGAGCAAGGCTTTTTGGTCTCGGTTGTTATAATTGGTTTTTTTATTTGTGCGACATTACTGGGAGAGAAAGATTCTTTTTGTGGTGATAGCGATGAGGGCTCTATTTTCCTCAGCTCTCCTAATAATTTTGCGATTGAGTCAAGTCAAGTTCGTCTTGTACATCGACTGGTAGGCCCATAACATGATTTATTTAAATTTGAGTTTTCTGGTTTTCGGACATAATTTTTTTTTCTCTCTCTCCCTCTCCCTCTTACTTTTTGTACTGCTCTCAACACATTTGCTAATTTCACTGGAATGAACCAAAACGTTTTTCACCAGTTGCTCTATTATAAAATCTTATTACGCCGTTAAAGAACAGCAAAGTTGTGTTAGGCAAAGAGGCTTAGAACTGCTTAGAACTGACCACGCCTCGTCGCGTTGCGGGCGTTCATCATTCAGAGAACTCGTCTGGGACGTCCTCTGTTAGTTTAGAAGTAGATAAGGATCCAGCACCAGTTCAACCAGTCTGAGATTTTTTCGAAATTGCCAGTTTGATGCATGTGCACTTGAGTATCATATCATCCTTGAAAGAAAACTAGCGCGAGTCATATGCGTTTCTGAATGATTTTGAGAAGCTTCTGACTAAACAGGATTGTGAGCTGACCCCGCCTTTTCATAATCTTGTTTAGAATCTTTGGAGAAACAAACCTTGAACCCGTTTAAGAAACCCTGGGGGTAGTTATGCTATGCCTCCGACATTCTAGAAAAAAAAAATTTTCAAGGTCCCAACAGACTTTCGTAATTCAAAATAGGGCATAAGGGATCGTCCAGGGGCTACCGTGAAGAGCGACTACGGCGCCACTTTTGTCTCTTCTTCCGTACAAAGAAACCAAATTGAATGGATTATTCCACTGTTAACCCTAACATTAAGTAATAACAAGGCAGAAAACGAAATTCAGCCTCCAGAGTCGAATAATAAAGCGGGAATCAGGGGAATTGTCACAAAAGGAAGATTAGCAGCGCTGAGGGTTGAGGATTTTACTGGCTCAGGCCCCTTTTCGGGGTTTGAAAGTACGGTTGGAACCCTTTCTACCCTGAAATGAACCCGAATTTCCATAAGAAAAGGGTTTAACGGGACCTCAACCGCATTGAAATCCTCTTCTAGTCTAATAAGCATAATCCTTGTACGCCTTCTCGATGCGTTTCGCCACCGAGGGGTGAATTAACATTTTTTCCGCCTGTCATTAATGTAAGTCGTGCAACGCGACGGTTATTCACAAGTTGGTTGAATTAGTTCCGGAACAATAATTACGATGCGTGGCTAATCCTATTGTGCATCACTGTCATCCCAGCTTATTTCCGAACTGCGTTACGGCAGAATTGATTGTTTTATCGCGCTCGGCGCGCGATCCTATCAATGGGCTCTTACTGGTCGTGATGTGTTTGGCGTACGCCTTCGGTACAACGGAATACTGTTACATTGTCACTTTGACGACCACAGGTTCCTGATAGCTTTTGGTCTCACAAAATCCAATTTTCCAGCAGTTACGCAAAAAAGTTGGGAAATACTTAAATACTTCCAAGAAACATATCTTACAGACTTAGCGGTGTTAGCAATACTATGACATGAATCCAGAATGTTAATTACCTAGGAAGGGCCACTTAGCCACTGATCCTCTGTTTAAATTGAAACCACAGGCTAACGTGTTTTTAGTTTTGTCAAAGAAACGCTAATTTGTTCATAATCCGGTTTCTATTAGTTAGTTGCTCAAGGCAAATAATATCAAATCGCTATTTAAAGCGGCGACCTATTCAAAATAATATATCGGAAGCCACCAGATCCTTTTCTTAGCTAAAACTCTGTTTACTCGGGAAAATGAATAACAATTTGTTGGGAGCTACTTGACAATTCCTTTACTTCATGCTCTGGGCTCATTCCAAAAAGCTGTGAACAAACTCCTTGCATCTAAAATTGCTCTCCAGTCGTGAGAAATATTGCGACGTGTTGCAGAAACCTCCCTGCTAGTTATATCAGTGTCCAATGGGTCTTACGGTAGTCTACGATCTTGAAATTGAGATAAACTGAATTGTATCTAGTCCATCGGTTCTTCTATTCTATAACAATCGAAGTATTGCAATCGAACTAGCTATACGCAAGTAATTCTTCCTTTTTAACAGTGTTAAGGAACACATAATTTATTCTTCCAGTTAGGAGCAGTTTACTACTTTTTCTGTGCATAACATACCGTAGAAACCTGCAGCAAGGTTGTTCATTTTTTTCTCTCCAGCCCGTCGAGGTATGCGAAATAACGTATTTCCGCTTTTACGGTCCACTACATACTTCGGAATTACCTGACAACGGTTCATTGGGAATAAATACCTTGGCGCCTAAAAACCATTCCGCGTTTGAGTGATCTGGGTAGGGTGTTCTGCTTGTTAATCCATTTGAAGTTTGGGCGTCTTGCAGCCTGCTCTGCATGTACTCAAATAAACGAATTCTACGGTTCTAAAAAGGCGATTCTTCAGTAATTATTAAAGATCACGCAGTGCGCTTCGTTATTGCGTGATTGCCTGTCCAAGTATATATTAATCTTGACAGCAGAGCCTTAACATTTCTTAGTCGATACTGTTCATTTGCAGCAAAATTCATCGAGAAGTTAGCGATTCTACCCCAGCTTATTTTTTCCTTCAAAACTGCTTGCTTCGTACGTTTTTGGTGTATCCAGTTGTTATTATCACATCTTTATGTTATCATATGTTTAATTACCCGGTGTTCTCGGTCATTAGAAGGAGAATAAATTGTTAAATAAATTATCGGACGGGTTGGGCTTCAAGCAAATGGATATTTTTTTATTCAAGTCAGTTTTATACATAACTCCAAACTATCACGAATAAAAAAACCCTGCAAATTATTACACAACGGTTTATTATTCGGATAATCAGCTTGACCTAGCATTAATGCTCCGAGACCCATCCTGTTCGATTCAGCATCGAAAAATATCATAATGAAACCCAAAAAAAGGTCGAAAAGAACTGAATAGTAATATTAAAATAAACAAAAAAAAACGTAAGTATCTAGAAAAAACTGAATTTTAATATGAAAACATGCACGCTAAATACTAATATCAAAATTTAACCAAAAATCTATGAAAAAAACCAAAATGAGAATGAAACGAAAGAATCTAAAAAAATTGAATCGTATTAAAACCAAAACGTCGGGGAAATTGGAACGGGGGCGCTCGAAGCGAACCCGGGGGGAGTTGAGAGTTGGGGCGGGGGGGAGTTCAAACGACGAAACGCGGTAGCTCCCGTGTTGTACTGCGTTTCGTTAATTTTTTAAACCGTTTTTTGCCCATTACAACCACGGGCTTCGTCCGATCGGATTGCCGAGATGGCGGGCACAACTAGATACCAAATCGGATTTTCGGGCGAAAGAACGAATTTTTTAGACCAGGTTAAAGGCACAAAACGGCCCGGACGGCGGACGGACATTGCAAATTTGGAATCTCCATGTCTTGAAACGTAAAGTATCAAATTTTGAGGGGGGGTTGTAAAAAATGTTTCGTGACCGAAAACATAGGGTTATTATTCAGAATGAATAATAAACCAAAAGGCGTAATAAAATTTCCAAAATTTAAACAAAAACTATTTTCAGATAATTTTAACTTTCCTAATTTTCTTTTAAATTCGCTCATTCATTTGTTTTGTTACAACGTTTCTTGAAACACAGTTCATGAAGTGCACAGTTCAAAAATTGCCTATGCGATGGATGTTCAATAAAGAGTGTTGGGCGCTCTCAAGAGGGCGAGAGTTGAAGATTGAAAGTAAAGAAATTCGGTGAGCGTGAGGAGAACTATATTAAATGCAATGCGGTGAGTAAGGTTTGTGAAGGACAGGGCGACAAGAGGAGATGACTCGTAAATATGTGTGAACTGGCAGGTAACTGTATCGGAAGGAGAGAGCGAGCTGTAACTGGGCACAGGGAGACGAGTGTGACTTTCGGGAGAGTTCGTTGCTGACTGAATTTTGGGAGGAGCTGTCTCTTGTCGGGAGGAGAGGGAAAATAAAGAGAGGAAACCCCCACTTCAGGTAAATCCGCTGCCGTTAGAAATAACCACAACTGCGGCAGTGGAATTTACGCAGGTACAATGCCTTTGTCATTAAGGGACAGGAAGTCCCGGTGCGGGGAAGTTCGAGGTCAATAGACACGGACTGATTTGATTTGCGTCGAACAAAGAGTATACGTTGATTAGAGGCGAGCCAAATATAATGTGCCTGGGCAGTCTTATTACTTCACAAGTGCGTAGTGTTTCAATCATCAGAGCCAGTTTGAGCACAAAAATAAATTTCCAGGCACGAAGTTGTGCAAGTTTTCTAAGATTAGGTTTTCTTCAATGTGATCAAAAAAAGCTACAGCGGTTTTGATTGAGGTCACAAGATATTTTATAATAACAAGTACCTTCGTTTTTCCACAACTTTCAATAACGAGAGATAGTTGAACAGAATTTTAGGTGCTTAGCGATTAATTAGTCGGCTGAGCTCAAAAAAAAAGGAAAGTTTCGTGATTTGTGGTTAGTGCAGGACCAGTTTGTCCGGCCTAGTATGGGAGGTTAAAAGCTACGAATTTTTCCGAGAAACTTTGGCCGTAGCAATCATGTCATAACGTTCCCAGTGCGAATCCGTTTCTAAACATCTCTAATTAATTTCACATCTCAACGATTTTAGATATGTACACAGGTATACGCATTTATGCTCAAAACCTAAAACTATCAAAAATGTGTGTATATAGAAGCCTATTGGTTATCCTTAGGTATGTCATTACGCTCGATGGCCTCCCAAATGGAAAGTAGGAGGCTCAAGTTTATTCTTATATTTATTCGCAAAACGTTATTCTTCTCATTCTTCCTGGGGTATTTTTACTTTCCTTGCTCTACGAAGTAGAAAGGAAAGTTATGTAATCGGCTGAAAAAAAAATTTTGAGTTCTCTTCAGATCTTTACGTTTCAGACCCCCCTGAGTCCGAAAAACACTTTTTGGGAAAATGATCTGTGTGTCTCTGGGGTAGCAAACTAACAGTCAATCAAAAGAGAGTATTGGCCCAATCCCAGAGAGCTGCGCTCCTGTGGATCACCAAGGCCTACAAGACTGTATCAACAGAAGCACTCCAGGTACAGTTGATTTGGCTGTTGAGTGCATGGTTGACAAGTGGAGAGTGAAACGGGAGCTTCCCTCGCTTTGGGCTGAACTCTGCGGATCTCACCACAGAACAGAAACTTGCCGCCATTGATGAACGGGCTCTAGAGAAATGGCAAGCGAGATGGGAGTCCTCGTGAAAGGAACGTGATACGTATGAGTTCTTCCCCAACATCCGTGAACGTCTTTCAAGAAAATGTGTTGAGCCAGACCACTGGACGAGCCAGTTCCTCACGG
Source organism: Pachypeltis micranthus (assembly GCA_020466155.1). NCBI lineage: Eukaryota > Metazoa > Arthropoda > Insecta > Hemiptera > Miridae > Pachypeltis > Pachypeltis micranthus. Next base: position 4,582,654 of record CM035778.1, read on the forward strand.
GACATGGTGACTTCAATGCGCGGCTCCACTTCTTTTCTCTGAAAGACTCTCCATTACGCACGTCTTGCGCCTCCAGTGCGGAGGAAACAAGAAATCACGTGCTGCTCCACTGTAGTTTCTACAACAGTGAGCGACGGTTGTTGGGAGGGCAAACGAACTTAGCAGCGTTGACTGATACAAAGCAAGCCTATAACCATTTTGCAAAGTTCGCGAAGAAGGTGATGGCTAAGAAACGTGCTCATAGTTGATCTGTCCTTTTGAAACTTGCCAACCAAGTAAATAATTGGATCGGGTATGAAACCAGATTAAGAACTCCTCCCAGATGGTACGGGATTCCTCAGGTGCTCACCTCCACGCAGTCACACACAGGCAACAGGTCTCTACCGGGAGACTGGCTAACGACCAAATACCTGCCGTACCTCCAGAGGTCTGAGTTCGGTGGATGCTGCAGGGGCCGGCCCCTTGCATATTAGCGAAACCGCAACTTGTATGACTGATATAACCCTCGTCGAGGGTTTAGGTACAGTCATCAAATAAGGAAACAGACCTGTATGTGTGTCTGTGAACGATTTTTAGAAAAAACCACCGTACCAACTCAGCTCAAACTTGATATCTCGCCCGCAGGTCACCATGGGACGCCAAAATAAGGGTTTGAACAAAATCCACCGAAAGTTAACTATAGTCATCATAATGATCAAAACACCAAATTTTTTTTCTCAAAAACGGCTCTAACGATTTTGATTAAATTTTTTATATTGATAGCTCCCAATATGACAATCACACGATAAAATTTCCATTCGTGGGCAAATGACGAGAGCAGCACAATAAATAATCAAAATTTTCGACGAAAAGCCTTTTTAGCGCAGTTTTTTCCTTATAAACTCTGGAATTCTTGTAGAATGTTAAAAAAAATTGGTATTGTAGTCCAATCCAATACTTGAAGGGTGAGTGTTTAAAAACGCTCATGAGATATATGGGGCTCATTCCAGAAATTTCGGAATTTCAACTACCGCCGTTTCGCTTACTACCAGTTCTAAAAGTTTTTACCCAATAGCTCTGCCAAAGTGATTACTACCGTTCTTCACAAAATTCGTGTTTACAGCCTCATTAATTATCTGTGTACCGATTGCTCAATAATAGTCCTGCAATGAGTACGAGCAGCACAATAAATTCCGGAACTGTAAGCGCTACCGCTTTCTGCTGCCGTAAAGCGTTGTTTTTTAACCAGTGAACTATGACGGGTAGTTCGAGTTTAATTTTGAAGAGGAGAACATACCATAAAACCTCGGGCTTGGCTAATCACCCCGGCAATGAATTCGATGGCCCACTGCCAAGTATTTCCGAATCACGATAACACAGAAAAGACCAATGTTAGACCACTGTGATACTATTCTCGTGGCATTTAGCGTATTCTCATTCAAATTTCAATTAGATTGTACTGAGCATTATTTCGATTGACCGAATTAGAAGAAACGGTAAATTTCTGACGGCTTTCCACGGTTCTACACCGAAATTTACTCATCAGAAGGGCTGTGCTACTGGAACCTTATTGGAGCAAATCTTCTCCATAGGCACCGACTCTGTGCTCAAGCCGAACTACCGAATATTGGCGTAAGGACGAAACATTTCTCATGACCAGGCGGTAATCAACTCAACTCATCTCTTGCCTTGCGACTTCCGAAGCTATGAAACTCTTCAACTATTGTTTACTCTAATAGTTCGCAGTTCTAAACTGCACATTATTAATCTGTTCTTCATTCATTAGGCCAATTTATTATCTGGCTATCAAAACAAGGAATTCCTACGGAAAATATATGGCATTTAAGTGAGAACAGTGCTTGTCGGCAGTATATATGTTTATTTTAAATTCCGTTTTCGCATTAGTAAATCATTTTAAATGAATTGGCATCAGCGATCGCAGTTCATTATTCCTCCCAAGGTGTCAGATATTGCACAACAGTCAATTAGCCTTGCTACTGAGCCAACTACCTTTGTGGCAGATGATCAGTCATTACCGGCGTATTTCCCACTTGATTGCGACAGGAAGCGCGATAAGTAAATGATATGTAGATTACGAGAGGTTTACCTTTGGAGGTTTTCCAACTATTTTTGAAACATATTTATTTTAGAGTCGCTAATTTGTTTATTAGCAGCGCTCGTATTTAATTCCGTTATCGTGTGAGTCTTTTTTCCTCTTTTTAATCGTCGTGGCTCCAATACCAGATTAAGGCCGCCGGGAATCCAGTCGAAAAGCAATAACATACGACCTCACTCGCGTATTAATAGTCTAGCTCGGAGATTAAGCCGTATTCAAATCAACTGGTTATTTTGCGCTCTTCTGAGCTTTCTAGACAACAGAAAAGAGAATGACGTTTCATTTACAGCTTGAAGCCATTCATTATTATAATTTACGAGGCTTCGCGAGAAATTGCAACGACGTTCTCTCAACAATTCAGTCAACGGCGCCCTGTCGTCTGTGATTTCGATATCTCTTTAATCGGCGGCGCCAATATTATTTATTTATTAAGTTTTTTTTTCACCGTGAGAAGGGCGCGAACTTCATTTCGACTTTTCGTTTCGTTAGCCATACGTAGTAGAAACGTACATTATATAATCATCTGTATTCGAGCCCGAAAATGCGATTGGGGGAAAACGCTAACGTACAGGTCATACTAGGTCATAGTAGGTCATTTTGTGTATGTACTAACTAAAAATCGTCAACAACGGAAACCCCCTAACATGTTTTACGTTCAAGTTGAATGTAATTGTTTTCATTGCATTTTTTGAACAAAGAAATCGGTGCGTTATCGTAAAATATTCATTTCGAGAACAATACTACGAAAGCCGATTAAGCGAACATTTGTAGCTTCCTGCCTGTAACGTGGGTGAAAATTTCACGATTAAAACTTTAGTTTCTCATCATATAAATTAAGTAAACGAACAGAAACTTAGCTCGCAAAAAAATTTAAAAACGCTGCAAATTATGACACAACGGTTTGGTTTTCTATTTTTCTTTTGCAAAGCTCGAATGGCTTCGATTCAGCATTGAAAAATGTCAGTAAACCATACGAAACATAACTTGACTACAACAGAACGACGAAAATGACATATTCTAGGCGACACTGAAGGCGCATGACGTGAAGAGTCTAGCTGACGGGTGGTTGGAGTGAGATTTCAAGGAGCGTAAATGATGACACGATTACTTTCGCCAAAATGTTTTAGCCGAAAAAATAGTTTTATTCTCAAGGGTGAATAATAACCAAAACGAATGTCCTCGGGAAAGCTGGCTGATTGAATAGTGCGCAAACCCCCTTGAATTTAATAAACGAAAATTAATGACCTTTAGTTCGTTGAAGACTAATTGCTCAGATTCACCAAGATGTATGACAAGACATGCGCGTCAACCAACTGAACGCCATCAGCAGCCCGCCTCATTCACTTAACAGATGAGAAACTGGAGGGGGATTGCTGTGAAATCCGTTTTCTAGGAAAAGCAGCATCCTAGTAGTTCTTCTGCGCCTTGCATGACGCTTGACTATCAGTTTATGTTAAAGTTATATTGCTAAATCCTTGATCATGCATTAGCTGTGACGATTTCATTGTAACTAAGAACAAGCTGCATGGTGAGAGGGGGGTGGGGGGGGGAGTGAGTGAGTGAGTAACTGAGTGAGAGAGGAAATGAACGTCCCCTGTGGTCTGATTTTGAGACCTCACTGGTTAAACAATTTAAGATCCAGCGTACATTTTAATGCCGTCTTAATATGAATAGATCGACAGATGTCATTTGACGAGACGATTCGTGCCACGGCCTTCGAGCACACACTCAGCATTCCGATTCCATTAAACCAGTTGTTTGCTTCGCTGCGAGTATAATATCGTCCAGGCCGCGTTGAGTTCTGTTGAAGCGTGAAGAGCTGCTCGTGAAATCACGGCGCGTGAAATGGAGATAAACGCGACAGAGCTATAAACTTTAATCGAATTCAATGAACTTGAATTACAGCGGCTTAAATGGTCCATTTAGATAGTGTGACCTCGTGCACATGCATCGCAGGGCGGTAACTGCCCTCTACACAACTCGTATTCTCTGTATTGTTGATTTCCAGCGAGAATCGTCAATGAAGAGCTTTTGGGCTTCGATTCAATTACCATTGATCTCATAAGTTACTGAAGCTGTCCACACACAAATTTTAATCAAAACCGTGAAAGCCTATTTTTAGAAAAATAATATTTTGGTATTTTGATAGCTATGACTGTATTTAGTTTTGAACAAATTTCGCACAAGCGTCCCATATTAAGCTGGTTCCGCCCTTTTCTTTCTATCACGGTCACAAATACACCCAGATAATTTTTTCAATACATGCTCTCCAGGAACCTTGGAAACGTACAAAAGGCTCATTTCTCATCTCACATTTTTTCCTCCGCAGATGACGTCACTTTCCTTCTTAGTTCGCAGGTCTAAGGAAAGTAAAAATAAAACTAGACTAGTGAACTCAATTTGTTTCTTTGGGACGGAGAAGCGATGGTCGGCTCCTAGTGGCACCATGAATTTACTCCTGCGTATTGAAAACCAACCTGGAACCGTTTAGCACGTTGCATCAGGTTGGCCTTCATGTATCTCTGGTTTGGCAGCTCTACTTTCTTGTTTTCTTCACCCTCAGAAGGATCTTGCAGCATGACCAGTACGCCTATACTGCACACAATTTGAGGGGTTCAGTAGCGGGTTTTCCTCCATATCTTCACTCTTCATCCTAATGAGATACTGGCCTTGGGTCACCAAGCTTCGCCCTCTTCTGGCTGAGAACTGCCTGGGCAAATCGAGCAATGCAGTTTTGTATGAGCCGGTCGACCACGTCCTCCACTGTGCAAAGCACTAGAGGATGCCATGGGGAGCATCATCCAGTTCAGCCAGTATGGGCTTGCAACCTTACCAATACAGTGTAGATCCGCCCTAAATGCGGAACGTGTTCAGCGAAGAACGAGGCTACTCAGAAATCTATCCTGCCTGGGGTGTGTCCAATGCGGCTTGCCTCCTCCCAAGGGTTGCAGACCTTCTTTGAGTCTAGTAACCCTCGTGATGGGTCTTCCACTCTGCTGCCAGGCGAATTGGGATGACACCCACTACCGCCCACAATGCCTTCTGAGAAACCGTGCTGTACGAGGAAGCAATGCCTTAGGTTGACCGTTGCCCACCGCTTGCTGTACGCAATGCTCAGTTATCAGCCCACACCTCCGACCCATATAAGAGGATAGAGTGTACGACGCTCATAAGCACCCGCCTCGAGCATGCTCTTGGCCTTCTGCTCAACTATTTGAACAGACGAACAAACTGTTTAGTTTACCCTTCGTAAAACACAGGAGAGATCGCATTTAAATTGTTCCATTCATCACATCAACTGAGCCAACATATGATTTTGAAGTGTACTCTCCCAGCAGACGAACTAATGATTGGAAAGTGGCTGACGTTGGTAGTGCTTTAATGTAACTGAACTGAAGCTTTTGCTGAGGCAAAACACGAACGTGTTCTCTATCGTCAACTAATTACTTTCCGCTACCCGAAGGGAAGGAAAGTATAGTAATCGGCCCAAAAAAAAAATTTGAGTTTTCTTCAGATCTTTACGTTTCAGACCCTACTGAGTCTAAAAAACCTAATTTCAGCGCGTGGTCCGTGTGTGTGTGTGTGTTTGTCTGTAGTTCGATTTGCGGGAGAACGGCTGATCCGATTGAGCTGGTTCTTTTTTTGTTTTGTTCGTTATTTTTTGTAGACACCAAAATAAGGTTATGGACGATTTCGGCCGATGGGAAGGGGGGTGGGGGACGAAAATGTACCAAAAACTAGGGTTTTTCGCATTTTTCTCGAAAACGGCTCTAACGATTTTGATTAAACTTTCAAATTATCTTCTCCTAATCAATACCTAACTTTTCTTCTCTATACATATCTCCATGAAAATACGGTGAACGGAGATAATGACCTATGAAGCAAAAATAGGTTTTTTAAGCTTTTTGGCAAAATGACTTCAACGATTATCATCAAACTCTCAGGATATTTTCAAATAGTTAATACCTACATATTGTTCTCAATAAATGTTCCTCTGAAAGTCCATTGAGCAGAGATAAAAATGAAAATGTGTTGAAAATAACGTTTTTTCGAACATTTCCGAAAGTTCCAGGGTAATTTTTTCACCAGATGTGATAAATTCTAATGAAGTGTCTTTTAGTCACCCATACCAACATTTTGTTTTCCATAACTATACTATTTCTGTATATATATGTTGAACGGAGATATAAGCCACGTTAACTCAGAAAAGGAGATTTGTCGAATATTAATTTATCGGTATTCGTATTTTCTCAAAAACGGCTCCAACGATTTCGATCAAACTTTCGGAGTGCTCTCAGCTAACTAGTCCCTACATTTTGTTCCGTATAAATGTTCCTGTAAAAATGCGTTGAACGAAGATATAGCGCCCGCCTATGTAGATGGTGTTCGAACTTAAAGGGGTGGCGGAAAGTTGTGTGTTGCTACGCACCAGATATTTTTGTTTATTCTTCTTTCGATTGATACAGTTGTAAAAGATTTGGCGTCTGTGGCGGTACTTATCAGCATAGTTATGTATACTGGGTTGAAAGGAATTCTTGAGGAGTTTGGCGTAATTTTTCCCCGAGGTCATGCGGGACGTGGTCCCTTCGTCACTGCGGCCACACATGGGCCTATTGTGACACAGGCCCTTCCTTAGTAGAAGGCGTCGTACATACCCGTCCCCTTTATGAAGCCAAGTATGTCCTTCACCGCAGATTCCGCTATGATATGGGGCTCAATAATCCCCTGGGCAAAATATTCAAAGCGTTTGACTGCTAAGGCAGGTCATTCACATAGGATGTGCTCCGCCGTCTCGTCCTCCTCACCACAGAGCCTGCATTCCACCGCCTCTGAGATGCCCATCTTGTTGAGGTGATACCTGAGTGGGCAGTGTCCGGTGAGGAAGCTAATCAAGACACTCAGATCTCTTCTGGAGAGTGTCAGCATCGCCTTTGCCCTTGGACCAGAAGGCGTAACAAGCCTTTTCGATTGTCTAAGTCAGAGGTGTCAAACTCAATTTTGCAGAGGGCCATATATTAAATTTAGAATGTGTAGGCGGGCCAGATTCAAATTAAAAAATGTACTGAATTACGATAACATTTTATTTATTTAATTACATAGTATATAATATAAATATACGGTGGTTAAAAATCATCAAAGTTATAAAAGAGGGTAATTATTTTGAGCTCGAGGATCCAGATACCTGACTTTTCTTGTTTTTGACAAGCTCATTGATGTCAGGTATCATATTCGTTGTAGTTATTTTAAGAACTGATTGGAGATGTTCATTCGTAAGTCTTGTGCGATACTTGTTCTTATTTATTTTCATGACGGAAAACATCTGCTCGCATAAATAGGTGCTACCAAACATGCACAGAATGCGTGCTAGCATGCTTTTTTAATTCTGGGTAGTTATCCAAACTCTTGAAATATTGTGTATAAAATGTAAGAGCGTTAACCTCTTTAAATTTTTCTTTCAAAATACTGTCCGATTGAAGATCTATCAACTCCATCTGCAAATGAACTGGTGCCAGTGAAGCTTCAAAATTGAATGGATTGTTGAAAATTGGGAATTCCATTTCATTCATTTTGTGGAAGTCTTCGAAACGATTGTTGAATACCGTGATCAAATTTTGCAGAAGGTGAGAATATTGATCCAATTTTTTTTGGTTCACTGTGTCGAATGATTTTAAATGAGGGAAATGATCCAAAGACCTGATTTTCCCACAGCCTCAACTTTGTTTCAAAGGCTTGAATACATGAATACATTTGAGTGACAATACGATTTTTACCCTGTAACTTTACATTCAGATCAGTCAAATGTTTATTCATATCTACCAAAAAAGCGCAATCAACCCACCAGTCATTGTCATAATCAATTGGTTTGCCTTTTTCTAACATGAAAGCTTCAATAGTGTCACGTAATGCAAAAAATCTTTCTAAAACTACTCCTCGACTGAGCCAACGAACTTCGGTGAAATAAGGGACATCAGAAAACTTTTCGTCCAAATCTTGTAACAACTGCCTGAACTGACGGTGATTTAGTCCTCTGCTCCTTATAAAATTTACTGTTTTAATTATAGGTTGCATGACATGGTCCATTTTTAAATGTTTGGAAGCCAATGATTCCTGAAGAATTGAATTATACAGTGAAATCCCACAAAATCCCCTGATGATTTCTGTTTTAATTTAGTTACAAGGCCCGAATCTTTGCCAGTCATGACAGGAGCGCCATCCGTAGTTGTGCTGCTAAGTTTATTCCAGTCGAGTTCATATTCTGCTACCAAATGCTCAATTGCAAAATACATATCATTTGCTGTTGTAGTACCTGTCAATGGAACGCACTTTAATAGTTCTTCAGTTATTTCAAAGTTACTGTTAATACCTCGTATAAAAACAGCAAGTTGAGCTGTATCAACAGCGTCAGTCTCTCGTCAACAGCCAGTGAAAAGTTTGTAAATTCCTTAATTTAGTCCTTCAGTTGAAGAACCAAATTTTGAGATAAATCGTTTATTCTTGAAGCAACAGTGTTTCTTGACAGCGAAATATTTTGAATGATTGCCTTTTGAAATGGAAATGAAACATCGGCAACTTTCAACATACAGTCTTTAATAAAATCACCATCAGTGAAAGGTTTTGATCTCTTCGCGATTTCTAATGCAATAATATAACTTGATTTCAGGGCATCTTCGCTTTCTGTATTAGCTTTAGTAAACATCCATTGACCTTGAAGTTTAGATTTTAAAGATGACAATTTGTCAATTCTTATTTTTTCAGTGAAACAATCGAATTTTGATTTATGATTCGTATCATAGTGTCTCTTCAAGTTAAACTCTTTACAAACTGCAACAGTTTGATTGCAAATCAAACAAAGTGGTTTACCTTTCCATTCTATGAAAAAATATGCAATTTCCCATTTAGACTGAAAAACTCTGCACTCACTATCAACTTTACGTTTTTGTGACATTATGCCAAAATCGTAAATTAAGGAACTCGACACAACAGTAAGTTATGATATCGCACGCGCACGACACAAACAAATGCACAATACCTTCACAATCACTACTTCGCAGTACGACTAAAATCGTTCTCCGATTGTAGCGCTTCGTTTATTCGACTCAACTGACTCACGTCGCGCCGATGCACTCCTTTTGTATCGATAAGGAAGGTTCTAGCCTAGACTCGAAGCGCGTGGAAGATTCCATTGTTGCTAAACGCGCGTTACTGTCTATCTCTCTCGCTTGTCAGGGCACGCGCTGCCCTTGAAATTACTTAAAATGTTGTAGTGTGCGCATTTTAAAACTTCCGTAGAGGAATCCAGTGAAGTCTGAAAGCTTCTTCTTTCTGCGGCACATTACGATCGCGGGCCGTATCTTTGACATGACTGGTCTAAGTCGTGGCTGGCGATGCCAATGGGCGCTGTTTTCCTGTATCTCCCATTCTGCCACCAAACGGTTCAGGTGACTTTTAGTCATACCTACGTGAGGTTCAGGCCCAATGGGTAAGGTTTCAGTGCCCTTCTTCGCAAGGTGGTCAGCCTTTTCATTGCCCTCATGCCCCCTGTGGGCCGGCACCCAGATGAGGGAAAGCCTATTGTGGGCGCCGAGCTGCTTGAGCGCATGAAGGCATTCCCATGCCAGCCTGGACCTGAAGCTATAGGCTGCAATGGCCTTTAATGCAGCCTGGCTGTCCGAGAATATGTAGATCCGCTTGCCCTTGAGTCCTTTAGACAGGATCTCTTCCGCGCAGATCTTTATAGCTAGGATTTCAGCTTGGAATATCGTGGCGTACTCTCCCCGCGGCTTAGCCAGACCGAAGTTGGGCCCAACAATACCCAGTCCAGCTCTCATGACTGAACCATCGGTGTACCACCGTAGTTTTTAGCGTAATAAAACCAGGAGGAGGAACTTACAGGTACAGGTAGGTTCCTATGTACCGAGTGATTAACTCACTTTCCTCAGTCCATAAACTCTTGAATTCTCCCCTTGGTCCTATTTTATTTAATGAAATGGAATGAGATAATTCCGCCAAAATCACCAATTACAGTTCTGTTCGTTGACTTTGTCCTCGAGCCCATGCCCTATTTCAGAGTGTTATGACGTATAATCATAAATCGACTTGAATGGTGTGTTCACAAATCATAGGTGGACGATGTAAGGAATATATCGTTATGGAATAAATATTTGTTCTGTGTGTAACCGCCTCGTGAACGTTCAAGTCAATGAAATTAGTCGATTAGTGGATACTCCGCTGGCAGGATGTCTACCACCTTAAGGGTATTTCCGTTCCTGGCCAGTCCTGACCGTCCCGCCGCATTTGGACAAAACCGCAAGCCCGATAACAACTGGCCTTCCGTCGTCAGCGGAGGAGATGGAGGATTTCTTGAACGTCCTTATATACCGAGTATCTTCTCATTTATACGAGCACGGAAGCACGAGTTATAAAAAAAAAAAACTCTCAACCGCATATTTTTCCATTCGGGGTGAAAGGGGATATGGATGGGCTTGACAGGAAGAGCTCCTTAGGCGAACAGCTGCCGACAGTGAATTTTTGTCCGACTGCCTTTCCGTTTCTCATTAATAATGAATCGGTGAAATCGAGATATTTCCAGCGCAACAGTCATAAAAGCTGAGTGGCTTTCGCCATTTCAAAAAGTGCGCTTCACCCGAATGGTACGGTCACGTGAGTGCGAAATGCGAAGAATAAAGTGACGCGAATTGAGCGAAATTAGCATTATCTACTCAATTCGACTTTTAAATTCTTATGAAACACTTTTGACCAACGAATTGCACACCTTGGATCCCCATGGATGCGCGAAATATACCCCCCTTTAACCTCTCCCGTATTAGATAAGTAAATTAACTGATTATGTAATGAATTTGACGAAAACACAACTTTTGACGCAACAATTGTTCCTTTATGCAGAAAACGTCGTGCATTGACGTGATGGCGCCCATGTATGAGTTCGATAGAAAATACAACGTGCAACAAAGAGGAAGCCTATGAAACCGCGACAGATGTAGATTTCGGCCTCCTTAAGGTATCAACATCTACACAGATGGATGTAAACCCCTGGAGGGCACTGGCTGTGGATATGTAGCTCTGGGTGGAGTGGGATGTACATTGCCTTGGGCCCCACTCCAACGGGGTTTCAAGCGAAGATTTATGCTATCATTAAACCATTCGGCGATTATAATATGCCAGGTGTTGAAACACAATGAGTGGTGTGAACCTCAGTTGGTTACAATCAGCACTCACGGCTCACAAAAATATAGAGACAATGGGGAGTAACAAAAGGAAATCAAGTAAAGGAAATATAATGATGAAAAAAATAATAGAACTAAAACAAAGGGTTATAAAACTGAAAAGAACGCTCTAGTTGTGAAATAAAACTAAATCTTAAACAAGGAAATATACAAAATGGGTACCCAAACCTGGCCACTACACAATCGGACGTGCACGTTTCGAAAATAATTCCGACTCCGGGAAAATCACAAAAACAAATCGAAAAGTCTCCGTAGTCGAGAGGAGTAGCTGCAGACCAGGCGATATGTCGAATTGTCTCGCCCAACAACGATAGTAAAGAGACAACTGATCTCCACGACTTGTTTTATCAGATCAGCCGTGATAGGAAGATCGCATGGAGATCAAGAGAGAGAGATTGAGGTTTTGTGTTTCCTTGAAGCCAATTACTAAACACCAGGAAATGCATCAGACTGTCAGGAACGCTGCGGAAGTCAGGCATTCCAAACGCTCTATCTCAGGATCGGCACATGGGATAAGATGATGGGTGGGAAGGACTTGAGGGAGATAGTGGGAATCATCACAGGGCTGCAAAATGAACAAACACATCTATGCTATGGGGCATAGTCGACATCCCTCTGTGCAGGTGGTGTGGTACGGATGTGGAAACTACCGATCATGCCAGAGACTTGAAAGGGGCGAATTAGGTTTGGAACAACATCTCCAAGGGTGGACATCAAAGAATACTTGTAGGAATGTCCTCTGTGAGATATTAGGACTGGCACAATAGGAGTTCAGGCCATGGTACTTATCCCAAATGTGGGACAGTCAGAGTTATATGTACAAGGTACGTCACAGAACTCCCTTCGGAAGTGTTGGTGTGTTCGCGGTGAATTTGGTTTACTCTTATTGGATGCTAAGAACATTGAAATCTGCTCTGCTCAGCGGTTTGTCCGATGACACGGCTGTACTGGGCTGACACATGAGCCGTTTGGAGGGCTTCGCGTATAGTTAAAAATAAGCCTTTCTCAAAAGAAGTATCCTATACTAGTCACCCCGAAGTCAGTAGTAAGAACTAGTCAGTTTCATGGTTTGCGGCCCAAATCTTTAAAAGAATGAGGAGCGAACATTTTGAAAAACAAGAGTTTGAGCGTCTACCTCAGATACTCATCTTCAGGAAGTTACCGCGCCCAATTGTTTATCAATAAGTTTTAGTTAGGTACACAACCTTTGACCGTGACGAAGCTTTTCTGTCTGCACCATCCCCACTTATCTCACCTCTCCAGCGATCGACTCTTCCCCTATTTCACTTCAACTTCTCTCGTTTGAGGTCATCAGCATCACAACACTTTCGCTATTGTCCATCGACCGTATACGTTTGGGAGTCACTATCGTCGCCGGTGGACTCAGTAACGTTTCCTCATCTATTTCTCGCCCTGAGCTATGTCGTATGATAGTGCCTCGCAGTTTTTCCTGTTCATATAACTAATTCATCAATTCACTACCATCTTAACGAATATTGTTTTGGAATTCCGTAATCATTTTGTATCTTTCTGTTAATTTTTTCCTTTTGCGTTGCGTACTGCTCGTTTGCATCTCCCGAAATAGTTCACTGCTCCACCCTTGTACGCCTCATACATTGTCTCCCTTGCTTGCACATTGCTCTTGCCTGGCTCTCCCTCCATATCTAGCTGTTCATTTACCTTGCGCTCACCCCGTCACTAGGCCCACAGCTGTCTCCCCACCTACGTGCTACGTTTATTTTGCCATTCATTACTTTCTTTTTTTTACCTTGGGGGTCTGTAGCTCCTCCCCCGGCTTCCTCCCCATCGGTCTCCCCCCCCCCCCTTAGTGCTCGGTACCTTCTTTTGTTTTCTTTTTTTTTCTTTCCCCTGGGTCCCGTTCTTTTTTTTCTCTTGTTTGATTTTTTCATTTTCATTTCATCGATTTCCCCATCACTGGTGGGCGGTGGGTGGTTTAGTCCCCTTCCCTTAACCTGGGTGTAGGTTCAGGTTATGAATTCTCCCATAAACCGTGGTGCTACTAGCACGCACCTCCCCCGCTGTGACAAAGCCGGGGTGACTCCCTAAGCACCCAGGTCCCGGAGTCTCACTCCCCCTGGAGTGCTAGCGTCCAGCGGGCGTCCTATTACCTTAGCATCCACGGCATCTCTGGAGTGTACCCATCCCCTGCCTACCCGAGGCCACCACCAACAGACTTCCAGCTTCCGCTATTATTTATTTCTTTCTTTTTTCATTTTATTTATTTTCTTATTTTTCTAGTCTTCCCCATACGCTGCGGACTGAACTGCCGGGAAGGGTTCGACAAAATTTTTTTTGCACCAAAAATTTTGTGTCTGGAAGGGGGGCGTGTAATGGTTCGCGGCGGGCTGCAGGAGGTGGCAACACTGACCGCCACCTGTGCAGCCCACCGCTGTTTATATTAGCGACGAGGCCACGCTTCTCGATCAGAACGGCTGCCGGTTTCGTCAACGAATTATTCCCTGTTTTAAGCCAGTGTTTATATTCCCCTTTGGATTGTGTGAAGTAAGGTAAGCGATCAGAGCTTGGTGTTAATTTTCATTTCATTCATTTCGAGTTTTGCTGATTAAATTCAAGTGGGTCTTAACTGCTTTATAATTTCATTTCTCGTTACTTTCTTGAGAGCCATTATTTTATTTATTTCATCAAGTGAGTATTATTGAGCGTATTTGATTTGTTCTTTTCATTTGGGCCCAGATACGACTTTCACGCGTGTTCTGTACGCGGGGATTGTACGTTACAAACGTCAACGTTTGGGAAGCACTTGGCAGCATCAAACACTTTAGTTTTGCCTTTCCGATCAACGGTTCAACAGAAAACTGTCGCCCGGGATTCTTGCTCTTGCCCATTCGTAATGTCGATACGGTCAGACTCAAAATTTAGTTTCTTCGTTGATTTCAATTCGAGCTTTCGGCGTTATTTCCATTCCTTCAAATTTTAATATTTGTAATTTTATCATTCATTAGTAGGAGCTCCTTAATTCGTTTTGTATTATAGTGTACACACTCATAGGTAGTATCCTCTTTTCCTTTCTCCATATTTGTGACGCCAGTAAAATACTCATTTTACATCAGCTACTGGCGCGCACACACAGTAAGTTATTCAAACTTTCTAGCTGCTCAAGCTCAACTTAAATCTCGCAGCTTCATTTTTTCTAAATCTGTCGACTTATTTTCTCATATTTGAATAGTTCGTTCCAAATACCCACGGGTTTCAATTTAACTTTTTCAATTTCCTACAGAAACTCGAGCTCCAGCTCCTTGGTTTTCGAGTGAACTTCCAGAAATAGATTCGTAATCCGCAGCCAAAGATGATCAAACGACCTTTCGGTAATCCCAGTTTTTCCGTCTCTGTTCAACAGATTTATGTCATCGTTTTTCTTGCCAGTTCAATTTGTTTCAAAGTCCATGTTGCTAGAGAGAGCCCCGTTACTTGTGTAATGATCCATTCGTTCGAATGATCAATATCGAGTAGTTCGTGCCACCCGCGTATTTTTTGTATTTCGAAAAGTTAGTTTCAATTCGCTATTTTCCCCTTCGACGGTTCAAGAGCCTTTTATGGCGATCGTTATGAGACATTCCCAGTTTTGTTGTCACTTTGCGGTCACTTGTCTGTGCCCGGTGCTTTCGCAAATCTTCAAAACTGAAAATATCGCCCCATTTATTGTTTCTTCTTGATGCTCCAGGCGTTTGTTTATTTCATTTTGCCCTTTGAATATTACGATGGATTAAAATTAGGAGAACGGAGATTGGATGGATTTGAAGATTAACGTACAACAATAAACGAATGTTTTGCTTTCTGACGAGTTTTTGACGCGGGGTTTTGTAAAGATCTTTTCTTCTCGAAATAAATCGACAATATTTACTTTTCGTCGAAGGATTATTTGCTCAATCATTAGAAGAACCAATCTGTACGCGTTAGTTTCCTTTTCTTTTTTTTAGCTCGGCCCCTTTCTGTCGAGGAGTTTTGTTTGCCATTCAGTTGAAACAATCGTTAGTTCGGGGTCTCTTGAAAGACACCGTCAACTCACGCCGAGTCCAAAGTACATACTTGAAGTCAATAGTTGGCAGCGTCAAATGTGTAACTCAACTTTCGCTTTTGTCAAGATGACTCGATCAGCAACGATTTTCACACATTTCTCAATAGTATTGGTCGATTTTCCAACTACTGTGTGTAGTATCACGTACCTACGTGTTCCTGATTTTAGTATAATGAATTTCCAGGTTGATGAACGGAACACATTTAATTTAAGAATGTAAAATCAATTTACAAAAGTAACCATACTCCGTGGTAACGTGTAACGGATGATTAAGGAACTATAACTTTTATGGTTGGAAATTATCGTCGTTAATCTTGTGATACTACATTGGGACTCATATTTGGATTGAGTAAATTTCGGCAGTAGTTAGTCGGGAGTTATTTCATTATACGAACCGATCACAAACCTCTAATCCATTTACTCGGCGAAAAAAACGAACTTCCGAAACTGGCTGCAAATAGATTAACACGTTGGTCTATAATCCTATCAGGCTTCGATTACGAAATTCAATATTTGCCTGGGAAAGATGATCCAGCAGATGCACTATCAAGGCTTCCACTATGCACAACAAAAGTATCAACGCCGGATGAAGAGGCAGCATCATTCGGATCTAAATTTTTGCACGTTAGGCTCGAGGATATCGCTCTATCTTCGAATCATCTGAAGAAGAAAACATTGGAAGATGAAATACTGACTCGTGTAGTAACATATGTACAACATGGATGGTCCCACAAGGAAGATGTTCCCAATACGTTACATACATTTTTTGAGAAGAGAATCATACGAAGAAGGCATCCTTATGTGGCAAGGACGGTTGGTGTTACCATCTATTTTGAGAGCAACAGTTCTCAATGTGCTTCACGAAGGGCACCCAGGGATCACTGGGATGAGAGCGGTAGCGCGCACTCACGTCTGGTGGCCCAACATTGACAAGGAGATCGAATCACACGTTCATGCATGCTTTACTTGTCTAGAGAATCGACCAAAAGATCCTGAAGTTCCGCTATTTTCGTGGCCTGTTCTCCGAGAACCATGGAGTAGATTGCATATAGATTTTTGCGGTCCATTTCTCAAGAAATACTGGCTGATTGTGATTGACGCGAGTACAAAATGGCTCGAAATATTCCCAATGGATCTGAGGCCACAACAATTCCTGTTTTCATATCGCGTCACTCCCCAGCGTACCACTGGACGTTCACCAGCTGAACTATTTTATGGCCGGCGAATCAACTCAAGACTAGACTTGTTGCGTCCCAACGTAGAGTCAAAAATAGATAAGGCTCTAGTCCAACAGAAAATCCAGCATGACAGCAACGTGAAACAACGTTCATTTGAGAAGGGAGAAACGGTGTGGGTCCAGGATCCACATAATGACAAATCCAATCCAGGATTCATCAAAACACAAACGGGACCGTATTCATACATTGTTGATGTCGGTGGAGTCGAAAAGAGGAAACACGCCGATCAGTTGAGGAACGAGAATTTCCAACCATAAAAGTTATAGTTTCCAATCATCCGTTACACGTTACCACGGAGTATGTTTACTTTTGTAAATTGATTTTACATTCTTAAATTAAATGTGTTCCGTTCATCAACCTGGAAATTCATTATACTAAAATCAGGAACACGTAGGTACGTGATACTACACTGTGCAACTCCACTCAACTTAACTTCAATTGTTTTTTAAATAAATTCTATTGCTGGCTAAATTATTCCCGACGTTAGTTTCCCAATTAAACATCCAAATACTGGCGAGAAAATACTTCAGATTGTATAATAGACGAAATAAAAAAAGTTTGAAAAGTAGAACAACCCCGAGAATAGAAATGGAAGCGCCGAATTATCTTGAAAGGTAGAAACCACCGTTGATATAACTTTAGAGAGGCCAACTATAAACAGCAATCCGGTAAAACAGATGAATGTTCTCTGTAACGGACAAAAGTGGGCAAATACCAGACCTCTGTTGCCGCGAAACTTTCTTTTGCTATTGTTTCAGATAAAAAAGTTGGTGAGGAGAAATTGTCAGGGGTAACGGGAAGGGGAGAAGTTAGTTTTCGTGGTAGTTATTTCTGTTCTCCCTCGTTTCCGTGTTTTCTCACTGCACTTTTTCATCTGAAATCGATCAGAGCTGGAAATAGAAAATAAATTGTTTTCTCCGTTCGGAAAACTTGGACGGTATCCATCTTTTGCGCGGTTTGATGAATTTAGCTAAGTTTCGAAGTAAATCGTTTCGAGGAAGGAAGTGAGAAATGAAAGTCGGCCATAGCGTGCAAAATTGGAAAAGTATGAACTTGATTTATTTGGCAACATGAGAATTACTTCTTAATTGCTCGATGTCTCTTCAGAACAGAAAGCAAGCTCTCTCCCTCCCCTTACTTGAGTAGAAATATGTACTTCACCGTTCCCTGAGTTGAAATATATTATGAACTACAAACCGTTTACAATGACAAATAGCACAGGATTCCTGGGGATTTGGTTGGCCGTTTTTAAGATCTTTTTGCTAACCTCTGCGAAATGAGTGTGGCACGCAACCTCCTTGACTGTTATGAAAGGTATTGAGTGAGTGGGATCCTGAACGCTGACGGTTAACGCCTGTATACAACCAAATTGTGTTGATTTGGTACAAGCAGAGTCGAAAAGTAAGAGTTAGCAAAAGAAAAACGTTTTGAAGAACCAACATCTCCAGCAATCGTGATAGCATTTCTTCGAAACCTGTCAGTTGGCTGCAGTGTTTTTCTCAGGAGTCTTATGCAGACTCACTGCGAGCCGTACTGTACCGATCTTTGCAGAGTCGGTCCGCCAAATCGAAGCAAAAACCCACCTCAAGTATTTAGGAGTGAATATAGGTGAGAGGTGGGGTTTCAACCAACACCTCCAGTCCCTTAAAGGCACTACCATTGCATGGTTTGCCTCGCTGCGAGCAATTACAAAGGCCACTTGGGGTGTGTGTTACCATGACACTATCCTCATGTATAAGGCCATCTATCTAGGCGTGATGGCTACTGCCCCGTTGTCTGGGGTAGCAAACTAACAGTCAATCAAAAGAGAGTATTGGCCCAATCCCAGAGAGCTGCGCTCCTGTGGATCACCAAGGCCTACAAGACTGTATCAACGGAAGCACTCCAAGTGATAACTGGTCAGTTACCAGTTGACTTGGCCGTTGATTGCATGGTTGACAAGTGGAGAGTGAAACGGGAGCTTCCCCCGCTTTGGGCTGAACTCTGTGCAGATCTCACCACTGAACGGGAACTTGCCGCCATCGATGAATGGGCTCTAGAGAAATGGCAAGCGAGATGGGAGTCCTCGTGAAAGGGACGTGACAAGTATGAGTTCTTCCCCAACATCCGTGAATGTGATATAAGAATATGGGTTGAGCCAGACCACTGGACGAGCCAGTTCCTCACGGGACATGGCGACTTCAATGCACAGCTTCACTTCTTTTCTCTCAAAGACTCTTCATCATGCACCTCTTGCACCTCTAGTGTGGAGGAAACAAGAAAAATGTGCTGCTCCGCTGTAGTTTTTACAACATTGAGCGACGGTTGTTGGGAGGGCAATCGAACTTAGCGGCATTGACTACTACAAAGCAAGCCTATAAACATTTTGCAAAGTTCACGAAGAAGGTGATGGCTAAGTAAGATGAGTGGTTACGATTTATCTGTCCCTTTGAAACTTGCCACCCAAGTAAATAGTTAGAGCAGGTATGAAACCAGATTAAGTACTCCTCCCAGATGGTACGGGATTCCTCAGGTCGTCACACGCGCAACAGCTCTCTACTGGGAGACTGGTACCTCCGCAGGTCTGGGTTCGGTGGATGCTGCAGGGGCCGGTGATATAACTGTCGTCGAGGGTTAAGGAACAGTCATCAAATAAGGAAACAGATATGAGGTGAGATTTACTATCTTAGATGGATGCTGTTATATACTGTCAATTGCTGTCTATCCTGAGAGAGAGATATGACAAATGCTAGTCATCGTTGTGCACGCCCTGATCTCCATCTCTACGTTCATTGAGTTGGTGAACGCAAGAGTTAAGATACGCGTATGATTGGTGCGCATCGCCGAAAAACTTTGTAAATGAGAGGAACGGAAGAAGAGGAAACATATTTGCTCCTCTGTCTTATGACAGTGACGATGATGAAGACGATGTCGTGCGGTCTCGTGATGGTTCACCCTCGGTCCCCGCGGGTGGAATCGGTGAAATAAATCGTAAACTGGACAAACTTGTCTCGGTTGTGGGGGATGTTAGGGAGCTCAGGGCTTCCGTTGGATACATGAGCTCTCAATTCGATAATTTTGTTCAAGAAATGTCCAAATTGAAATCAATTGTTGAAGATGTTTCGAGAGAGAACATCGATTTACGGAGAGCAGTGGGTGAGCTCCAGCAAAAGGTCGATTACTTGGAGCAAAATTCCAGGGACTCGAACATCGAGATACGTGGTATCCCTGAGATGAGAGGCGAGGACTGTGTTGCGATCGTGAGGGACGCGGCTGGAGCTCTCTCGGTGGATTGTGGAGAAATACGAAAAGCCTTCAGAGTCGGACCGATTATTAAAGATCGTCCTCGTAAAATTTTGGCCCTTATGAGTTCTCCCGTCGTCCGGGAGGACATCGTCCGGGCTGCGAAGCTCAACAGATCCTTCACCGCCAACCTAATCTGCAAGGAGTGGCCCAACGACCGAGTCTACCTTAGCGAGAATTTGACGTCCTTCCGTGCGGATCTTCTGCGGAGAGCTAAAGCCAAGGCCAAGGAAAGAGGATTCAGATTTGTCTGGGTAAAGGATTTTGTTATACACGTGAGAAAGGCGGAGGGAGAGCGCGTCAAAACCATCAGGTCCCTTGAGGATGTTGATGGTATGTAGTGCGCTCCCTTCATCTCTTAAATACATACGCATTATAAGTAGCTCTGATAAATACTCATGGATACAATTAATGTAAACCGAATATTGGATGGAATATTAGATTCACAAAATAATGTCACTACGTACAGCTTTGAAGCTATGAGCGATGTTGAGGATGCATTTTCAAGTGCTCGGCTTCCTTCAAATTTAACAGTATTGAATCAAAATATTAGAAGCTTGAAAAAGAATTTTGACGCCTTTAACGCCTTCTTTAATACCATGAAACTATCTGTTCATGTGTTAATACTAACTGAAACGTGGAATAATGATCATTTACACTTCCCTTTATCGGGGTATAGAGCTGTTATTAATTCTAATCATGTAAATCGAGCCGAAGGGGTATCAATTTATATCAGGGGTGATTTGAAGGTCGATTTGGTTGAAGTTGATATAATTGAAGAATGTAACTCGATTTTTGTTGAATTTTCTCATAACGGTGTTAAATGTGCCGTTACTGCCATCTACAAGTCGCATGACAGGGATTCCATTAAGTTTACTGAACACTTATATCACCATCTTATTGCAAAATCTGAATATGGCCTCCATGTCTTGGGTGGTGATCTTAATATAGATATAATGAAGGAGTCTGGTGTCTCCTCAATGTACTTGAATGTGTTGGCTGAACATGGGTTTGTATCTTACATTAATAACATTACCAGACAGGTAGGCAGCTCGGAATCCTGCTTGGACCATGTATTTGTTAAGTCTGATATGATTGAAAGTGGATTTGGTGTGATATATAGGGGGGACATTACTGACCATTATATGACTCTAGCTGGTTTGCAGATAGAAAATGTGCCGGTTTGTGCTCGAAAAGCTACTGAAACTAAGGTTATTAGTATGATTAACTATGAATTGCTTGAATCTTTGTTAATCAATGAGAAATGGGAGTGTCTTTATTCGCTAACTGATGTTGACGAGGCGCTTGATTCCTTCAATCAAATAATGGATGGGCATATATCTGGTTCTACATATGCAAGAACATTAACTAGTCGGGCAAAAAAGATAAAACCCTGGATAACCTATGGCATTGTTGTCTCTATTAGGCATAGGGATAAAATTAGAATTGAGTCTAAGAGACATCCAGATGATTCAGCTCTGAGTAAGTATTTTATTAGATATCGTAATCTTTTGAATAAGCTGATTACTAAGGCTAAGCATATGCATTTTTCTGCCAAGATTTCCGAGGCTCAGGGGGATCCCAAGGTGCTTTGGAGAACTGTCAAGGAGGCTTCAAACAGTCCGAGCACAATTAAGAATCCGCATGGTGACACTTTGTCGGATGATAAAGGGATTGCGGATTGTTTTAATGAATTTTTCGCTAGGGTTGGCAGTGATATTGCAGAGAGCATTGATCGGTCTCCTGGGATACCGGATGACATTTTTGATCATTTGTACTCAAAGGAGGTTTCCCCGGCTCAGTCTCTGTACTTGACTCCCGTTGTGCCTACTGAAATCGTTGCTTTTATTAAAACTTTGAAGAAAACTTCCTCATTTGTACATTCTGGAATTAGTAATTTAATATTGATGAAAATGGCACATCTTATTTCCGGCCCATTGAGTTTTGTATTTAACTTAGTTTTCTCCTCTGGTAAATACCCAACGCTGTTCAAAAATACTGTTGTCGTTCCTCTGTATAAGTCAGGTGATAGAATGGAAAGAACAAATTATAGGCCCATAGCACTAACGCTTTCACTTTCAAAGATATTAGAGAAGTGCCTGAAGAATAGGATCGTATCTTTCTTGGACAAGTTTCACATTTTGTCTGATAATCAGTACGGTTTTCGTGAGGGGATGGGTACTGATCATGCTCTTTTAAATTAAGCAATATTATTACCAACAAGTTAGATGAGGGTTATCTTGTTTATGGAGTTTTTCTCGATATTAGAAAGGCTTTTGATTCGGTCAACCATTCGAAATTACTGAGTAAGTTATATAAATATGGGATAAGGGTTTACCCTTCAGCTTGTTAGATCTTACTTGTTGGACCGCCCTCAGGTGACTCGAATTAATGACGTACTCAGTGATAGTGTTGTGGTAACCTGCGGAGTGCCGCAGGGGACTGTGTTAGGCCCTATTTTGTTTCTATTGTACATAAATGAATTGCTAAATTTGGGAATTGAAGGTGAGATGTTAGGATTTGCTGATGATACTGCCATTATATTCTACGCAAGGAATCAGCATCGGTTACTTGAGGCAATGAATTATAACTTGTTTTTAGTAAAGCACTGGATGGATGCTAATTGCTTGGGCCTTAATGTGGACAAGACCTCTTTAATGCGTTTTTCCTTTTCTAATCGGGGGTATTCCGATCTGTCAGGTGTGTCTTTTCATAATTATGAGTGCTTCCTTTATAAGGAATCTTGTAAGTGTATAAATTTGCCGTTGGTCCCTAAATGTAAGTACCTGGGAGTTCTATTTGACAACAATCTTAAATTTAATTTCCACATCGAGTCTCTGATTATCAAATTAAGAAAGTTTTTCTACGTTTTTAAAGAGGCTAGACATTTTTGTCATTCCGTCAGCTCCGTTCTATTTATTTTGGCCTGGTGTTTTCTTTACTTAAATATGGCATTGTTGTGTGGGGTAGTGCCTACAAATCTCTGCTGGCGTCCTTGCAGGTCGTTCAGAACATTGTTATCAGAATTGCTCTTAAGAAAAGACCCCTATACCCAAGATTCCGATTATACCGGGAATTTGACGTACTTACCGTGGGAGAACTGTTTTTGTTTCAGTCATGTATTTTTGTGTTTAAAACTGGCATTCGGCCGGAGCACAGATGTTTTACTCAACGCACGCGCACTGCGCTGTCGTCAAATATTGCTCTACCTAAGGTACAC
Source organism: Pachypeltis micranthus (assembly GCA_020466155.1). Classification (NCBI taxonomy): domain Eukaryota; kingdom Metazoa; phylum Arthropoda; class Insecta; order Hemiptera; family Miridae; genus Pachypeltis; species Pachypeltis micranthus. Next base: position 4,605,791 of record CM035778.1, read on the forward strand.
ACGGAGAGAGCGAGGAGGAACGCTTATTATAGGGCTCTTCGTTTCTTTTACTCTTATAAAATTAATCTCGATGATTATGAGAGTTTAAATGCCTTTAAAAGGATGATATTATCTAGGATGAGAAGATAAGATTAAATCTTATACAAATTTTGTAATATGCGATTTGTAGCTATATTATTTTGGTTAGGATAAGAAGATAAGATTTGTTATCTGAGCAATGTAGCTATATTCTTTTGGCTGAGAGAGAGCGACTCCACCAGCGCCCACAAGTTCGAAAGAACTTATTGTGTTGGTGGACGGGATTTTATTTCGTACTTTGTCAGCATGTTGTATTATCGTTATTCCTGTCAATAAATTTGGGTTATTATTATTATTATTATTATTATATTGTCTTCTCAGGCAAAAATTCAAGTGCTTGACTTGAACCAACCCGCTCTCCAAACCTCTTGACGTTTAGATACGAAGAAGAAAGGCAACTGAACCTAGAAGTTTGGTGTGGGAGTTTGAGGGGGGGGGGGGAGGTGAAGAGATCTCTAACGCAGAGCCCGTTAATGCGATGCACAGTGATGAATATTCTCAGGTTGGTAGTATACTGGTACGAGGAGCACTTATATTTGTTTCTGTTTCTATGGTGGATTCTGTGTCAGCTCTCAAGTCTCGATCAATTACAATCTCCTTTTGATACTAAATGTAGTTTTAAACGCAGTAGAAACAAAAGAGACATGCAAAGTTTGATCGCTAAAATGCAAAACAGCCCGCTAATATCACCAAACCATTGACGAGAAGACGCAAACAGAAATGTTGTTACCCCTTCACTCGAATTATTCTGAACAAAATGGCTTAGTAACACGAACTACTCCCTTAATACACGCTATCTTCTTTTGAAGCCCTCCAGAGTAGTTGAATACAATTATTTTCAAGGTTTCTAATTTCTTCTAGTTTACGGTTCCAAGTTACGAGAATAATTATTATTTGACATGCCGGCCATATTGTTACAGGAATTCGTTGAGACAATTCGAATTTTTATACGGCATTAGCAGAACTGTTGACGCGGACGTTGATCCGATGAGCTGGACATCGCCACGGTATTGTTACAAAAGCTTTTATCCAGGTCACAAAAGGTTCAAGGACCATTGTGTCTCCTCCGCCTGATTCAAGCCCTCAATTTGACATCAGTTGGTTGGAACCATCATTCACTTAAGAGGCGAGATCTTTTCGATCTTCGCAGATCTTTCATTTTGAGCCCTCAACTGCCGTCTTAACGTTTGGTTTGGCGTGTTTCAAAAACTATGATTGATGATCATAAATGAACAGTTTAATGCTATGTACGACACAACGTTTACGCCAAGAATGATGTAAATCATTGCGTTAGAAGAAACCTAACTATTGTCTGGTTTACTGACCGACCCATAAACAAAAACCCTGCAAATTATTACACAACGGTTTATTACTCGGATAAATAGCTTGACCTAGCATTAATGCTCCGAGACCCATCCCGTTCGATTCAGCATCGAAAAATATCAAAATGAAACCCAAAAAAAGGCCGAAAAGAACTGAATCGTAATATTAAAATAAACAAAAAAAACGAAAGTATCTGGAAAAATAAGCGAATAATGAAAAGTTCAATCGAAGGTAACAGATATTTTGCTAACGGAAATAGTTGAGACAGAGCGAAACAGTCATTCGTGTGGAGGTGAAGACGAGAACAAGGCAATCGGACGATAAAGAGACAAATCGTAGCGCGAAAGGTTAAATACGAAACACGAACGCTTCCTAGAGGAAGCAAAAAAAACGAAGTAGAAAGGAAAGTTAAAGGCTGAAAAAATGTTTAAATAGTCCGAAAAACATTATTTGGGAAAATGGTCTGTGTGTCTGTGAACGATTTTTAGAGAGAACCATCGTACCAAATCCACTCAAACTTGATATCTCGCCCGCAGATTACCATAGGACGCCAAAATAAGGGTTTGAGCGAAATCCACCGAAATTTAACTATAGTTATCATAGTCATCAAAACACCAAATATTTTTTTTCTCAAAAATGGCTCTGACGATTTTGATTAAATTTTTTATATTGGTAGCTCTTAACAAGATAATTATACCATAAAATTGCCATTTCTGGGAAGATGACGAGAGCAGCACAATAAATTATCAAAATTGTCGACGAAATCGATTTTAGCGCGGTTTCTAGAGAAAACAACCGTACCAAATCAGTTGAAACTTGATGTCTAGCCTACAGGTTACCATGGGACGCCAAAATACGGGTATGGGCAAAATCCACCGTAAGGTAACTATAGTTATCATAATGATCAAAACACCAAATTTTTCTCTCAAAAACGGCTCCAACGACTTTTTATATAGATAGCTCTTAATAAGATAATTATACCATAAAATTCCCATTTGTGGAAAAATGACGAGAGCAGCACAATAAATTATCAAAATTTTCGTAAATTTTCAAAAAAAATCGTTTTTGCCGTGGTTTTTCATTTTAAACTCCGCTGGAATGTTAGTAGAATGTTTAAAAAAATTGGTTCTGTAGTCCAGTCTAATACCTGAAGGGTGAGTGTTTAAAAACGCGCATGAGATACATGGGGGTCACTAGAGGAATTCCTGAATTTCAACTACTGCCGTTTCGCTTACTACCAATTCTAAACGTTTTTACCCAATAACTCTGCAAAAGTAATTACTATCCTTCTTCAAAAAATTGATGTTTACAGCCTCATTAATTATCTGTGTACCGATTGCTCAATATTGGTCCTGCAATGAGTACGAGCAGCACAATAAAATCTGGAACTGTAAGCGCTACCGCTTCCTGCTGCCGTAAAGCGTTGTTTGACCAAGTTCAAATTAACTGAGTGATAAATGAATTGAATAAATAGAATTAGCCATGTACAAAGTGAATTGTTGTAGAGCTAAGGAAAGTTGTGTGTTGCAACGCACCAGATATTTTCTCACGAATAGACTCTGACGATTGATTTTGATTAAACTACAAAGTATTTTGTTCTAATCTAACCCTAACTGTTGTTCTCAATAAACATCTCTATGGAAGTACATCGACAATAAGAGATATTTAATACTGGCCAAAATAGCTTTTTGGATTTAACTAGAGGTCTTTAACCAGTCAACAAACGTAATATAATACACGTGTTGACTAGTTGAAGACGCCCTTAATGTTTGTAACACATTGTTTTTTTCCATAAATTTTCACCTGACAATCTGTTGAACGGAGGTAATAGGAAAAAAAGCACGTTTTAAAAAAATGTTCTCAAATTTTCCAGAGCAAACGCCAGACTTAATTTTTTCAACTCGCAACTATTTCTGCAACGTACCATTAAATGAGTTCAAAGCGCAACAGAAAATGAGATTCACCAAACATTAGTTATGTTTGAGAAATATTTTTGTTAATATCTTCAAGTACCGTGTAGGGAGGAGGTGGTGGGATAACGTGGTAGAGGGGATAACGAATCCCGGTTTCCAATAGGCAGATAAGGGACGTTGGTTACTAGTTAGGCGAGGGCGTAAAACGTGAAAGGCAGGCGCCATCCAGACTCTGCCGATATTTATGAATCCTGCTCTATAATGAACCCTGCATTAATTAAACAAGAGGGAGGCCATTCGTTAACGGCTGTACCATTTAAACCCGTAGAGTCTAGCTGCATTCGATTTATAGACGCTGGAACTACTTCGGTCTCCCAAATGTCAATTAGATTCGTGAAGTAGAAAAAAAAACTACCCAATGTCCTCCTCTAAAAAAAAAGAAGAAAGGGACAAGTGTCTTGTAGAGCAGGAAATGTTCCAGTTGTTTTTCAATGCGTGTGGTGGTACGACGAAGGGTTGAGAGCGAGAGAGGGACTGTGAGAATTCCAAACGAGTCAAAGACTAGCAGACTGTCTGGACCAGAAGATTGGAGCCATCGCGTGAGGAATCGCTTTTCGGCTCAATGAAACTCAACTTTCGTTCCAATGTGATGCTTATCGACGTCCCGGCTATCATTTCAACTTCACTTACAACATTTCAGTTGAAACTAACCTGAAGTTGAGATTCCAGTTTGGTTTTACGAAGTTCTCGGAGCACTAAATACGTAAATAAACTACTGTCGTTTCTCATTTAGACGTGATTTGATCAACTGATTATCGTCTCGTAACTTTCGTTCTGGTAGCTGTTTGTCTTGCGTTAGTCGATTCACACGGGGCTGTTAATACTTTCCTAACTACTCCAACTATTCCTGGAACGCTAATGAACATATACTAATTGCTTCAATAGAGAAAGGAGGGAACATAAAATATCTGGTGTCCAACTTTCCTCAGCCGAGAGATATAAAATAAAATAACTTGAATTTGAATCGGATGAAAATTATATATTACCATTCAGTTGTCAATAAAAATTGTTGGTGCCATTTATTAGAAAAATAGTTTGACGACCATGATGACCGTGATGACTAATCTGCAGGCTAAATGTTGGCATTTGAGCTGGGTTGATACTGCTTTTCTCTCTCAATCGTGTTCACAGACCTGAAGAAAGCTAAAATTAAAAGTTCAGCTGATTATACAAATGGTTTCCCCACTTTCGAGGTTCTAAGTAAATTAAATACTGCGAGCTATGTTAACATCTTGAACGTTCACAAAATTTGAGTGTTTCACGTACGAACACTATTAATCTAACAGTCGCCATTATAGGGATTTTCAACATAACCGCGCAAGTACTTAGGATAGAGAGGCGGGCGAGTATGAGAACCTCATGGAATCAGGGGTTAGATAGATAACTAGTGGAGACCGACAGATGGCGTACAAGACTCAATTTCGAAATCAAAGAGACACGAACCTACGCTCACAAAATATATAAACGAGATACCAAACGATGAGAAGATGAAATAAGTAATAATACGCCGAGGTTTAATTATCGTCAGCAATAAAATGAAATAATGCAATTCAGCTCAACTTATGAATGCCACTTTCCACAGAATAATCAAATACATTTCAAGGAAATGTGGTAATTTTTTTGACCCGAGGGCGTGTGGGACAAGTCCCTTTGTCACTGCGGCCGCGTATGTGCCTATTGTGACGCTGGCCCTTTCTTAGTAGAAGGCGTCGTACATACCCGTCCCCCTTAGGAAGCCGAGTATGTCCTTCACCGCAGAGTCCGCTACGGTTTGGGGTTCAGTGGTCCCCTGACCGAAGTATTCAAAGCGTTTTGCTGCCAAGGCAGGGCATTCACATAGGATATGCTCTGCTGTCTCGTCCTCCTCACCGCAGAGTCTGCATTCCACCGCCTAGGAGATGCCCATCTTGTTGAGGTGATATCTGAGTGGGCAGTGCACGGTGAGGAAGCTTATCAGTACTCTCAAATCTTGTCTAGAGAGTGTCAGCATCGCCTTCGCCCTTGGACAGGAAGGCGTGACAAGCCTTTTCGCCTGTCTTAGTCGTGGCTGGCGATGCCAATGGGCGCCATTTTCCTGTATCTCCCATCGAGCATCCAGACGGTTCAGGTGACTTTTCGTCAGACCCACGTGTGGTTCAGGCCTGATGGGTAGGGATTCTGCACCCCTTTTCGCGAGGCAGTCAGCCTTTTCATTGCCCTCATGCCCCCTGTGACCCGGCACCTAAATGAGGGAGAGCCTGTTACGGGCGCCGAGCTGCTTGAGCGCATGGAGGCATTCCCATGCCAGCTTAGACCTAAAACTATAGGCTGCGATGGCCTTTAAGGCGGCCTGGGTGTCTGAGAAAATGTAGATCCGCTTGCCCGTGAGTCCTTTGTTCAGGATCTCTTGGGTTTTGCACATTGTTCGCGGCTGCTTATTCAGTCAGCATGCTGACCTTATTAACAGCTGGCCGCAGACATGCCCCTGGGGACAATGCCGTGGCCGTTCCACTATCCACAACCCGTGGTCGCGCCTGGTAGCATGGGCATGCTCCGGGGAAGATAACCCAGAACCAGGAAAAAATGTGGTAATACAAACCACCCTCCGTTACCAAATTTTTCAAATAGGTAAGGGCATGGTAATCAATAACCAATTGACGGTAATTATTTGAGGATTATGCAGCTAATAATACCGCGAGATACTGAAATTTTTCGTGGAGAAGCGATTGGGATTAAGAAAATATGGAGCTCGGAGGCTGTATTCACAGGTTCATTTCATTGGTTCATTCTACAACTATACTTAATGCATACTATATTTAACATTTAGTATTTAATACCTACCTTTTCTTGACAAACAGGCGGTGTTCGAGATAAGAACATTCAACGATTTATTGAATTATTAAACGTTCGAGACTGCTCACTATTAAGGAATTGCGCGCTATTTCTACTCTTTGACTAACTTCCTCCGCTTCACAGTGCGTCACGTTTTGGTTTATTATTCATTCTGAATAATAAATACTGAATAATTTGATACTTTACGTTTCAAGACTTGGAGATTCCAAATTCGCAATGTCCGTCCGCCGTCCCCGTCTGCCATCTGGGCCGTTTTGTGCCTTTAACGTGGTCTAAAAAATTCGTTCTTTCCCCCAAAAATCCCATTTGGTATCTAGTTGTGCCCGCCATCTCGGCAATCCGATCGGACGAAGCCCATGGTTGTTATGGGCACAAAATGGTTAAAAAAATCAACGAAACACAGTATAACGCGGGAACTACAGTGGAAGTCAACGTTTCGTCGTTAGTACTCCCTCCCTCCCGGCATATCAAACTCAATCACCCGCTCGCTCGACTCACAACGGGTTCGCTGGAAGCCCCCGTCCCAATTTCTCCCGACTCTTGCCCGACAGGGCGCCAAGGCCACTTCCTCCGCACACCCCTCCATCGGATCATAAATGCCTGCAGACGTTTACGTGCGCCTGGCGCTGGGGGAATATTTAGTTTCCGTAGTTCCATTGTTGCCAGGTCATGTTTCGTATGGTTTACTAGTATTCGATGCTGAATTGAATGGGATGGGTCTCAGAGCAGTAATACTAGGTCAAGCTGTTCATGAGAATAATAAACCATTGTGTAATAATTTGCAGGGTTTTTATTCGTGCGTTATCAATCAGCCCGCTAGGTTAATCGGATACGGAAAATGGCGTGTTGTGCGGTATTTTAGCAATTCAATATTACACCGCTGTCAGTTTTCGGTATTTTTCTTCGGTGAACCGATTGAGGTGAAGAAAATTGAATACGGAAATATGGTGCTCTTGAGGGTGTGCGAGCAGGATTGAAATTGAATTGAATTGAATTTGAAAAGTTTATTCATGAGAAGTACATATCAACATACACACAACTTCTTGCAAAATTATAATAAATGAAAGAATATGACAAAAGGGTGCTACTGCGAATGATAATTGCACGCCATTAGGTAGGAGCCCGTGGCGACGTGCAAGAGTGCTGCCTCACAATAAGAATAAATAATCTAAGGTTAATTATTATACAGAAAAATAATCAGACTCTGCGTTTCAGCGCCGAACAACAATCCGCATCCGCATCGCATACGGAGATCTGGCACATTGGTCAGTTTATGCATCGATTCACCAACTTTCAAGAAACCGAAATACATTGAATAAATGAGGAAACCTGAAGGGGGGGGGGGCTTATGCGTACATACTTTTGAGAATCTCATTAGATTGCTGCATTCCTAAGTTTAAAAGCCATGTACTCACTACCTTCATAAAACTATTCCTGGATAGGGCCCTAAAGTTTTTAACCTCAACTGGAGATGCATTAAAAATTACATGAATGAGGTAATGTGGACTTATTTTGGTTAGCGATAAGGTGTGTCTGGGGTTGACGACACGTGAACCCTGTACAAATCTGGTAGAGTAAGAGGGGAGGGAGGTGCATCCAGTATAAATGAATTTCTACGCAGGTGCATAAGAAGGCTTCTTATGAACAGTTGACGCAAGGTAAACACTTTCGCTTCGCAAAATACTAGTTCGCTCGAGTAACGTCTAGGTCTGCCCAACAAAATTTTCAATATCCCTTTTTGGATTCTGGTTAGCCGGTCAATATGAGCGTGATAAGTGCCACCCCAGACAATCACTCCGTACTGCATAATGGACTGAACTAGAGATAGATATACTTTTTTCATCTTGTCACGAGAAAATACGGGCCGAATGTGATAAAATATATTGAAGAATTTTTGCACTTTTGAACATTTGAACAGGTAATTGATGTGTAGCTTCCAAGTTAAAGAGGGGTCCATAATCACTCCTAAATAGCGATATTCTGAGACTCGTTCTAAAGGGTTGCATGGACATGCTGAACGAGATATGCAGGAGTGAACGTATAGGTCGAGGCCCTCGGAACTTCCAGTGCTATCCCCAAAGACCATATATTTAGTTTTTCCAGAGTGCAGGGTTAGTATGCTCTGAGTTAGCCAAGCACATACCGAATCGAGCAATGATTGCATTTTACTGAAAACTTCCGACCATTCATGCCCCTGAATCATCAAAGCCGTATCGTCCGCGAATAACAGTATTTCATTGCGATTTGACACATCTACCAACTTATTTATGTATATCAGGAACAGGGTGGGGCCCAACGTTCCACCTTGTATGACCCCGTAATCCACCCTTTTGGTAGCACTATTATTATTGTAGGTATTGTTTCACATTAGAACCATATTTGATAACGTCAAGTGAGCTTCTTAGTACATTTGGCGACTTTAATTGACACAATAGGCGGCCGGTGGGTACAAATAAGAACATTCATCGTTTTATTCGATTGGTTTAGAGAAGCCTTTTCCAGAACGTTTGATCACTATTAATGATACTCGCGCTATTTCTTCTCTTTGACTAACTTCCTCCACTTTACGGAGGCGTCTTTTTTTTTTCGACCTTCCCACCTAGTTTTATCTTAAACGGAAGTTCGTATTTAGTTCAGCATCGGAATTATTGAAGATTTTGCTATTAAGAACGCCGATACGATATTTTTCTCAGCGAAGTGATTGAGATAAAGGAAAGTGAATACAAAACCATGCTTCGCAGGATGTTCTCGCAGGTATCTCGTCGGTTCATGTAACAATTATATAAGATAATGATAAATGATACTCTTATACCTGTTTACACGTTCGGTGTTGTAATGGGCGTAAATCGGGGTAATAGCAAATTTTCCAAATCGCTATTAATCACTATTAAGAATTTGCGCGCTATTTCTACGCATTGGCTAACTTTCTCCAGTCCACGGTGCGTCGATTGATGATTTACATGTCGCATAACTAGTTCACTAGTTTTACTCGATGCTCAAGATCGCGTTTTGAGCGGTATTTTGGCAATTTAAGACTGTGCAGCCGAATACCGTGGTTGGGTTTCGATATTTTTCTGGGTGAAGTGATGTCGCGAAGAAAGGTGAATCATTAAATATGGTGTTCTTGAGGGTGTATCAATTCAATATTCGATATTGTTTGAGAGGGGCCTTTTCCAGTCCGTACGAAACTGTTAGCAGTCCATTTCTACTTATTGCCTGAGTTCCACCACTTCACATTGTTCTATTATGTCACTCGTACGTCGAATAACCAGTCCGCTAGTTTTATCAGGAACGGAAGTTCGGAAGCATCACGCAATTTTCCTCAACCTCTGAATAATTCGAAACATGGACTCTACGGAACTGGAATGCTCATGGAGAACCGAATTTAGTTGCTAGTAGCATACATTTGGAAACAAAAATGCACGGGTTTGTGGGACATTTTGGTTGTTCTCCGTTTTGAGAACAGTCAGAGATCATTATTCAAGGTTGAAAAGCGCGCCTAGTACAAGTTTTGTGGCCTCGAGTTCCAGTTCCATGACTGTAAGCTTCTCTAGTTGCGCTGCGATGATACTTTTAGGGTTCAAGGTTCAAAGCCTTTGTCGATTTACCTTACTTACACTAGATCGCTGTGGTTGATGTGACGCTGAATAGTTGGCCAAGTTCAAAATGTTTCGCGCGATAGATGAGAATATGCTGTAAATTTATGTGGTCTGTGCTTCGATAACTGGAGACGCGAGTGGGGCGGAAAGAATCGGTATTTACATAATTACATTTGAAATTGAAATGAGTTGGAAGCGTTGATCCATCAAAGATTGTTATTTCGAGTATTACACGAATAACAGCGATCGCTCGTCCCCCCATTTGCCTTCGTGACTCGATACTGACGTGACCCGCGAATAAACACCCATAAATCGTATATTCAATATTGTGGTGGAGGAGGGGTGTGCGGAAGGCGGTTACCAAAGTCCGTCGGTGTTAGCACCGAGTAACTTTCGGAAGTAGACACTAAGCCATATGCAGTGGTTATTTTCCCCAAGTTCCCCAAAGCATCTTCGACTACTTCTGCAGACAGCTGAAAAAATCTGGTGCGTTGCAACACACAACTTCCCTTAGCTCTACGTCAATTCACTTTGTACATGGCTAATTCTATTTAATCAATTCATTTATCACTCAGTTAATTTGAACTTGGTCAAACAACGCTTTACGGCAGCAGGAAACGGTAGCGCTTACAGTTCCGGAATTTATTCTGCTGCTCGTACTCATTCCAGGACCATTATTGAGCAATTGGTACACAGATAATTAATGAGGCTGGCTATAAACACGATTTTTTAAAAAAGGATAGTAATCACTTTTGCAGAGTTATTGGAAAATAACCGTTAGAACTGGTAGTAAGCGAAACGGCAGTAGTTGAAATTCAGGAATTTCTGGAGTGAGCCACATGTACCTCATGAGCGTTTTTAAACACTCACACTTTAGGTATTGGATTGGACTACAATACCAATTTTCTTTAACTTTCTACTAACATCCCTGCGGAGTTTATAAGGAAAAAACTGCGCTAAAAACGCTTTTCGTCGAAAATTTTGATTATTTATTGTCCTGCTCTCGTCATTTGCCCACGAATGGAAATTTTATGGTGTGATTGTCATATTGGGAGCTATCAATATAAAAAATTTAATCAAAATCGTTAGAGCCGTTTTTGAGAAAAAAAATTTGGTGTTTTGATCACTATGATAACTATAGTTAACTTTCGGTGGATTTTGCCCATACCCTTATGTTGGCGTCCCATGGTAACCTGCAGGCTAGATATCAAGTTTCAGCTGATTTGGTACGGTTGTTTTATCTAAAAACCGCGCTAATATCGATTTCGTCGAAAGTTTTGGTAATTTACTGTGCTGCTCTCGCCATTTTCCCACAAATGGGAATTTTATGCTATAATTACTTTATTGAGAACTGTCAATATAAAAAATTTAATCAAAATCGTTAGAGCCATTTTTGAGAAAAAAAATATTTGGTGGTTTGATCACTATGATAACTATAGTTAACTTTCGGTGGATTTTGTTCATACCCTTATTTTGGCGTCCCATGGTAACCTGCAGGCGATATATGATGTTTGAGCTGATTTGGTACGGTGGTTTTCTCTAAAAATCGTTCACAGACACACAGACTCACAGACCATTTTCCCAAATAGTGTTTTTCGGACTCAGGAGCGTCTGAAACGTAAAGATCTGAAGAAAACTCAAAATTTTTTTTTTCAGCCGATTACATAACTTTCCTTTCTACTTCGTAGAGCCAAGGAAAGTAAAAATATGGTGGTCCTCAAGTACAAGATTTCACACCTCAAGTTCCTCAGCAAGTTGGCGGGGACAGCAGGGACGACGTTATACCGCAGCCAACTTGGCAGCGCTGCTGGGTTTCACGATATCCAACTGTGCCAAGGGAAAAGTCACGTCGTGCTAAATATTTGACCTGAGCGACGTGATCCTGAGGTGCTCTTCTGCACTTAAGTCCGTAAAATGGCTGTACGTCCTGCGTTGATGTTGGGCTGCAAATGTCAATGTCAACTGCTTCACACGGTCGAAAAGAACATGATACTATTGCTGAGAGGGATTATGAGATTACATAACAACTGGAATGAACAATGAACACATTGTATATAAGCGGTAGCTTCAAGGTACTCCCTCACAAGGTGTCCGGTAGTCTGACAGAGTCGTCTGACGTGGTATGTCCCCTTTACGCGCTAAGACCTATCTTTGTAGTAGAGTTAACTAAAATAATATTCATGTCGACGGCCCAAGAATGAATTTCTTTGTGCAGAAATATTAGAAAACGGGACCCACGTAAAATGGGGCAAATACCAAAAATAATAAAGGAAATTTCCCCATTTGCAGCTCGTGGGTGAATTAAAATTAATTAAGTACAGCTCCGCCAGGCGCGGCACACTAGTGAATGTTCTAGTTGTTGAAAATAAGCGGAACAAGGAAGGAATGAGTGAGAAGTGAATTAGTCCGCAACAGTGAGTCAACCTTTTAAATCCAGTGCAGTCTGGTCAACATCTCTGCGGAGGCTCAACAGTAAATTCGGTGCTCAGTATCGACCTACCAAACACGACTTTTAATTAGCGGTCAAACCGGCTCCCTCTTTTATTTTTGAAGCCTCCTTTTCGCCTCGTCAAACAACTTCAGGTCGATTGAAGGCAATGAAAAGTAATGTTTTCGGCTTTGAAGTTCAATAAGCCGGATTCGGATGCCTAATACCAATTAGTCTCTTTGTGCCTCATAACGTTCGTCACCGCGGCCGACCATTCAATACTCGGGTTATCGGTCGCGCCAGGTTCCGCACCAACATCCCCCCCCCACCCCCCAACCAACGCTTTTGAAATGTTAACCGATGTCCAGGTCGTAGCGTGCCGGTTGGCAAGGAGAGAATTTGACACCAAAGACACGCCTTATTGCCTGCGGGGTTCGGGAAGTTTCTCATTAACTCGTCGGTTGTGTTGTGAAGTGAGTGATTACAGGGGTTTGCAGGATAGAGAGAAGGTAAAGCGGAGTTCGGTAACACATCCCTACTTCAAATGTTTAATAAAAAATAACTCTCACCAACAGCGATGCACGGTATGTTGAGTCGCAGAATCTATTCCGATATGGTAAATAAATGGATATTTTTATTTGTTAAACCATCTCTTCCATTCTCCCCGGCTGCAGTGTAGTTCCTCGTAGACGAACAGTACACAGCCTTATTTGCTTATTAGCTACTACCAAAATTGCCTTCTGCTTAGTACACACGATTGTGGCTAAATTATATGATTCTGAATATTACGCCTACTTTGGGTCACGGAAATCTTTTTACACCCCCCCCTCCTCTGCCTCCTCAAAATTTGATACTTTACGTTTCACTGCATGAGGATTCCTAATCTGCAATGTCCGACAACCAAGTTTAAGTGGAATGGTATCTACTTGTGCCCGCCTGCTCGGCAATCCCATCGGACGAAACCCGAGGTTGTTATGGGCAAAAAATAAATAAAATGTGGGTAGTTTTATTGCGTTTACGTCGTGTTTAGTATCGTTTCATAGGTATTTTTCGATGCTGAGTCGAAGAGGACGAGTTCCACAGGCGTCTAGATAGATAACAGTCCAATCACAGCAAGTATTGTGAGGCGTATTCCATTAGTTGAAACAACATGCGGGACAATGTAGCGTAAGTTATCTTTCCTCCCCAGCCTGCTGTCGTTTCCTCTCACTGCCTCCCGCGTCGGCCCAACCACCCGTCAGTTTGACTAGTAGCGTCGTGCAGGTTGCCTAGCGTCGCCTAGAAACGCCAATTTTTGTCGTTCCGGTGTAGTGGTCGTGTTTCGTATCGTTTGCTAGTTTTTTTCGATGCTGCATCGAATGGGATGGGCCTCGGAAGTGCTCTTCAAACTCTTCTCGTTTGATTGCTGATGCCCATGTTGTATTCTTGATATTTTTCGACGTTCAATTGAATTGGATAGGTCTCCGTCATGCGGTGAAAGAGAATAGTAATAAACCGTTGTGTGATAATTTGTAGCGTTTTTACTTTCAGAAAAGATGAAATCTTCGATCGGCTCGATCTTCCCAAGGGAATCTCAGCGAGGATGAAGAAACCTGGAATTTTCCTCAGGACAGACAGGAACGACGAATTATGCTGCTGACGAGACGAAACTAAGTGAAGGCAACGTGAACAAAAGAAGAATGCCAGGCTGGCAAACTAGTCCTTCAGTAGGGAAATTGGCCATGCGGTACCGAAGTCAAAATTTGTATATCTTGGTGAAATTGTTCTTTAAACAATTAAACAAATATCCTCCTAAGTTGTAGACAATACTAAATTGAATTATACTTAAATGAGCGGTGCGTAGCAACACACAACTTTCCGCAATCCCTTCAAGTTCGAAAACCAGTTACATATGCGGGCGCTATATCTTCGTTCAACGCATTTTTACAAGAACATTTATGGAGAACAAAATGTAGGGACTAGTTAGCTGAGAGTACTCCGTAATTTTGATCGAAATCGTTAAAGCCGTTTTTGAGAAAATTGGAATACCGATAAATTAATATTCGACAAATGTCCTTTTCTGTGTTAACTTGGCTTATATCTACGTTCAACATATATATACAGAAATAATTATAGAGAACGAAATGTTAGTATGGGCGAATATAAGACGCTCCGTTAGAATTTATCACATCTGGCGAAGCAGTTACCCTAGAATTTACGGAAATGTTCGAAAAAACGTTATTTTTGGACATTTTGATTTTTGTCGCTGTTCAATGGACTGTCAGAGGAACATTTATTGAGAACAATTTGTAGGTATTAACTATTCGGATACATCTTAAAGTTTTGGGGATAATCGCTGAAGCCGTTTTGCCAAAAAGCGTAAAAAACCCATTTTTGTATTATAGGCCTCTATCTCCGTTCACCGTATTTTCATGGAGATATGTATGGAGAAGAAAAGTTAGGCATTAATTAGTGCAAAATAATTTGAAAGTTTAATCGAAATCGTTGGAGCCGTTTTATCTTCTACTAATCAATACCTAACTTTTCTTTTCTATACATATCTCCATGAAAATACGGTGAACGGAGATATAGGCCTATGAAACAAAAATAGGTTTTTTACGCTTTTTGGCAAAACGGCTTCAGCGATTTTCACCAAACTCACAAGATGTTTTCAAATATATAATACCTAAATATTGTTCTCAATAAATGTTCCTGTGACGGTCCATTGAACAGAGATAAAAATCAAAATGTGTCGAAAATAACGTTTTTTCTAACATTTCCGTAAATTCCAGGGTAACTTTTTCACCAGATGTGATAAATCCTAATGGAGTGTCTTTTAGTCACCCATACCAACATTTCGTTCTGTATATATATGTTGAACGGAGATATAAGCCAAGTTAACTCAGAAAAGGAGATTTGTCGAATATTAATTTATCGGTATTCCAATTTTCTCAAAAACGGCTCTAACGATTTCGATCAAACTTCTGTAGTACTGTCAGCTAACTAGTCCCTACATTTTGTTCTCCATAAATGTCCCTGTAAAAATGCGTTGAACGAAGATATACCGACCGCATATGTAGCTGGTGTTCGAAATTACGGGGGTGGCGGAAAGTTGTGTGTTGCTACGCACCAGATATTTTTTTGACACGATTACTATACTTTCCTTTCCCCTTCGGGTAGAGGGAAGTAAAAATGTACAGAATGTAGCAAATAAATGTACGAAATCGCTCCGACGGAGTGTCTTTGCTCGGCGCTGAGAGCGGTTCGTTCGGCGCGTTCGGAAGAGATTGGGAGCGCGCGAAGAGAACCACCGGCCGGTCGTCGGATGTGTCGGCGGAGGAGGAGGGCGCTCGCTGGAGTCGAGCGTCGCGGCGGTGGGGCGAGGGAACACCCCCTAAATCCCCGCTAACCGCCTTCGCTACCTGTTAAACGGAGAACCGGCCCTCGACTCGACCAAGACCCAGTGATGCGATAGCGGCCGTCCCGGTAACGACGGTCCTTACAATCCCGGAGTGACGTTTTTTTTTCGTCTATCGGTCGACTAATTACTTCACTTTTTTCATCGTTTCGTTTTGCGTCGTAAAAATATTTGTCGGGCTCCGTCGAAATGCGGCATTTTTTCCGCGTCTTCGCCGTCGGCCTCGTCGCGGGTTTGTGCGTCGCCGGGTCGGTGCCGGGAGCCAACGGGTCGCGGCCGCCGCGCGCCAAATCTCGTCGACAATTTTTGCCGAGTCCGAAGGAGCGTCGCCCAAACATCGTCCTGATTATGACGGACGACCAGGACGTTGAACTCGGTGAGCCTCGCCATAACTTATTTGTGATTTTAACTATTCAAAATTAACGAAAATATTTTTGTAAATTTAAATTAGTTATTTTTCCCCCCCTGGTTTACTAAATATCTGGTGCGGCGCGTCACACATATTTCTCCGGCCTCACGTGCATCGCAATCAAATCTGCTTTATTCAATTCAAACAACGTTCTACGTGAGGTTATTGTTCTGGTATTTATTGTGCAGCTCGACATCTTTCCTTGTATTGCTCCAGCAAGGTCCAAATATACCCTTTCCCCCACTCTTTCAGGAAGGTTCCAAGGATAATTTGAAACCTATTCCGCATCACCATAACAAATTGTTCTATGTCCCGGTCCAAATTCGGCCACCACAGATAATAGCGAGATATCGATCTCATTGCAGCGATGTGCACCTAAGTTTGATTGGTACCACGACCCTACTAAACCACAATCGTGTTTATAAAGTTTCAAATTTTCGGGAATTGTCATGGGATAACCGAGAGAGCGAATCTGCACACACGTTTTCTTCACCTTTCCTGTAACAAAGCTCATAGTTGTACTTGATAAGCTCAATCATCACTTTTGGTTGGCCCCTATTACATCCAAAAAATCCTCTGAGGTGGTTTGTGGTCTGTCACCAGTAAAAATTGATGACCATAAATGTATTGGTGGAATTTTTAATTTCCGCTACCCAAAGGGAAAGGAAAGTATAGTAATCGTGTAAAAAAAAATAAATTTGGCTTTTCTTCGTCTTTATACATATCTCCATGAAAATATGGTGAACGGAGATATAGGCCCATGAAGCAAAATAGGTTTCTTACGCTTTTTGGCAAAACGGCTTCAACGATTATCACCAAACTTTCAAGATGTTTTCAAATAGTTAATACCTATATATTGTTCTCAATAAATGTTCCTCTGACAGTCCATTGAACAGAAATAAAAATCAAAATGTGTGGAAAATAACGTTTTTTCTAACATTTCCGTAAATTCCAGGGTAACTTTTTCACCAGATGTGACAAATCCTAATGGAGTGTCTTTTAGTCACCCATACCCACATTTCGTTCCTGTATAATTATTTCTGTATGTATATGTTGAACGGAGATATAGGCCAAGTTAACTTAAAAAAGATTTGTCGAATATCAATTTATCGGTATTCCAATTTTCTCAAAAACTGCTCAGACGATTTCGATCAAACTTACGGAGTACTCTCAGCTAACTAGTCCCTACATTTTGTTCTTCATAAATGTTCCTGTAAAAATGAGATGAACGAAGATATTGTAACGACAAAACCTAAGCAAAAATGTTTGGCCGCACAATAATTAAAATTTAGGAATTCCTCGACCAGCTAGTGGAGGAGGGATGGGTCTCAAAGAAGGAAATAAAGAAAACGAATCGTCCTTGTCGGAAATTTCCACCCAAAAAGAAATTAATTTAATTACTGTCAAAATTAATTGAATGATTAAATATAGATCGGAGTGGCCACCCTTTACACAATTTAAAAAAACAAAAATAATAGATTTCTACTTTTAAAAAAAATAAAGACAAAATCTATGACGAATAAAAAAATAAGGTCTCCGGCGACTCCAACGAAGTAGAGGTGGTTAATCTTCTTCGAATTTGTTTTTCAAAATATTTATTTAAAATCGTCTATCCCACCTGCTGAGTACAACGGAAGTCCGAGGTTGCCTTCTATCCCTGGACGAGGTGCCTCCTGGTATAATTCGTGACGACTGCGGGAGGCTGGGGGAAAAGATTCATTTTTATTTTCCTGACTGGGATCCCAATATTGAATTTTTCTTCTTTTGAAGGAGTGACACTTACCTCGGAGTCGAAACGGGGATTTATTATATGTTAAAGAAGATATTTTCTTCGGCCGCTTGAGGAAGGGCAAACGATCCGCACGAGGCGAAGGCTAAGACTGCTGCCGCCACCTTCACTCACCTGAGTCGCGGCGAGAGAGGAGGCTGCTCGAGGCAGCGATAAGGAGCGTCCTCTCGCGACCATCGGCGTTTGTTACAATATAGCGGTATAGTGGTGTTCGAACTTAAAGGGATTGCGGAAAGTTGTGTGTTGCTACGCACCGCTTTTAGTTTATCATTTCACAATTACAAAGGCTTAGTGCCGCCCACGCTTAGTATAATTTAGCTGCTATCCATTTATTGAATTACTTCCCAATTTGCACACCGGACTCTCCTGCCTATCTTAAGTGAAAGTTTCGCCGTTCATGCAAATGGTTGATATTATAAACAAGTAAAAGTTGAGAAAGTCTAATTACTATCAAATTATATTTTCATTTGAGAGTTGCCGAAATGCTATGGTTTAAGTGCGCATAAAATATGTTATAATTTTTTTCCTTTAAAGGCATTTATTGACAACAATTATACTCTTACAGTCGGTTATAAATTATACCTAAATGCTACAACCCCTCTAAGAGAACTTGTGTAGGGGTTGGAGTAGAATTTTAAAAAACCGTACGAAAACACTAAAGAAAACCAAATATAAGATCGCTTCCTTAAGTTTCCATACCTTAATCAGAAAAGTCCCTAAGTTTTTATTTTTTACCTCAAATTAACTAATTTTTCTTTTTAATTCTAATTTGAAACTGATTTGAATTGTTTTGCCCCAGTAGTGGAAACTTGACCTGCTGTTGTCATCCTTCTAGGAATCTCCACTTGTATTTTGTCTGCCAATCTGGTAACACTTTTATTTCTTTTAATTTTCCTGCTGCTGTTTATAAATAATAGCTATCGTATACTTTTCTAACTGTTTTTTAAAAGTTAATATTTTAGTTTCCTTAAATAAATCTTTTGATGGATACCACGCTACAGTTCCGTAATTTAACTGAGATTGCACCAAAGCGTTGTAAACCACTAATTTTGTTTTATTGTTCGTGATGTTTCTAATTTCAAAATGTCTGGTGCGTAGCAACACACAACTTTCCGCCACCCCCGTAAGTTCGAAGACCACCTACATATGCGGGCGCTATATCTTCATTCAACGCATTTTTACAGGAACATTTATGGAGAACAAAATGTAGGGACTAGTTAGCTGAGAGTACTCTGAAAGTTTGATCGAAATTGTTAGTGCCGTTCATTAGAAAATTGGAATACCGACAAATCTCCTTTTCTGTGTTAACTTGGCTTATATCTTCGTTCAATATATATATACAGAAATAATTATGGAGAACGAAATGTTGGTATGGGTGACTAAAAGACACTCCATTAGGATTTATCACATCTGGTGAAAAAGCTACCCTGGAATTTACGGAAATGTTAGAAAAAACGTTATTTTCGACACATTTTGATTTTTATCTCTGTTCAATGGACCGCCCACGGGAACATTTATTGAAAAGAATATGTAGGTGTTAACTATTTGAAAACATCCTGTGAGTTTGGTGAAAATCGCTGAAGCCGTGTTGCCAAAAAGCGTAAACAACCTATTTTTGCTTCATGGGCCTATATCTCCGTTCACCGTATATTCATGGAGATATGTATGGAGAGGAAAAGTTAGGTATTGATCAGTAAAAGATAATTTGAAAGTTTAATCAAAATCGTTAGAGCCGTTTTTGAGAAAAATGCGAAAACCCCTAGTTTTTGGTACATTTTCGTCCCCCCCCCCCTTCCCATCGGTCGAAATCGTCCATAACCTTATTTTGGTGTCTACAAAAAATAGCGAACAAAAAAAAAAGATACAGCTCAATCGGTTCAGCCGTTCTCCCGCAAATCGAACTACAGACACACACACACACACGGACCACGCGCCGAAATTAGGTTTTTTAGACTCAGTAGGCCTCAAAAACGTAAAGATCTGGAGAAAACCCAATTTTTTTTGGGAAAACCCGATTACTATACTTTCCTTCCCTTCGGGTAGCGGAAAGTAAAAAGGTAGGTATTAGCTTTCTAATTCTTTTATTTACAACTTCCACAGCTTACAGTTTTTATTTACAAATCAGGTTACTTTGATAAATATCTCACTATTTTTATGCTCCGTCAATTAATTTTCATGTGTGGATAACTAGCAAAATAAGATTGAAGCAGAGAACGATCATCATTGGGGTTTTTCTTTGAGAAATTTTCATGTTCACAGGCACTCCGGCATTTATAATTCGCATAAAGTCGCCCCATTAGCATCTGCGCAGTTTTCGTAAAAATAAAATATAAATTGATTAATTATTATCTAAACATCATTGAAGTGGCCGAGTGAGAGGGCACAAAGCCTCCTCGTGTCTATGAAGCTACTGAATAGATCATTGAAATGTACGAATGTTGGAAGATTGGTTGTCGAGAGTAGTTAACCCGCGCAGAAACCAATACGCGCTCGACTAGAGAAACTAATCTACTACCGCCTAAAGCTAATCGCAATAAACTTCGTGAATTGAATGCCGGTTTACTTTGTGATCTCTTTGCGGAGAGAGTTTTGCGCGTTCCGTGGATACGTGTGGTCGGAAATGAGACGAAAGGAAGCTGCGCGTCTGGTAAATTATTCTTGGACGCATAACGAATCTAAACTGCTCTGGAAAGTGTGCTACGCGACTCGACAATGGAAATGTTCAATTCAACCTCTGAAATTCATTTCAAAACGAGACTCCCCACACTTATAGTGTACCTTCAAATAGTAAAGCGCAGTGCCCAGTCTACCTTGATTCCTTGATGTTTGGCAGCGCAGATCCCCTGAACGTACACTTCTTTCTTCTCTACAAATCTTCAATTAAAAAATACCAATACCAATTTTTTTTTCGCTCACTACGAAATGAGCTTTTTCAAATTTTTTCATTAACGAAGGTGATTTCTTCATCTTAGAACGTAACTTTTGTAGTGAACGGAACCTTTTTTTTTTTTTTTTTTTTAATTTTTTATTGGCTTCGGTACACACCATTCAGCCGTTACAAGTTAAAAATACAAATCAATTCAGTGCTTCAAAAATTTAAAGTGAAAAATCAATCTTTGAAAGGAAATTATTTATGTTTTCATAAATTTGAAAAAGTTCTTGGGCGATGAGGGTGTCCAAATTGAATGGGGATGGTATGTTCTTTGGGAGTGATGCGAGTAAGTCCATTCTGTCATCGTTGTATCGCGGGCACTCTAGGACGACATGCTGCATGGTTTCCTCTTCTCCTATGCAGTGAGGGCACTCAGGTGACGTCTGTGGGTCGAAAATATGTATGCGGGAGTTTGTTCTCCCGTGGCCAGTTCTTAACCGTATAATGTTTCGGTAGAAACTCTTGGGTTTCGCCTCTTTGACCGACATGAACCAAGGGCTCCTTTTCAGGACTGGAAATAGAGCTTTGTATCTATTTCCATGGTATGCTGCATATTCCGAGTCCCACAACTTGTGCATTTTTCGGGAGATTTCTTTCTTCAATTCTGTTGGCGGGAATTCGGGTGATGTCGGTGGCATCGGGTGTGTGGCAGCTCGTTTTGCGATGGCGTCGACAATGTCGTTGCCGCTTATCCCGCTGTGGCCTTTTATCCAGCAGAGTACCGTTTTGCTTCCACTGGACTTCAGAGTGTGGATATTCTGCAGAATTTTTCCCTCGAAAGGAGAGATTTGGGAGGACGTAGAGAGTGATTGTACTTTATTCAAGACGCTTTGTGAATCACTCCAGTAGTACGATGGTTTTGCCTTGGGCTCCCATGTCAATGGCATGTTGTAACCCGTATGCTATGGCTGCAGCTTCCGCTGTATAGATGTTGGCTCTATTCCACAAACGAAACTGGTTTGAATGATGGTGTGTTTCATCGTAAAAAGCGCAGCCTACGCCGCCTTCCTGTACCGACCCGTCTGTATAGATGAATATGTCCTCTGGCCACCGGTTACGAAGGGATTGCTGATTGGCTGCCGTCAGATGTACAATTGGAACGCGAGATTTGAATACCTCATACGGAAGCTTGAATTATAATGGGGTTGGCGAGCACGCAATCCAAATAAGCTCATCAGAAAGACCTGTGAAACTATCGCACAGCAGAGGAGATGGTTTCTTGGTCCAGTACGTAGCAGTCAGATTCTGGATCGCTAGTGCTCTGATTCTGCTATACGAGTGTGGGTCCCTACTATACATTCTGACCAAAAACCTGTCCGCTAGCATTGTATGACGTGTGTGTGGAGGTGGTTCGCCCGCCTCAGCCATCAGAGCATTTTTGGGGGGGTTGAGCACAGAGCACCGGTGATAACTCTAAGTGCTTTGTTTTGGGCTCTCTCCATTTTCTGCAAGTGGCATTGGTATGTAGAACTGTAGAACATTGACCCATAGTCCAGGAGACTTCTAATCGTGGCCCTGTAAAATAGCATCGCAGTTTTGGGGTCAGCTCCCCACTTGGTGTTCGTGAATGACCGCAGAAGGTTATAATAAGGTTCCACCTTCGACAGCATTTCATTTATATGTCGAGACCAGTCCAATTT
This sequence comes from Pachypeltis micranthus, assembly GCA_020466155.1. Taxonomy (NCBI): domain Eukaryota; kingdom Metazoa; phylum Arthropoda; class Insecta; order Hemiptera; family Miridae; genus Pachypeltis; species Pachypeltis micranthus. Next base: position 4,628,191 of record CM035778.1, read on the forward strand.
AGAAGTAAGGTGTATGCCTAGGAACTTGACAGTGCGGGCTACTGGTATCAGCATTCCTCCTATTTCCGTCTCATCTGTGAAACGTGTGCGTCTTCTTCTTGTGAATGGACAGAGAACTGACTTATGAGGGGCCACACGCAACCCAAGTGAGTCAAGATGGTTAGCTACCTCTGAGAGAGATTCGTTTAACAGTTCTTTGCACGTTTCTGGATCTCGAGAAGTCGTGTAGATGCACAAATCATCCGCGTACTGGAGCAGACTAGTATCTTGAGGTATTACTGTCTCTAGCTCTGACACATATACTACATACAGGACAGGACTGAGGATGCTGCCTTGAGGCAAACCTTTCCACAAGGTGCGTTGTCCTACTATCCCACCGTCAACTCGAAGGAATATGATTCTTTCGCGAAAGAGTTGGACAATGTTATCTGCGGTGTTCGGGCCAATTCCCTTAGCTATCAATTTGCAGTATAGGATATCCATGTCCACGTTGTCGTATGCTGATGCAATGTCCAGGAAAAGGCCGAGTGTAGTTTTATTGTCAGTTAGCCCCAATTGTACGTCGCAAACTAGGTTGTTAACAGCATCCAAAGTGGATCTGTTTGACCGGAAACCAAATTGGCTCGGAGGTAGGAGTTGGTTGCTTTCTAACCACCACATAAGCCTCGCTCTGATCATTCTTTCGAAAACTTTGAATATGCAGGATGCCAGCGCAATTGGTCTGTATGATGTTGCGACTCCTCTTTCCTTTCCTGGCTTTAGTATTGGTACGATTATATATTCTTTCCAGGACGGGGGGAAAGAACCTTGAGCCCAATAATTGTTGAACTGTTGTAGAAGGAGTCTTCTGTAGGGTATCGGGAGACGAGAGAGAACCATGTAACTCACGCCGTCCTTTCCTGGGGCTGCATCCGAAGATCTTGACAATGCTATGTTTAATTCATGCAAGGTGAGAGGGGCTGAGAAATGAGTATTAGAGTCAGTCCCTATGCCGCCTGAAGTACTGTTGCCAGTTTGTGAGGAGTCTGGAGCCAGGTTTTGTAGGAATTCTTCCGTCCATGGGCCATTTTTAACGCGTGAATTGGATGAGATGGCGTTCTGGAGAGTTCGGATTTTGTCCCAGATTTGTTTTATCGGTGTAGTTCGGTTTAATGATGTACAGTACGTTTGAAAGGAATCTCGTTTTGCTTGGTTGAGGGTTTTCTTTGCAATGTCCGTTTCCCGCTGGGCCTTAACGTAGTTGTCGAAGTTGGATAAGTTTTTGAATGCTTTGCACGCCTCATGACGGTTTGAATTTGCTATGTCGCAGTCTCGGTTCCATCCGTAGTTTCTCGGTTTCAAAATACCTTTAGTCTTAGGCATTGACCGATCACAGGCTTCTTCTAGGAGATTAACGAAATTATCGTAGGAGAAGTTCAGCTGATTCACTTCTTCTAGTTTGCTCTGTAGGAAACTGTCAAATCTCTCCCAATCCGCTTTTTGGTAATTCCATTTTCGAGACGGAGTGAATTGTCTAAGTTCCTCTCTTTGGTTCATGGTGATCAGGCATGGCCAGTGGTTTGAGCCCAAGTTATCGTCAAGAGTCGACCAGGTGAAGCGGGGGGCCAAATTGGAGCTGACAAAAGTTACGTCAATCGCTGATATGGCTCGGTGTGTAGCCGAAGGTATCAAGGTAGGCGACCCGTCATTGAGGTACACTAAGTCGCATTCACCAGCCGCTCCGAATAGGTCGTGACCTTTCCTATCCATGAATGAACAACCCACTGCTGTTTGGTGACAGTTGAAGTCGCCTGTTATTACTGCAGAGTGCGGAATTGAGTCGAAAAGCGATTTCCATTGTGTTTCCGTTATCCGATTTGTTGGTTCATTATAAATTGAGACAACTGTACAGGTAAACTGGGGTGAGATTCTGATTTTGGCCGCTACTACAAAGACACCATTTAGACGATTTGAGATAGTGATTGGTTCACTATTTAGAGCTGACTTTATGAGGAGGGCTACCCCTGCTCTTCCGTCCCTCCTATCCTTCCGGATTATATCATATCCTCCTATTGAGTAATTTCTGGAGGGGTGAAACCATGTTTCTGATACGGCTACTACAGAAACTGGGTTATGTACTAGAAAATTTACAAGGCTAGATTTGTTTTGGACCAGTGATCGGGCATTCCATTGCAATATTCTGAAGTTGTAGCTATCCTGTATTGTTGTCATTTTGTTTAGTCTGTGTACTCGGTAAGTAGTTCTTTGTACACTAACGTGGTCCTTGCTGATTAATCATCTGGAGCAAAATAGAGGATATATTCTGAAGGATTGTGTCCCTATCATATGTAGTTCCGGATGCTGTTGAATCTTTAATGAGACGGCCAATGCTAGACGCCGTTTGCTCAATTAGTTGAGCGGTTTCATTACCATTGTCCATTGGATGGGAACGGTTGGTCGTGTTAGGGCGCTGACGTTGGGGTTGAGCTTGGGGTAAGTTGGGTGCAACACTAGTATTATAAATTTGACTTTCTGTAAACCAATCTTCGGTATCGGAGGATTTAGACGTTTTTTCTGGTCGTCTATAGGGTTGAACACGTTGTGGTCGACGGTACGGCTACTTTGGTGCGTTGGAGGCTGATATCTCAGGGTATGTCTCCCGTTCATTTTCATCATCTGAACGAGTTAGAGGTTGGAAACTGTTCCTAACCACCGTGGAGTAAGGGTCCTTCATGAACCTATCTCTCATAGTTTTCTGCCTCTCTAAAAATAGTGGGCACTGTCTACTGTCTGCTTTATGATTTTGTCCTTTACAGTTTATACAATTGTTTGCTGATTTTTCAGGAGAAGGACAAGTGGAGCTTTCATGTTTTCCCCCACAATGCAGGCAACGAAATCCATCACGGCATTGGTATTTTATGTGACCGATTCGAAAGCAAAATGAACAGACACGGACAGGCGGTACATAAACATTAACACGACACCGAGCGCCGTATATGGACACATAATCGGGGAGTGATTGTCCGTTAAATACTATGAAGCAAGTCGATAATTTGATGGTGGATTTCGTGCCATCTGGATTGGTCACCAGTTTAGAAAGACGTCTCATTCTAATTACGGGTACACTTGTCACTATCTCCTCCAGAATTTCGCTATCTTCAAGAGAAGGGTCGATGTTCCTAACGACGCCAGTTTTGTATATTAATGAATCTGGTATATATGCAAAATAATTCCTCTCTGAGAACCCTTTAAATTCTAGTAGAGCATTTGCTGTCGCTCCCGAATTAGTTTCTATTTTTATGCGGTTTCCACCAACTGCACTTATATTTATTATGGATCGTTTGTTTATGTTCGCACTGCCAAAGATCCACCTCCCAAAAGTCATGGGGTGGGTTCTTCCAATCTGTCCATTTTTTGCTTCCACGAATATAAAATATGGCCCTTTATCAGAGAGTTTAAAACGATTTTTCTGGGCTCGTTGTAAGAAGTCTGGAGTTAGTTGATCGTTCGGATTGTTGGGCGGGTTTCCCGTCCCAGTGTCTAAAGTACGATTTGTAGTGTTGGGCTCAATGTCCTTTGTTAGGTTAGATCCATTTGTTGGAGGAGGAGGTCCCCCTCCGGTATCAACACCCATTCAATGAGTGATGCGGGGTTACGAAGTAAAATAACAAGAATGAAATAACAAGAGATAATCGGATTAGAGGTGTGAATAGGTTCTAGATAAGAGCTTATCTGATTTATACTGCAATCCGGACCGTCGGAAGAGGGCAAACAGCACGTCTACGCTCGACGAAGGCGCGATTGATACTGAAACGGAACCTTATATTGGCAGATATTTTCACCCATCTACACAGCTTTCTTAAAAATTGAAGCGGAACGTTACAAGGAAGAATAGATTATTTTGGGTGGAGTAGGTTTTTATAGTGTTCTATGGCGTTTGTCACTGCTTCGGCACAACTTCTTGAACTGCTCCTTCTTGTCCTCTGGCAATATCTTGAATTGTACACATTTTGAAGTAAATAACTTTCACTTTCTATTCAAATCGAATATATCGAGAAGAAATGTTGTATCGCCCACTCTAATCATTATAAAACACAAAAGTGCACTAGCACGACGAGTTTACTGCTCCTCGGGTCAGGTCGTAACTCGTTCTGAGCGACCACATATTTCTTGCCTATTCTAATACGTAATGTTGGCTCACATTTTCATGATTACAGTAACATATTTAAACTATTAATAATGCTAGCTCAAATTGATCATTTTAATTCACGTTGAATAGATCGAGTTGTCACTCAAAATGTAAAATAATTATAAATGGACGAAAAAAAATCGGTTATAATAAACAAATATCTGGTGCATTGCAACACATAACTTTCCTTAGCTCTACGTCAATTCTCTTTCTACATGGCTAATTCTACTTACACAATTCATTTATCACTCAGTTCATTTGCACTTGGTCAAACAACACGTCACAGCAGCAGGAAGCGGTAGCGCTTACAGTTCTGGAATTTATTGTGCAGCTCGTACTCATTCCAGGGCCATTATTGAGCAATTGGTACACAGATAATTAATGAGGCTGTAGACACGAATTTTTTGAAGAAAGATAGTAATTACTTTTGCAGAGTTATTGGGTCCACGAATAGGAATTTTATGGTATAATTGCCTTATTGAGAGCTATCAATATAAAAAAATTAATCAAAATCGTTAGAGCCGTTTTTGAGAAAAAAATTTTGTGTTTTGATCACTATGATAACTATAGTTAACTTTCGGTGGATTTCGCTTATACCCTTATTTTTGCGTCCCACGGTAATCTGTAGGCTAGACATCAAGTTTCAGCTGATTTGGTACGGTTGTTTTCACTAAAAACCGCGCTAAAATCGAATTCGGCGATAGTTTTGGTAATTTATTGTGCTGCTCTCGTCATATTCCCAAGAATGAGAGTTTTATGGTATAGTTGCCATATTGGGAGCTGTCAGTATAAACAATTCAATCAAAATCGTTATAGCTATTTTTGAGAAAAAAAAGGTGTTCTGATCATTATGATAACAATAGTTAACTTTCGGTGGATTTTGCTCATACCCTTATTTTGGCGTCCCATGGTAACCTGCGGGCTGGATATCAAGTTTGAATGGATTTGGTACGGTCGTTCTCTCTAAAAATCGTTCACAGACACACACACGCAGACCATTTTCCCAAATAGGTGTTGTAGAGAGGAAAGAAATCAGTGTTAGGGAGCTCGAACCCCAATTTCCTGAGCGGTAATCAACCACGCAATGGAGTAATGCAATCATGACGGTATACATGGTCACTCGACTGGTATACATGGTGTGCTCAAATTGTCTGAGCCATATTTCTCGAAATAGATTGGGTAGTGCGCGTAACTATTTTGAGATTAGGACGCGCTACTTGTACGAGGAGAGTCGTCCTGAAATGAATTTCTGCGGTCACGGCTTCCCCATGTGAGAGGAGTTCGATAGCGTCGCTGATTCCTTGAGATGCTCCTAATTGTTCTGAAGTTCATGATAATAGGCAGTTCAGATCCGGTTTTGAGGGTTATGTTGTCCGTAAACGTTTCGCATTTATCGCTTCTATTTGATGTAAATTGATAAAAACGTAAGGGTGATCTTTATGACCCGTGGTCCAGCGTCGTGTTGAATGACATGGAAACAATTTTGTCATACATTTCTCACCTTTTTCGTTTACAGAAGAACCTATTTATGTCTGGTTTGTTCATCGGCCGTACGTTGGTTCACTATCTTTATTAAGCCTCCTTCTTAAGGCATCTGAGGAGTAAAAAACTGGTCGTACGAAAAAGTATTTTTCGACTTCATGCGGCTGTAAGAAGTTGATGGCCTCAGTCATCGGACAGGGTTATTTTGAATTAACGAAAAAAGGGGGAAAAAGTGCGATTTGAAGTTCAGAAAAAGCGGTAAAAGCACTCGAGAAACGGGCTGATGAGGCCATTAGGTTTTTCGGTTAGCGATATTTTAGCCCGAGCTCGGCTCTTCCTGGGTTTTTCACACTAGAAGACGATCACGAGCCGATTTGGCTCCAGAAAATTCCGTTACCTGCTCGTCGGCCCGCATTTCTCGAGCTGTGAAAACCGATCCTGAGGTTTACGTGGTCAGTTTTACCTTCGAACGAAAAGAAGGGGGATGATCCTTCGGCAGTAATTGATTGTTGAGGTCAAAACGTGTGAAGAGTTGACAGGTTTTTACGTTCAAATTTTTGGAAGGGTTTGTCAAACAGGTCGGGGTACGGGTGAACGGCCGTTTTTCGACCGGGCTCGAATATTAAAAGGATTTCCTTCTGCTCTTCGCCGGCTTTTCATGTTCTCTAGAGCTGTCTTATAATTGGCCAACTTGACTTCTTGTAGAGGTTTGTTGAACCCTTGAAAAGGTTTGAGCTGTCAAACTTGGCTTATTCGAAGATCAACAAATATTTGGGACTCACCTACAAATGCGGTTGGAACTCGATTATTCCGTCTCAGTATGGAACTGGTTTGTATTAAAGAAATTGGGTTGTGTCCGCCAGTAGGCAAATACTAAAGTTAACGTACCTGTTAGGTGAGTCCGTCTCCTCTGGCTTGTGAGTTACTGTGGGCAAGCGCTTTCGATGTAAAGACATCATCGTCTGGCCGTTTAGTCAGTACTGGAGTCAGTCAGTTGGTCGTGGTCTTTATATACAAATCCCACGAATCCCTTCACCTTTCTCTTTGTATATAAAGACCACGACCAACTGACTGACTCCAGTACTGACTAAACGGCCAGACGATGATGTCTTTACATCGAAAGCGCTTGCCCACAGTAACTCACAAGCCAGAGGAGACGGACTCACCTAACAGGTACGTTAACTTTAGAACTGGTTTGTCCTACTACAAATCTGGACTCTTCAAGGCACATGAAAATAGTACACTCTCGAGATCAGTTCAGTGTATCGATGCGGAAGTGGTCTCATTCGATTTTTTACTTTCCGCTACCCGAAGGGAAGGAAAGTATAGTAATCGGCCCAAAAAAAAAGTTGGGTTTTCTTCAGATCTTTACGTTTCAGACCCTACTGAGTCTAGAAAACCTAATTTCGGCGCGTGGTCCGTGTGTGTGTGTCTGTAGTTCGATTTGCGGGAGAACGGCTCATCCGATTGAGCTGGTTCTTTTTTTGTTTTGTTTGTTATTTTTTGTAGACACCAAAATAAGGTTATGGGCGATTTCGACGGTGGGAAGGGGGTGGGGGGACGAAAATGTACCAAAAACTAGGGTTTTTCGCATTTTTCTCAAAAACGGCTCTAACGATTTTGATTAAACTTTCAAATTATCTTCTACTAACCAATACCTAACTTTTCTTCCGTATACATATCTCCATGAAAATACGGTGAACGGAGATATAGGCTTATGAAGCAAAAAAAGGGTTTTTTAGGCTTTTGGGCAAAACGACTTCAGCGATTTTCACCAAACTTTCAAGATGTATCCGAATAGTTCATACCTACATATTGTTCTCAATAAATGTTGCTCTGACAGTCCATTGAACAGAGATAAAAATCAAAATGTGTCGAAAATAACGTTTTTTCGAACATTTCCGTAAATTCCAGGGTAACTTTTTCACCAGATGTGATAAATCTTAATGGAGTGTCTTTTAGTCACCCATACCAACATTTCGTTCCCTATAATTATTTCTGTATATATATATTGAACGAAGATATAAGCCAAGTTAACTCAGAAAAGGAGATTTTTCGAATATTAATTTATTGGTTTTCCAATTTTCTCAAAAACGGCTATAACGATTTCGATCAAACTTACGGAGTACTCTCAGCTAACTAGTCCCTACATTTTGTTCTCGATAAATGTTCCTGTAAAAATGCGTTGAACGAAGATATAGCGCCCGCCTATGTAGGTGGTGTTCGAAATTACGGGGGTGGCGGAAAGTTGTGTGTTGCTACGCACCAGATATTTTTTAATTACGCCGAAGTATACTTTCACTCAAATGTTCATTTTTAATCATGAGCAAGAGTTAATGCATTTTTGAAGTTCTAGAAATCGCATTTTGAGTTTCCTTGGAGCAAAACTTGGAGAGAAACTGTGGTTTTGAGCCAATTTAATCCCCTTTTTCTCTCTCCTATCGAAAGTTAATGCTTTTGTACGAGTCCGTGAAGCGGATTATGGTGCAAATATTTTTCTTTTGACGGGTTGCTTGGTCATTTAGGTGAGAGACCTGATGGAGGAAGCGCTTGACGGATGTGAAGACTTCAAAGACCGGTCCACATTTTGAATTGATTCGCCGTTGCTTTTACACCTGCAGTACGCTGTCCAGTAATTGCCGTATCAGGAACCGCAATAACTCGTGTGCTCTGCCGTATAAATCGATTAGCGTTCTCTCGTCGAAAAACATCGAATAGTCTTTGAGCGTCCCTCGTACAACTCGCACACAAACTCGAACCTGTGTGGTGAATTTCGTCGTTTCCGACGTGTGGATGGAAGAAAAAATCATCAAAAGCGGAGGACAATTGCGAAAATATTACGATTTTAATGTTTCCCCATGATGAGATGAACTTTGAGAGGAGACTAGAGAAAGAACAGACATCAGTGGGGATGGGCTAGGCGCTATGGCCCCACCCTGATAGCCCAGGAGCCGAGGGCTAAAAACGTTGACCGTTGAGTTGAACTTGGTGAGTTGGTTACTATTTTTTCTGATAGTTCCCTCAATGTTTGATAAAACCTCGGTTCTCTGCTCTCTCTGAAGTATGGTCTAAGAAAAGGTAGCTCTTCAAAGAAGTCAAAATTTGACTTATTAGTCGATAGTTTGCGACGGTGCTATTGGCTAAATATCCAAAGACGTCGCAATTAATATTTTGCCGCCTTGTCGCGGCGATCTTAGAAATTTAGGGGAGAGAACGGGAAAACAAAAGGTGGAAAGTTAAAGAAATTTTATAATAAAATATTAAGCTCTACTAAAATTAAATTAATCGACTCACGAAAAAGGAAACTGAAAATCTTGCTGATAAAAATAAAATGGAAATGTCGAAAGTAAATGAACTGTTCTGGGAGCGCACTTGCCTTCCGAGGAAACAATTTTCCGAGTGGAGAAAATAGCGGAAATCGGGACGGTCTAACTGCGATGACTCGGGAGCGGCTTCGACGACGGACTGACTGGTCTTGTCGCCCGTTAGGCCTGCCTCCCGCCACACGGGCGCGCTAGATTGCGAACATGTTCCGGGCTGTCTTGTCCGTGACATCACCCCCGTTCTTCAGAGAAGTGCCGTCGTCGTTGAGCTCGCGGGGGCGTTGGTGGGTGACTGCAATTTCTGGCTGCAGCTGCGAGGTAGCTGAGGAATTTGTTGTTAAGCTGCGTAGAGGGGTCTGCTGGCTTCAGTGTGCCGTCGGCAGGGTCCGCCGGATGCCTGTCTAGCCGTATGATGTTCTGAGGATGCTAGCCTGAATCTTGGGCCAACTGTAGCAGTGCCCTGCGTTGCCGCCGTTGAGTCGTGGCGTCTGGTGACTGTGTCATTTCGCTGGGAGAGTCTGGCTTTTATCACTCCCAGTACGCTGATGATGGATTGCCCAGTTCTGGAGTGTGGCTGTTGATGTCATCAGGGATGTGGAGTGACCTTTGACCGCTTGCTACCATGTCCTGCTCGCTGTGATCATGGTACAATAACAGATGCCACATACGTTAGCTCCTTCAAATGCTTTCGACATGTTCTAAAGACTCTAAGGAAAGGATGGTCTGTTGCCTTTGTAATTTGTTACCTTGCCACCAGTGGTTTAACCTTTGTTGTGCGTGGGGGTTTTTTTTAATTTTTTTTTAATTTTTTTTTTTTTTTTTTTGTTATACATGTCTTCGAGGAGTTACGTATTTTTTTAGTTGGGAAATATGAGCAGTTTTTATATCGCCCTCATTATCGTCGTTTCTGAGGGTATAAGTCACTGGGCTGTTTCGGGAAATTATCGTGTATGGTCCTGAAAATTTGAAGGATAATTTGCGGTTAATTAATTTTACTTTATTTGACAGGACGAATGTTTTGAGAAGGACCTTTTCTTGCACATTGTACTCCACGAACTTCCTACGTTTGTCATAGTGCCTTCTAATTTTTTCATGTGCTACCTGTAGATTTCGATATGCTTGTTGCCAGAGATCCCTAACATCGGTATTATTCGGTTCTTTCGGAATTTCCCACAAAATTTCCAATGGTGTGTACACCTCCCTACCGAGAAACAATTTATTGGGGCTGTATCCCGTGGATTCGTGAACAGCTGAGTTGAAGGCTAGTTGTATGAAGTCCAAATTGTTCGGCCAGGAGCTTTGGTCGGTAGCGTGGTACGTTGTGATTGCTTGTTTCAAGTCGCGTATTTTGCGCTCACATAAATTGGCATCGGGCTGATGCCGTACGAAAAATACGTGCCGGATACCCCGTGCAAATAGAAAATTTGCGAATACCTTCGCACGGAAAATGCTGGCATTGTCTGAGTGTAATGTTTCCCAGTAGCCAAAGTTTTTAAATATATTTCGCTCTATCGTTTCGGACACTAACTGGGAGGTAGCTTTCCGCAATGGAATGAAAAACGTGAACCGCGTGAACGCATCCATGCAGACTAAAATGTACTTGTAACCCTCTCCGCGGGACGGTGGCAACTCCCCTGCTATATCAATGAAGAGAGCTTGGCCAGGATGAGTATAAACTTGAGATGATAAATGCCCCTTCTTCCCGGATTGGTCGTACTTAGACTTTTGGCACTCAAGACATGAGCTTACATTTTCTCTCACAAATGAGTATAGTTTGGGGAAATGAAATACTTGCGCAATTTTTGATGCGGTTTTGGTAATACCTTGATGCCCCCCCATCGGTGTCGTGTGGTAATATCGAAAAATGATATTCCTCAGGGATGCGGGAACGACCACCCTTAAACGTCCGTCTGGGGACTGAAAATAAAGGATGCCCTGCTTTAGCATGTAATTCGGGATTGTTTGCTGTCGGTGGAGTGATTCCACGATGCTCCCGAAGGTTGGATCGTCCCTCTGGTCTTGCCTGATATTTCGGAATACCTCTGGCATATCGGTCAGAACAGCAGCAAGTTGCTTTGGCGGCTCTGTATCCGATGGGAAATTCCGAGAGAGGTAATCGGCCAACGCATTCGATGATCCTTTTACATGGTGGGATTCAAAATCGAATGACAAAATTTTAATAAGCCATCTCGCCAGTCGCCCTGAGGCGTTCTGTAGCTTTGTCAGAGAGGTCAGTGCCTTATGGTCGGTGTACAGATGAAACCGTGTGTTCTCCAAGTACATTCGGAATTTGTCAAAGGCAAAAACTATTCCCGCCAATTCCATTTCGTAGGCACTATAGTTTTGTTGCTCCTTCTCTGTAAAGCGTTTACTGGCGTACGCCAGAACATGTACCTTCTCAGATCCCTCTGTTTGCATGAGAATAGCTGAGACCCCTAAATGTGAAGCATCTGTGTATACCAAAAATGGTTGGGCAAAATTTGGAGTACTCAGAATTGGTGCAGTTGTTATTGTTGCCCTAATCTGTTCCCACGCTCTCTGACAGTCTTCGGTCCACACCATTTCAGCGTTTTTGCGGCGGAGCTTGTTGAGGGGAGCTGCCAAAATGGACAGATTATGGAAAAATCTTGCGAAAAACTGAACTGCTCCCAAAAACTGCGCTACTTGCCGTGGTGTTTGGGGCCTCGGGATTTTAAGAAGGGAGTCAATTCTGTCGGGATTGATGGTTATGGAGGAGTTTCCCACCACGTGTCCTAAAAACTCTACCGAATCCTGAGCAAATCTGATTTTGTCAGGATTCACGGTCAGGTTGGCCAGTCTGAGCCTCTCCAGCACCGTGGAAACGTGAGATACATGATCCTTGTAAGATGCCGAAAATATAATTACATCGTCGATGTACGTAAGAACGAACTTGTACTTGACGTCGTCAAATATCAGATCCATCAACGTGTTCAAGATTTGTGATCCTGTGTTGAGGCCAAAAGGTACTACGTTGTAGCAAAATGTGCCTATCTGTGTTTGGAAGGCTGTCAGAATTCGTGACGCACTATCCAGGCTAATTTGATAATACGCGCTATTAAGGTCGAGAACTGTCAAGTATCTGGCCTTGTGCAAATAAAGTAATGCACTTTCGATTGTAGGGGAGGGGTACTGAAGGTATTTGATTTTTGAGTTTAGGTGTCTATAGTCGACAACTAGTCGATAGTCCTTTGCTTCGCATTCCCCCTGTTTTTTTGCTATTAAGAAACACGGCGAGACAAACTCGGCGTGCACCCTTGATACCACCTTAGTTAGTAATAATTCTTGAATTTTGTTTTGCAGTATCTGCAGCTTGGGTGGGGGGAGATGGTATATTACTTTTTTTGTCATCAATTCTACTCCTTCCGCCAATGCAATGGTATGTTGAATAATTGGCGTGAGACCTAATTTCGTAGTTAGGACGTCGCTAAATTTATTTTTTAGTGACTCAAAATCTAAGGCTACTGAGTGCAAAACTGCACCAGTAGGAGCTTTAGCCCTTAGAGGGTATTTTCTTTGAGTCGGATCGAAACCAAATTTAAACCAGCTACCTGACGGATTGAGAATCATTTGCGTTTGCTGAATGAATTCACATCCCAGCAGCATATCGGCCGGTAAATTCTGTAAGATGTAAAATACCACTCTCCATTTAAATGGTCCGATTCTGATTTGAAAAGTGACCTTGTTGTTAATGTTCACTTGAGTTGAATTCCCCACTGTTACCCTAAGTTTGCATGGGATTTGTTTATGAGAAGTGACGGACCGAAGTTTTTTCCATGTTTGATCATTTATACAGGACAATGACGCTCCTGTATCGGCTAAGGCTAACAGTCGATATTTTCCGACTCGAATTTCGAGTTCGTTGAAAACATCGCTGTCATTGCCTACCTGCATGATCCGGTACTCAACTTCTTGTCCATCACCTCTCCCCTCTAGTTTTTTTGGTTCTGTTTTGCTTTTTGTTTTTTTGTTTTTTCGATATTCGTTTCATTGTTCTCTGGCGAGTCCCTGTGGGCCTCGTTTGATGAGCATGGGGCATGAGCACATGCTACAGCTGGATTGGCCATGAGCATAGGGTGTGGGTATGGTTGGTACTGATATGGCAGGAACGGTGACGATATGTAGGTCATTTGTGGGGGATTAGTAAATTTTTTGTTCCAATTAGGATTATCTGCTTTGAAAGTGTTCGTTCTTGGACGTTGTTGGTTTCCAATCGCCGGCCTGTTGGTCGTGTTGTTGTTATTTTGGCGCACCCCAGTATTTCGACCTGAATGTTGGTGTCCTCCCCATTTGACATTGCTGTACGAAGTATGTGGAGCACCCCATTTGTCTCCCCCATGGTACCTATTATTATTGTTGGGCTTATTGTTGGGAAAGGTACGCTGATAATATTTTCGAAGATCTGTTAGATCCTCTCTGGACTTATTTAGCGTCTCGTTACTGTTCCGCTCCAATTTTTCTACATCGTTTATTAATTTGTCCATATCCTCAATGGTCGTAGGAGTGGAGTGGAAGTGAAAAAACGATCGTGTTCGCGTATTGACCCCGTCAATGACGCATTGTATTAGCTCGGCCGGGGTATGTGATTTTAAGATCAAACCGAACTTCATGATGCTGTCTACGTAATCCCGGAAACTCTCGTGCTGTTTTTGCGAACGAAGAATGTAGTCAACCGTGTACTGCAATTTAATTCGAGGGTTGGTAAATTCTGTTAAAATGCGTTGCGCTAGTGAGTCAAACGTCAAGTTACTCCGGTCGTTTATGAAGCGTTTCAAATGTTTGTTTTCGACCTGTGCCGCGATTCTCCTTACGATATCACTAAAATACTCCTCTGCCGTTAATTGGACATCATACAACGCCTCAAGAAACTCGATAATTGCCCCTGGACTATCGGTCCTAAACGCGGGGATATTTGTTATTAATGTTTCGAGATAGTTCGGAATCTTCCGTTGAAAATCGAGATTGAACAAAGGCTTCGACTCGGTCTTGTCAAGTCTTGGCAAGATTTCGTCCTGCCCCGTCCCAGCCCCGATCTCACTCGGAATCGGATTCCTACTCAACAAGCTAGAGAAAGCCTCATGCATTTGTTTATTTTGCTCTTCTGAAACTTGTCTCAACTCTTCGACCGATTGTTGAAAGGAATTCCTGAGCACCTCTAAATCGTGCTTGAATTTTTTTTCCAGGTTTTCGAACTGTTTGTGATTTTCAGCTTCCGCCTCTTTGATACAGTCATAAATTTTATTAATATCCTCTCGCTGTGATTTTATCTCCAATAAGTAGGAACAGCAAGGCCCTACCCAAGACGATTTTCGCTCGGCATTCATTTTTCCCCAATTTACCTCTGATATCCGAGTGCATGTAACATGCACTTTGCATTTGCAAATTGAACACTGGGCCACTTTTAGCGGCTCCTCAAAAGGCTTACGACAAACGCTACAATTCATCGTGAAGCAACGTGCACTGAATAATCACGAATAGTTATTTTTAAATTTTATTATTATTAGTAATCAGTTTACTTATCTCTACCACCTCTTTTTTCTCTAATTTTATTTGTTATTTAGTTTATATTATATTGAATCCTGCTGGATCGGGAGCTCTGCTACCACTTTGCGACGGTGCTATTGGCTAAATATCCAAAGACGTCGCAATTAATATTTTGCCGCCTTGTCGCGGCGATCTTAGAAATTTAGGGGAGAGAACGGGAAAACAAAAGGTGGAAAGTTAAAGAAATTTTATAATAAAATATTAAGCTCTACTAAAATTAAATTAATCGACTCACGAAAAAGGAAACTGAAAATCTTGCTGATAAAAATAAAATGGAAATGTCGAAAGTAAATGAACTGTTCTGGGAGCGCACTTGCCTTCCGAGGAAACAATTTTCCGAGTGGAGAAAATAGCGGAAATCGGGACGGTCTAACTGCGATGACTCGGGAGCGGCTTCGACGACGGACTGACTGGTCTTGTCGCCCGTTAGGCCTGCCTCCCGCCACACGGGCGCGCTAGATTGCGAACATGTTCCGGGCTGTCTTGTCCGTGACATCACCCCCGTTCTTCAGAGAAGTGCCGTCGTCGTTGAGCTCGCGGGGGCGTTGGTGGGTGACTGCAATTTCTGGCTGCAGCTGCGAGGTAGCTGAGGAATTTGTTGTTAAGCTGCGTAGAGGGGTCTGCTGGCTTCAGTGTGCCGTCGTCAGGGGTCCGCCGGATGCCTGTCTAGCCGTATGATGTTCTGAGGATGCTAGCCTGAATCTTGGGCCAACTGTAGCAGTGCCCTGCGTTGCCGCCGTTGAGTCGTGGCGTCTGGTGACTGTGTCATTTCGCTGGGAGAGTCTGGCTTTTATCACTCCCAGTACGCTGATGATGGATTGCCCAGTTCTGGAGTGTGGCTGTTGATGTCATCAGGGATGTGGAGTGACCTTTGACCGCTTGCTACCATGTCCTGCTCGCTGTGATCATGGTACAATAACAGATGCCACATACGTTAGCTCCTTCAAATGCTTTCGACATGTTCTAAAGACTCTAAGGAAAGGATGGTCTGTTGCCTTTGTAATTTGTTACCTTGCCACCAGTGGTTTAACCTTTGTTGTGCGTGGGGGTTTTTTTTATTTTTTTTTTATTTTTTTTTTTTTTTTTTTTGTTATACATGTCTTCGAGGAGTTACGTATTTTTTTAGTTGGGAAATATGAGCAGTTTTTATATCGCCCTCATTATCGTCGTTTCTGAGGGTATAAGTCACTGGGCCAAGTTAACTCAGAAAAGGAGATTTTTCGAATATTAATTTATTGGTTTTCCAATTTTCTCAAAAACGGCTATAACGATTTCGATCAAACTTACGGAGTACTCTCAGCTAACTAGTCCCTACATTTTGTTCTCGATAAATGTTCCTGTAAAAATGCGTTGAACGAAGATATAGCGCCCGCCTATGTAGGTGGTGTTCGAAATTACGGGGGTGGCGGAAAGTTGTGTGTTGCTACGCACCAGATATTTTTTAATTACGCCGAAGTATACTTTCACTCAAATGTTCATTTTTAATCATGAGCAAGAGTTAATGCATTTTTGAAGTTCTAGAAATCGCATTTTGAGTTTCCTTGGAGCAAAACTTGGAGAGAAACTGTGGTTTTGAGCCAATTTAATCCCCTTTTTCTCTCTCCTATCGAAAGTTAATGCTTTTGTACGAGTCCGTGAAGCGGATTATGGTGCAAATATTTTTCTTTTGACGGGTTGCTTGGTCATTTAGGTGAGAGACCTGATGGAGGAAGCGCTTGACGGATGTGAAGACTTCAAAGACCGGTCCACATTTTGAATTGATTCGCCGTTGCTTTTACACCTGCAGTACGCTGTCCAGTAATTGCCGTATCAGGAACCGCAATAACTCGTGTGCTCTGCCGTATAAATCGATTAGCGTTCTCTCGTCGAAAAACATCGAATAGTCTTTGAGCGTCCCTCGTACAACTCGCACACAAACTCGAACCTGTGTGGTGAATTTCGTCGTTTCCGACGTGTGGATGGAAGAAAAAATCATCAAAAGCGGAGGACAATTGCGAAAATATTACGATTTTAATGTTTCCCCATGATGAGATGAACTTTGAGAGGAGACTAGAGAAAGAACAGACATCAGTGGGGATGGGCTAGGCGCTATGGCCCCACCCTGATAGCCCAGGAGCCGAGGGCTAAAAACGTTGACCGTTGAGTTGAACTTGGTGAGTTGGTTACTATTTTTTCTGATAGTTCCCTCAATGTTTGATAAAACCTCGGTTCTCTGCTCTCTCTGAAGTATGGTCTAAGAAAAGGTAGCTCTTCAAAGAAGTCAAAATTTGACTTATTAGTCGATAGTTACAATATTTACCATAATTGGCTTGTACTTTCCAAATTCACAATTCTGCTACCTCCCATGCTTGGCCATTAAGTTGCAGAGTCAATCAAATTCAATTCGTCGAATTTTGAACGAAATTTTGACTTAGTAGTTGACATCGGAAATTTGTATGGTGGATTCGCATCAAGTAACTGAGTCGAAAAACACGACTCTGCCACAATAGTTTCGTGGACTTCGACTTGCAGACGAAATTAAAATTTGTCTAAATATCTTGTAAGGAAGGGGGTGTAGCAGATCGCCGTATTTACGGGGCCGCGGAAAGTTGTGTGCTACTACGGCGACCTGCTACATACAGGGGTCTTGTCTACCCCCTTCCTTAGTATATATTATTTAAAATATCTATCGCAGTTTATATGTTGCAGCAGAAATGTACAGTAGGCCTCAGAACGTAGTGATGTGTGTGATGTGCTATAGTGAATGAAAGTTGTGTGTTACTACGCACCAGTTATTTTATGAACGTGTTTTGTTAAAATCAGGAATAAAATGTTATAATGCATATTACAGGCGTACTAATGGGTTTTACTTCCCATCCACTAAAGGCATACTGGAATACCGAGGCGATTATGTAATATTCTTTTTATGAGCCATCGAGACAGAATATACTTCAAATATATAACTAGTAATTTTAGCCCAGAAGTTGAGTCTGCTGTATGAACACAACATTTTGAAGGTAGCAGATACTATTTAATAGTTTACCGAGTGGCTGTAGATGCGATTCACGTCATTTTCAACTGTCGACTATTCAGTTTTTTTATTTTTTTGACATTTTATGTCTTTACTTTGCTACATAAACTCGAAAATGTAACGCCAGAGATGTTACGAAGAAGCGTTACGAAATTTTCAACCCGAGTTGCAAGCAACAGCCCCTGTGGCCTAATGGATACGGAACCGAGGATTGTGGGTTCGAGTCCCACCAAGGTTACGATTATTTTGTGTTTTTGACATTTTGACATTTTATGTCAAATTTTAATTTAATTTAATCTAACGCTTGGTAACATCACACGTTTTAATAACCTTAGTGACTAAGTGATGATGTCAATTGCAATTGACGGGGCCATTATATCGAAACCATCAACGAGCACCATCAAACGTAGTTTTCATTGCATAAAAACAAAAATAAAATACATAAAATGTTCCTAGTGGTTGCGTACTTGTACGAAAGCTGTACCCACCGTTTGTGTAAAGGTTTCTTTCGTTCGCATCGGAGGAAATCGAGGTTTAGATTTAACTTACACCTGAAGCCGCTCCAAAACAATGGTCCCACTTTCTAGCAATCGTGGCTTATATGTTCGTTCAACAGATAGATACGGATGTAACTACAGAGGACGGTATAGGTTGCTAGAAGACACTTCATTTTGCTAAATTTTGCACTTGAACCTAACATTGCGTTTAAGTAACTAGGAGTGAAAGTGTTCAAGTCGTGTCGAAACAATTTCTTCAGATCTTCACATTTTGAAGCCTACTGAGTACGAAACTAAGGTTATGGGCGATTTCCATCGACGAGAAAGACATTTTGTTCTCTATAAATGTTTGGGTAGAAATGCCTTTAACGAAGTTTTAATACAGTTTTTACCTCGTCCCAAAGTATAGCGATCGTGTAAAAAAAAGTTGGGTTTTCATCAGGTCTTTTCGTTTTGAGGTAAATTTCAGGAGTGAAACGAATTATTTTATTGAATTCGGCGTACTAACTACTGTCGAGGGCGATACCAAACTTAATTTATTTGTAAATATTCTATTTCAGCGACTCTGCTTTGAAAATGCCACGTTTTTTGGTGGCAGACAATATTTTATTGTAGAGCTGATGGATGTGGAACTCATTCACGTCGTTTGCAAGTATCAACTAATAAGTCAATTTTTGAGCCATCAAATTCATCAAATTTTGATTTTGTCTGCTCGAAAGAGTCCTCAAAATGAGGAAAGCAGACAAGGTAATTTTTTAAGTACTCCACTTCACCTGTTCGTAACATAAATTTCAACTCCGTAAGTCATTTTTTGACCAAAATTTCGTCAAAATTTTGATTTCGTCTGCTAGTCCAAGTCCACGAAACTATTGTGGCAGAGTCGTGTTTTTCGACTCAGTTACTTGATGCGAATCCACCATACAAATTTCTGATGTCAACTAATAAGTCAAAATTTGGTTCAACATTCGACGAATTTTGATTGACTCTGCAACTTAATGGCCAAGCATAGGAAGTAGCAGAATTGTGAATTTGGAAAGTACAAGCCAATTATGGTAAATATTGTAACTATCAACTAATAAGTCAAATTTTGACTTTTTTGATGAGCCGCCATTTTCTTAGACCATACGTCAGAGAGAGCAGAGAACCGAGGTTTTACCAAACATTGAGGGAACTATCAGAAAAAATAGTAACCAACTTTCAACTCAACGGTCAACGATTTTAGCCCTCGGCTCCAGGATTATGAAGTTATGATGCAGAAGCAATGCAGGGCTTGGGTGGAGTAAGCCACAGGAGGTAAGAAAACCAATCTCTTTCCAGATGAATTTCGAAGTTTCGTGGGTTTAGGACGGTTTTATACGGATTTATAGTTTTTATGTCATGTACACGATATCTATTTTAGGAAACAGCGCCGATATGATTTAGCTTCAGAAGAACGTCGTAAAAACCCTGTAGTTAACTCAGGGCCAGCCAGGGTAAAATTATTTTTTGAAGCTTTTCTTGGATAGCTTGCTAGATCTCTGAGTTTAGATGGTATTGATTTGTACGATAGTTTCGCCCAAATAGAGGGCGTAGTGCGTTATAACGAGAACATAATCAGAATTTAACAAGGGACAACTGTATTTAATTTAAGGAATTCTCATTGTCATCATAGGACTCACCAAAACCGTTTTGATTATTTGGCGCTACCGTTTTCGGGTGGGTCATATTCGTACACTTGTTGGAAGCTATGTATGGAGCCTGGTATGAGCTGGGTAGTTAGTATATTCTCATTTGAACCTCTTTCAAGTAGGAAAATGTTGGTGATGGAGGCTCTAGCTGTGTCAGAATCTTCCAGTTTAATCTGCCTGAATTTTGGTAATATAAAGTGCTTCAGTATCATCTGGATCTTCAATCCTTTGAACCGCTTCTGATATCGAAGCCCCTCTATCGGCTGATAATGTCAACATTTGATACGTTTCATCCTCCGTCCTACTCAGCTCCCGGATCCGAACATCAAAAGCTCATCTTGTTACTATGAAAGGTTTTCTTCATTTTCTCCTCCATCTTTGGCTCCTTCGTCCGTCTTACCTTCACCTTTTCTGAAGGGGGAAGAAAGATTCCTCATTTTTTTCTCTACTCAAGATCCGCGAACTAAGGGGTTTTTTTCTTTTCGCAATATTTTTAAAAGCCCCTCTTTTGATATTCATTAAAACGCCGGAGGAAGGACCTCATGCGGCCCGAAAAGCCAAGACGCCGCTAAGATAATTTCTCAGCTTCCTTCCAAATTTTAACGCCATCCTAATAAATTATTGCTGTAATGTTCAACTTGGTTAACGAGACGTTACTTCTTCATTACTTTCCGCCTCACCGAAGTTGTGATGTACTTCGTACAAAAAGGAAGGATTTCCATTGAACCTACCGTAAAACTAAACGCTTTGGGAGAACCTTCTCCTAATTATTGGGCCACAGGTTTTTACGTATTCATAACTCATCTCAGCAGATCAATTTGGGAAAGTACATAAGATCAGGCATGATGGTTTTTACTTTCCTTGGCTTTACGAAGTAGAAAGGAAAGTTATGTAATCGGCTGAAACAAAAATTTTAGTTCTCTTCAGATCTTGACGTTTCAGACCCTCTTGAGTCCGAAAAACACTATTTGGGAAAATGGTCTGTGTGTCTGTGAACGATTTTTAGAGAGAACCACCGTACCAAATCACCTCAAACTTGATATCTCGCCCGCAGATTACCATGGGACGCCAAAATAAGGGTTTGAACAAAATCCACCGAAAGTTAACTATAGTTATCATAGTGATCAAAACACCAAATTTTTTTTTCTCAAAAATGGCTCTAACGATTTTGATTAAATTTTTATATTGATAGCTCCCAATATGGCAACTATACCATAAAGTTCTCATTCATGGGAAAATGACGAGAGCAGCACAATAAATTATCAAAACTTTCGACGAAATCGATTTTAGCGCGGTTTTTAGATAAAACAACCATAACAAATCAGCTGAAACTTGATGTCTAGCCGACAGGTTACCATGGGACGCAAAAATAACAACATGGGCAAAATCCACCGAAAGTTAACTATAGTTATCATAGTGATCATAGTGATCAAAACTCCAAATATTTTTTCTCAAAAACGGCTCTAACGATTTTGATTACATTTTTTATATTGATAGCTCTCAATAAGGGAATTATACCATAAAATTCCCATTCATGGGAAAATGACGAGAGCAGCACAATAAATTATCAACATTTCCGACGAAAAGCGTTTTTAGCGCGATTTTTTTCTTATAACCTTCGCTGGAATGTTAGTAGAATGTTAAAAAAAAATTGGGATTGTAGTCCAATCCAATACCTAAAGGATGAGTGTTTAAAAACGCTCATGAGGTACGCTTCATCTGCTCATTTGTAATAATATGTTGCGTATTTAAATTCTGGCTTAAAATAGTCGACACTAGAACGTATTACGTGACGACTAGACAATTTTAGAGCGTTTAACTTTAAGCACGAGCTGCAACAACAAATCGGCTCTTGTCCAAATTGTGTCAGTGGGGCATTTCGCTACAACGTAGCGGCAGAAATAATTAATTGAGCGCAGCAACTCAAAATGCGGTTCATGGCAACGAGTAAACCCCTGTCAACCCAGTCGGTCTCTTTTGTAATAAGGTCAACCGGATCTCAATTCGACGCCAGCACAATCAGCGACAATCTGACCGACCGATGAAACACTTGACTGCTGACTTCGCTAACAATATTTTGGCTCCGTTGAACAAAAAAAAAGAAAAAGATTAACGCCATAAACTAGGCGTTTAATTTATCTTTTTAAGATTATTCGTTCCGAGCGGATCGAGAGTGTGCTGTGCTCAGTTTGAGAGGATTCGAATTCATTTCCTCTTGCACGTCGCGTTTATGACTATTTAGGGCATGTCTGGCATCTCTCCAGAGGTCTCTTAGGTGGCTCTTAGTGATGACATTTTTAAAGATTTGCCCTGGGTAGTTCGCTGTACATTTCAATCCGCCACGCACTCTCTCCAGGGCGCTAATAGGTTGGTGACGATAGAACACAGTACTTATTGTCGTTTGTGGATGGTTTCAAATGAGTATCATCTGAGACTCGTACTACAAATATCACAAATTGTTATATTAGTCGCTCAATTATCCTACTATGTGTCATTAATTCCCTCCTCCCAAAAAAAGTAGGTTTGTAGGGAGGGGAATCACATGAGTTGAGTGAAGTTCAAATTAGTTTATTTGGCAGAGGGATAACGATCGTTCGAATTAACGTGGTGGTGACAAAAGTTGATAAATACGCAGCGCGTATTGATATAATCCAACCGAAGATAACTCTGCTTCACTTTGATAAACTTTGCAAGGATTACAGGGCCTGTGACTTCATGCTTTCTCATAAATATCAGTTTATTTCACGAATTGATTTATTTATGGTTAAGTTGTCAGAGGAGGTTTTTTTTACTTGAATTACTAATGTTTTTACTTACCTCAGTCCTACGGAGTAGGAGAGAAAGTCATGTGGACGGCTGAACAAATTTTGTTCTAGTTTTTTTCAGATATTTACGTTTTTAGGGTCTCTGAGTCCGAGAATGGTAAACATGTTTAAACAAGTTGGGAGTACGCGAAAGATATATATTGGATTAGTAGCTAAATTACGAAAGTCGCTTTATTCAAGTGGACTGAGGAAAGTTGTGTGATGTGGCGCACCAGATATTTTTCTTTCTAACTCAAAGAATGGTTTTCCGAGTTGAATTTCTCTGTATCTCTGAATTCAGCCGTGATTTATCACGAAGTGGGTAATTGATATGAAGTTGTCGTGTGAGGCAAAACAACAATGGACTGCCTGGAATCGAGCTAAGCTCAACATTATCGGTTTATCGCATGTTCCTGTTGCCATTAGAAAAGAGGAAGTCTCGTCAGTCATTACATCATTTCGACTTTTTGTTTTGTTTTAGCCGTCAGAACTTGTGCTTTGAGCGGGTTGCAGCAGGCTTTTTAATTAATTACACGGGACAGACTTATACCTCAAAATTGATAGCCGCGTTAGGTTCCTGGCGGACGTTTTTCTAACTGGAAGAAGTGCATCACCTTCGGCATTTTCTAATCTTCGCCCACTTGAAATCCTCAATTTCCGCTCCTCTCTCCAGTTTTAGTCCTACGCTCAACCCATTTTGATTATATGCATTAGGTGTATCGGGCCACGTCAAGCGTCCTAAGCTCAATATCCGCTCCCGAGGTCTCTTCAGGGCTTGATCACCGGCCATCTGGGCCACAAATGGAAAACTACGCTTCCGCTTGACTTTCCCCAAGGCGTCCAGGTGGGGAAACATCTGGTTGGCGTTGTACTTCAGTTTTCCTGGTTAAAAGTAAAAAATTGAAGTGTAGTTTGTCCATTTGAATCAGTAGAGATCGCTCTTTAGATTTGTTCGTTATTTTCTAGCCGCGAAAGGGTTATTTTATCGAATCTGGTGAAGATCGTGCTACATTAACCTGGAATGGTGTACCCTTAGAGTTCCCATAAAAATTAGGTTACTACGTTCTTGATAACTATACAATCTATTTCATTTTACTTTCCGCTACCCGAAGGGAAGGAAAGTATAGTAATCGGCCCAAAAAAAAAATTTGGGTTTTCTTCAGATCTTTACGTTTTGAGGCCTACTGAGTCTAAAAAACCTAATTTCGGCGCGTGGTCCGTGTGTGTGTGTGTGTGTGTGTGTGTGTGTGTGTGTGTGTGTGTGTGTGTCTGTAGTTCGATTTGCGGGAGAACGTCTGGTCCGATTGAGCTGGTTCATTTTTTGTTTTGTTCGGTATTTTTTGTAGACACCAAAATAAGGTTATGGACGATTTCGACCGATGGGAAGGGGGGTGGGGGGGACAAAAATGTACCAAACACTAGGATTTTTCGCATTTTTCTCGAAAACGGCTCTAACGATTTTGATCAAACTTTCAAATTATCTTCTACTAATTAATACCTAACTTTTCTTCTCCATGAAAATACGGTGAACGGAGATATAAGCCCATGAAGCAAAAATAGGATTTTTACGCTTTTTGGCAAAACGGCTTCAACGATTATCACCAAACATTCAAGATGTATCCGAATAGTTAATACCTACATATTATTCTCAATAAATGTTCCTCTGACAGTCCATTGAACAGCGATAAAAATCAAAATGTGTCGAAAATAACGTTTTTTCGAACATTTCCGTAAATTCCAGGGTAACTTCTTCACCAGGTGTGATAAATTCTAATGGAGTGTCTTTCTGTCACCTATACCAACATTTCGTTCTCCATAATTATTTCTGTATTTATATGCTGAACGGAGATATAAGCCAAGTTAACTCAGAAAAGGAGATTTGTCGAATATTAATTTACCGGAATTCCAATTTTCTCAGAAACGGCTCTAACGATTTCGATCAAAATTACGGAGTACTCTCAGCTAACTAGTCCCTACATTTTGTTCTGCATAAATGTTCCTGTAAAAATGCGTTGAACGAAGATATAGCGCCCGCCTATGTAGGTGGTGTTCGAAATTACGGGGGTGGCGGAAAGTTGTGTGTTGCTACGCACCAGATATTTTTACTTTCCTTGGCTCTACAAAGTAGAAAGGAAAGTTATGTAATCGGCTGAAAAAAAAATTTTGAGTTTTCTTCAGATCTTTACGTTTCAGAGCCTCCTGAGTCCGAACAACACTATTTGGGAAAATGGTCTGTGTGTGTATATGTGTCTGTGAACGATTTTTAAAGAAAACCATCGTACCAAATCAGCTCAAACTTGATATCTCCCTTGCAGGCCCCCATGGGACTCCAAAATAAGGGTTTGAACAATATCCACTGAAAGTAAACTATAGTTATCATAGTGATCAAAACACCAATTATTTTTTTTCTCAAAAATGACTCTAACGATTTTGATCAAATTGTTTATATTGATATCTCTCAATAAGGCAACTGTACCATAAATTTCCCATTCGTGGGAAAATGACGAGAGCAGCACAATAAATTACCAAAACTTTCGACGAAATCGATTTTAGCGCGGTTTTTAGAGAAAACAACCGTACCAAATCACCTGAAACTTGATGTCTAGCCTACGAGTTACCATATGGCGCAATAGTGAGGGTATGGGCAAAATCCACCGAAAGTTAACTATAGTCATCATAGTGATCAAAACACCAAATTTTTTTTCTCAAAAACGGCTCTAGCGATTTTAATTACATTTTTTATATTGATAGCTCTCAATGAGGCAATGATACTATAAAATTCTCATTCGTGGGAAAATGACGAGAGCAGCACAATAAATTATCAAAATTTTCGACCAAAAGCGTTTTTCGCGCAGTTTTTTCCTTATGGACTCCGCTGGAATTCTTGTAGAATGTTAAAAAAATTCGGTATTGTAGTCCAATCCAATACCTAAAGGGTGAATTGATTAAATAGAATTAGCCATGTACAAAGTGAATTGTTGTAGAGCTAAGGAAAGTTGTGTGTTGCAACGCACCAGATATTTTTAGCTTGATTTCAATTTCCTCTTTTGGGCGTAGATGTTCGCACCCCACTCTTACAAACCCTTCACTTCTTTCTTTTTGCCAAAAATGGTATTTGCCACGAAGGTGGTTCACACGAAAGCAACAGGACCTTGTAGTTGTAGGAAACCGGCTATGTTGCCTCCCACCTTGCTATTCTCTTTTCCAACATTTTCGATAGTCGCAGGAGATGCTTGACAAAACCAATTTAGAAAACGCCGGGCGCAATGACGTTCCAAAAGAACTCCATCCATTTGATTCATTAGATCAAGTTTCAAGTTTTGGAACGGGGTTTAGAGGGTTTTGTACAGTTTTTGAGTACATTCCATCATGAGAAGTTCCCCTACTTTACCACGATTGTTAATTATGGTGCTGATGGTTTTTTCTTTATATGGGGATTTCTGTTAATATATTTCTCGTAGCTTCTCTACCCATGATCCTACTGTACAATTTATCTACTTGAGGTCGTAATTTTTATATTTTCAATAGGAGGATTTGTATTATTTTGCGCAAACAGTTTTTAGCGCAATGACTCATAATTAGTTATAGTCGGTCTAGTGATCCGCAGCTGGAGTTAGGTTCCTCTACCAAAATGATGTCCTTACAAGTTTCCTTTGATCGTTTGTTCAGATCGGAAACTGGAAAATATCGGATGTTTATAATTATTTGTGTTTAGTAAACCCGAAGGTTCTTCTAGTTCCTGGAACATTAGAACCTAGAGGAATTGGTATTTTCTTGTTACGCTATCTACTGAACCATTTGGATCTGTGGAGTAGTATGGGCACATTTTATTGTCTTCGTGGCAGTGTGTGTAGAGGTCCTCAATTTTGTAGATTTACTCGCCTTAACAAGTTTTCGTGTGAAACAAAACAAGTGTTTTAACCGCAAACCCGGATGAGCGGAAAAACCGACTGAGTGGTGTTCTGTGTTGCGGATTGAGCGAAGTATATATCTTCCTCCACAACCCGCCAACGCATCTTTCGAAATGCTGTTAGTGGTTCCGAGTTGGTTAATGGAACATTACCCTCGATAATATGCTTCGCGTACCACCGGGCAAGCCCCCGACTCCAAATGTGGTGCGTTTCAATGGGCTACATTTGAAATTTAATAAACTTAACATTTAATTGGTAGATGGATGGAGAGGGCGAGGCTTCTTCGTCTGTGGTGAGAACGGATTCCCGGGGTTGTGTTGTTGAAATATTCATTACGTTTCAGTTGAACGAGCTTCGCCCGTCGGCGTAG
Source organism: Pachypeltis micranthus (assembly GCA_020466155.1). Lineage (NCBI taxonomy): Eukaryota > Metazoa > Arthropoda > Insecta > Hemiptera > Miridae > Pachypeltis > Pachypeltis micranthus. Next base: position 4,654,985 of record CM035778.1, read on the forward strand.
GTTGCACGTATGACGGATTTTCCTTTGTTAGTGTCAGAATGTTGAGCTTCTTGAAACTCGGTAATCGTGATTGATGCCATCCAACATCAATCCGTCACGCCTCCGTTTCGAATGAAAACTTTGCTTCCGAAATCGTTAATTCTTTTAGCAGCTCAGATGAAGGTGTTGAAAAGTGTCGTACAAATACAGAAAGTCGTGTTGGAAATATTTAATTAAGTTAAGGAGAGCTTATATTTAATCTCTGCTCGTAAAACTGAGATTGGACCACCGTTGTATGGTTCAGTCTAAACGAACGGTTTTGAGCAAAAATACAATCAGAAAGCAACAATAGTCATTGAGTATTTGCACTCTCAGGTGTAAAACAACAGCTGGGAGATAAATTAACTGCTAACTTATTGGCGCGATGCTTTTTTAAATCAGAGGAAACGTTCAAATTACCGAAAGGTTATGTGGAATTTCTCGCAAGACCCGTTGAACTGAGTTCAGAGAGATCGGAGAACACGAATTTGCATTGAATTGTACATCCCAAGCGATCAACTGATTGATTTATACACAGTGACTTTTTGTGTTTGTTATTGTAGCAATGCATCGTGTTGAAAACTCGAAGGGACCCTCAAAAATGTCCCTATTTGCGCGCACGCGGATCTACATAGCTACAAATACCCTGATAAGCCTTATATAATTAATAGTTACGCGTATAGATTTACGTAAATTATGTGGTTTTTTTCCCCGTAATTTTTTACGTCTTTCCCCGATTTTTAATAGATATTGACCATCGCAATTCGGTCACAAGTTAAATCCAGTTTGCCGAAGAGTGCTTGTTAATTTTCTGAACAGTGTTGTGAGGGGGGGGGGGGTGAATTATGGTGAGATTTGTCCTATTCACAGAGTTCTCGTTGTTGCTTTCTATTCGTCGTTCAGAAACGCTAAAAGCCAAAAGACGTCGGCGTGAAAAACTGTTACAACTTAATTGTTTACGAATACTGAATGAATGAAGTAGAATCGTTAAAACACCTTTTTTGAGCTGGAATTTGAAAAAATATTTATAGCTAAAATAAAAATATCTCTTGAGTGTAGGAAACGGGCATTAAATATTGAAACGATTTGCAGCTCAAAATATCTGGTGCGTTGCAACACACAACTTTCCATAGCTCTACGTCAATTCACTTTGTACATGGCTAATTCTATTTAATCAAATTGGGTTATATCCGCCAGTAGGCAAATTACTAAAGTTAACGTACCTGTTAGGTGAGTCCGTCTCCTCTGGCTTGTGAGTTACTGTGGGCAAGCGCTTTCGATGTAAAGACATCATCGTCTGGCCGTTAAGTCAGTACTCAGAGCAGCACAATAAATAATCAAACTTTTCGATGAAAAGCGTTTTTAGCGCAGTTTTTTTTCTTATGAACTCCGCTGGGATGTTAGTAGAGAGTTAAAGAAAATCGGCATTGTAGTCCAATCCAATACCTAAAGTGTGAGTGTTTAAAAACGCTCATGAGGTACATGAGGCTCACTTCAGAAATTCCCGAATTTCAACTACCGCCGTTTCGCTTACTGCCAGTTCTAACAGTTATTACCCAATAACTCTGCAAAAGTGATTATTATCCCTCTTCAAAAAATTCGTGTACAGCCTCATTATTTTTCTGTGTACCAATTGCTGAATAATGAGTATGAGCAGCACAATAAATTCCGGAACTTTAAGCGCTACCGCTTCCTGCTGCTGTGAAGTGTTGCTGGACCAAGTTCAAAGAAACTGAGTGATAAATGAATTGATTAAATAGAATTAGCCATGTACAAAGTGAATTGATGTAGAGCTATGGAAAGTTGTGTGTTGCAACGCACCAGATATTGTTTAAAGGACATTCTGAGTCAGGAAACCACATCCATACGTTTCAAAGGCTTCTCAGTCAAAAAAAGAAAAAAAACCTGAGAAAACCCATTTTCCAATATGATCTGCCGGTGTAGAAATAGAACTCCTGAACCAAATCACCTCAAATATGTTACTTCGGGGCATGAAAATGGAAGATGAGCAAAATCGGTCAAAAACCGATTGATCAAACCTGAACTAAGTGAACCAAAATGAACCGAATGATCAAAACACCCGTTTTGTTTTCTAAAACACGGCTCTGAAGAGTTTGAATTAATTTGTGTATGGAGAGATCCTGAAAATGTCGCGTTAATATGAAATTTTTCATTCATGCAAATTTCGACGAAAATCGATTATAGTGAGCATGACTAACCCCCCCCCCCCCCCCAACGGTGGAAAGTTAAATATTCAGCAACTCGAGAAATGTCTGGATTCGAACTAATGTCGTATTGTCGACTAACTTTTTTCGATTATTCCACGAAGGTCTTCGCGTACGTAGGAGTAACCCAGTAAATGATTGAACATTGAGCGCTACCTCAATTGACCGTTAAGTCAAGTTCTATCGAGTTCAAATAAACATGGTGAAAAGCAGGTTGGATTAGTTGCTGGAACGATAAAACTGCACGTAGGCGAGGAAAATTGTGTATGGTGTGCCGTACCAAATAACTTCACCTAAATGTTCCGTTTTACCCTCGTAATTTGAAGTGGTTACTGGTTCTCTTATTGGTTACGCTCTACTGCCGAAGTAACAACATTAGTTACAACCATCGAGGCGCCTTTAAAGGCAGTATCTAATTTTCGGAGTTGTCACGTCCTCCTGAACGTATTAATTTTGACAATGGCCGCGTTACGAGCTTAACGTTTGGCGCTGCTTCAGCCGGAGGCCAAGAAAAATAAATCGTGAGCCTCTCCGGCTGTTCGGTTCGGGGAATGGGGGATTGTACGATTGGTAAATGTGCGTTATCCTTGAATGAAATGAGGAAGGAATTGGAGTGTCAGTCAAGAGGGGTCAAAATCGAGGTTAGAAGCTGGAGCGCGATAAATCCTACAATCACCCAATCACGAATAGAGCCGTAATTTACTCGTGAAAGGGATCGTAAAGTATCAACTCAAAGGGCCCTGCGGGGTTTTAGCGCTGCTTTGTCAGTTTCCGGGTGCGTTGATAAATCACTTCATTGCACCCTGATCATGTAATATTTATCTCGAGTTAGCGTTCTCGTACGTTGTTGAAACTCTGATACATCCAACTCACCGTTCACTCGAAGGTGTTGTCACTCCGAAAAGGTCCTGACAGTTGTTATTTATTAAGAACTTCATGCCACCTGTAAATGCCTTGTACCTTGCTTTTGAGCTATCTAAAGTAGGGAAGATATGGAATACGCTTTAGTGATGGAGGATGCCACGATTCAACATTTTCACTTGAACGTGTTTGCGTTGTCACCTTTTAGAACTGCCTGTTTGTACTGTGTGCATTGTAATAAGAGAACACGTGTCTGCCCCTTGGTCGTACATAGTTCGTCTGTGCCTGTGTTGTATTTTGAAGCCCACGTAGAAATGTGTGATGCATTTCGTTTCTCTTCTACGTACATAGCTCAATCTTATGGGTTCCGAGGTATTGTGTTTCTGAGGGCTGCGCTCATTGCTCTCCATGCTGTGCTCTGTGGATTAGTTAGCTAACATTTCTGTCAAATGTTCACAAATACATTGAATGCTCTTGAACGACGAGGAAGCTGTGTGTTGCGCGTGTGCTACAAATGCACGAGAGAGGGGTTTCACTTCTTACGTTTTAGGTTGTTGTTCCAGCAAAAAAACGCCTCACAGACGTATCACATTCGAATTAAATATCCCTTTCACGAATTCACGATAAAACGATTCCGTCTCTCGGCATTTATTGTCCCCGAATGACCATCGATCCTTGATCCAGATTCTTGCTCTGGTCAGTGCAGAAAATCCGAGAGGCTCGTCTGAAGGCCAACCTCGAATTCGGACCAGTTCCTCGGCCACTCTGTAGTTGCCATTTTAAGCGTTGAATTGCTGAATTGCGTACTCACCTTTCGTGGGAGTTAATGCGCGTTATTACGTGTGTCTCTAAAGTTAGGGTCTCGTGGGGTTCGGTTGCCATGAGATTTCCAGTTGAAGGAGTAGATTTTCTTTAACTTACCACCGTTTGTCATTTTTACTTTCCTTGCTCTACGAAGTAGAAAGGAAAGTTATGTAATCGGCTGAAAAAAAAATTTTGAGTTTTCTTCAGATCTTTACACTTTAGACACTCCTGAGTCCGAAAAACACTATTTGGGAAAATGGTCTGTGTGTATGTGTGTCTGTGAACGATTTTTAGAGAAAACCACCGTACCAAATCACCTCAAACTTGATATCTCGCCCGCAGGTCACCATGGGACGCCAAAATAAGGTTATGAACAAAATCCACCGAAATTTAACTATAGTTATCATAGTGATCAAAACACCAAATATTTTTTTCTCAAAAACGGCTTTAACGATTTTGATTAAATTTTTAATATTGGTAGCTCTTAACATGATAATTATACCATAAAATTCCCATTTGTGGGAAAATGACGAGAGCAACACAATAAATTACCAAAATTTTCGACGAAATCGATTTTAGCGCGGTTTATAGATAAAACAACCGTACCAAATCAGCTGAAACTTGATGTCTAGCCTACAGGTTACCATGGGACGCCAAATTAAGGGTATGGGCAAAATCCACCGAAAGGTAACTATAGTTATCATAGTGATCAAAACACCAAATTTTGTTTCTCAAAAATGGCTCAAACGATTTTGATTAAATTTTTTATATTGATAGCTCTCAATAAGGCAATGATACCATAAAATTCCCATTTGTGGGAAAATGATGAGAGAAGCACAATAAATTATCAAAATTTTCGACCAAAAGCGTTTTTAGCGCCGTTTTTTCCTTATAAAGTCCACTGGAATGTTAGTAGAATGCTAAAAAAAAATTGGTATTGTAGTCCAATCCAATACCTAAAGGGTGGGTGTTTAAAAACGCTCATGAGATACATGGGGCTCACTCCAGAAATTCCTGAATTTCAACTACGCCCGTTTCGCTTACTACCAGTTCTAACAGTTATTACCCAATAACTCTGCAAAAGTGATTACTATCCTCCTTAAAAAAATGCGTGTTTACAGCCTCATTAATTATCTGTGTACCGATTGCTCAATATAGGTCCTGCAATGAGTACGAGCAGCACAATAAAATCTAGAACTGTAAGCGCTACCGCTTCCTGCTGCCGTAAAGCGTTATTTGACCAAGTTCAAAGGAACTGAGTGATAAATGAATTGTTTAAATCGAATTGGCCATGTACAAAGTGAATTGACGTAGAGCTAAGGAAAGTTGTGTGTTGCAACGCACCAGATATTTTGGTGTTACTTCATTTAGTGGAGCACACGAAGTACATTATGCGTGCAAGTTATGTTCGATGAATGAGAGTTGAAGTTTTTAAAAAGAATTCAACTTTTATTTACGCAAAAAACACAAGTTACACGGTGACAGGACTGAAGAGAACTGAGGAGCCTTGGCTCTCACACTTCTATTTAACTACTCGTAAGTGAGTAGTCAGCAGTTACTCACGCAATATTTATATTGTTAACACTCAGTGGGTTTGGGATCCGTAACTTGCATTCGTGTGAACTGTGTTGAAATGGATAAAGAAAGGGGGAAATACTTGGAACTTTCGATACCAAGGACGTTATAATCTTCGCCTCTGTCTTCCTTTCACTCTAAGCTTCCCGTTATGTGGTAAACCAGCCAGATTGATAATACCCATTTGGTATTATGGGTAGTAACTTTTATTTACTACCCAGAAAGAGCTCTTATTGTGGTTTACTGCCGACGGAGGTTTTGCCAACTTTCTACAGTATCCTCCTACCTCCTACCAAACTCGTGGTCGGCGGGTTAAAAGCAACAACTAAAAATAGTATCAACGATTGCGTTGTAAGTTGAAATAGTATTTTAGTGCAAAGTGAATCATAGAGATGGCCACTAACTACGGGGCGCTACGTCGGAAATAAGGGCAAGGGAAAAAAGCTTGGAGGATGGCTTGTTATGGAAGGCACTCGTTGCCTTGCGGCCTTTGTTACGGCCAATTCAAACACTCCGCCGGGAGTCTTTTAATATTTTCCGCTCGGTTCACGTATTAAAAGTTCTTTTAATATCCCTCCAGTTTTACTATAGTTGCCTCCCTTCAACCCCACCTCCAGCCTTCATCTTCTCACGTCTCGGCTTGGCACTCTAATTTATGTTATAACCCATAAACTCTGCCGCTTCTTCGAGACGGAAACAGGGCCAACGCGCCTGCGTATTATGAAAAATAAATCGTTGCATTGAAAATAAAAGTAAAAATCCCTTAACGAATCACAAAAGGTTCTCACAAATGGCACGCATCCTTTGACCTTTTGGGTCGGCTCTCCATTCATATTACATTCGTAATGGTCCAGGAAGAAAAAGGAAGCAACTCTTGGAAAATTACATTCTGAGCTCCTACGTTGTTCCTTTTTAACGACCAGTCAGTTTCTCATTGCGCAAACCGCCTTTTATTTTTAAGCCTCATCATCCGAGCTCCAACAAATTCCTCGAGCACGTCTTCAATTCCCTTACCTCATTTCTTGGTGAATTCGGATCAAAGTTATGGCTTTGAAATTTATGGGCTTTGCTCTGTCTCTCCGATTATGTTTCATAAATGAGCCCCGAAACGAGCTGCTCCGAGACGTTTTTAAATCAACGGATTCAGAATTGGTGGGTTTCAGGTTAGGTGCATCTACCGCTTTGTACCTGAAGAGTATCCGCTCGGCCTATGATATCATGACTTTTTTTTACTTCAGTTTTCTCTTCTGCTTCGTTCAAAAATTCCATTTTTGAGTGCGTGTAACATCTGGGTGTGTATGTGTACCAGTGAACACGATTGATAGAGAACGGATCACCCAAACTAGCTCACATTTGGTATTCGGTATGCAGAGTCTATACTTGTTAACCGAAGGTACCTATGGCCCCGTCTTTTTTACTTTCCTTGCTCTACGATGTAGAAGGGAAAGTTATGTAATCGGCTGAAAAAAAAATTTTGAGTTCTCTTCAGATCTTTACGTTTCGGACCCTCCTGAGTCCGAAAAACACTATTTGGGAAAATGGTCTGTGTGTGTGTGTGTGTCTGTGAACGATTTTTAGAGAAAACCACCGTACCAAATCAGCTCAAACTTGATATCTCGCCCGCATGTTACCATGGGACGCGAAAATAAGGGTATGAATAAAATCCACCGAAAGTTAACTATAGTTATCATAGTGATCAAAACACCACATTTTTTTTCTCAAAAACGGCTCTAACGATTTTGATTAAATTTTTTACATAGATAGCTCTTAATAAGATAATTATACCATAAAATTCCCATTTGTGGGAAAATGACGAGAGCAGCACAATAAATTATCAAACTTTTCGACGAAAAGCGTTTTTAGCGCAGTTTTTTCCTTATGGACTCCGCTGGAATTCTTGTAGAATGTTAAAAAAAATTGGTATTGTAGTCCAATCCAATACCTGAAGGGTGATTGTTTAAAAACGCTCATGAGATACATGGGGCTCACTCCAGAAATTCCTGAATTTCAACTACTGCCGTTTCGCTTACTACCAGTTCTAACAGTTATTTTCCAATAACTCTGCAAAAGTGGTTACTATCCTTTTTTTTAAAAATCGTGTTTACAGCCTCATTAATTATCTGTGTACCTATTGCTCAATGAAGCTCCTGGAATGAGTACGAGCAGCACAATAAATTCTGGAACTGTAAGCGCTACCGCTTCCTGCAGCTGTGAAGCGTTGTTCGACCAAGTTCAAATGAACTGAGTGATAAATGAATCGATCAAATAGAATTAGCTATGTACAAAGTGAATTGACGTAGAGCTAAGGGAAGTTGTGTGTTGCAACGCACCAGATATTTTTAAAAGAAAACAAATTACATTAATGGTTAATTCGCGAGAATAAACGCACTCGACGATGTCACGAAACGAACAATTATTTTTCACAGACAAAATCATATGACCAGAAATAACACATGTGCCTGGTCAACCAATAACAAACTCAAGGGTCGTCACTTGTACATTTCAACACGGCACCTCAAGTAGAAACTTCAGTTAGGAATAAAGTCTTGTCAATGTTCTGGTGTTGTTAGTGAGAAGTGATTTGATTTCGTTTCTCACAGCTTTCCGCCGGTCTTGTGTTTCAGAGCTAGAATACGAATCCGAAACAGATATTTTGACTGAGTACGCATATTCAGCATCTTCAAGTGCTTCTTGTTGAGGGACATTTTCTTGAAGTGCTGCGTTTCGAGGTAGCATATTATATCGTTTCCTAGGTCGCCCCCTTCTACCATTTCGAACAATTCTAGGTCTTCCTCTGCCTCTCTTGTGCCCGGGCTATGGAGTAAGTCGGCTTTAGGGTTGTTTCTAATGACGGCATCGGCATTATCGACCTTGTCTCTCAACTGCAAATGCGTGACTCAACCAGAAGCTTCCTTAACTTGGACAAGCAGATAATGGTTTGACCAGTCTCCTCTGTTGCTTCTCCTGCACGCTGTGAACACTTTGAAACTCTCAGGCCAATCTGACTAGATGTGGAACCGGTGGAAGAGTTGTGTGCCCTATTCGTTACTCGAGTGTCAGTATTAGGAAGCACGTGTGATAGGAGAAGCTCATGAATCCTAGTGACAGCAGCGTACTCACACCTGCACGGTTTGTAGTTTTGAGGTCGGCGTTGAAAAGAAGTAATTTGAGGATAGAGTTCGTCATTCTTGCGGGGACTGCATGAAAATACTCGAGGGAGGGACTGATGACAAAAGCTTAGATAGAAAAATGAAAAATTCGAGGAAGCCTCGGAATGAGAAATTATACTTCCGGGCCGGCGAGAACTCGAGGAAAGAGATATTAGCGGTATTCGAGGGTTTCGGTCGATTTGGGTGGAGGAATCGCTCGGAATTTCTCGGTATTTGAAAAGAGGGATCGCGTGTATTCCCGGGAAAATGGAAAATTGAGAGGTCAAGGGAGCTGTTGGCAATAAATCTTATATGTTATCGGATTAGGTGGAATTAGTTTGGGAATGGAAGTTCCAGGATGGGGCTGGTGTAGGGAGGGTTTATGCTGCTGAGAGAACAATACGCGAGAGGATCCGCTGAATTCAGAGGTAGTAGACGGAAAAAAGGATACGGGACGAAAGGGACGGAGAGTGGGTAATATAACCCCTTCCAATGAAATTTATTGTTTTACTCTCCCGAGCTCCGTTTAAATTAATGTGATATCACTTTTCTCAGATTTTCAATCGTAACCACCGTTTTATGACCGTGAGCTGCTGAATGAGTAGGAATCAGCAAGCTTTTCCCAACCTTTCTTGTAAAGTATTACAAACGAGGGTTGCAATTGTTTATGTCCTCCTAGCTAATGTCCCCCAACACGAGTGCACGTGGTCTATAATTCTAATAATTTGTTTCAAGTAGGATCGCTCAGCTCTCAGTGACAAATCATTCTGATAGCTTGGGAACGCCATGAAAGCTTCCACTAACACAACTTGCTTCCCTTAACCTCTTTTAGGGGTTCGCTTCTGCTAGTAACAAGAATAATAGGTTACGGCATGCTTATGTGGTTTCAGAATTATTGTGACAAACGTATTTGAGAAAGTAAAGAAGAAAAAAAACCAAAAGTTGAGAGTGGTTTCTCAGTTCTAATTGTTCCGACTCGCCTTTAATTCCAATTCATCGCTTGCACTTTCGTCATCAATAACAAACCCCCTGAAGCCCATAATCGACAGATCGAAGATTGAAAATTAAAAAAAAAATTAAAGTTTCTGAACATACGTGTACGTTAACTACATTTCCAAAAAAAGCAGGAAACCGTTAAATGCCAGGACAACTTGCAGGCTTAACCAGCGTTCTGTTGGATCCTTATCGATTTCAAAGAGAATTTGAGTTTGAATTCAGAAATATCAGACTTTAGAAAGACAAAACTGCACTGAAATCGATCTTCGTCGGAATGCGTGGCAATTTATTGCCCAGCTCCCGTCATTTTTCTACAGATGAGAATTTTACGGTTATGTCGCGCAATTTTCTTACACAATTAATATCATCCAAGCCCTTTTATGTCTAGGAAAATTGGGGTGTTTCCTATCAAGGGCCTATAAGATGAGCGTATGATAACGCTCGTATGATATTCAGAAGTTCCAGAATGTTAACCTCTGCCATTTTACTGGCTACCATTTCTAGAAGTTCTTACCCAATTATTCTTAACTGGTAATCATGATCCTTCTCGAAAAAATCATATAAACGACCTACCAAATCTCCTGTGCACTGATCGCTCCGTAATGGTCGTGGGAAAAATAGGAGCATCACGGTAAATCTTGGAATTAAAAGCGTGGTTACTTTCTTCCTCTGTGAAGTTATTTTTTTTCATCAGTTCAAACGAACAAAGTTCGAAATGAATTGAACCAGTAGCAAAAGACATGAAAACCATTGAATTGAAATTTAATTTATTTTCAATTTTAAATGTTTGGACCGCGACGATTGCTGGCCGTAGGAGTACGTCCTTGGTTATTAATGTCCATTAGTGTACGGAAAATTCCACATTGAATACGAAAATCTGGTGAAAATACAAGAAAAGTTGTTTTGATGTGGAGGAACGTGTGTTTTCGTGGCAAAAAGCCTGGGTTAAAAAAAAACCAAGTTTAAAAATCGTATCTCAACAATGGATTGAGAAAGAAAGGCGCGGTTGACGATTTCACTCCATTTTCAGTCTAGTTTCACACAATTTTTCTTGTTACACCAAGAACAAAACACACGCTATAGCCCCCGTATTCAACTATGTACCTAACTCTGTATCGCTACTTTTCTCTCAAATTAGTTTACTAAAGCGATATCATATCCCTCGTATTTTTTTTTTTTTTCGTAAGGATAGCAGGCCATGAGAGGTTTCCAGATTTTCCAAAAGGCGTCCTAATGAGCATGGACTTTACTCCATTCGGTAATCAGCTCTCGTAGAAGCAGACAACCTATGTAGCTGTATAGGGGTAAGAACGTCGGTTGAATCACTATCCCCAGAAACGTAGGTTGACAATCGTTTGTTGAAAATCGATTCGATCTGTGCAATGATCGTGGACACCTGCTCAAAGTATATAAGAAACTCCCCTCACCTCTTCATCCCACCCCTTGCGAGGTTGAATATTGTGGTTTTGTGCGGGTTTGCACCATTAAGTGTATTATAGTAGATGCCAGAAATAAATGAAGTTCGTATTTGCAATATTTACTTTATCTTTGCAGTAAATACATTCTTTCTGCGAAACGTCACGAGTTGATGACAAAGTCAAAAAAGGACAAATTAGAACGTTTTATCGTCCTTACTTTGTCCAATTTTAATTTGACAATCATGCGCCTGTGACGTTCAAGACAAATCGCACCTCTCGACTGCCAGCGGCGTTCACGTGATAACGCGCCGGGCCTTCAAAAGATTTCTCTAAACTCTTCAAGATAATTTACATCGGTGGAACGCTCGTGCTTGACATCCATCGTATCATCTGTTAAGCACCCGTAATCCAGGGCTAAGCCTGTTTTCCCAGCTGACAATCCCCTTTCGAAGGTCGGGGCGGGAAGTGTGGCTGCTGAGCATTCACTAAATCCTCTCCGTTCAACCGTCTAGTAGGCTAATCTTGGTCATTGGGTGAATTTATTTTACTCGCCAAGGACGATAAATTTGTGAGGATGTCAGAAGTAACGGGTTAAAAAGTCGATTAACAGGGTCCGTCGGCACTTTGTTCGTTAGCGCCTACGTCTACAGCTGATCGGTGAAAATGATTCCAGAGTAAGATTTATTGAATTCGATTTCGAGATCTCGTTTCCCGATCCTACCTTCGCATAAAAGAACAACGTGGATAACACCGCCGGATAAAATATTTGGTGGTGGGTACCACGCAGGCTTGACCTCATACGAAAAGCAACGGCATGAGCATATACACCTGCGCCTACGTTGACTAAATACAATATTAGTGTTAAAGTGTTACTTTTTCGAAGTAATCTTGAACGCCTCTAGTTGATTAAAAGATATTTACACACGGAAAATACGTTGTAGCCCAAACTGGGCTGGAAAATGAAAGCACGTGACTCAGAACTGACAGCATAACATATTTTTTAGGATAATTATTGCAACAATAGATTCTGCCTACATTTTTCACATGCACTCTCATTTCAAACGGGTTTTGCTTTGTTATGTTATTGATTTCTATTACCCAAGTTTCCTCAATTTTTATTTTTAGAGAAAACTATTTCTGCCGGTGCTAGAGAGTCAGCGGGCAGGGCAATACGACACAAGGAATTAATGTTATGTCAGCAACTATACTTTTTACTTTCCTTGGCTCTACAAAGTAGAAAGGAAAGTTATGTAATCGGCTGAAAAAAAAATTTTGAGTTCTCTTCAGATCTTTACGTTTCAGACCCTCCTGAGTCCGAAAAACACTATTTGGGAAAATGGTCTGTGTGTGTGTCACTCAGTGTATATGTGTGTCTGTGAACGATTTTTAGAGAGAACCACCGTACCAAATCCACTCAACCTTGATATCTCGCCCGCAGGTCATCATGAGACACCAAAAGAAGGGTACGAGCGAAATCCACCGAAAGTTAACTATAGTTATCATAGTGATCAAAACACCAAATGTTTTTTTCGAAAACGGCTCCAGCGATTTTGATTTGTGGTTTTTATATATTGATAGCTCTTAATAAGATAATTATACCATAAAATTCCCATTCTTGGGAAAATGACGAGAGCAGCACAATAAATTATCAAAGTTTCGACGAAAAGCGTTTTTAGCCCATTTTTTTCCGTATAAACTCCGCTGGAATTTTTGTAGAATGTTAAAAAAAATTGGTATTGTAGTCCAATCCAATATCTAAACGGTGAGTGTTTAAAAACGCTCATGAGATACATGGGGGTCACTCCAGAAATTCCTGAATTTCAACTACTGCCGTTTCGCTTACTACCAGTTCCAACAGTTATTTTCCAATAACTCCGCAAAAGTGATTATTATCCTTTTTTTTAAAATCGTGTTTACAGCCTCATTAATTATTTATGTACCGATTGCTCAATAATGGTCCTGAAATGAGTACGAGCAGCACAACAAATTCTGGAACTGTAAGCGCTGCCGCTTCCTGCTGCTGTGAAGTGTTATGTGACCAAGTTCAAAGGAGCTGAGTGATAAATGAATTGATTAAATAGAATTAGCCATGTACAAAGTGAATTGACGTAGAGCTAAGGAAAGTTGTGTGTTGCAACGCACCAGATATTTACTTGCGCGCTTCTAGGTTTTATTTAAATTTTTCTAACGATACAATTTGTAAAAACGAGTTATTTAAATTATTTCTGCAAAATTCTGTGTAAATTAAAGAGTGAAATTTCTCGTAAGAATATTTAACATCTCCATTAAAACAATTTCAAATTACTCTTCAAGAATAGAAATAATAAATAGACGATTTTTGCCTAGAATAACGAGTAGCCTCTTGACGGGTCTTGTAAATATTCGACACGAGACCCGATCATTTTGGTTGGAAAAGAAAATGAGAACAATAGCGTTCAATCTCGCCTATTCAAACGAATGATCTCACACGAATTCTTGACAGCTGTTTTGACGAACAATCGCCAAACAACGGTGCCACGAAGACCTGAACATTTCCTACCGCAACCTAGCGAATTTCAACCAAGCTTTGGCGTTCTAGGATACAAACAAGACGAGCCGTTTGATTTAACCCGGTATAATTTATTGAGAATGAGTAACTCATTATTTTGGGAGTAGCGATGAATTAATTCCGAAACGTACTAACCACAATTTTACCACATTTACTGTTATCGAGGTAGTATTTTGTCGTAAATTGCCTCCTAATTCTCTTCCAATCAACGACTGGACGGGACGAGCCCCGAAACCTGCAAAACTCTTCCCCCCCCCCCCCACAAATAATGGTCGTTAATACTTTTTAAGTGGTCCGCTTCAATGACCGAAAAGCATTAGATATCCAAATTGTTTATTACGTTGGTGAAACCCGCTTGAGCCAATCGACGTTTTAAATATCTGATTAGCCCAAAAGACGGTTGTGTCTTTTTGGTGAAACCGGCCCTGAGGTTTGCTGTCACGAGGAGCTTGAATACTGCCAACTGAGGCGTGGAGTTGGGAAAGATCAGACCGAGACGGGAAAACGCTCCACCACCAGCCTCTGGAGATCCCCCCATTGTCAGTTGGAGAGACAATGGGTGGAATAAATGCTCCTTTGCACCTCGATAATATTGGTGTAATTATTCCGAAAGCTTTTTCGATGAGTTCAACTGAAGATTAGGGCCTTTTCATTGAGGGGCGTTTGTTTGAGACCGGAATCACGCTGCTGTTATTACTCGGGTCGCCCTTAAGCCGAACAAGGAAGGCTAACTAACTGCCTTTCTCATAAAAGTTAGTACTAGGGCTTCGCGTTCCTTTGAGACGCTCTTCGCCGTCTCACTGATTTTACAGCATTCTCCAGCGTTTATTGCTTACTATTTTGTAAAAGCGGCAGTTCGTTTCGTAATTTTGTAATTCGTTTTGGCCTCGGGAGTTGTATCTGCTGGGACGATGTGAGGGGAGAGCCGGAAAGTCTTTGATATAGTGTTGGGTTATCTCAGGAGGTGGCTGTGGTGACTGTAAATGATCTAAACACTCCCCCCCCCCCCATTCATTTTTCAGTGCATGCTCAAGTCGATCTTTCCGCCTTAGAAAAAAGGAAGTTCGCCAAATTATAAGCGTAGGCTTGCATGCCCTCTGCTAGAAACCATTATTAAGGTGTGGAAGAAGACCTTCTTGATTGTCGCAGTAACATCAAAGCATTAAGCTCGTTTTAGACTGATATACGAGTATTGAGAGCTGACAAATTAATCCTCTCACACCTGACCTAAATCGAACATGTTGAGGACGTCACTAAAAGTCATATTGGCTATAATTCGTCTCTAGGAGAGACGGTGGAGGAAGAAACAAGACGGGAATCCGCTTCCTACCATTTTAAACCCGAACCAATTCAAAAAGTAACACAACCCTTGAGCGTATGATGAAACCCTGTAAGCAATGCTCATACCGCATTTCTCTGTCCATTGCGATGATTTCGTTCTATTCGGTTTCCGGTTTATATGTGCAACGAATATCAAGAACTTCTAAGTTCGTCGCTGGAAATGGAAGTGGAAAGGATATTGGTCGAATAAAGAAATGTGTGACAGTCACACATGGTAGAAGTGAAACTTTAACGGGCAAAACCGAGTCGCAACGGACAAGTGGAAAACGAATCACAACGGACAAGTGCAAAAACGAATCACAACGGACAAGTGGTAAAACAACGGAAAAGTGGAAAAACGCATCGCAAAACAATTTTTACTCGGAGTTTTACGAACAGATTGTTAATGTACTTGTCGAATTTGGAAACCTGCCCGTAAAACTTCGAGTAAAAATTTTTTTGCGATGCGTTTTTCCACTTGTCCGTTGTGATTCGTTTTTGCACTTGTCCGTTGCGATTCGGTTTTGCACGTTAACGTTTTTTGCACTTGTCCGTTGTGATTCGTTTTTGCACTTGTCCGTTGTGATTCGTTTTTCCACTTGTCCGTTGCGACTCGGTTTTGCACGTTAAAGTTTCACTTCTACCATGTGTCACACATTTGTTTATTCACAGGTTTACTGCAAATTATGATTTGGTTAGGGTAGGTAAATTGTAGTGAATGCATTTTTTATATTATTTAAACATATTTTATTTTATTAAACAAGAAAACAGAATTCAATCCGGGGAAAAAAAATCTAGGTCCCTGGTGTATGTTGGTTTTTATTTCCGTTCAATGGACAGCTACAGAAATAGTTGCAGGTTACAAAATGACAGTATATGTTACTGGAATACGGCCGGTTGATCAAATTCAGACTTACACTTGTTTTATTGTTCAAACTAAGAATAGTTCAAGGAAAAAAAAGACAACTACGGCACGCGGTCACCCATCCAAGTACTAACCACGACCGACGTTGCTTAACTTCAGTGATCGGACGAGAACCGGTGTGTTCAACGTCGTCTTGCCGTACCACGTGACCCGTAGCACAATTTTTCGTGACTCGAAAATCCTAAGGGCCGGTTTATCAATTCATTAGTTAAAACGTTGATTAGGTAGCGATCTGTTAACGATAATCATGGAGTGAAAAAATTCTCGAGCTCGGATCGTGTCTATCAATCGGCAATTGACTAATAGTTAGCTAGCGAGAGTTTTAACGCAGGGAAAAAGGGCTGCCACTATGCTCAAACGAGAATCCCTCGAACGAAGAGGCGACTTGGCGAGTTTTCCTCCAAAACAATGAGTTGGAGAGTTGGTACCATTGGGCCACCTTCATTTGCCGTCTGTCGATTTCATTACTTGACATTGTCACTCGAATACCCAAAATATCAGTTGCAGAATTGTTAAATAATATATTTGTGATCTCACTTGATACTTTTCTCTTTTTTTTTTCTTATCTTCTTACTTCTCATTCTTTTCTTACTCCTCTACTTCTCGTGTAGCTCATTTTTCGTATTGTGATTATTTTTGTTAAGTGTTTGTCGTGATTTTTCCGTCGATTTTATAACTTTCCGTCGTGAGTGGGGCAAGCATAAGTAAAAAATGTTCCTTCAGAAAACGTCACGTGTATTATTCAAAATTAATCATACACCAAGCAACTTTGAAAAATTTGAAAAACGATACATGATGCTTCTCAACACCAAATGTGCGGCGTGTTTCACTCAAATTGACATTTTCACGTGTGTACAGTCGATAACACCAGTGGTAAAACGCTCTTCGGGCTTTTGAGATTTTTTCTTCTCCGAATATCGCCTTTAAGAAAGTAGGGCAAATGAACAGTGGTCTGGGAAACTAGTTTCCCAATGAGGGAGCCAGGAGTTTTACTAACGCCACAAAAGTCGCCTACAGCTATTAGCATCGAACCTGCAAAGAGAAAACAAAAATGGTTATTTACGTGCTCTACTACCACATAATTCTAAAATGTATACGAATAATCGCATTGAATTGTAATGCCCATTTTCTTTATACAGCCTCATTAAAGTAGGATGAGAGCTACGTGATTGGCAAAAAAGACAATTTGATTGAGTTTTCTTCAGATATTTACGTTTCAAACTTTTTCAAAGCCCCCATTTCAGAACATGGTGTGCGCGATTGTGGACACGATTGAGAGAGAATGACTGAACCCAGTCAACTCACGCTTGATATTCACGATCCCACACCCACATTAGACGGGTACACAAAATTATAGTTTTCATTGTGGTCAAAACGCATAATTTTCACCGCCATCGTTCACGTCAAATTCGTGTTGGGAATCCAATAAGGTATGAAATAGAATTTCAATCATAATCAGCAACAACCAAATTACGGCATTCAAACAGCTAATTCCAAAAGAATCAAAACAACTTCCCACAACATAATCGTCTTGGCATAGTCTCGTCAAACGTGACTCATTATTGGTTACTCAAACAATGACATAACGTAATTAGGTATAACTATAGATTCCTCGACGTTCTTCTTTATCAGTTTATACGTACACATTGTGAACACCATTGCTTTATTAGTGCATTGCGCTGAACGTAAGAGGGGACTAGAGAACTCGTGATTAGTCGAACCCAGACAATTGAACTAATAGAATTGAAACGTAAACATTCGATGAAAGCTCTTAATTACTTTTCGAACTTGACGTAAGTTATATCATGCACATAAGTAACGTGGTAGGTCGATAAAATATTAGGTGTGTACTTACCGAGACCGTAGAACCTGAGCGTTAAGAGGAGTTTCGTCATAGGTGTAATTGCGTTTGCTTTTCGATTCTATTCGCGTTCGAATTAGCGAAAGTACAAACACCGTTGTTTCTTTCGACAACCGGAACCTAGAATGAAAATCTACGTCGTCGAGTGTGTCAAAATATTCGATTCTCGGACGGACCTGGTACGGCCTTCTCTCCCACTCAAGAAACGCGTATACCTCTTCGTCGGAGAAATCAGAGTCAGACAGATCGTAGTCGAACTCCATTGTTAATAAAATTATTTGAAATTTATGTGACGAAAACCCAATAGAAAAGAATATCGCGAAAGCGCAAACGATAACAGAACGAGGCTAGCGAAACACAACCGAAAATGGCTGCCGATAACGGTTCGTTATCCGATAACTAACGAACGAAGAGACGAGTTAAAACATAACTAACAGGTAGCGCTAACGCGGTGTCAAAGTGAGTTGATGGACGCGTCTTCGGGAGTTAACGAACGATTTCGCTTAGTCAACCTTTAGTCAAGCTAGCAAATGACATTGATAAACCGGCCCTAAGACACCGTCTATATAGAGTTTCACTTCAAAAATACTATGTTGTCCCATGTTGACACGATAACAACTGAATTTGACGTGATTTGGTTCCACTTTTCTGCCTCATTCGTGATCATGCACAGACAGACAGATCCTGAATAGTGCTTTTGTATTCAGAAGTATGATGATGTGATGACAAATACAAAAAATTGCTTACGTAAGTGTCCATCCTTCCTCGTAGGGCTAACAAAAAGTATAGAGGAAAAGAGAGTAATCAATTATGAAGTTACTGATGTCCCAAGTTTCCTCAGCCTCAAGTGCATTCAGCAATTTTTATTGCCCTAGCAAGTAATACATTATATCTTACAGTTGTACCTGTCTTGACTCAACGTTCAATAGCGAGAAATTGGCAGTTCTTTCACGTCAGGAATTTATTGGGAAGCCCTTGCCTACGTGACGACCGTTATTTAATCACCAATATTTGAGTTATTCATTTGGTAAGCCAGCAGGAAGGTTTGGGGAAGTCATCGCGTTAAGATAGTTTTAGTCTAGTTATCTTGATAGAACTACAGCCCTGATTTTTCTGAGAACGCCATCATACGAGTGGGATTTATGAGGAAAACTGTACTATTTCGATTTTCGTCGACGTTTTTGATAATTTAGTTCTTTCGTCATTGTTTCACGGATGAAAATGTGCAGTACTGAGGCCGGGAGCATTCACACACAAAATTTACTCCAAATCTCTAGAGCCGTTTTTGAGAAAAAATGTTATTCGGCCCACTGGAATTTCGTTCACAGAACACGCAGATTATTTTTTCGAAAGGCGTTTTCCAGGTTCACGAGCCTTGACACCATAACGTATGAGGAAAACTCAGCTTTTTTTCTTGGCCGATTCCAAATCATTTCCTTCTCACTCAGAAGGGCAGAGGTATGTAACAATAGCCAACTGGGACTTTGTCCTTGGTTGTACCAACAGTGGCAATGGAGGCTCCTCGTGGTGATGAATGGTCAACAATTGAATGCTAAGTCTCTCCGAAGTTAAAATACTTACTTCGCCCTATCTCAGTGGGACGTTACTTCAATAAACGCGTATCACGTTGTTACTCATGTTTTCATCAGCGAGACTCCAGAAAGAGGAGTAGTAAAGTGATGGAAAATGCGGGTCGCAGGTGTCTACCCTTCTCTCGGCTACTGTCAGAGGTCGTAAAGCGTTGATCAACACTAACAGATGTCGAATGGCAGATGGGTACTGTATCCCTTGAGCACAGATGTGAATATTTGCTTCGAATATTCCGTGTGTGGCTATTAAAGATATTTGATCGACGACGCCCATGCATTGGCGGCTCAGTTGTGTTGCGGTTCGTTATTATTGCGTCGGAGGCCCTTTAGAATAGTTTGTGATTCACTTCCACCGACTGATTGTCGACAAAATGATTGGAAAAATTGATTAGAAGTTGTTAGTGTCTACTTCAACAATAGTTTCCTCACAAGTTAAACGAGTGATTTAGAGCAGTGTCTGTAGAAACTTCCTCAAATACGTACTTTGAAACGTTGCAGTTAACTGAAGTACACGTAGCTCGTTCCAATTATGGTGTAAGGTTTGTTTGGAAGTCTTGTAGTCTCCTAGTACATAGTTCTCGATACTGGTGGCAGATAACATATTGGTGCTTACTCAGCAAGAAGCTGTGCTTGATTCAGTCCGGAAAGCGTTCAGTTTATTTAATTTGTCTGCTTGACGCCGTTAACCTACCGTTATTCCAAAATACCTGCGTTCAGTAGTTTCCGCTACATTAACTCAGCAAACAGTAATTTTCTATATTTACTTTCCTTGGCTCTACGAAGTAGAAAGAAAATTTTGAGTTTTCTTCAGATCTTTACGTTTCAGACCCTCCTGAGTCCGAAAAACGCCATTTGGGAAAATGGTCTGTGCGTGTGTATGTGTGTCTGTGAACGATTTTTAGAGAAAACCACCGTATCAAATAGACTCAAACTTCATATCTCGCTTGCTGGTCACAATGGGACGTCAAAATAAGGGTATGAACAAAATCCACCGAAATTTAACTATAGTTATCATAGCGATCAAAACACCAAATATTTTTTTTCTCAAAAACGGCTCTAACGGTTTTGATTAAATTTTTGATATTGATAGGTCCCAATATGGCAACTATACCATAAAATTCCCATTAATGGGAAAATGACGAGAGCAGCACAATAAATTGCCAAAACTTTCGCCGTAATCGATTTTAGTGTGGTTTTTAGAGAAAACGACCGTACCAAATCCCCTCAAACTTGATATCTAGCCCGCAGGTTACCATGGGACGCCAAAATAAGGGTATGAGCAAAATCCACCGAAAGTTAACTATAGTCATCATAGTGATCAAAACACCAATATTTGTTTCTCAAAAATGGCTCTAACGATTTTGATTAAATTTTTTATATTGGTAGCTCTTAATAAGATAATTATACCATAAAATTCCCATTTTCGACGTAAAGCGTTTTTGCCGCGGTTTTTCCTTATAAACTCCGGTGGAATGTTAGTAGAAAGTTAAAGAAAATTGGTATTGTAGTCCAATTCAATACCTAAAGTGTGAGTGTTTAAAAACGCTCATTAGGTACGCTTCAGAAATTCCTGAATTTCAACTACCGCCGTTTCGCTTACTACCAGTTCTAACAGTTATTACCCAATAACTCTGCAAAAGTGATTATTATCCTTCTTCAAAAAATTCGTGTTTACAGCCTCATTAATTTTCTGTGTACCAATTGCTCAATCATGGTCCTATAATGAGTATGAGCAGCACAATAAATTCCGGAACTGTAAGCGCTACCGCTTCCTGCTGCTGTGACGTATTGTTTGACCAAGTTCAAACGAACTGAGTGATAAATGAATTGAGTAAGTAGAATTAGCCACGTACAAAGTGAATTGTTGTAGAGCTAAGGAAAGTTGTGTGTTGCAACGCCCCAGATATTTTTTTGACAATGTTGTAATTTTCATTTAAGGCAATGCAATGACACTTTACGAAAATTCTAAATATGATTCATTTCCACTCTTCATTTAAAGTTGAATAATGGGATTTAATTATGAGAATTGTAATAATAAAAAATAAGTATTATTACAATTATTAACACGCCAATTAATTAGTATTAATAATAATAGTTGTTGAGTGCAAGAGAGAGCCGAAGAATTAGTTGATGAATGAGACGAGCGGGATTGGGCTGTGTTGATAGGAAATGCGCTGGTTAGTTGAGCGTTCACTCGAGAAACACGATAGTTATTGAGAGTACCTAACCGCAAACTGTACCAAAAAGGTCCTTAGTGTGCGGGATCTGAGCGAGTCGATAAATTCCTCCCTTCTCAGAGCTGACTGATACTCCACTTCACCGGGCTTCGAGCCCTCATCAGCATACTGCCATAACTTCGTAACGAGACATTTATGTTTGATGGTAATTCAAGAGCTTGTCAGTAGCTCCTCCACAGACTCGTGGAGAGTTACCCGGTAATCGAAATCCGACATCAATCATGAGCCGTTTTGAATAGACTTGAAACCATCCGCCCTAGTTTTAGTCGTAGATTGTAATTCCAGAATAAATTTCCTGCCTTCCTGTTGCGTCATATAAGGGAGCGAAGGATCCCAGAAATGGGTTGTAAATGGACTCCCATTTACGATGTCAGCTTAGTTGAATGAGACAAACGAAATATTGGGTCGATATCGTTACAAAGCGCTGCGTACGCTCTAACGGATTCCTATTACCACAGCGATGACTGTTAGGCTATTTGAGCACAGAGTTCGGGTTTCCGTCAAATCTATTTTTCATATCAAACGTCGTTTAATTAATTTTGAGCTAGTTCTCCGTTCCTTCCGCTTATTCCAATTTCACACTTCCCGCTTAATCTCGACATTAACCATACGCCTAGGCACGTCACGCCCAAATAAAATGTCCCATCAAGGAACATACATCCTATACTCATTCATTCTCGAAATATTCCTGTTACTTCGGGAGTTTACTTTTGGGGTGTTGGTTTGGCTCGCGATAATCCTGTGCCGTTAACGTGAGGAAGTGGGCGGATTAATACTGTTCGTGTTTGGGGAGATGAGCGCGGCTTTGAAGCACTCATAACCGACTCCATCCTGCTCTGAGGTCGCCAGTAATAAATCAGAATACAGTAAGGGCAACAGTACAAGTGCGACGAACTTATTAAAAGCTACATTCGTTATTCTTCGTGCTCCAAACCCACCCTGTTCGTGTTGTGTTAATGTTGCAATTAGGCAAATGATTCAGACTCAGTTCAACGATAAAAATATAGAGTAAAAAAACGTCAACTTAGTGCTATTTAAAATGGGTTATCAAATGAGTGGTTTAAATCTAGGAGATCAATGCTTCGAATATAAGACAACACTTATAGCGCTTCTTTGGGTTTGATGGTCACTCACATGCTGTAAGCACGTCTAGCTGACATTTCGCTCGGAGCAAGTACTCAGATATTCTATTTATTGCATTACATGAACTCACGGCTACCCTTCTAACTCTTATAGAGCTCCAGGGTTGCTTCATTAGGGATCATTACCCCTCGCACGGTCTCCAACTCTGCTGATTCCAAGGATTCTTCGCTTGAAGAATTTTGGTATCAAGCAGGGCGAGAGCCTGACGAAAACGGCCGGGAGAGGGGTTCCCCGCTTGACGGGTTCATTACTTCCCATTAGAGCTCTCTCTCTCTCTCTCTCTCTTTAAGCAACGACTGGTCTTTTAACACGCAAAAACGCGCTTACCACAAATCGACGAACGGGCAGAGAAGATACTCGTAAAACATGTCGTTGCGGTTCGAGTCTCGCGGTAAAGTCTAGTTCTACCGCCCTAAACGCGGTAAGAAGGCAGCCGTCTCGGAAAACTCGGGTCAGCGGTGTTTGCAAAACTCTTGGAGAGAAACTCATTCCCAGTCTTCGGAGGCTTCGTTGAATGTTCTATGTATAACTGAGACGTGAGAGGGTTCCAAGTTATTTGATATCAAAGATGAAAATGTTCTCTCGCTTTCCCTCGAGCCTGCAATAGAAAACATCTGGTGTCAAGCAACACATAACACAACACGGCTGCTCGCCAAACTCCTTACATCTTGCAACTATTTAATACGAGAGCGCATTCACAGTATAAGCACGTTGAATTTGACGCACTGACATACGAAGTTCGTGGTTACTGGACGGTGACGTTTGTTTCGTCTCTGGGGTACAATTTCTGTCCCGTTTTCTCGCAACAAACCTCGGTCTAAAATCACTGTTACTACCAATCAAAAAACAAATTTGTTGCGCAGCAACACCACTTTCTGCAACCTCGCAGAAATTCGACGATCTGAGATATATATACGAATGCTCTAGCGCAATTGATGTTGAAAAATTGTGAATGTAGAACGATGGTGGGTGTATTTAGAGCACCTCTTGCGAATTTCCGATTCGCGGAAATATCGTGCTATAGTCGGAGATCGTCTCTTAGTCCCGAGGATTAGAAAGTAACAACACGGTATTATAGGTGGGATATAATGTATAAACAACTGAATAAATTAAAGTGTCTACTGTTGCAAGAAAATAAAATAAAATTGGCTGATCTGACCGAATTAGCTTCTGGGTCGCCGAGCGTATTGTCTTTGTAGAGCGGTCGCTGAAGATGCAGAGGTGCGGTAGATGCAGCTGCTGCGGAGGTGGTGCTGGACGGCTTCGATATGGTAGGTAGCGAAACACACTTACGATAGTGAAGTGCGCGAAACCGAAAAATAGAAATCGTCGCTGTGGTACGATTTGTTCGCGTGAAAAAATAGTCTTTTCCTTTTCGCTTAGCACAGCCAACTAGCAACTCGGCTCCTGAAGAAGGCGCGGGGAGCCCCTCCCCCTCCTATGGATGAGAGTGCTTGAGTTGATTTGGCCCTAACCCTGGCAAGCCAAATTAAGAGTCGAAGGGTCCAAATCAACTGCAAGGCTTAGTCGAGATTCTGTCGTCAATCTCCCGTAGTTGTCCAGCTAGCTGTTAAAGGTTCATAGTTCCGTCCTTTTCCTCTTTGTTTTTTCTTCTTATTTCTCTTTTTGTTGCAGTTGGCCGCAACAGATGTATCCCGTACCTTTGGCCAAAGTTGTTTTCAAAAAGTAGAACAAAAATCATTTCGCTTCCAAGGCCCACGAGCATATTTCCGTTTACCGAATTTTCACAGAAATATCGATTACAATAGTTAAGTACTGATTAGTAGAAGGTTGTTGACTTTTGGTTCATTTTTCTTCCCCACCCCCTGCGGCAATGGAAAATGCTCGTAACTTACCCTTGCTTATTTTCGCCACTTCAACAATCACAAACAAAACAAATCAAAAAAAGAACCAGCTTAACCGGTTCGGCCGTTCTAATAAACACACACACACATATATCACTCCGCGAAATTAGGTCTTCTCGACTCACTAGGCCTCAGAACGTCATGATCTGAAGGAAACTAAACTTTGGATGGCGGGAAGTAAAAACTATTCCTACCTACGACGACAGTATCGTGTGGCTGACAAGAAATTGGACTCCTCGACAGGAAAGAAACCTGTGTTGGACTGTTTACCAAGACTGAGCCAGCGTTTCATTGGGTTTGACCACCTCAACTACTCTCCTAGATGAGTACTAATTGACAGCTCTCCAAACGTAATGAGAACTCCAATTTCCACGAGGACGTTGAAATCCTCACTGTATGAGATACACTGGAGATCTCTTACTCTCTTCAGCATCTACGACTCTCATGGAAACATAGATGACACATCTCCCTATACCTGCTACGAATTAACCAGGTCTGTTTCCTTATTTGGTGGCTGTACCTAAACCCTCGACGAGGGTTATATCAGTCATGGAAGTTGTGTGTTTTTTCTATTACAAACTTACTCAATTCAGAGTTGAAATTCGCATCATGGCGCTTTCACACCCACCAACCAACTTCACATACTTTTCAAACACTTCAAGCCAACATGCTCCAAATATTTACGCTATCAGATTAGCAGAATTAATTGATAGCAGTGTTATCAGCCGGACAACTCTCACTTCTGAAAACCTAACCAGCCTCCATCGTCAAGACATCCCTCCTTAACGAGTTTGAGAGAAGGTTCCCTTTTTGGTTTATTATTCATTCTGAATAATAACCCTATGTTTTCGGTCACGAAAAATTTTTTACAACCCCCCCTCAAAATTTGATACTTTACGTTTCAAGACATGGAGATTCCAAATTTGCAATGTCCGTCCGCCGTCCCCCGTCCCCGTCCCCGTCCCCGTCCCCGTCCGCCGTCCGCCGTCCGGGCCGTTTTGTGCGTTTAAGGTGGTCTAAAAATTTCGTTCTTTCGCCCAAAAATCCGATTTGGTATCTAGTTGTGCCCGCCATCTCGGCAATCCGATCGGACGAAGCCCGTGGTTGTAATGGGCAAAAAACGGTTAAAAAATTAACGAAACGCAGTACAACGCGGGAGCTACAAGCGTTTCGTCGTTTGAATTCCCTCCGCCCCGCCCGTCTCATTAAAAACCAACCGCCTCGAGGCGAGCGAGTGCGGCCTCCCGCCGCTTCCCTCCCAACGACCGGACTCTCCCCATTCGCCTTACTCTTCCAATTTCCCCGACGTTTTCGTTTTAATACGATTCAATTTTTTTAGATTCTTTCGTTTCATTCTCATTATGGTTTTTTCATAGATTTTTTGTTACATTTTGATATTAGTATTTAGCGTGCATGTTTTCATATTAAAATTCAGTTTTTTCTAGATACTTTCGTGTTTTTTTTGTTTATTTTAATATTACGATTCAGTTCTTTTCGGCCTTTTTTTGGGTTTCATTATGATATTTTTCGATGCTGAATCGAACAGGATGGGTCTCGGAGCATTAATGCTAGGTCAAGCTGATTATCCGAATAATAAACCGTTGTGTAATAATTTGCAGGGTTTTTGTCTTTGTTTTTGTCACTTCTAGCGAACGTTACCTTTTTCCTTATGAACGTTGCTTTCTCTCAGCAAAAAATAATACAGTGATACAGTTACTCTCTCTGACATTTTCATTGCTTCCCTTTTTTTTGAGTCGTGCTCGTGTGTGCGTTTTCCCTAACACGTTGCTACTAATTGAAGAAAGTGTCACAACGGTCAACAGGGTCCTGCCGTTGTTTCCAGGTGCTGCCGCAGCATTATCGATTAACAGACGCCAGGGGTCGCTGTGTGTGTGTTGGATCTTTGCTCACTACAGAACTAGAGCTCAGTGGAAGGCAATAGCTGTTGTGTTTGTGCCAACAAGCCTGCCCTCATCACGCCAACATAGTGGTTTCGCTAATATGCAAGAGGCTGGCCCCTGCAGCATCCACCGAACTCAGACCTGTGGAGGTATGGCAGGTATTTGGTCGCTAGCCAGTCTCCCGGTAGAGAGCTGTTGCCAATGTGTGACCGCGCAGAGGTGACCACCTGAGGAATCCCGTACCATCTGGGGGAGTTCATAATCTGGTTTCCCACCTGATCCAACTGTGCACTTGAGTGGCAAGTTTCAAAAGGACAGATCAACCACGGATCAACCACGAATTACCACATCACCAAAACAGTATCACATCGCTAGCTCATCTCTCATCACAACAAAAAGACTAATGAATGCTATGAACTACCGAATTGATGTGAAAAAGCCTATATCGCGTCATGTATTATTTCACACCTGTAACTCATTCCAACTATTGCAGTTGTACAATTTATGTATAACATTTTTTAAAACCCCTAAAAGTCTCTTTTTGTGTCATTGCGAGTAAGAAAACCCTGCTAATTATTACACAACGGTTTATTATTCTCATGAACAGCTTGACCTAGTATTACTGCTCCGAGACCCATTCCATTCGATTCAGCATCGAAAAATACTAGTAAACCATACGAAACATGACCTGACTACAATGGAACTACGGAAACTAAATATTCCCCCGGCGCCAGGCGCCCGTAAACGTCTATAGGCATTTATCGATGTAGGGGTGTGCGGAGGAAGTGGCCCTAACCTTCCTCCGCCCCATCGGGCAAAAAGAGTCGGGGAAATTGGGACAGGGACTTCCAGCAAACCCTCGGCAATTGGCACGACGTTGCGAGTCGAGCGGGTGGGTGGTTTTGATGAGACGGGAGGGAGTACTAACGACGAAACGTTGACTTCCGCTGTAGTTTCTGCGAGTTCGTTCAAGTACATGACTCTAATAATTGCTGTAATTTCCCTATACGCAGTTGTACACGTCTGATACTCATTCCATTCGACCCAGGATGTAAAAATACCTTGAAAACGATACGAAACACGGCGTATTTGCAATTATACTGCGTTTTGTTGATTTTTTTAAACCATTTTTTGTCCATAACAACCATGGGCTTCGTCCGATCGGATTGACAAGATGGCGGGCACAACTAAATACCAAATGGGATTTTTGTGCGAAAGAACGGATTTTTTAGACCATGTTAAAGGCACAAAACGGCCCGGACGGTGGACGGGGGATGGCGGAATCCCCATCTCTTGAAACATAAAGTATCAAATTTTGAGGGGGGGTTGTAAAAAATTTTTCATGGCTGAAAACAGGGTTATTATTCAGAATGAATAATAAACCAAAAAAATGGGAGCCGTGTGATAGTAGAATGTGTGAACTAGAATTCTACTAGTAATTTGCTGGAAGTTTAAGCTCAGTAGATAAATAAATTGAGAAAGTACTGGTCGAAGTGGCATTTCAACAGATAAAAGTGCCGGCTAGGAAACGAGAAAGTGTGGACGATCGGAGGGGAGAAGGTATAAACTGTTGAACATTTGGAAACAAATTGTATCTCTGGAATTAGGATTTGGATAAAACGAGTTGAGAAAGAGAGCTGGAATCGAGGGCAAAACGGGATTGTTGGAACTATTTGTTCTTGCCGGAGATCCTTACTCGGTAATCTCCAAATGAGAAACTACTCCAGAAGACGAAATTAAAGGAAGGTAGTTTGGAAGGGAGATGGGAATAGCGGGGGAAACGACTAGCACCTCAAGCATTGCAAAAGGGATTACTGTGGCTCGGGATTAGGAGAAAGTCCTTCAGACAACCTGCCTAGAAGAACTTTGTGTTACGCGAATTGGGAGATCAGCATTTTTGAAAAGTGTAGGGGTTTAGGTCCGAGTTGAAGTTGATGACCTCATGTCGAATTTATTGTCCATACAAATTTAATCAATGATCTTTTTGTGGTGTTGTAATTGGCAGCAAATGGTTTTGGGCTTTCATCTTATGTTTACGCTCTGAGGATCAGTCAATTTACAGAAATTGTTGGATCAATTCTGGCAAGCGGCTCTTCTCAGGATCGCTCAAGTCCTACGAACTGTCCCCGTGAAGAGTCAACATGGAACTTGTTAATTGTGGGGTGAATTTGAGAACTGCTGTCTGATGGCGAATTGAGTGAATGCTGAATAAATGGCAAAATACGTGAGAACTGAGTTAATCCCCCCAATATTTTGGAACGCTTTAGAAGAAAATGGGTCAGTGCTGAACATTGGGCGAGCTGGTTATTCTATGAGCATGATTCCTTTACTGTCCAAGTGTCTCCAGTCTGCTCAGTAGCTCCTACAATAATATTGGACGTTGCTGTCGAACCTGCCAGCCATTTATTCTCGCAATACGCAAAGAATGTTTGAAAAAACTCGGCCCCTGGTCAATGCCCATTGACTATTGCCTCATTGCTACAGAATACGATCAGGTGGGAAACCCGAACAGTAGGAGTAGGCTGCTTTTAGATATATTTGAAGAATGGGCTCGTGTTAGAGTTTCGGCCGCATTTTTGATGTTTACCTACCGCTACCAAACAATTTTCTCTCAAACAAATGCCAATGTGGGTAGTTTCACCGTTATTTTATCGTTCGGGGATGATGGCCCTCAAATCCTATGGCAAATCGATTGTTGAAAAATTCCTGTTTTCATAATCCAGAAACCTAAAAGTGGTGAAATAAAACCCCTCTCCGTGGTGTCTTCTCTTTTGGTATTGTTAGCACCGTAAAGAGAAAATATAAATGTTTTCTTGTCCGCCCTCGTGCAGTCCACAGGGAAACAAGGCTCATTAGAGAGATTCAGGTGTTCACATGTAAATCCTTTTATTGTCCGCTGTTCAGTCCACGCGGGACTTTTCTTTTTCCTGCTGGCTCTAGTTAACCCCCGATAAACATTTCCATCGAAACGTCGTGTAAAGACACGAGCAAAAATTGCCCTCGAAAATGGCTTTAGTGATTTTTATAAAAAATTCGATGTCTCTTCCACTAATCAGTAGCTGAACAAAATTCATCGAAAGTTAACTATAGTTATCATAAAGATCAAAACAACAAATTTTTTTTTTCTCAAACACCGCTCTAACGATTTTGATTACATTTTTAATATCGGTAGCTCTTAACATGATAATTATACCATAAAATTCCCATTTGTGGGAAAATGACGAGAGCAGCACAATAAATTATCAAAATTTTCGACGAAATTGATTTTAGCGCGGTTTCTAGAGAAAACAACCGTACCAAATCAGTTGAAACTTGATGTCTAGCCTACAGGTTACCATGGGACGCAAAAATAAGGGTATGGGCAAAATCCACCGAAAGTTAACTATAGTTATCATAGTGATCAAAACACCAAATTTTTTTTCTCAAAAAACGCTCTAACGATTTTGATTAAATTTGTTATATAGATAATTATACCATAAAATTCCCATTAGTGGCAAAATGACGAGAGCAGCACAATAAATTATCAAAATTTTCGACGAAAAGCGGTTTTGCCGTGGTTTTTTCCTTTTAAACTCCGCTGGAATGTTAGTAGAATGTTAAAGAAAATTGGTACTGTAGTCCAATCCAATACCTATAGGGTGAGTATTTAAAAACACTCATGAGATACATGCGGGTCACTCCAGAAATTCTTGAATTTCAACTACCGTCGTTTTGCTTAATACCAGTTCTAACAATTATTACCCAATAACTCTGCAAAAGTGATTACTATCCTCCTTCAAAAAATCCGTGTTTACAGCCTCATTAATTTTCTGGGTACCATTTGCTCAATAATGGTCCTGGAATGAGTACGAGCAGCACAATAAATTCTTTAACTTTAAGCGCTACCGCTTTCTGCTGCCGTAAAGCGTTGTTTGACCAAGTTCAAATTAACTGAGTGATAAATGAATTGATTAAATAGAATTAGCCATGTACAAAGTGAATTGTTGTAAAGCTAAGGAAAGTTGTGTGTTGCAACGCACCAGATATTTTTTCAAGTCAACCATTTGGATCATGTTTATAGGGCTATAGCTAGTCGATGGTTTTTCAATACCTGATATAAAACCTAAAAGTTCCAAACAAGGTGATTTTCGAATATTATCAAATTGTTTAAAGTAAATGCGTAGCTCATGCTCATTTAGATTAAACTAACTGTGCGTATTGTATCCGTGTTTTGTTCATATTTTCATAACTATTTCTCTATCGATAGAATGAAAGAAGGTGTAAACATGTCAGGAAATGGGGTTCTTCGAGCAAAATGTTTTTCTATTTATTGGATGTCTGACAATGTCAATAATTGTAGCAGTCGAACTTAGGGCGTGAATTGAATGTGTATTGCATAGCAGTCGCTGTTCCAATAAATATCCTGCCAGCGGACTAGAACTCCCTTTTTTAGGGGGCTTATCAATATCTGAATTTTTCTACCTCTTTTTGAAAATATACAGCATATCTATGAAACGATTGGGCGGTGAATTGGTCGCTGAGCATTCAGATCCCTGCTTTTCCTTTTACGGAGTTTTCGTTTCCGTACTTGCTTGAGTCGTGGAAGTCGACATCATTTGCTGACTTGACGGTTTCATTTCGGTACAGTTTCCAAGCAATCCCCGTAAGGTGAAAACCTAATGGTTGGAGCCGTTTACTCAGAGCAGGGCACGTTGGAAAGAGGCACAACCAAGCAGGTCTTTTCTCTCAGACAAGTCTGGCCGAAGAGCGCTGAGCTCGTGAATTGTGATGACTCACGCGGCGGCTTCCTTGACAAGGCCGAGTTACGTCGTTTGAGGTTTACTGCCGCTGCCGTCTCTTCATTTAGCTTCTCCCCTCCAGGAATAGGCTCAAAATAACAAAACCGCGTTAACCTCAGCTTATCCCGGAGTTCTCGTAAATAAAAACCGCTCGGACATTTGTTAACTTACCTTTACGAATCCCCTCGTCTACTCGGTTGGAAGGCAATAAAGTTGTTTTAGAGCGGAGCGTAGCACCACTTTTCCTGTTCTCCTGGGCCAATTAAATAGAGCGGTAGGGATTTTTCCACTATTTTCAGACGCTTTCGCTCAACAGGATAAAACTCTGACGAACAACACATTAACTTTTTTAATGTATTTCATTTCCACGTACAAAAAATTAGAAAAATGTTCCCCATTTGTTAGGAAGAGGAGATCATAAAACTCGTGTAAACAATAACACAACCCAACAAAAAAAAGTGGGCATGGCACTACGTTTACCCTATGTTTTTAAGGTGGCTGAACACGAATTTGAGGTTAGAATCGTTTGAAAAAATAGTAAAATATCTGGTGCGTTGCAACACACAACTTTCCTTAGCTCTACAACAATTCACTTTGTACATGGCTAATTCTACTTACTCAATTCATTCATCACTCAGTTCCTTTGAACTTGGTCAAACAACACGTCACATCAGCAGGAAGCGGTAGCGCTTACAGTTCTGGAATGTATTGTGCTGCTCGTACGCATTCCAGAACCATTATTGAGCAAATGGTACACATAATTAATGAGGCTGTAATCACGAATTTTTTGAAGAAGGATAGTAATCTTTTGCAGAGTTATTGGGTAATTACTGTTAGAACTGGAAGTAAGCGAAACGGCGGTAGCTGAAATTCAGGAATTTCTGGAGTGATCCCCATGTATCTCATCAGCGTTTTTAAACACTCACCTTTCAAGTATATAATTGGACTACAATACCAATTTTTTTAACATTCTACTAATATTCCAGCGGAGTTTATAAGGAAAAAACCGCGCTAAAAACGCTTTTCGTCGAAAGTTTGGTAATTTATTGTGCTGCTCTAGTCATTTTCCCACAAAAGGGAACTTTATGGTAAAATTGCCTCATTTAGAGCTATCAATATAAAAAATGTATTCAAAATCGTTAGAGCCGTTTTCGAGAGAAAAAATTGGTGTTTTGATCACTATGGTAACTATAGTAACCTTTTGGTGGATTTTTTTTTTTTTTTTTTAATTACACTGGTGGATGCAGGCGATACCCTCACTGCAGCCACAAACGGGCCTATTGTAAGGGCGTTGATGATCCTCAGATCATGACCCCCCTGCACCACCTCCAGGCCTCACGGCACTGGTCTCACTTGGTGTGACGTCACTATGCGCCCCCACCACCCCCGCACAAAGCGGAGGATATCCGCAAGTTCTGCATTCACCACCTCTTCGGGCTGAAGAAAGGGCCTCCCAAACACACAACGGCACGATGCCGCGAGTCCATCGCATATGCACAGCACATGCTCCGCCGTCTCTAGCCCTACATCGCAGAACCTGCATACCTGTACCTGCCAATATTTGCAAGGTGGTACCTCAGCGGACAGTGTCCTGTGAACAGGCCACATATGATCCTCATATCCTTCCTCCCCAGTACAAGCACC